>CM049815.1:12592573-12896281 GCA_027422405.1 Ptychobarbus kaznakovi
TTTATCCAAAATAGTCCTTTTTTTGCACCGTCTGTGTCCTCACATAAAAGTGGTTTTGGCTCAAACTTGAGCAGGTCTCGCGGCGTGGAAAGGATCTGATGGTGAATGAACTGCAGCTTCTCTCATCTCCTCATCTTAAATTCAACGAGGCGCGCGCCCCCTCAGGACGAGCTAATCTCTGCTAACCGCGAACCTTTCAAGTCACCGCGTCAGTGAATGGGAAATCTGCAGTGGTGGGGATATGATTCATTTCAGTGACTCGAATCTTAAAATAAAGATTCACTCAGTGACCCTTTCTGCGGGTTACGTCAGTGGGTGATGACAAGCGACATCAGTCACTCAATGAATTCAATAAAAACACCGTGTTTGTTTACACATTTGTTCAGAAATGATCCACAACTAGAAATAGGAATGTTTCGCTTGGCTAAACCTATGAAGACAGAAATTATTTCCACTTTGCTCTACATTTCCTCAAGATTTGACAAGCGAGGACGTGAAATTCTGACGCAGTAAAAAACTGCATCGCGTGTACATGAAAGATAAACCGTCACGTGTATTAAAATAACGAATATATTGCTTTATATTCCGACGCTGGAGGTGAGTTACGCTTGCGAAAAAATAAACATGGTTTTACTACAAATAAAACCATATGGTTTTCTATAGTTAAATCATCATGGTAACCACAAATTAACCATGGTTTTGCTAGACTAACCGTTTGTAGTAAAAATGTTAATCAGTTCATCAATACATGTCAAACATGGTTACTAAACTTTTACTTCAATAAAACCATGGTTAATTTTCGTAAGGGATAGCAAGGTGTTTACCTCAGAGCTAATATAAATAGTTTACACATTTATTATTAATAGTTAACACATGGTGTTTACCAGGGGCGCCGCTACGGATTCTGGGCCCTGGACAGCATATTCATCGGGGGGGGGGGGGGGGGATATCGCGGGGATATACCGAGAGATATCGCGATTGCGTTCTCGAGCCCGTCTTTTTTTCCCCTTCTCCCAAATCAGATTATACTGTTTCAGCTATTAAAATTGTTCAGTTTGTATGTAATGGCAAAGTGATAATATTTCGTTTAGATTTTTTATAAAGTTAATTTAGAAAAACGTTTGGAGCATTTTTTTTGTTAGTTAAATAATTTTTTTCTTAAAGTAACGACCAAGCGGCCAGCGGCAGACAGGTCGCAAATTTATTTGTATTTTTTTTATACAACATTTGATTAATCAATGCATGCTGATGAACTTTTATCATAGTTTTTAGTTATATGGTAACGAAGTGTTCAACATTTAACCGTTCTTTTTCATCAGTATTATTTGTGATTTAAATTTTGTGACAGGAATTCCTCTTTTTGCTTTCACTTTCACGATCTTGAAAGTGAAAAGAAGATCACTTTCACTTTACAAGAAAAGAAAAATTGTCTGTTTTGCACTTCACAAAAATTAACCTTAAGTCAGCGAATACATGACTCACAGACATGATAAATATATCTATAGAAAGCTTTAAATTACTACTTAACGAAATAAACCAAATCGAAAACAAAAACTCTTTCATTATAATCCGTGAAGATGTGCTTCTCTCTAAAGGCGCGATGAGGGGATGCGAATCAGGATCTTCATCTGATTCTCATCGACACAGAAAACACTAGTTTATTAGTAAATAATTCAAATATCTCCTTACTATTTCCCCCTGACACATTCATGGTAATTACTTTTGCTGGGGCTTTATGGCAAGCTTTATGCGTGTATTTGAACGCAGAACTCTTCAGCTGCGCTTACTGGACACTAAACACCGTCGAGCCGCTCTTGACTGCGCGGGCAGCACGGTCTCGTGTTGTTTCCACCAGCGCGGCTTTTTTTTTTCATCACTAATTGATGGATGTCTAAAATATAAACATAAGGAGAAGCCTAAAAACAGGCCCGAGCCCGGCCCGCGTCTGAACTATGACGTGAAAATTGGCCCGATCGAAGCCCGGTCGGGGCCGGCTGAAATGCAGGGCTCTAGCGTTCCCCTCGGTAGAAAATCACGTTTCTCCCTCGGGGGCCTCCCATCGTCGGGCCCTTAGAATCGTCCTAACCTTTCCCCTAACGGCGCCCCTGGTGTTTACATTAGCCATGTTCTGTCAGACTAATGTCTAACAGGAGAAATGGGGGTGAGTGAGTTTCAGGGTCTGCCGAAGCCAGTGTTCTCCTCAGTTTTAGATGGGTGAATCCTTAATTAGCCCCACTGAGACAGGAAGCATCACAGACTTGATTGGAAAGGGGGAGAAATGATTGGAAAGGAAGCAACACTGAATAGACTACAAGAAAAAAGGGAGAAAGTGAAGACAGCAGACTGCAGGAGGTGAGCACATTGTCCTAGAGTTGAAACAATAGCTGATAAAAAAGACACGACACACACACTACTTTCCAAATTGGGTTTGGTGTGATTTGGTGAGGTAAAAGTTAATAACAGAATTCTCTGGAGCTTTCCATCCATTCTGCACATACCAAAGACTGGAAATTTGTTTTATAACAATGTGTTCTGGTCGTGCATGTTCTTGTTTAATTTCAGATGAATGTGTGTGTGTGTGTGTGTGTGTGTGTGTGGTGTGTGTGTGTGTGTGTGTGTGTGTGTGGTGGTGTGTGGTTGTTGTGTGTGTTTGTTTGTGGTGGGTGTGTGTGTGTGTGTGTGTGTGGTGTGGTGTGTGTGTGTTGTGTGGGGGGGTGTGGGGTGTGTGTGTGTGTGCGTGTGTGTGACAAGCATGAATTGCATTCCTGACCCTGGCTTTAGCCGTAAGATGGAGAGGAATGTGTGAGGACCCACGCACACAGACCAAAGCTTCAGCAGGTGAAGAATCTGTAAATCCAGCGTCTATATAGTTCATGACTGACATCTCAATGAAGACAGAGGGGGGAAGGGGTATGAGGTCAGGCGAGCTGAACTAAAAGGGCTGATACAGAAAGACGTTTTGATATGGATGGCTATCAAGTGACGGTTTGATATGGAGGAAAAAGGAAAAGCAAATGAGGGGACATTTTTTATGGCTGTGGTAAAAATAGGCAGAGAAAGAAGAGACTATGGGAGTTGAAGTCCCCTGAGACGCCGCCTTGCCAAAGAGAATGAGTCACGGCGCAACCACATCTACCGGTAATGTGTGTGTGGGAAACCTCCATGGAGCACAGAGATGCATCCTTGTACCTTTTCTGCAAGTCGGACACACTTGGACACACACATACTTCGAGCACCGGTGGTCCATGCCAAGCTGGGATTCCTGCCAAAACCAAAACATTTTACTCTCCTTCTCATCCATCCAAGCATGAGAATAATAAGTTGAACTTCTGTCATGTACAAACACTGCACGCTTGCTAACTGGTCAAGCTCTTGACTTGAGGGACTTTTAAGGAATAGTTCGGAAATTACAATTCTGTCGTCATTTATTCACTTTGATGTCATTCCAAACCTGAATTTGTTTCTTCTGTGGAATGCAAAAGGAGAATTTCATCAAAGCAATTTATAGTTTTAATTATTATGCTTTATGTACATTTAGAATAATAACATATGGAAAAACTTTTGTCTGCCAAATAGAAGTGAGTACCTCCCAAATATATAGTATGTGGAAAAAAGAAAAAAAGTAGTGGAGTAGTGGTCTGAATTCCATAGTACTAAAAAACAGTGGGCAGAAAGTACCTGTGACCTTACTACTTTGTATTCTGAATTCATCCCAGAAACCACAGGAAAAATGAATATGGCAGTGAATTGAATGTGACATACTCATAGGTCATTGATAGAAACAATATCAAAATGTAAATTTCCTTCATACCACCCATCAGTTTGGGGGCACGAACAAGTAACCATTATATAATAATATTACTTTTTTCAAGACATAAAGTAACGTTACTTTGGAATTTACTAGAAATATCATTACTTTTTCAAAAAAGTCATTACTTTTTTCCATTTATTGTGCTCGCCGTTGAACATACCTTACTTAGTTCTATCTAGCTATTTGTTATTAATCTCATCGCAAAAAACAGATTGTATTGTTCAAAATGATTAAAACAGTGAAATGCAAACCAGAATAAGACGCAAACCTCAATAATGAAATCTGTTAAACAACACAAAATATCAAAACTCATTTTATTAACCAACGTGTGCCACCTTTGATGATCCAGTTCAACCATACTAATAAGAAAATATTTAGGAACTAACAATTGGCTTCGTTGTTTTTTTATGCTGAGGGTGTTGATCTTCTCCTGTGTTCCTACTGTAGACGTGATTTACTGTTCCCTTCAGCCTGAGGTTTATTCATAAACTTTTTGGTGAAAGGCTCCATTTGCAATAAATATAACATCTTGTATTAAAAACCAAACAATCAAGCCCTGCTCTTAAAAAGTAACGAAAGTAACGAAAAGTAATGAAACACATTACTTTCCATAAAAAAGTAACTGAGTAATTAGTTTTTACCTTTTTAGGGAGTAACGCAATAGAATGCATACTTTTAAAAGTAACTTTCCCAACACTGCCACCCATATCAGTCTTATATTTTGAAAAAAAAGATGCATTTTGAAATTTGACGGTTACACCACTGCATTTTATTTCAAAATATTTGACAAAATATTTGTAGAAAATGTTTTAAAAATTAACATGCTATATGAAACAAGCCAATTTTTAAACACATGATTTTGATTGTTAAAAATAAGATTAAAGATTATCCACTTATTAGTTTATGGCTACTTTTAGTTAGATTTAATTTATTCCTACAACTTTGGATAGTAAATTGTTCCCTCATTTTAGGTATATTGTGGCCATGTTCTAGCTATATGGAGTTTACACAAGACTATATTACTCATCGCTTTGCTGCAGAATTTCAACACCATTAACATCAATTTCCATGTAACAGATTAAATCTAGAGTATGATTTCAACAATGAGTGACCTGCAGTGGTCTAACCCCAATGAGTTCAAATGCAGAAGTGTTGATCCTAATTCATCTTTTTCATTATCAACAAGGAAAGTACAAGCATGAAAGTACACCCCTGAATATTAAAAAGACGCAAGCAGATTGTACGAAAATGTACTAAGTTATTCAGATTGCCAAAATGTAAAATTGTTACGAATAACCATGACATTGTGTTGCATGTCATGTGCTCTTTACAGATGCTATATGTTCTCATTTGTCTCACATTCGAGCATGTCGTGCCAACTTTGAAAATGTGGAGGCATGAATAAGAATGAAGAATTTGGTGTCCAAAAGTATTGGCTCTTATGAAAGCGAGTGAAAGTTGAGCAAGTTAGAAATAACGTGTCTTGAAATGCCATGCAGCATCGGTGCCAGAACAGTGGGACCAAAATATGTTCATCTGTAATGGAGCTTGGCAGTGGAATGACAGCATCAGCTATTTTGGCTTGCTCTGCAGCACCCGTGAGTGGACAAATAAATATATAAATGTACGTACAAAAGTATTATTGATGGGGAGGAAAAACCCTCTGCTCTGTCTCTCCTCTACCGTCTCTCTCTCATTACTGCACTGTTCATCATCCCCAGTGTCTCTGGCTCCTGCAGAGCTTCAGTGTGACCAGAGGAATTAACAGACCAAGACCTCTGCCACCAGAGACAAGCCCTCACAAGAATAACAGTGTGTTGCAATGCTTGAGCGAGAAGAAAAAAAGGGAAATTCCCAGGAGCAGTCCAGACAGTTTACACAAAGAGACACAGACTAGACTTCTCCCCATCCTCCAATTACTGGCTTTGCATGTTTTTTTATCATACGTAGACTGTGTGTGTTTTTGTTTGTGCATGTCTCATCTCATCCCTGTAAGCAATTTAATAAGGAGATCCTAAGATGGAAGAAAAAAGAAGGAAAGAAAGGTGTGGTTGAGCATGTTTGCGGTACCTGGAAGGTTTGTTCTTTGCAACGCGTGTAAGTCGTATCAAAAATGTCTTTATTAAATATTAACTAGCATCCTTGCTTCTTCCTCAGTGTTGGGGAGTAACTAGCTATATGTAGCGGTGATTCTAATTGAACTTTTCAGCAGCGTGACATTAGCTCAGCTATTCTCAAAATAGAATAGATTTTCCTGTAACAAGCTACTTTTTTTCAACATGTAGCGGTGTAGCATGACATAACTCTCCATTGCTGTTATGTTTATGTCACAGTGCATTATGCTAACAGCCTTACAGCCTAAGCAAGACGTTTTGAAATCAACATGAAATCCAAATGGACTTTATTTGCTTATGGACTCTATTATTGTATGTAACATTTAATTTAATTAGTTCTCAATGGATATAATTTAGTCTAACATTTATTCTCCTTGAATATTCTGTTAGAAATATATCACACTATGGAAGTGGAAAATTGGATATAGAAAGACCTTCAAATTGACTTGAATCAAAACATCTCTTAAAACATTCTCGTTCTCAGGCTTTTATTTTAAAAAAGAAATAAAAAAATATTTTTGTTAATTGAATTAAAAATTAACTAATATTTAACTAATTATGAACTATCGTTAAAAATTAACTATATTGAACTGGAATTATGACCTATCCTTAACTATGAACTGGATAATAATTAACTTTGAACTGGATAATTAATTAACTTTATGTCAACCAGCCTCTTCAAGAAGGAATAAAATCAACCAGCCTCTTCAAGAAATACTCTAATTGAAATTCTTTTAAATATTTAATACTATCATAATTTGACATACCTGACTTTGATATTAAGCTTTTTAAATAATTGAATACTAAACATTATTGGTGGGCAAATGATTAGTTGATCCCCTCATATTCACTTTGTAAAATAACAAATACACTAATGGGTGGCAAATGATTAGTTGATCTTTTTAAATGTTCTTCTCTTTCCCTTTAAACTCACCCTATTGTGACTTATACACAGATTAATACAAAATAAAAAAACCCCAAAACCCACAACGATCATTTGTAGAACAATTCTTAAAGAAACGCTTGAACTGGAAAGAGTTCACTCTCCATCCAGACACAGCCGTGATGAACACAGTACCTAATACAAAATAAACCCCAAAACCCTCACAATCATTTGTCTCTGAACAATTCTTAAAGAAAATCCACACAGCATTGAAATGGAAAGAGTTCACTCTCCATCCAGACACAGAATACTCACTGTTTATATGTGAACCGTACCTCCGCTCTCTGATGAAAGTATCAAATAAATCATGAAAACCGGGCTGAGTAGTAAGTAGTTGAATAGTTACAGTGAGTAGTGGGTAGTGGGTAGTTAATAATGAGTTAGTTATGTTGGGGGCCCCCTCAAGTAAAGTAATGTAAAAAACATGTCAAAACAACTTTAACAAACCATTAGCCATTAGTTAATGTTAGTTCATGGGTAATAAATAAGTTAATGTTGTTAGGCCCTCTCATGTTGGGCCCTCTCAAGTCAAAGTCATGTCAACAACTTTACAAACCATTAGTTGATGTTAGTTCATGGGTAGTTAGTTGATGTTAGTGTATTGGTAGTTAATAATGAGTTAATTATGTTGGGTCCCTCTCAAGTAAAGTGTATGCATGTCAAAACAACTTTAACAAGCCAAAAGTTGATGTTAGTTTGTGGGTAGTTAATAATGAGTTAGTTATGTTTGGGCCCGCTCATGTAGTAATAATAAGTTAATGTTGGGTACCTCTCAAGTAAAGTAATGTCAAAATAACTTTAAACAAGTTATTTAGATTGGTATTTAATTTGATAATATGTTGGGTCATCCAACACACATTAACACAGATCAACTTAAACAAGCCGGTTATAAGGATGGTTTGTGGGTATTAATAATGAGTTTATTATGTTGGCAAGTAAGGGCAGAGAGCGGAGTAATGAATTCATCACGGCTTAACTACTTACTAAACTCAGCTGGATGGAGAGTGAACATGATTTATTTGATACCGTTTCAAACACACATTGTTCTACTAACACAGTGAGTTTTGTGGGTTTTGGGGGTTTATTAAGACTGTGTGGATTTTCAAGTCAGAGAGCGGAGGTACAGGTTCAAGGCTGTGTCTGGATGAAACAGACAAGATCAGTTCAAGCGTGTATTTAGTTATTTATACTTTGATGAGGAGGATCAAAATGATCGTTGTGGTTTTGGGGTTTATTTTGTTTATAGTGTATAAGTCCAAATTATTTAAAGGGAAAGAGAAGAACATAAAACAGACAAGATTAATGAATTTTAGAATTTTATACATTTGATGAGGAGGATCAAATTAGAACAAAGCTATTTCTTATTAGTATATTATTTAAATGAATTTCCTTTTTTCTTATTCCTTCTTGAAGAGGCTGGTTGATTTAGTTTGCCCATAAATGTTAATTAATGCATTAACTATCAAACGTGTACTAACATGTAGTTAAGGCTGCCATTATTCATGTATGAATCCGTATGACTCCAGTCATAGTTAAGGATAGTTCATAATTAGTTAACTCTCTTAATAATCATTAGTATGTGTTGAAATAAGTATTAATTTAGGCATTAGTACATGATTATTCATGTACCCTTATTGTAAAGTGTTACCAAAACATAAATAAAAATTTACCTTTAGTTTAAAAATAGAAATAAAAATAATAAAAAGACAAAAACTAGTAAAAAATTACAAAAGCACATGAAATTACTAAAAATTAAAACGGAAAAGGCTAATTCAAGCTATAATAGAATATAATAATACAAAATTATATTGCTTTAATAAACCTGACAATGTCATGGACAACTAAAATATCTCAGGTAAATATAACATTTCACAGAAAAATACAATAATATAAAAATTACCAATTAATTTTGAGTTCCTGTGCAACATAATCTTGAACAAGCTTGCAGCTAAACAAGCTCAAGATTCAAAAGGAGCTTCCCCAACCCTGTTCTGCATTAGTAGGTAGGTCAGAGAGGACATCAAAGCCTAAACTCAGAGTAAGCCTTGTTTGGCTGCTAACCAAAACCTATTGTGCGTTGTTGCAGGAGCATTTGGATGGTAGCCAACCAAAGGCTTATCCTAGATAATGCACGAATATGCTTAAATATGCCAGAGGTTACTCATAGATACTACTGTCATACGTCAAACAACATCTGCACGGTGAGGATGCAGTTTACGTGTGTGCGCAGCCAAAGAGGTCAAGACCGATGATGTTGCACGGCTATCAAGACCTGCTGTATTCAGCATGAAAATAAAGCTTTGTTTTGATATCTATGATCTGACACACTCAAGCAGGAACATGCTTACATGTGTGTATTGCAGTGTGGAATGCTCTTACTCTCGGAAACAGCGTGGTACAACTTTATCTGCATTGTGCAAGACCAAGTCTCTATCTTACAGCATTGGCACATGCACAGTTATTGACCTAAGTATGTTAAGTCATTAGTGGTACTTGGTAATGGTGCATATTTAGAGTTAGGGATTTTAACAAACCTCTAAAGCCCAAAGTATACTTATAGACTTTCATTGTGTACTCCATTTGATAGCGTACATGAACACAGGCTTCAAGGTGCATGTGTGAGCGGAGCATACAAAGTATGCACAATTCTGTTATGACAACTCTCTGAGAGTTTAGCATGGTAATATTCATGGGAATGTTAATGTGTTTGGTCTTGGCAAAATAAATATGCTACCTTGCTGCTGCTGTGGCAGAGTGAGTACCGAGACTTGCTACTGTCAATACATCCTGCTGTGAACATGTATGAAATACTGGCCCTGCACAGATAACATATGAAATAACACCCATATTTAACATACATGAAATCACCCTATAGCAGATCTATACAGGTGGAGCTGGGGAAGGTGGAGGGTTTCTGACACATTGCAACTGCTACAGCAAGCACTAACCAAGAATTTTAATGTTGAGCACATTAAACTTGTATGCTAACGGATAGTTTTGCACCACACACATTTCCTTCCAAAAAGTTTCAGACCAAAAGTTGCCATCACCTCGGTGAAGGATAACAACCATATATAGCATACATCAAATCACGAAAGGAACCAATCAGCTGAGCCATGTGAATAATGATGTCATTATGTCAGATTGAGTTAGAACCTATCGGGCTGCGCCATCTAGGGTTTCATGACATAACTTGAATTATATTTATAAAAATCAGACCGTGTGCAACTATGTTGATGCCAAAAATTGTATTACGTCACGCACACTTTACATATATATTAGCATACATGTAAAAACCAAAGTATACTGAAATAAACTGTACCCTATTTTCTTGGTTTCTAGGTATAATTTCACAGAAAATATAATAAAATGCAATAAATATATATATATATATATTTACCAAATAAATTTACCAAATCAACACATTTGCACTAGAAAGTTTCATCATTATCAAGTGCTTTTGATATTTTTCTCCCAAAGTTGAAAGAATTAAAAAAGTATTTTAATCTTTATTTCTAGAGTATCTCTTATTCCACTCATATAAGCGCTCAACAACATGGGCATCTGATGTTGCTGCATCTCCAGTAATTGGTTAATGTTGTTCTGTTTCTTCAGCTTCATTATCCACTGCGAAATGGTCCAGAAAAGTCACCGCCTTGTGAAACCATCATGGGTGCGTTCCACTTCACTTCAAGACACGCTCTCGCAAACTTCCTCAATCACATCCCATCAGGAAATCCATGCCGCCATTTTGAAGTGCGTTCCGCTTCATCAACTTGACAGGGAAAGTTTATATGAACAGACCCTAAAAATAGTTTTAGACAAGAAATTGGTAATGAAGATAGGCGTCAACACCAGGAAATCCTTCTGAACACCCTTAAACCACTCATTACACTAAAGCATGCTAATTTTGCATGCTAGAGTCACATTTCCTTCAAAGTAGTTTTAGGCAAACTTTTGCTCGTACTTGAATCCCCACCCTGTCTCATCACCAAAATAACCATATATGGAGCTTACAATGCCTATTTTCATAATGAATAACCTCATCTGCACATTATATCCATATGCACATTCTCATCCAGAAAATTGCGTAAATGCGTCAATGGACATTTTCTATTGGCTATATTGAATTGTAACCTATAAATGACATGGTTGGGAATATCTATTTGGAATTTATATGCAGATGAGGTTTTGCATATTATAACTAGGCGTTGTAAGCTCCATGTATGGTTACTTAGGGGAGGAGACAGTCAGAGATTATACATCGGGCTAATCTGTGAGAAGTTTTATAGATAAAGCTGAAAGCATATAGATAAGTGCTTTCCTGTTTTCCATTTTGATTCCTTATCTCCTATGCTGTTCTTCTTCTTTATATGATAAAACAAAGGCTCTTTCTTGCATTGCTTCCCCTTGCTCTCTGTCTGCCGTTGGATTTTTTCCTGTGTCCTTGATCTTGTGTGTAAGATTAGTGGTTGTTGTGGCATTGTTCTGTTTATCATTGAGCAGATGTTCTGAGCACTGCTGAGTGGCCCACATCTTCCTCTCTGCTTCCTCTTCCCTCTTCCTCTGAGTGACAGTGATGAAGGTATTTGGGTAAACAGGACTCTGTGTTGATGGATGGGTCAGCAAGCAGCTGGTGTGTGAGATCAGCGGCAGCCGTATGAAAAGCACCTGCAAAAGACTCAAAGGAAACGAGCACCAAACACACACTTGTTCATTCTTCTAATCTATATTTAGAGGTTTGTTTCAAGAGTTCACCCAAAAATTTAGTTTCTGTCCATGTTGATTAGTTTTAAACCTATATCATGTACTTTCTTCGATGGAATACTAAAATAGAGATTTTGAAGAATGTTCACGCTGCTTTTTTCCATATAATAAATACACATAGTTTGATGTTATAGGATTTTTGAATGTTTCTGGAAAAGGTCTCCTATGATTACAAATTCTGTATTTATTTGATAAAAAATACAGTAAAAAGTTATATTGTAAAATTGTATTATGTTTAAATTGTAAAGATTTATTTTGGCATTTTCTGTCAGGGTTCTGTCACTTTGGTCTAGTGTTATACATGGTTTTGTGACAGAGCCCTGACACTCCCGTCATGTCCTGTTTTTATGTGAGTGCGCACGCAGCTTCGAGTGTGCTCAAGCTGGGGGCTGATGTGAGGGACTTCGCCTGTGACTTCCTTATTGAGGTGGACAATCTGGACTACAATGAGGCTGATATGAAGGAGGTTTTAAAATCTGCCTCAATCAGCCCAGATGGAGAAGCTGGGGAATCTTGGCTTTTGGGACTTCGTTTACCACGTCTACCATCGTGGGGAGCCTGAACCCCCACCCCAAGCAAAGTCCTACTCCACTGACTGTCCTCCCTTTCCACCTGCAGTCAGTGGAAGCCCCATCCCTCCGATGACCCGTAACCGGAGAAGGAGGAAGAAGAATGGGCCTGCTGCAGCACCCCCAGAGGCGACCGAAGATGCTGCACTGCCCCCAGAGGCTGTTATGCCGCAGCTCCGCTCTTGTCAGAGGAGGAGGAAGAGGAAGGCATCCTCTGTCCCACAAGGCCTGGAGGCCATTCAGGAGCATGCTGCCGGCCCGGAGGCCGTTCCAGCGCCGCCCAAGCTCCTTGCCCTGCCAGCTCCACCCAAGTTCTTTGCCCTGCCGGCTCCACCCAAGCTCCTTGCCCTGCCGGCTCCACCCAAGCTCCTTGCCCTGCTGGCTCCGCACTTGCTTCCTGTCCTGCCAGGGCCACCCTTGCTGCCTACCAAGCTGCTGCCTCCGCTCTGGCCTCCTCCGGGAACCCTTACATGCTAGAGGTCTGTCCCTCCGGCCCTGCACTGGCCGTTTGCTGGGGTTACTGTTAGCCTGGAGCCTCCCTTGTCTGTCCCTACGGCTCCACCCTGGCCCCTTACTGGGACTCCTGAACTGCCTGAGCCTCCCTGGCTCAACCCTCCCGCCCCTCCCTGGTCCCTTCTAATGACTCTCTGGGCTTCCTTGCTGGCACTGGTTTGGCTCCCCTCCCTCCCTCCCCTCTTTATCTCTGTTTTGATTTTTCTTGTCCTGTCTTTTCCGTTGTGTCGGTCTTGTGTAGTCATGTTTGTTCTTGTGCTATCTTGTTCCTGTCTTGTTTTTGGTGTTCCTCGTTAGGTAAGCAAGGTGGCATCACTTTTGAGGGGGGGTGGTGTCAGGGTTCTGTCACTTTGGTCTAATGTTATTCATGGTTTTGTGACATGGCCCTGACACTCCCGTCATGTTTTGTTTTGATGTGAGCATGCGGCTTCGAGTGTGCTCGAGCCGTGCTCTCTCTCGTCTAAGTACCTTGTTTCGTGTTGGAGCGTGGTTTTCGGATCCCGGCACTCATGTCTTGAGTTTCGTTTTTTTATTGATGGGGTTCGGACACTCGCGCTCCATGTTCTGTCTTGTTGTGTGAGTGTGCGGTCTCGAGTTCGCTCGGCCGCACACTCTTCTGTCCACGTGTTTCGTGTTGCACGCCGTTTGTGTTTTTATCGGCTGCGTGCATTCATGTTATGTCTTGTGCTGTGTGGCACGCAGCTTGTGTATTTCATTGGCTGCGTGCTTTTATATTTTTGTGTCTTGTGCGAACACGTGGCTTATGAGTTTTCTCATTAGCTGCGTGTTCGTGTCCTGTTTTGCACATGGCTGTTGATTTTGTTTTACTGGCCATGTGCTTGTGTTTTTGTTTTGTGTGAGCACATGGTTTTGTCTTAGTTTTCTGTGTGCCATGTGCTCTCATGTCAATTTATCTTGACCCCATCCATATTGTTTCCTGATTATTGGTTAATTTGCCCCACCTGTGTATTCTTAGTTACCCTCCTCATTTGCTCCCTTTATAATCTCCTTGTGTTTGCAGTCCTGTGCCAGTTCGTCGTCGAATATTTCCTGTTCCTGCCCTGCTTTGTCTTGTCTCGACTTGCCAGCTGTCCTGTTTTTCCCCTATGGGGTATTTTTAGTTTGTTTGTTTTATTTTATTATAAATAAAAGCCCATTCTAGTCCTCGCCTCATCCCTTCACCCCAACCCTGACATTTTCACTTTTATTATCATAGGACAGAGCAGAGTTGACAGGGAGCGAAGTTTTAGAGAGAGGGGATGGGATCGGGAAAGAAGAAATGGGAAATAGTGCGCAGCGCAACGGTGCTGTATGTCGGCACGCTGCCCACAAGCCTATTGGTGCAGACATAAGCAGCGTGATCACTATGCGAAGAATATTGTCTGAGTTGTTTCGCTCATCCGCAGTCCCTGCTGAAAAAAGCAATAGAAACCTGCCCAAAACACAATAGAAAATGTAATGGATTTAATGGTTATAATGGGAATTGTATTGGTTTTAATGGAAACTAAAATAGTGTCTACTGGTATGTGATGGATTCAATATGTTAAATCATATTGGGAAAATGCCCAAAACACACTACAAAAAGGAATTTACTTGAAAAAGCTAATGGTATTTTAATGGAAACCAATGGAATTTCTGTGATGGGTTTTTCTATTGGGCTTCTATTGTTTTTTTTTAGCAGGGGTGTCTTACATAGAAGAAAGACAAAGGCGTGAAAGTACAGTGTTACTCACTGGAATAATGAGGTCATTTTTGTCTGATCACACAATGCTTCCAGTCTTCCCCCGACATTAAGATGAAGCTCTATTGGCGGGAAGCGACAGTATTGTTCTCACTTTAGTGTGTGAGAGCAATAACTACAGCTAGGTGACATCATCAGCGCAGAGAAAACCCCTCATTAGGGAGTGATTCATCTTATTAGTAGCATTTCAAAAATGCAGCACGTGGGGCCCAAAGCAAAGGTACTCGCGGTCAGCTGATGACGACGAGCTTAAACACACAGACAAACACACGCACATGGCCACACATCTGTGCAGGTGAGCTTTTTGAGCTGCTTCATTTGAAGTCTGGTCAGATCTGCCCACAATAATAGATCAAAACGGTCTCGCTGCCTAGCCCAAGCTTTTATCAGATCGTTTAAAAATAAAGTGCGTACGTGTGAGAAAGAAAAGAAAAGAGTTGTGATGGCGGTACAAACATTGCTTTCTAAAGACAGGTGCACTGATGAGCATATATACGTCAAAATGATCTTTCTCACAGTACGTGTGGGCGATTCTATATGTTTTGCTTGGGATTATATTTTAAAACACCTTTTCCCATTAACTTTTTTCAAATTTTTCCCATGACTTGTGAAACAGTATGCAAGTGTGAAGGCCATTCAGCATTACATATATTAATATAATCTCTTAACAGTCCATTTCAATGAATATTCAAAACTCATTCAACTCAAGATTCAATGATATACTTGCAGCATCACTTATAAATGTTCGTGGAAATCCTTCTGCACTTTAAAATCATAGTAGAAAAAAATATTTTCAGCGATTATTGTTTATTACCATTTATTGTTATACTGGAGCATAAAAATCTTATTTTATGTATTTTATGTCTTGCTTTAAACATTTTGCATAGCTACTTTATAAAAATGGTTGTTTGCTGCCAGAAAAAAAACAATAGAAGCCCAATAGAAACAATCACATAAATGCCAATGGTTTCCATTAAAATACCATTATGAGCCATTAGCTTTTTTCAAGTAAAACTATTAAAAAATTCCTTTTTGTAGTGTGTTTTGGGCATTTTTCCAATATGATATAACATCCCACCAATACAGTAATCCAGTCTACTATTACAAACCATTACTAGTTTCATTAAAACCAATACAATTCCCATTAAAACCATTAAATCCATTACATTTTCTATTGTGTTTTTCAGCAGGGTGGTCAACCTAAAAATACATTTTTAAATGTATAAATGTATCCTTTATGCCATTTTGATTAAATACTGAGATGTAGGACCACACAAACATAATACAATTAGCACAAAAATATTATAATATATTTTTTATAGAATATACAATATTAGTTCATTATATAGAGCAGAGTATAAAGAAATATAAATAATGTAGGCTTACATACATTTTCAAATGGCAGTAAAAATATAATTTTAGAATATACAATATATAAAAGATAAAATGCAGTAAAATATGAAGAATGTTGACTTACTCAAATATTGTCAGATGACATACAATACATTTTCCAGATATAATATATTAAATATATAACAGATTATATATAGACTATATATTTTCATCTTTTGCTGTATATTTTTAATAAGCATATACTGTATCTAGTGAAAAAAAAATATTATATATATTTTGTTGTATAACGAGCATGAACCTCTAAGATCTGTAAGATCAGAGAATCCACAAAAGCCTAAGTGCAGTAATGACAGTCTTGAGTGTATTTATGTGGAGGTTGAGTGCTGAGAGTGCAAGTCTGTGCTTGTGAGTGTGAGCTGGAATGACTTACAGTAACAGCATGTTACAATAGTATGAAAATAAAAAGTCTGTCTATATCACCCTAAAGAAGAAGAATTAAACTGTTGTAATGATCAGTGTTGAACATTTTTGGTGGGTGAAAGACAATACATCAGGCTTGTCTTTCAATACCTGACAAAAACCAGTCATAAATGTGCTGGGAAATACTCTCTCTTCTTATCATCATTAACTTTTTGTATCAGTACAGTCATGCATAACTGATCTATCTTAGATAAACCGGGTTTGGTTTAACCGCACAGGTTATCTTTGAACTGCACACCTGTTGGTACTTTGAAGGCTGGCAGGTGAGTGGAGATGAAGGGGCGCATGAGACGAGGGAGGGACGGAGTGAGAGGAGGAAGGAGAATGTGTGTGTAATGTTGGCAGTAATTGTCTCTTTGGCCTCGTGCCTGGTTTGTAATGGCTGCTGCTTTTTAATGGCACTACAGCAGTTTGAGCCAGTGAATGAGGACATGCTGTTACTGTATATATCATAAAACAGAGCAGACAATCTAAAGGCCTTTGTTGCAGTGCCCTTCAGTACGAGCTGGCAGGGAGAATATTGTTTGTATGCCTCCTCTGTGTTATGACTAGATATTAAGCTGTCAGGGTCTTTCACACACTTGTTTAACAGACACAATCTCTTATGGGTTATGTGTGTGACTGTGAATATATTCATATATATTATTGCTGTCGATCGATTACATGTTTTTTACTAATTAATCACACAATTTTTCTAAAATTAATCGCGATTAATCCCACCTAACATTAATGTTTTTAAATATACTTTTATATTACAATAATTTCACAATCAATCTTCAAATGTACAATGTACAAAAACCATAAAGACAGTATACATTTAATATTTCTTTAATGGCATGTTTGTTATGATTGAAGGCCAGCATCACTGATATCAATACTACTGATGTCTCTATAAAATAGTTTTTTCCCCTTAATATTTAACCATTGAGTGTAGTCATTCAGCATTACAGTATAATTGAAAGCTATCAATTTAATAATATTTATTAGACTTAACTTCTAATTTAAGTGAACTTAAAACAATCTTCACATGAACCCATAAGAAACGACATATTTAGCTACCTGTGCCATTCAGCAGATAAATACAGAAAACGATTAGTAACCAAACACTAAATTCTAAATCAAATTTCCTGCTATTGCTTTAAAAGCTGCTGCTGCTGAACGTGACGCGGATCTGACATGCATCTTATTTTCTCACAACTCTCTTCACCTTTTTTTAACCCACTTCAGGTCTTAAAGTCTCTACTAATGAACAGATTAATTCAATCGGGTGTGTTAGATGAGGGAGACAATGCTGGGGTGCCTCAGGACAGTTTAAAAAAAAAAACACTTTCAGAGACATGTTCTTAAATGTGATGCATATTTATCACATTGCATGCATGCACACAGTTTTAAGGCAGCTTTTTTCGCCTTTTTGGTACCTTCATGCATGTAGTTTATTTCACTGTTTGATTTGAAATGATACAGACTACAGCGTGCGCCGGTGTTGTGCCCAATTCTAACCCCTGCCGGATTACTACCCCCCTAGTATTGTATTTACATATTTTTACAGACACTTTTATCCAAAGTGACTTATACGCATTCAGACTATACATTTTTTATCAGTATCCATGTTCCCTGGGAATTTAGCCAACAACATTTTGCGCTGCTAACGCAATGCTCTACCACTGAGCCACAGGAACATTGTACCATGACTTACTCAAATATTGAACATATTGCTAGGTTTAGGGTTAGGTGTCGGGGAGGGGTTAGGATTAGGGGTGGTGTTAGGATTATGCAATCAGATAGCGATTTCAACGAGATGGGTAATAGTTTGGCAGGGAGTCGAATATGGGCACAACACCGGCACCTTTGTGCTGAAGAGTGTGCACTACGAGCACAGTATCTTTTCCACGCTCGTTTGACTCACGCCTGGCCCGGAGGCGACGTTAGAGCGTGCATCTGAAATGTCTCCCATTTGATGTGGTCATAAAGATGTTCTGCATCTAAATAACTGCAATACTTTTAAAGAAAAAGGAGACAGAGGCAGCAGTTGTGAATGAGGTGGCCAACCCTAGCCCCACCCCTGCGTTAATTACATTAAATATTTTTGATGCCTTAATCTGAAAAGAAAAATATCCTAATCTCCTGCGTTAACGCTAATTTTGACACCACTAATATATATATATACACTGACAAAATTATAAACGCAACACTTTTGTTTTGCCCCCATTTTTCATGAGCTGAACTCAAAGATCTAAGACTTTTTCTATGTACAAAAAGGCCTATTTCTCTCAAATATTGTTCACAAATCTGTCTAAATCTGTGTTAGTGAGCACTTCTTTGCCGAGATAATCCATCCACCTCACAGGTGTGGCATATCAAGATGCTGATTAGACAGCATGATTATTGCACAGGTGTGCCTTAGGCTGGCCACAATAAAAGGCCACTCTAAAATGTGCAGTTTTATCACACAGCACAATGCCACAGATGTCGCAAGTTTTGAGGGAGCGTGCAATTGGCATGCTGACTGCAGGAATGTCCACAAGAGCTGTTGCCGTGAATTGAATGTTCATTTCTCTACCATAAGCCGTCTCCAAAGGCGTTTCAGAGAATTTGGCAGTACATCCAACCGGCCTCACAACCTCAGACCACGTGTAACACACCAGCCCAGGACCTCCACATCCAGCATCTTCACCTCCAAGATCGTCTGTGACCAGTCACCTGGACAGCTGCTGCAACAATCGGTTTGCATAACCAAAGAATTTCTGCACAAACTGTCAGAAACTGTCTCAGGGAAGCTCATCTGCATGCTCGTCATCCTCATCGGGGTCTCGACCTGACTAATCTGTCTAATCAGCATCTTGATATGCCACACCTGTGAGGTGGATGGATTATCTCGGCAAAGGAGAAGTGCTCACTAACACAGATTTAGACAGATTTGTGAACAATATTTGAGAGAAATAGGCCTTTTGTGTACATAGAAAAAGTCTTAGAACTTTGAGTTCAGCTCATGAAAAATGGAGGCAAAAACAAAAGTGTTGCGTTTATAATTTTGTTCAGTATATATATATATATATATGTATACATGTATGTATATATATATGTATATATATATAGACACACAACATCTCTCAGAAGTGAGTACACCCCTCACATTTTTGTAAATATTTTGTTATATATTTTTATGTGACAACACTGAAGAAATGACACTTTTCTACAATGTAAAGTAGTGAGTGTACGGCATTTGCTGTCCCCTCAAAATAACTCAAAAAGTGAGTACACCCCAAGTGAAAATGTCCAAATTGGGCCCAAAGTGTCAATATTTTGTGTGGCCATCATTATTTTGCAGCACTCCCTTAACCCTCTTGGGCATGGAGTTCACCAGAGCGTCACAGGTTGCCACTGGAGTCCTCTTTCACTCCTCGATGACGACATCACGGAGTTGGTGGATGTAAACATATATATATATACATACACACACACACACAGTATTTCACAGAAGTGAAAACACCCCACACATTTTTGTAAATATTTTATGTGTGTGTGTGTGTGTGTGTGTGTGTGTGTGTGTGTGTGTGTATATATACATATAACCTGTGAGCATGTCTTCAAAAATGTGATTTCAAATTAATTTAACTTCACACTATATTTAAGGTTGTATATAATTGAAATGTGATTTCTGACTCGTGTAACAATATACTAGAAAGGAGGATCTCACTTGACTGTGTCAGCTTATGCTTGTTAAATTGCGCCCTCTGGCGGCATTTGTTCTCATTTTATTAATTTGTTCCCTCATTTTATTTATTTATTTTTTAATGGGGACACATTGAACTAATTTGTTCTCTCATTTTAATATAAAATCTTAAATATTTGCCACATTGTATTAATTTCAGTTATGTTAAATAATAACCAAACTGTACCAGTTTGTTTAATTGTTTTGAGTTAAATTGTTGTCATACTGTACTAATTTGTTCCCTCGTTTTAATTTACTTAAATTGGTTTATTTAGTTGATATATTTCCATTCATTTTTGCCTGTGTTGTATTCATTTAAGTGTTTTACTTCCATTAATTCATGGTCACGATTACTAGTTAATTCCCTCATTTTACTTTTGGGAACCAATTCGTAATTCATATTTATTAATTAATAAATATTTCTTCACACAATATTAATACATTTATAATAATTTTAAAGGATTCATTTTTTTTTTAAATGTACAATGTAACAGCACAGTTTTTTTAAAACTTATCTTTATTACTTATTTTTGATGCACAGTATAATATGACCTCAAGGTATTCGTTTGTTTTTACACACATTCTGGTACACGTGAAGCATTAAATTACTATAAATTACTCTATTTTTTATAGCTGTTTTTTAATGCATGTTATAGTGCCGTAGACTCAATATCCACAGTTTTGCCATTAGTACTGTATGTTAAAAAAAAATCTGTCTCAAGTCTGACAGCCGCTTTCTGTCAGGTCCTTTGCGAAGCTCTTCAGCTCGCCGCATTTCACCTCCAGTGCGGATCCAGCCCCACATTCAGACTCGGACGGCCAGTGCTCAACCCACGTGTCCTTTCCCAGCGTATACACATACCTGAGAGAGAAAACAAGACTGGATTATGAAAAAACAAACCATGATATGTACATTTTCTGTGACTAACGCTACTCACTTGTTGGACGTGCTCCCTGCATGCCAAACATCAGTGATGGGCCCAATGATCAGATAGTCCTGACCCTCTCTCAAACCAAGTCCTGTCCTACAGCTTGCATGAGAGAGGAACATCCTCCTTTCATTCTCTTTCAAGCCTTCCTCTGTCCCTACACAAACACAAATGGCGATCCATGAGCCAGGTGGCTGGTTACATGAGAAAATCAGACTCTATTAGACGTACCCTCTTTGATAACCTGCACAATCTCCATCTCATACTGGTCATAGTGACTCAGGCTGATGCTGACTAGTTTGACCCTGTAGGCTGAAGAAAAGACACATTTATTGATGAGATGATGTGACATCATGATGGTTTTCCCCAAAAAACACACTCATTTGACAGAAAAAACACTCACCATGATGTAATCCATTGCACACAGCGGCCTTCCTCTGTGCTTTACTGAAAGACGAGGAGTCTTCCTTCATTACACAACAGTTATCTATAAAGAAAATTTATACTGCTTTATAACTGGTTAATGGTAAGATGTTGATTGAAAACACAAAATTAGTCTGCTAAACTGACCTTGTGAGCAGCGACACACATTGTCTTTGCAGATCTGATCAAGCTGCTGTTTGTCTTCGGGTGGAGAGTAGAACCTGCTACAGCGTTTATCTGAAACAACAGATTTTTAGGCTCAGGGTATCGGCCGATACCGAGTACTGATCCGATACCTGGGTGTGTATCTGTTATACAATTATTTTATGGTGTGCTTCACCACACACACACACATATACATATACGAGAGAGAGAGAGTCTGGCGAGTAACCCAAAAAATATATTTTTAAATCTACAGCTTTTTAAATATCTAAAAGTACACTTAACATCAGTCGGTCAAGCATTATACACATATTATGAAAATCAAGTATTATTTAATGATAGAACTTTAGTCATTAGAATTAAAACTTGGCATGTATGAATGCACATTAATCATTTTAACTGAACTTAGGACTGGTGGTGGGGCTTTTTTGGTCATTCAGGGTTTCTGTGAAAAATGGAGGGGGGGGGACTATCAATTATACAGATAAGATAATAATCATACTATGAATTCTACTAAGAACAATATAAAATGCACTAAGGATTAACGAGCTGCTGGATTGATGAATATTAATCACGTTGTCTGCATTGGCTCGAATGGATTTGCTGAATTCAAAACAGGGACAATAATAAGCGAGTGCCAGCCAATGAGATTGCCGTTTGCGCATTAGCTCCGCCTACTACCGGAGAACCCGGCAGTTCTTAAACGCTGAAGAATTCCAAACGAACTTCGTTATTTTGACAGGAAAGTACAACAAAGAATATAATTTACATACCATACAGAACTGATGCGCTACATGTCAGACTCTCGCTCCCTCTCTCTTTGAAAAAATCAAAGCGACGGCGAGTCGTGTGCCTCAAACTAGAGCTTATGGTACATCAAATACATGTGCGCTGCACATCCATTCAGATGAACTGAAAAATAGCACAGATCGCTTGACAGAGAGTGAAACTCTGATGCGGTTAGAGTTCATGAAAATATATCTGTGCTAAACTTATACACGGTCTCCAACTCACACACTGGCGAGTAAAATCTGAGCACTTATTAGCCAGTGGCTAAGTGACCTCATTTAGTCGCCCAGGGTGAAGATTTAGTTGCATATGTGAGTGATTTTCTGGCAATGTGCCAGCATGTTTGTATTTCTTCTTTGCTGCTCTAAATAGTGGTTGCTTGTGGCAACAGCACAACTTCCTGTGTTTACATTCTGAGCAGCAAAGAAGAGTTGATTTCCGATTTGCAGCATTAAGCAAAGCTAGCAGGCATAACTATAGGTCTCGTGTAAGAACATCGTACTCGCCGATACCGATGCCAGAATGTTTTGTGGTATCGGAGGAATTTCCAATACTAGTATACACCAAGAATTTCTTGAGGGTGAGTATATCATGGGCTAATTTTCATTTTTGGGTGAACTAACCCTTTAATAGCTGTTCAGTTGCTCAGAAAAGTAACAACACACTTCAATTTGATAGCAGAAACAGTGTGATGCAAGTTAAACGCCAAAGTAGTATGCTTAATAGTTTAGGTTAGCAGCGCACTTTAGCAAACATAGCTAATTAAACATGTGTACTAACCTTTGTTGTAGTACTGGTACACTGTGACAGTGGAGGGCTGAAGGAGTCCCACTTTAAATTTCTGATGCAGTCTGAATGAGATCACATCTGCCTGAGTATTGGAAACCTGCCCGGGACATACAGACAAAGATACTTTTAATGTTGCCTTCATTTACATCATGTTAAACAAGTATGAACTATAAGGGTGGTTGTTAGGTTACCCTAAACAGGTGAATAATTAGGGATCCTCTGTCGCTCAGGTTGTCCACCACTTGGAAGTTGTTGATGTAGCGATCCACCGAATTTGTGAGCTAGAAAGTCACAACAGACAATATTTATAATCAACCTTTTTCAACCATCTTGGATGTAGCTTTTTGCAATGCACTATGGGAATTCTCCATGATATTGAGTTTGGCAAAAATTAGGCTCTTCATGTTCCTCGAGATACTTTAGCGCAGTTGTGACGCTGTCTAGGTAGACTACTATAACACAGTTAGCTAAAAAATTAGCTGCTACAGCAAATGTAATACCACAATAGCATGCAATATCATGAGATTGGTCTTACCAACTCTAAATCTGAGTTTTCAGGCTCAAAGCCGGTGGGCAGGCTGATGTCAAGAATCGCCATCCTCACCTGGCGTCCCTCCAGAGCCCTTGGGAATGCAAAGTAGAGAATTGTGGGTACCGAAGTAGTTTATTTAGCTATCTAAAAAAATATGTCTACCTATAACTGCTTACCTCACGTTGATACTAAGTCTGTATGACTTTTCTACATCTGATGGGGGTTTTTCTAAAATGGATAAAAGAGTGATCTTTTATTATAAGATGATTTGTTGTTTTTGTTACTTACAAGAACTGTGCATTAAAAAGCATTGTACTGTAAAATGACATGTAAATGTCGCAGTAGATCTATTACAGTAGATCTATAAATCTCCCAGACAGTAGATTTTTCATGTATAGAGTAAAGGGGCGGTCACACTGCACTTTTCGTTCCATTGACTTCCATTCATGCGCATGCGAATGCGTCAGACCGGAAACGCAAGCCCGTGCGAAAAGTTTCGCATTTCGCTGCGTTCCAAAGTTCAAACTTGGTGAACTCTGGCCTGCGAATTCGCATCACGTGACACCGTGTGACCAACGGCAGATCGATATGTCACCGCATGACCTCGTATCTGAATTAAAAGAACAAATTTAAAACTGCAGCGCTGCAGGAAAGTGGAGTAGATTGTATGTTTTGTGTTGAATTATTTTTTTTGAAAAGACGCTGCACAGCGTGACGTCATATCACGACCGTTGCAGCATGCGAAACGATTTCGTGTGCTCAAAGTCTAGTGTGAATAAAGCATTACATAGCATTTTTACAGTCTTTTCCCATTCAAATGAAGATGATTTTTTTTATACACAGTAAGGAATCATAAAACAGAGTTGAGAACGCACCATTAGTCTCAGCGATGGAGACGTCCAGCTGAAAGCCGTCACACGTGCTGTTCTCAAACACATCAGGAAGCTGGTGGTACACTGTCACTACCTGGGATTCATAAAACACGACAGAGACAGGTTTGGAACTAAATTACGTCTTGATTTTATATTCTAATTCAATGCTTGTGGGCATTTAGCACCTCCAAAACTCCCTTGCCCTTCCCAGAAGCCTCCACTGTGAATTTCTGGTCAAGAGGCACCTGGAAGAGATAATCAAATTGAGTTACTATATTTCACTCCAAATTTCCCTTCTTTTAATTTACAGCATTATTATACTGCCAAATGTCAAAAGTGCATTTTTGTTAATGCAACTATACATCCAAATAAAATCAGCATGAATCTCTCAGCTCACATGCATATGTTCCTTCATTTTCCCTTTACAACATTAAATACATAAATATGACACCAGCTATGTATTTTTTCTCTTCATTGTTTTGCAAAAGGCTGATGCTAACGAGTGGTTAAGTTGGACTAAAGAGGTTTTCTGGATATTAAACTTAACTTCATCATGACGAACAGGTAAACTCGGCTACTCATTAATCTGGTTTACAGTCTCACTGTGTTTATAATCACACTTTTGCAAACTATTCTAACTCAAAACTTTCAGGAAAATGTTTTTAGGGCAATGTTTTGTTCCCCCTAAATCCACTACAATATTCACTTTTACATGGTGCTTGCATATAAATGTGTCTTGGCAGTGTGTGGACACAACCACTCTACAGTGATATAAATTCATTCACTTTTTTAATACACAAAAAACCTGAACAGTCTCAATAATCAGTTCAATTAAGTTTAGCTCCAACCCTAATCAAACACACCTGCCTGTAACTTTCTACTGATCGTGAAGACATTTATTAGCTTCTTCAGGTGTGTTTGATCAGGGTTGGAGCTAAACTCTGCAGGACCGAAGTTGCCTATCCCTGCCCTAAAGAATCATACCAACTTTTGGAAAATGGGCATCCGATGTCCCCTTTAAATAAAGACTGAAAGAGTTGTTGAAGCTTAATGGTAGTGACATTGATGTTGTGATTGTGGAGTCACTTTTTACTTCTGGCGACTGTATTTAAGCTTGACAAGTCATAAAAGTTGTTCATTTGTAAAGTTTAATTTAAATGTAAAGTTTCATTTGTTGTGTAATTTTTGTTTGAATTTCGTTGTTATTGTTTTTTTCTATTTGGTTTCTTTTTTCCTCTATTTTTTGGGGCCAAATAACATCTGGCAATGGGACCACCCATGAAAACTAGTCTTTGGGCTAATTTGGGTACATTTACATTCATGAATGTTGATTAATATACACTGTCCCTTTTTTTTAAATAAATAAAGTTTATCAAGATGTGACAATAAGTGTAAGAATCATAGAGCCATTTTCAGCAATAATCCAAAAGTCAAAGGAAACCAGAGAGATGTGACTTCTGGTCTACAAAGAATCACTGCTGCTCTCTATTCCTGTTCACGCTCAACTAATAAGATTTTATGTAGCATTTGTCAGTCATGGAAGCCTACTCTGATTGGTTGGCACACACAGTATCTGACCAACAGACCAAGATAATTCCATAAAAGAGCTTTGTATATTTAAGAACGAACGTCCAGTTTCATTCAAGAGTGAAACATTCAAACTCATGCATTCCATGACTGTAATTTCACATTACAATAATGCATTTTCAACATATATTGTCATATTTGTCTACAAAAGAAAGTTTTGAAAGACTGGAGATCGCACCCGTGAAGATCGGGCAACATATGCCACTTTTGGATTGAAGGTCCAGCGTACGTCACTGCGACCGGGAACACTGAGCTGGACCAACAGATTGAGGTCGTCCGGAGGAGGCCTCTTCACCAGGTACTCAGACAGGGCCTGTAGCACCACCATAGTGGACTGATGGGAGAAAAATGTACATCAACGTACCTCAAATACAGATATGAGGCAATTAGTGAAGGCTTTCTTGTGGTTTTTACCTGTGTAGAGCCGTATCCTCCTCCAATGCCACGCTTCTCATTCAGCCATCGAAAGGGGGCGGCTGCCTCTTCCATGTGGCCACCTTTGATCAGCGCTAACAACGCATAGCCAGTAGCTTCCAGCGTGAAGAAATAATTACTGGAGTCAGGCCAGTGGGTACGATCTGTTGATGGAAAATACAGATTAGAAAGACAAGAGCACACACAGCAAGATATTTTGTTTGTTTTCAAAGGCTAAGTACCAGGCGAGGCTAAATTGAGTAACATGCTCTTCATGCAGCCGTGGTCGGATACTGCTAAAGCGTAGCATGCTATGGCCGCTGTGTATGGCCTCGTCAGTCGGGGGAAATGCTCTCTTAGATACAACGCTGCTTTTCTGGACTTGTCCTGCAACAATTAAATGGAGAAAATAAAATCAGCACCACTGAACATGTAAGAACGTGTTTATAATACAGTAGTCCACTGGGCCTGGTAATACAACATGAATTAGTTTTGTACCATTGTTAACTTAATATTAGATTTTCTGAGGAAACTAGGGAACATACTTCAGGTATGAAGGATCCTGAAAAAGTGGGCTTTTTATTATCAATTTTATTTTTTATTGGTGGATCTCCCCTCAGGATTGTGGGTACATTGAATAAGGTGCTTTTTTGTAAAAGCTGCTAAATACTTTCCTAAAAAAAAATTTCTTTGTGATATTTTCTTTTTTAACAAAGTAAAATTTACTTAATTTACTGATTATATAATACAAATGATATGTCATATCATATACAGTGGGGCAAATAAGTATTTAAAACACTGCCGATTTTTCAAGTTTTCCCACTAATTTTCATCGTAGGTACACCTCAACTGTGAGAGACAGAATTTAAAAAAAAAAAAAATCCTGCAAATCACATTGTATGATTTTTACATAATTAACTTCCATTTTATTGCATGAAATAAGTATTTGATCACCTACCAACCAGCAGGAATTCTGGCTCTCACAGACCTGTTAGTTTGTCTTTAAGAAGCCCTCCTATCCTCCACTCATTACCTGTATTAATTGCACCTGTTTGAACTCGTTACCTGTATAAAAGACACCTGTTCACACACTCAATCAATCAGACTCCAACCTCTCCACTATGGGCAAGACCAAAGAGCTGTCTAAGGACACTAGGGACAACATTGTAGACCTGCACAAGGCTGGGATGGGCTACAGGACAATAGGCAAACAGCTTGGTGAGAAGGCAACAGCTGTTGGCGCAATTATTAGAAAATGGAAGAAATTCAAGATGACTGTCAATCTCCCTCGGACTGGGGCTCCATGCAAGATCTCGCCTCGTGGAGTATCAATGATCCTGAGAAAGGTGAGGGATCAGCCTAGAACTACACGGGAGGACCAGGTCAATGACCTGAAGAGAGCTGGGACCACAGTCTCAACGGTTACCATTAGTAACACACTACACCGTCATGGATTAAAATCCTGCAGCGCGCGCAAGGTCCCCTGCTCAAGCCAGCACATGTCCAGGCCCGTCTGAAGTTTGCCAAAGACCATCTGGATGATCCAGAGGAGGCATGGGAGAAGGTCATGTGGTCAGATGAGACCAAAATAGAACTTTTGGGTATAAACTCCACTCGCCGTGTTTGGAGGAAGAGGAAGGATGAGTACAATCCCAAGAACACCATCCCAACCGTGAAGCATGGGGGTGGAAACATCATGCTTTGGGGGTGCTTTTCTACAAAGGGGAAAGGACAACTGCACCGTATTGAGGGGAGGATGGATGGGGCAATGTATCGCGAGATTTTGGCCAACAACCTCCTTCCCTCAGTAAGAGCATTGAAGATGGGTCGTGGCTGGGTCTTCCAGCATGACAATGACCCCAAACACACAGCAAGGGCAACTAAGGAGTGGCTCCGTAAGAAGCATTTCAAGGTCCTGGAGTGGCCTAGCCAGTCTCCAGACCTGAACCCAATAGAAAATCTATGGAGGGAGCTGAAACTCCCCAAAACCTGAAAGATCTGGAGAAGACCTGTATGGAGGAGCGGGCCAAAATCCCTGCTGCAGTGTGTGCAAACCTGGTCAAGAACTACAGGAAACGTCTGACCTCTGTAATTGTAAACAAAGGTTTCTGTACCAAATATTAAGTTCTATTTTTCTATTGTATCAAATACTTATTTCATGCAATAAAATGGAAATTAATTATTTAAAAATCATACAATGTGATTATCTGGATGTTTTTTTTTTTAGATTCTGTCTCTCCATTCTTTGTAAGTGGGAAAACTTGAAAAATTGGCAGTGTATCAAATACTTATTTGCCCCACTGTATTAGACCAAGCTTAAAATTATTTAATTTAGCTACAGTTTCAACCATTCAATTATCTTTAGTTCTAATTATTACATTTTTCTCTTGTCCTAATTATCAAGCGCAGCGGTTAGTTCTGGCAGGTCATGTTAGTCAAGCTTGCATCAGCTGATTCACGACTACCTCTAGGAATACAATGCCTATCTCAGCATTCATATTTAAGTCCTTCAGTATTATCAGCAGATTTTGTGTTGCTCAATAGCTAATGACCCGCCTCCATCCCCAGCTCCTCCTCTCGTCCAGTCAGGATTCAGCCTTCTGAATCTATTTTGGATCAGGCTAATTTCTAAAATGTGTACATTAAATTATAGAACATTAATGATCTCCTCAATACATTTATGTTGGTTCTGTTCTGTTACCCTAGGAGGGTCCGTGCTGCTCTCCCTGCTCTCATCCATGATAGACTGCATGGATGCGCAAGGGAGTTCTTGCCCAGAAAAGAACCATACCACCAATCCAAACTGTTTTATTTCATTTGATTCTAATTATTCCATTTATCTTTTTATCTTATTATTTGATTTAGCTTTTATTCTAACTATTTAATTTAGCTATTATTTAATTCAGATGTGTTTAGCCATTTTAAAGAGTAAAGACTGAAGTTACCTGTATGTCAAGGTCTGGCTCTTGGCAGGTAACAGCATTTTTTGCCTCGGCCAAAGCAATGAGCACGAATGCAGTCAGAGACACTCTGGATTCAGAGCCGCGCAGGCCTCCCTGTTTCAAAACACAGCATACATACAATGTATTAGTACTGTACTCTTATATTGAGTACTCCAATTAAAGCAATCGCAGTTATTAACTCTCACCGTCATACTGGTGTCGTAGACAGGATTGTCCTCCTGAAAGGATCCATCAGGACGCTGTTTATTCTTGAGGAGGTAGACCAGAGGGCCACACAGATGCTTGTCATTGACGCTAATAAAGGATTTTGCCATGGAGAACACCTTCACCACGTATGCAGTGATCCTGAGATGGACAGAACATAAAAACAGATGACCTCTACATGTGCATGTTCAAAGTGAAGCTGTAATCAGTAATGTGTCAGCATTAATACCATGTGCTGGTCCCTTCTTTGGCGTAGGGAGGATAAGAGTCATCCTTTTTCTGGTAATTAAGTTGATTTTCATACCCTGAGAATGAAAAAAATAATATATTGGATAAATATCTAAAGGAATTGTGATGCTCGTCACTATTTGAGTCTCATTGCACCTGTCTGGATGTATTTGATGGCCTCTTGTCTGCGATCTATTCCCACAGCGTCCCAGTTTCCACTGCGGTCCAGGTAATGGGTGGCGATGAGGGGCAGCGTGATTCTGGCCAGGTTCTGCTCCACACACCCGCCGGGCATCCGGATCAACGCTGCCAGAGAGTCCTCCTTAATGGAGTTATCAATGCTGTCTGCCAGCAAATTACCTGAATAAATTATATTTAATAAACAAACTCTTGACAGCTGACATATCATGACAATCAAATATCCATAATGTAATTGAGGGATAATAATCAATTACTATAATTGTATGAATATGGCTTAGTAAAAAAGTCAAACCTCTGACATTGACAAATGTCTCCGGCAGAGAATTGGGCACAACGGCATCCAACTGCATCTTCCCCACTTGAATCTGCTGTCTACCGGCTGAGATGAAGGAAACAACAACAAATATAATAGACATATGTGCCCCTGGAGCACAAAACCAGTCTGAAGTCGCTGAGGTATATTTGTAGCAATAGCCAAAAATATATTGCATGGGTCAAAATTATAGATTTTTCTTTTATGCCAAAAATAATTAGGATATTAAGTAAAGATCATGTTCCATGAAGATGTTTTATAAATTTACAACTGTAAATATATCAACACTTAATTTTTGATTAGTAATATGCATTGCTAAGAACTTCATTTGGACAACTTTAAAGGTGATTTTCTCAATAGTTCAATTGTTTTGCACCCTCATGTTCCAGATTTTTAAATAATTGTATCTCAGCCAAATATTGTCCGATCCTAACAAACCATACATCAATGGAAACATGATGAACAATATTTATTCAGCTTTCAGATGATGTAGAAATCTCAATTTTGAAAAATTGACACTCAAGGCTGGTTTTGTGGTCCATGGTCACATATACATATACAGTGGGTACGGAAAGTATTCAGACCCCCTTAAATTTTTCACTCTTTGTTATATTGCAGCCATTTGCTAAAATCATTTAAGTTCTTTTTTTTCCTCAATGTACACACAGCACCCCATATTGACAGAAAAACACAGAATTGTTGACATTTTTGCAGATTTATTAAAAAAGAAAAACTGAAATATCACATGGTCCTAAGTATTCAGACCCTTTGCTGTGACACTCATATATTTAACTCAGGTGCTGTCCATTTCTTCTGATCATCCTTGAGATGGTTCTACACCTTCATTTGAGTCCAGCTGTGTTTGATTATACTGATTGGACTTGATTAGGAAAGCCACACACCTGTCTATATAAGACCTTACAGCTCACAGTGCATGTCAGAGCAAATGAGAATCATGAGGTCAAAGGAACTGCCTGAAGAGCTCAGAGACAGAATTGTGGCAAGGCACAGATCTGGCCAAGGTTACAAAAAAATGTCTGCTGCACTTAAGGTTCCTAAGAGCACAGTGGCCTCCATAATCCTTAAATGGAAGACGTTTGGGACGACCAGAACCCTTCCTAGAGCTGGCCGTCCGGCCAAACTGAGCTATCGGGGGAGAAGAGCCTTGGTGAGAGAGGCAAAGAAGAACCCAAAGATCACTGTGGCTGAGCTCCAGAGATGCATTCGGGAGATGGGAGAAAGTTGTAGAAAGTCAACCATCACTGCAGCCCTCCACCAGTCGGGGCTTTATGGCAGAGTGGCCCGACGGAAGCCTCTCCTCAGTGCAAGACACATGAAAGCCCGCATGGAGTTTGCTAAAAAACACCTGAAGGACTCCAAGATGGTGACAATCTAAGATTCTCTGGTCTGATGAGACCAAGATAGAACTTTTTGGCCTTAATTCTAAGCGGTATGTGTGGAGAAAACCAGCCACTGCTCATCACCTGTCCAATACAGTCCCAACAGTGAAGCATGGTGGTGGCAGCATTATGCTGTGGGGGTGTTTTTCAGCTGCAGGGACAGGACGACTGGTTGCAGGGACAGGACGACTCGAGGGAAAGATTGCAATGCGGCCAAGTACAGGGATGCGGCCATACAGGGATGGACGAAAACCTTCTCCACGAAAACCTGCTCAGGACCTCAGACTGGGCCGAAGGTTTACCTTCCAACAAGACAATTCCAACAAGACCCTAAGCACACAGCTAAAATAACGAAGGAGTGGCTTCACAACAACTCCGTGACTGTTCTTGAATGGCCCAGCCAGAGCCCTGACTTAAACCCAATTGAGCATCTCTGGAGAGACCTAAAAATAGCTGTCCACCAACGTGTCCACCATCCAACCTGACCATCCAACCTGAACTGGAGAGGATCTGCAAGGAGGAATGGCAGAGGATCCCCAAATCCAGGTGTGAAAAACTTGTTGCATCTTTCCCAAAAAGACTCATGGCTGTATTAAATCAAAAGGGTGCTTCTACTAAATACTGAGCAAAGGGTCTGAATACTTAGGACCATGTGATATTTAAGTTTTTCTTGTTTAATAAATCTGCAAAAATGTCAACAATTCTGTGTTTTTCTGTCAATATGGGGTGCTGTGTGTACATTAATGAGGAAAAAAAATGAATTTTAGCAAATGGCTGCAATATAACAAAGAGTGAAAAATTTAAGGGGGTCTGAATACTTTCCGTACCCACTGTATATATATAGAGGTCGACCGATAGTGGATTTTACCGATACCGATAACTAGGTTGGACCACACTGGCCGATACCGATTAATCAACCGATATTTTTTTAAATGGATACTGAATGAAAACTAAAGAGAGCTTTACTATTTAAAAAAAGCAGTAACAGTACTAAACCATACTTTATAAATGAATACAAATTTAGTATTAATATTAATTACTATATTGATTATTAAAGTTATTTAATAGTTTACTAATGTTAAAAGAAACTTTAAAATTAAAAAATTAAGCCTATTAGTAAGAGTAATTGTTTAAATGAAATGAACACACTCTAACAAGGAACAATTATTCTACAGCTTTCATTAACATTACAAATGGACTCTTATTGTTAAGTATTACCATTTCAACAGTCATGCCTAAAGATGGCCATCTTGAAATACCTACACAAGGCCATATTAAAATGACATGCACAGGTTATTGATATTGTATGTGTACTCTCACATTTTATTTGCTGCTATTTTAGAACACTGCATGATTATCTAATCAAAATATAAACAAATATGCAAGTGACACACTGTGCAAAAGCGCAGCGCTGCGTCTTGGAGCAGTCACGGGTATCACACACACACCAGACGCATCACATTCAATTCAAGCATCGTTCTAAAACTAATCACCAAACAGACATAAGTTTGCTTCAAGAATGAACTATGTGGCATAAATGAGTTTGAAGTTCGGTGTTTAAAAAACAGAGCAAACGGAAAGCGCAATCTGTATTACAGCTCTCTATATGAAGCATACAGACTGTATTAGAGCCACAGAAACAAAAATGTTTTGCTGAAAAATGCTCAATACATAATTTATAGCCTAGGGTGAAGTCATTATGTACATTAACAATGATTTGGGACAAATAGGCTATAATGTTATTTAATGGAAAACTATGTGAATGGCGCTCGGTTCTGCGGCAGGATTTTCTGTCAGCTGCATTTAAATGCATGTTTAAAGTTTCCCGCCCAGTGCAGCGCGCAGTGTCACATGCCAAAACAAACAACACATGCAGTCAGTGATTTCCGCCTCTAGAGGGCGCTCTCGTACTGTATAATTACAGCAGACCATTCTCAACCAGTCCAGCAACAGACGCAACACGGAAAACTATCGGCATGGATTTTTGCCGATAACCGATAGTTCAGCAAATCAACTATCGGTGCCGATTAATCGGCAAAACCGATTAATCGGTCGACCTCTATATATATATATAACAAATTAAATAGAACTAGAAATTCCCCAGGGTTGGCTTGTTTTAATGTCTCTCGAATTTCTAATATTCGTCGAATTGAAAATAAAAAATCCACATTCGAATGCAAAACGTTGTACTGTTGGACGTTGCAGTCCAATACTTACTTCACTTTAATAATACTTTACATAATACAGTGAGCTTCTAATACAGTAATACAATAAACTTAATGTGCCTTTGTTACTAAAGTGAGGTTTTGGAATTAGTAACGGAGGCTTGGGCTTGGCTGTTAAACTGTCAACTTCAGATTTGAATCTGTTGCGGAAGGAAGTAGTTCTGCACAAAAGAGGGGTTTTAAAGACATTCCGTTGTCTCTTTGTAATTTACACACTTGTGCCATTGAACTGTCATATAAACACAATATCATACTTGTAGCCATGCGATATGGCTATATATCAGCCGTGCTGAATGTCACATCCATATCACATGGTTACGAGTGTGATATTGCTAATATATAGAGATAGAGAGAGGTTATACATAGTATTATACATTATAATAAATACGTAATATTTTATTATGAGATTTTGATATTGTTACATCCCTATTAAAGACCCATTTATATTATGTTACGTAGTTGATATATGTTATTATTTTATTAAATATCGATACTTTAAATCTTATTAAATGTATGCTGTTATATAAAACTGATTTTTTTTGCCATTGCATTAATCAACTCATTATTTCCAGCCAGTTTTACCGCTATCTCCTTTCTCAGAGGGTTCAGCACAAAGCTCCTCACTTTAATTGTCTGAATGCCTTCGACCTAAAACACAAGATTTATCATACATCATTACCATACAGTTATTGCACCAACTTAATAAAAAAAACACACAACATGTACCAAGCAACATATCTAATATATTTTCAATAGGCCCGAGACAAAGCAGGTTTTAGGATCTCACTTACTACCACACGCAGATTCTTCCTCACTGCATCCTGCTCCATGAAGGAGGCCGTGACGGCTGTGACCTGTAGAGGGAGCTTTCCTGTTTTCAGAGGGATAATGGTGTATGAAATCAGCTTGGAGGACCCGGCCGGTACCGAAACCTGCTGTCTATGCTGTCCACTAAATGCCACACTGCACATGTCCTCTGTCTTCTCCAGAATCACCATGACCTGCAAACAGACACAGTGTTCAAGTCAGGACACTTAGAAACTAAAGAGAGGTTGTTTTGTGATGCTGTGACACTGACCTCTAGTTTTGTTTTCATGTAGTTGTGCACCACAGCTTTGATTTCCACGTGTTCATTTCTGGACACTGAGTGAGGCAGCCGTAGATCTATGAAGAACGACTTTGACGCCCGGACGTTATACGGTTCAGCGACACAGAAACCTGTAAAACCAGGAATAATCTCATTCTCAAGGACAATCATTTTCACTTAATACAAATATTTGCAATTCATATGCAGATAGACTTGACATAGCATTAAAATCTAAATCATTATTATGAAAATATTCACTAAGTGAATATTGAACTGCAGAAATGCTTAATGTATTAAAGGCAATGAATAAATATGTAATAATAAGATGTGCAATGCATATGTAAATATACAGTACGTCACATTTTGCATTAAAAGCTAAATAACTATTAATACAAATATTAATTTGTAATTAATATCCAGAAAAGTTTGACATGTAGCATTAAAAGCTAAATAATGAATGATAAAATATTTGTCATTCATATGTAGAAATATTCAACATGTTGCATTTTAAGCTAAACAACTATTAATACAAATATTTGCAATACATATGCAGATAGACTTGACGTAGCATTAAAAGCTAAATACCTAATATCAAAACATTCATAATTCATATGCAGAAAAGATGTGGAATTGAAAGCTAAACAATTATTAATAAAATCTAAATTCATGAAAAATATGAAAAATATATAAATTCATGATGTTGCATTAGAATCTAAATAAATAGTCATAAGTAATATGCAAAAATGCTCATGGTATTAATACAAGCGAAATAACTATTTTCAAAATATGAATAATTCATATGCAGAAGTGCTTGACATTTAGAATTAAAAGATAAAACATTCATAAAATATGCGTAATTCATGACAAGTAGCATTAAAATCGAAATACGTGTTAATATATTTATAGTTCATATGTGAAAATGCTCACTATTAAATATATGTGCACTATTAAAAGTTAAATAATTATTTAAATACTCAAAATGAATTTGCAGAAATGCTTGACATTTAGAATTAAAAGCTAAATAATTATTAATAAAATATACATAATTGATTTTAAATGTAGCATTAAAATCTAAATAAATATTGTTATTATTATACTCACATTTCATATGCAAAAATGCTTATCATGTACTATGAAAAACGAAATAATATTTTTTTAAATATTCATAATTAATATGCAGAAATTGTTAACATGTAGTAATAAAAGCTAAATAATGATTAATAAAATATTTGCAATTCATATATTTTGATAAAATAATTTTAAATGGATTCTACATATCAGTTACAGGACACTTAAAACACATAAAATCAATCTGTATCAGTTGCAAGAAAACAATATCTGCTGTATTCTATTCTAGCTTATAGAACTTGTATAAAAGCAATTGCGCTCTATTGTCTGGCTGAACTAGAAAATGAGTTTTTCTGCTACAAAGAAGCTCTGTCAGATGGACAAAAGGACAGAGCTGTTTGTTTACCTGTCTGAGGTGAAGCACTGACGGCTAGAAACCCCCACTGAGTGATGCTGTCAGGAAGAACCGTGTTTACTGGAAATACAGCCAACCTGGAATAAAAGCATGGAGAGACACTTGCATCACTGAACATGATCAAACTGAGAGGTCTATACCGAATCGAAGGCCAAACTCCTACCCATCAGACTTGGTGACACTGGGTAGCCTGATGTCGGTCCACAGCCACGACTCGAAGAACTTGCTGCGCACGTAAATGTCCTCTAAGTTAGCTAAATCAACTTCTTCAAACTCTTCCACCTCCTCTTCCTCTTCTTCCTCTCTGATGATTTCATCATGACTGTCCCGACGTGCTGCAACAACGGTTAATTTCATAATCACAGGAAGAGCCATACGCACTGGTATGGATTGAAGTTCATAGGATAAATCTTCCACAATATAATCCACATCAAACGATTGGGCGGTGGGGATGTGTACAGGGGTGGTAGTTGGTGGAGGGGTGGTAGTTGGAGGTCTGGTAACAACACCGAGCTCCTCCCCTCTGTACTCCGCACAACAGCGAAGGAAAGCCAACACGCAGCTCCAGTCCTCGGTGATGTAGAGGGAGCGACGGTAGCAGGAATACGGCATGGGAATCTCCCTCATGCCATCCACACAACATCTCAGCAGGAACTCGTCAGAATATACCTTCTCTGAGAGACAAGAACATGCTTAGCATGACTTAGCACATTAGCCTACCTTTCACTAGAGCTTTTACTAACACTTTCATATCTCCTCTTCTCTAACAAATTGTCAAGGATTTCTAATGAGGACGCCGACTTACCCAGTTGCTCTCTAAGCTGCAGTTTGGCAGCAGAACGTCTTCTTCTAGATCTATTGGAACAATCTTTTCCAAACAAACCAAAGGAAACTCATTGTTAAAATGAACGGTTCTCTAATGGTATTGATGGTTCCACGAAGAACCTTTAACATCCATAGAATCTTTCCAATGCACAAAAGTTTCTTTATAGTTGAAAAGGGGTCTTCTAATTTTTTTAATGTTCTTCAAACTAAGAAATAAATGGATCTTTTAGGAATGTATCTGTTCGTTGAAAGGTTGTTTTGGAAACCAAAAATGGCTCTTCTATGGGAGTTGACTGGATTGGTAAAATGGGGCATTTTGAACTAGACTGACTGCAAGTTTGTAGTCATAATCGCAATGAAGAGGATGAACATTTTGTCCGAGTAATCAACTAGTTGGAAACCAAGAACGGTGACTGGAATGTGGATGCAGAAGGTCAAGTTCACCCTCAAGCGCATCTCAATGTAATCCCAATGATATTTGGTATCACTGTCGTAACAATGCATTAACCTTAACCGACAATTATTATTTTGCTGTTTACATTTTTTAAAAGGCTGTATAACCTAAAGCTGTATGGCTAATAGTAAACATTAATCTATTAACTAACAGCATGTGCAATGTATGCCAGTGTACTGCCAAATAAATATATTTCTTATGGATTTTTGATGATACATTTTAAATTTTGGAATTACAATTTAAAACCATTTCATGACATTTTGTGTTGCTATTTTCATTAGCTTTGCCTAATTCTGAAACTTTGGATTTGTTTTATAAACTACTGGTCAATAATTTATGGTCAGTATGATTTATTATAAAGAAATTAATACTTATATATTCAACAAGGGGGCATTAAAATGATCAAAAGTGAGAGTAAAGATGTTTATACAGTTATAAAAGAGTTCTACTTCAAATAAATACCAGTAGAAGTCAAATAATCCTGAGTAAAAATGTAAAACAGAATTGTGAGATGTTGTGTCTTAAGTAATACCTTATGCTGCCGCTAGCTTTATGTTTAGCGTACAGATGCGAAGTTGCTGTTCAGAATAAACGAAAGCCTCGGAATAGATACATGGTGTCGCTCTTCCTTTTGAACCCTAACATGAGACAAGCTTATAGTAATTCAATTTATTTTAGAAGAAATATATTAAGTGTTAATGCGTGTGAAGGACCTTTTTTGTAGTCTGTGTATCCTCCTGTGCTGGAATGAAACATCAGTCCTGCGTCACTGAAAACACCCATATTATTCCTGCCTCCTCCTGCGGTGCAGCCCATATCACCCTGACCCACCACCTCCCACACCTGAATCAAAGAGATATGAGGATCCACGAGCCTCTGGAGAAACATTACTCTACTACATCATCACTCACCTTCTTCTGCGTCAGCCGGTTTTTACTCAACAGGAAGATGGCATTATCTACAGCAACCAGGCTGACCTTTGCCCCCGGGTCTCCTTTCACTTCAAATGTAAAGCTACTGCCTGGTGAGTATGAATTGAGTTTTTCTCCTTTCACTGGACCTACACTGAGCTAATACAAATAATAAATACAAAACATTTGAATTATACAAGGTGCAGCAGGACATCTTGGAAGATGCTAACTTTAGCCTGATAGCCCTGAAAGCGTACATCCCACCATGCAAATACACATGTTGGCAGGCAGGTAGAAAAGTCAACAAAAATGCTTGGAACAAGCGTTTTGATTGGACAAACATTTTTGGTCTTATGCCTTCCACAGAATATATAAATACATTTAGACTACTTCACTTAATGATTGCTTTCGGGATGTGAAGAGACTTTCAACCAGCATAACAAAAACTGTTTCTGAGGACAATCACCTATTGCACCTTTAAATTATGCTTTTTAAACTTCTTTTTGGACAAAGTAATCGTTGGAAGTAAAGTAAAGCCAGAAGCAGACATATCTATGAGATATTTTGGAACAAATATAACAAGTATTATGTTCATGGGTTTTAAATTAATATTACTGCTACCATGACATTTTTCTTTTACATATGTATAGTAATTTTACTATTTTTGGGTTATTTATTTAATAATTTATATACACTAAAATTCAAAGGGTCACAAAATATTTTATACATTCACCAAGGCTGTATTTATTTGATGACAAAATACAGTAAATGTAGCAACACTGTGAAATATTACTTCAATTAAAGCAACTGCTTTCTATTTCAATACATAATCAAATCTAATTTATTCCTGTGATGCAAAGCTGAATTTTCAGCATCATTACTCCAGTCTTCAGTGTCACATGATCCTTCAGAAATCATTATAATATGCTGCTCAATAAACATTTATTATTATCAATGTTGAAAACAGTTTTTCTGCTAAATAATCTTGTGGAAACTGAAACATTTCTCGGTGGAAATAGTTTTAAAATAACAGTATTTCTTTGAAATATAAATATTTTATCATTATAGATGTATTTACTCTCACATTTGATCAGCTTAATGCATCCTTGTTGAATAAATAAATGCCGACAATAAACGTACACGTGTTTTTAACCAAATTCAAATTGGCTACTGTATAATAAGGCAAATTTTAGACTCTTATGGTAGGATAATAAGAATAATTTGAATAACAATTCAGTTTTTGGCCACCAAATGTACCATAAAGAGCTAGAATGTGCATCTTTGCTGTTAATAATTAGTCACGGACGTCACATGAACTCACCGAACCAACACACCGGTCCTGCACATCCACAAACACAGAGTCCGCCACCACTTCCGCCCTGTGTTGCCATGGCAAAATGTAGTAGGCCACAATGCGTAACGCAGGTACCATTTCTGAGGTAACCAGCAGAGGAATGTTTATGAGGACCAGGTCTTTAACATTCATCCTTACAGCGTGGATTATGTTTCCTTTACTTAACACCTACAGAAACAATCATCAGTGTATTTAATACAGAGATTCCAGTCATTCTCATAATCTCACAAAACGTCCCCAGTCACAAACTCACAGCATATGTCAGTTGCTCCACAAGTTTTCTTTGTTCTGGTTTGATAGATCTGATGTGAGCTTGGACGTTGAGTGAGTCGCCCACCACCACTGGACTGTTGCCCACTGAGATGTGCAGGTAGCTCCTGTAGTCATTAAAAGAGGCATATGGCTCCAAACGCATCTCTTGAACAGCTTGCTGTTCTGGTTTCAGCGAAGGATCTGCTGTCTCCACCTATAAGAATACATACAGTGGTGTAGCGTCTGGGTATGCAGGGTACGCAGGTGCACAGGGGCGTCGCTAGTGGGGGAAAAGGGTGACAGAGTGCATAGGGCCCAGAGGTCTAGGGGGCCCGCGATCACCTACTGGCCATCGGGAACACCGGGACATTCCATTCGAGTAATGGGCCGATCGCCAAAATGAGGGAGACCTCCCCGATGTTTGGCGCTGTTTATAATTACAGCACAAGCGAAACCGAATAAAGCAAATACTCCAAAAGCGTGAATCAGCGCTCCCCGATGCATCCGCTAGCCGTGCGGGTTCAGTCACCCACATAGCGCTGAAGAATGTGTGCCACGCTCCTGCTTCGATTCATAAGAGATAAACGGCGCAAGTCGCTTGATCCATTCAGATATTACACAAATTGTTATACAGTCGTGTGATATGAGAACATTAAATGTTCTGTGGTGATGCTGACCGAAAACAGCCACGACAATGAGGTTGAGGTATATTGGAAAACACCAATAGGCTTGTCAATTCAGCACCATAGTGATTTAACTTGAAGTTATGAACACTACAAATATATACTGTATACTTGCTACGCCACTGAATACATATATTCAGCAGACAGGTATAACACAATTGTCTGCGTTTCAGTGAGTGACTTACTTTCAGTATCTGTGAATCACCATATGAGCTGTACTTCTCAGGCATGTTGATGAAGACTTTGATGGTGCCTCTGTGTACGGTGATTGGGTTTTCAAGAAAGCTGATTTTAACAGGAACATTATGGACTGGAGATCCATCGTGGTCACTCACGGTAACCTAAAAAGCAAAACAAATGCATTTATGGCATTGGGTTAAATTATTGGTTGGATAGTTTACTCCAAAATTAACATTGCATTTACAAAAAAATGTAAACACACAAATACATGCGCGCACACACAGATAGAAAGATTCCTTTTCAAAAAACATTAGTTATTTGTAATTTTTCTGTCATTTAAATTGTCAAAATATCATGTGGTTTGCCCGTTTGGCCATAACTGCTTTATTTTTTATGTTGAAATCCATTCAAAGACAGGATGTTGCATCATATACCAATTTTCTTAATGACCTATGGAAGCATCAAGCAGGTTTGTAGCTCTCTCACAAATAAAAAAAAAAATTATATATATATATTTGTAACAGCTGGTAGGTAGTTACCACATTTGGATATCATGTGGTATGACATCACAAAAACAATGAATATTAAATGATTTAATTTATTTAAATTATTAATTTTTTTGAATGGTCTCTCCCGTTGCATTGCATGCTATGGGGAAACTCCTGTTTACTCTGAATACTGAAGCCTGATTTGTTCACGTTCGTGTAGCTGCACAAACAAATGGCACTTCAAATCGCCAAAACGGGTGGAGCCGACTGATATATAAGTCGGCTGTGAGCACCATGTCGTCAGAATATGTTTCCTTCAGTGCTAAGATCATCTCCCCACTGAATTCTGAAGAAGAAGTAAGAAGTAGAAGGAACTTCCTACCACAAGGCACTGTTCATCTAATGAACAGTGAGTCTGGCTTTTCTAGCCGTTAGTTCCTCGTTCCCAAGAAAGAAGGGCGGCTCAGGCCAATTCTCGATTTCAGGCATCTAAACCACTTATGAAATGGCCTTTCAAGATGCTAACTTTAAAGCAGATCCTAGTGCAAATATGTCCAGGGGACTGGTTTTTATTGGTGGATCTGGAAGATGCTTACTTTCATATCCAGATTTCTCCTCATCGCCAACCGTTCTTGAGAATCGCGTATGAAGGGGAGTCCTAAAAAGTTTTTGTCTCTGACCCCGCACACTTTTATGAAGTGCATGGATGCAGCTCTTTCTCTTCTGAGACGGATGGGAATCCGCATTATAAAATGGCTTGGCAATTGGCTTATGTTATCCAGATAAGAAAAGGAACTCATTGCTCACAGATCTCTGCTGCTCAGCCACCTGGAGCGGCTTGAGCCAAAAACCAAAACTCTCCCTGACAACTCAGCCGCTAGCGATGTCATTCAAACTTGGGACTTCAAGTCCCCTCAGAGTTTTGGGCCTGATTCACATGCGGCTCCCTCCAATATTGGCTCAAAAGTTCATTTCAGGGTTACCCACCGCTGCTTCAGAACTGTGGCCCATTGGAAAACCTCTCGCTTGTTTCAGTCAGGCATCCCATTGGGACTGACCTTCAGAAGGAAGGTTGTCACGACAAGTGCCTAAAACTCGGGTTGGGGGCACTGTACGAGGACAAACTGGCATTCGGCTCCTTTTCAAACCAGGAGCAATGCTTGCACATCAACCACTTTGAGATGATGGCAGTTTTTCTAAAACAAAAATATTAATAAATACTATTACACTATATAAATGAAATTAAAAGAACACTGTCCTTTTAGGGCATGGGTCTCCAAGCTTGGTTCTGGAAGGCCTGTGTCCTGCAGAATTTAGCTCCAACCCTAATTAAACACACCTGAACCAGATAATCAAGGTCTTACTAGGCATACTAGAAACTTCCAGGCAGCTGTGTTGAGGAAACCTGCAGGACACTGGCCCTTCTGGACCGAGTTTGGAGATTACTGTTTTAGTGATTGACCATTCACTTTCATTTTATGGAGAAGAGCAGATAGGAAATGTTGCTGCATTTCTACATTTCTGTTATGCAAATGAAGACAAAAGGTTTAAAACAACATGGCGGGTGAACTTTGTCTTTCAAGCGGTAACTGTCTGTTCCAGAAATGAAAATTACCGTCATGGCTAATGGCAGGCCAGGTTTGAAATACTTTGGTGTGTCTCTGATGGAAAGCATGTAGGGTGACATTACTATTTTAATACCAGATTTCTCTGCTTCCACTAGGTCGCTACCTGAGGAGAAGAAAGGAGACAGGGTTTTTTTTTCAATATAAAAACTCAGAATAATCATTCTAAAGATTTTGGAGTGGATGCCAATGGGTTGCTATGCAGTTGCTATTTGATTGTGAGTAGTTTTGAGTTGTTTTTCAATGATTTTCTCACCTGAGCTGGTCATTACTGATGCTTTGACATACACAGAAGACCCCAGTAGGCTGTTTGTGTCAGGATAGGCCTTCTTTATCTCTTCCATAGTCAAACTAACTTTTCCTCCATTCAGCTGGAAAATAATACATGGAGTAACACGAGTCTTGTACTATAAAGCAGATTTAAGGTACTTAAACTGAAGTTTCTTACATCATTTAGTTGCTTCATAGATGTGAGTCTCTTCTTTTCACCATTCATTTCAATACCAAACAGCACATACGCAACACCTTTCACTGGTTCACCATAAAGATACCTTGAAGAAATGCATACGGTGACCTCAACATATTTGGCAATTCAGTAACACAAATGTAAGAATTCAGTTTAGCCTGCTAGCATTCAAAAAGCTGCCTTTAATTGATCAAAAATACAATAAAAACAGAAATACTGTTTTGTCGAATATGTTTTGCAATTTAAAATAACTGTTTCATATTTTAACACATTTTAAAATATAATGTATTCCTGTGATGCAAAACTGAATTTTCAGCATCTTTACTCTAGTTTTCAGTGTCATATCATTTTTCAGAAATCATGCTCAATCAAAGTACAAAAGAACAGCATTTATTTGAAATATAAATCTTGTGACATGTCTTAGCTGTCATTTTGGGTTAATTTAATTTATCTTTGCTAACTAAAATTATTACTTTATTTAAATGAAAGACGGAAAGAAAGAAACATTTAAAATAATAATAGTAATATTAATTTTAAGTGCGCATTTTTATGTAAGTTTCAGTTTCACTTGCTCCATGTCCAATAAAGAAATCTACGTATTCTGTTGTCTGGTCAAATACCTTCTTTTAATCTTGACTAAGAGATTAATCAATCAAATAAAACTAAAGAATCAAAATATAATCCTAGATCTTAAATATCACAGATGTGGTAAAGAAAACTCTGTGAGTCTGCTGAATGCATTCCAAAGAACGCACACCCGACGGACTTCACAGTTGGGATTTTTAAAGAGCCAGTACACAATTTTAAAGGGGTCCAATTATGCTTTTACACTCTTTGAATTTGAATCAGTGAGTGTAGTAGAGGTGGAACGGTTCACAATCGAACCATACGGTTCTCCACACACGGTTCGGGACGCGCTACTTCAATCTGACAACGCATCTGCAATATGGTTTCTTATAAATAACACATGAAAAAAAACAGGGTTCAGCTAATGTATGCTTCTGTTGATGGAGGCGCATTCTGGCTTCCCAGTACATTACAACAACAGCGATGAAAAAAAAAACTTGGCAAACCATTCACTCTTGTTCAATGCGAGTGCCGTATGCTGGAATATGAACATTTATTCCGTCATCCCCCAGGTGCTGATATCTGTGTTTAAACTAATCTCATGTAAGCTTTGCCAGTTTAAACATTTAAGAGCTTGCGCGCGCAGGGATTGCTGACAGTATAATACTGGATAATGATGTAATCTGAGAAAACTCGATCTCTACCACTCCCAACAATGCCTCCTGCTGGCACAGAATGAATTTGCATATATATTCTGCCTATATATGCTACCACAAATAGAGTGTCTACGTTAGGGGTCGGCAAGTAAGTTTGGCATCAGGCCAAAAACTAATTTCGCCACTAGATGGCGGGTCAGAACATAGTCAAAGGATAATTTAAGATATTATTTGACTCCGCGCTCACTGATATAAAAAACACTGCTCCGTGTCTAAAGTAGGCCTATTTCAGTATATTTGAAATATCACAGTTCTGTTCATAACGTACTAAAAATTGTATGAATTAAATAACAGGAGAGTTTCAAAGTGGCTTATTGGAACACTAGTGTGCAAACCTTTTTTCCTACCACATGACTTGACAATTGCTGATTTTTGCAGCGCAAATTTTGTTTGTGATGAAAATAACAGTACGTTTTTGTCAGTTATTTTACCTCCGGATCGATCATTTCTTACAGATTTCTGCTCATTCGAAATCAGATACCAATGAAGTAGCACAGTAAGATTACATTTGTTTTAATGCATTTTTGCAAGAGCGATTGCGTGTGAATAAGTGTTGTAGTAAATCATGCTTTCAGCTGAAAATATTCAGAAGAAACCAATAAATTCCCTGAACTATAACTTTCCGCTCATGTCCACTGCAGTCATCATAGCCTTCACATTCTTTCTGATTCGAGTGATCCCTTTCTATCTAGCTAGCTGAATATGTTTAACACGTGAATTCTGTCTAAATATGCAGTTAGCCTATATTACAGGTCGTTGGCCTTGCATTGTAATCGTGAAAAGTAGCGAGTACTTTTATCCTTAGCCCTCACTGATTCAACACATAACTGATACTACTCTACACTGTCTGTGGACTTTTGGCCCAAACCACTGGTCTTGAAAACTGGACTATGGTGTAAATAAATTCAACTGTATACCAGTTCACTGCAATTCATGTTATAATCAAAGAACAATAAACGTAATACATATTACCGTGTATCAGTTATATTAAGCGGTTGTTGACATTATCTAAAAGTAATTTAGCAACAACAATAATAATTTAGCTAATGTTACAGTTTAACGTATGTCTGTTAATATATGTCTTGAAATAACTGTGCGTGCAAAGATTCTGCGTGATCCTCTTGTACAATATTCTCAGGGTCTGAATCCGGCTGAAATTGATATGGCAATATTGACGCCAGGCGGAACTTGCTGCTTTGGCAAGGGGCGGGGCAGTACTGAAATGCCGCCTAAGCTGTTTGCCAATCACAACTCACTGGAAAAGCTATCCAATCACAACAGATTTAAACAGATTTAGTTTTTCGGAAGGCGGGCCTTCAACTAAATCGGAACTAATCGAGTCGTTTGTGTCAGGCTGGGGAGAGAGGTATTGTAATAATGTAAATTATGTGAAAAAATAATGCTTTTTTCGAACCACCAAGCATGAGAGCATATAGTACACCCCCAAAACAAAATCAAGACTTTGTAAAAGAGCATAATAGGACCCCTTTAACATAGTACATATTTTCAATGTAAAATACAGAATATTTGTCAAATTGGTATACATGAATAAGTAAGTTTACAAATGCAAACAATCCAAAACAAAAATATTCAAATATATTGAGGTCATTCAGAACAGTTTGATACAAATTGATCACACACCTGGCTGTTATTTCTACCTCCAGCTTTTCTGTGTCTAGTCTGAGGTGGGATGTCTTTGGGGTCAAAGTGACGTTGAACGCTGGGAGGACTTAGGAGAAAGTAGAAATGCTGTTAAACGACCAACAGAGAAAACTCTAGCAGAATCTGAAGGTAATATGAAGGACTTACCATATTTTTTGACTTCAAACTCTCTGCTAAAAATGTTCTCTTTTCCCTGATTAAACTTTGCAACAACTTTCCACCTGCCCTCTCTAGAAAGAAGATACTTAGTCAGCAGCCATATAGTTAAAGTATCAGTTAAATCTATATCAATTTTTATCAAATCAATTATTATTTTATAATATATAATATCTGTTCTGTGTGCGTACTTGACCACAGATGAGAGGGGGTAGGTGTTAGAAAATATCCCATCGATTGCTTTGGCTCGAGAAATACCATGTACTGCAATACCATCTGGATTCTGAAACATGTGCCAATTTTACCATAAAGCATTGTTCCAGAAAATTACAAAATTGAATTGCAGATACTGTAATAACATTTATGTCAATGCCAGTGACAGTCACCTGAATCTCCAGAGAAATGGTCTTCTCAGCAGCATGGAATTCAGTGTCAGACACATAAGCCCTGCAATGCACTGAAAAATGACAGTGATCAGACAAAAACAGAAGAACGTTCATTATAAATCAGCAGTATGACAAGTGCTCGTGTATGTGAGAGCACACCTGTGTCTCCAGGGTTGTAAACCGGTTTATCAGTCTGAATGAAGATGTATCCAGAGCGGAACGACACCGGTAATACTCTTTCTGCACGATGGAATCTGCTAAACTGAGCAACCAGCTTCACATATTTCTTCTTTCCATCTGGTTGTAGCACATTTGGATCAATCTAAATAATAACACAACATTTAATTATGTTCAGCACGCAATATTTAAACAAATATAACCAACAAAGTTTACTCTGAATTAGAACAAATACATTCATAGCTAACTTCACCTCAATGGTTTTGAGGGCGCTGTAGTTGTTTTCTGAATTGAGGAGAACAGAGCCTGTCATTAAGGTAGATTGGGAGACTGGGTAATCATAGACCGTGATGGAGACTTCTAATGCCTGGGACAGTTTGTGACCCTCCAGCAGGATGTTCTGTTTTGTTCCAGGCCTTATCTTTGCTGGAGCTACAACATAAAACCTGAAGCAGAACACACATATCCAATAGCACACAATGTGTTCAGTTTTCATATTCAGAATTATTTTAAATTATTCTGTTTTTGTGCTGCAAGATGTAAAAATATGCTGCAAAATGTAAAATCGCCAAATGGTATACAACCAAAAAAAAACAATTAGTCTGAAAGTAGTCCCCTGCTATATCATAACTAGTTACCTAGCTGGGGACTACTTTCAGGTGCTGCGATTCAAAAACGGTAAAACTCAACTGTTTAACTCAAGTGGAGTTGTAAAATGAGCCTATTTCCAAAAAAGGGGAGTGTTCCTTTAGGTCATTGCACACTGAGTCCAAAAATGTCGCATGTTTTTTTTCCTTTTTTTCATATTCCTAATCCTTTCCTATCAAAATGTATTCTACGGATGCGAAAATGCAGAAAATCGATCCTGATCCGAATATTTTTATGATGGACGGAAAATTTTGGAGGCAGTGTGTAAACGTGATTGACACAACATGAGGTCACATTTATTTTTTAACATGCGAGAATTTCGTACTCAGTGTAAAATGACCTTTACCTTGAAAACTATGTTTGAAAACAAAATATGAAATGATTAATGATTAACATCTCACACCTGATGGTAATACTATTTAACATATTCTTCAAATAAATGAACATGTTCTCTGTACATTGATCAGGAATCTGTTTGTTAGCTTTAAGGTCAAAGAACTGAGGACTTACGTTGGAGATTGGTCTATGACCGGATCACTGTAAACACAGATAGCAAACTCAGTTACAGATAACCCTATTCAAACCACAATTTGATTATAAATACAACAGAAATGTATAGTGACGATTTTATATCCAACTATTCCCATAAACATTTTTCACAACAGATACATACGTTATTCGTAGTTGACAAGATAAACAACAAATCAACATTGAGATGAAATGTTACATTTTTTGTATATGATAAAAATACAATATTAATAAAATATTAAACAACGCCTTGCCTTTGAGAGGAAATCCGGCCATTGGAGACGTGACAGAGCAATGTCGTCCATAACAGCAGTGGAAAGAGCATCGTCCTGCTGGACTAAACTCTCACAATATGTCAGAGACAACAGCAGGAGAACTGAAATACCCCTAATATCCCTCCTAATGTCCCTCCCATTAACCCACAACAGAAACTTCTCGAAACTTCTTGTGTAATGTTTGCTTTATTCTAAGCACAAACAAATGGCCACATATATGACACAATTCAAACAAACTCAGGGTTTCAGCATTAGAAAGATCTCCAACTTAATCTATTCTCAACAAAATGCTATTAAAATAGTAAAAAACTTGTTTTCTTTAGTACACTGTTATAAATGTGAACAGCTTAAGAGCTGTCAGGTTTTTTCACACCCTTGTTTTACAGACACAATCTCACATGGGTAGCATGTGTGAATATATAAGGAACCCATAAGCACATCTTCAAAAATGTGATTTAAAATACATTTCAACTTAAACTATGTTTAAGATTGTATATAATCAAAATGTGATGTCAGACTCTTAATATAATGGAAAGGAGGATCTCACTTGAATGTGTCAGCTGATACTTGTTTAACTGCGTCTTCTGGTAGCATTTGTGCTCATTTTATTAATTCCTTTCCTTTTTTAAATCAGGATCACATTGTACAAATTTGTTCCCCCATTTTAATATAACATCTTAAATCTTGGCCACTTTTTATTAATCATTTATTATCTAGGTTGGCTCAGAGCGCCATTTTATGATTAGCCGTTATGCTTAACACATGACATGAGGATCTACGCCCCTCGTCACCTGCGAGCGGCTTGATATCCTTCAGACCTTCTGAGGAGGAGATCGCTGCTGACACATTCTGGCAAAGGCTGTGGAGGATCTCGGCCTCTCTTGGTCGGCTCCGGAAGAGCCTGCCCATAGCCTCCTTGACGAGTGGTACCTGAAGGCACGCCGTCCTAAATCCTCTCCCACCATCAGCCTGATCAGTTCCTGCTCGGCCTGTGTTAATCCCTCTACTCCTACCGCTCTCACCACTGTTGACAGCGCTGAAGAGAGAGGTTATAGAAAGTTCCTCCCTCTGGAAGTGGCGGTAGCTGCTCATCTGTGCCCTCCATCGGCCCTGGGATTGAAAGCCCATGCAGCACATCCATCTAAGCCCTGCAGGACTACATCAGCTGGTGCTGGACTGCCCACCTTTGGCTAAATTTTACAGAGATCAGGGAGGCAAATGAGGTCGGCTTCGTTTATTTTGACCAACCTCTAATTTCTACTCTTTCCACTATTAAACGTCCGAGCAAAGGGGAAGTAGTCCATTGTATTCACAAATCTAAATCTACCACTTGTCGCTTAATTGGATCATACTCCAACGTATTTGGTTAAAGACAGTTTATCTTCTCTCTCTTTAATTACCCATATCATACACTCTTCTCTTGTTTCTGGTATTGTTCCATCTGCACGAGTGTTGGTACCGACTTCGGTACCAGTCGGTACTGCTAATTTGAAAACGTCCATTTCCTGCTAACATGTGAGCACTGTTGATCGGATTCTTAAACACAGCTGACTGGCCATAGTGATGATGCGCTCAACAGATATGACTGTGAATGGCTACAATGATCATCGCTTCACATTTATTCATTACATTTACATTTATTCATTTAGCAGACGCTTTTATCCAAAGCGACTTACAATTGAGGAATACGATAAGCGATACATTATAAAGAGGCAAACAGTCACAGGAAGTGCTTGTAATACAACATTTCAGGCATTGTTCAGAGCAAAACCTAGCTAGACAGGGAGAAGGTTAAGGAAAGAGAGCAAACGTGTTTTTTTATGAAGAAGAAGCAGAAGCCAAGTGAAGAACGGAAGAGATGAGTTTTCAGGTGTCGCTTGAAAATTGTCAGGGACTCAGCATTCCGGATAGGGGTGGGAAGTTCATTCCACCAGCCAGGAATGGTGAATGAAAACGTTCTGGAGAGGGATTTTGTGCCTCTCTGTAATGGCACCACGTGGCGTCGCTCACTAGCAGATCTCAGACTTCTGTAGGGGATGTAGATTGTCATCAGTGATTGGAAGTGTAAGGGTGCTGAGCCTGTGGCTGTTCTATATGCAAGCATCAGTGTCTTGAACTTGATACGAGCTGCAACCGGGAGCCAGTGCAGGGAGACAAAGAGAAGTGTGACATGGGCCCTTTTGGGTTTGCTGAAGACCAATCGTGCTACGGCATTCTGGATCATCTGTAAAGGTTTGATTGTGCATGATGGAAGTCCAGCTAGAAGAGCATTGCAGTAGTCCAGTCTAGAAATGACAAGGGCCTGGACAAGAAGTTGAGCTGAATGCTGAGTAAGGAAGGGCCTGATCTTTCTGATGTTGTGTAATGCAAACCTGCAAAATCGAGCGGTTTTTGCAATGTAGTCTTTGAAAGTGAGCTGGTCATCGAAAATTATCCCAAGATTTCTGACTGAGCTGGATGGGGTAATTGATGCTGAATCTATCTGGATGGTAAAATCATGTTGTAGAGTTGGAGTGGCACGGAAGACAAGAAGCTCAGTCTTTGCCAGGTTGAGCTGTAGGTGATGTTCTTTCATCCATGCCGAGATGTCTGCCTGGCAGGCTGAGATAATTGTCTGCCTGGCAGCCTGCAGCTACCATTGGATCATCTGGTCGAAATGAGAGATAGAGCTGTGTGTCATCAGCATAGCAATGGTAGGAGATACCGTGTGCTTGTATGATGGGACCCAGTGATGTAGTGTATGTGGAGAAGAGGATGGTCCAAGAACTCATCCATGAGGAACCCCAGTGACCAGTTGATGTGCTTTGGATACCTCCCCTCCCCAGGCCACCCTGAAAGACCGACCAGTGAGATAGGATTCAAACCAGCGAAGTGGAATCCCTGTGATGCCCAGTGATGAGAGGGTGGACAGGAGGATCTGATGATTGACAGTGTCAAAAGCAACAGATAGATCCAACAGAATGAGAACTGATGATTTGGAATCAGCTTTTGCAATCCGCAAGGCTTCAGTGACTGTAGCGCCGTCTCAGTTGTATGAGTGATGATCATAATGCTTAAATAAGTTACATGGTAAAGAGTGGAGAGTGTTTTAACTCTCAAAACGTGAATTACATCTATTGAGTGTGAAATAGATGGCAGGAAGGATCTATCACTGCAACTCTGAAATCAGAGCCTAGTTAAATTATTTAATCAAAATTGATTTATATCTACACGATCCTGTCATTTTGCAAAAAACAATTTTTGCATGGGTCTTTTCAGCTTTTTCGTATTCTTCATCCTTATTAAAATGAATGCTACAGATGCGAAAACGCCGAAAATCGAACCTGATCCGATTTTTTTGTGACGGACGAAAGTTTTGGAGGCAGTGTGCAATCGTGACTGTCACAACGTGAGGTCGTATTTATTTTTCAACATGCGAAAGTTTCGGACTCAGTGAGCAGAGACCTTTACGGCTAATCACAGGACCGTCTTTACCGACGAAATGCGCATGACTATTGCATGCAAAATATCGTGCAGCCCTAGTCTGAGGTGGGATGTCTTTGGAGTCAAAGTGACAATAAATGGAGAAAGTAGAAATGCTGTTAATCGACCAACAGAGAAAACTCTAGCAGAATCTGAAGGCAATATGAAGGACTTAACATATTTCACCATAAGGACTTCAAACTCTCTGCTAAAAATGTTCTCTTTTCCCTGAATAAACACCTTTCCACCCGCCCTCTCTAGAAAGAAGATACTTAGTTAGCAGCCATATATTTAAAGTATCAGTTAAATCAATATACATTTTTGTCAAATCAATTATTATTTTATAATATATAATATCTATTCTGTGTGCATACTCGAATAATGCATTTTATATAGCGCTTTATTGTACACCCAAAGCGCTTTACAATCATGTGGGGGGGACTCTCCTCAACCACCATCAGTGTGCAGCATCCACTTGGATGATGCGACGGCTGCCACAGGACAACGGCGCCGGTGCGCTCACCACACACCAGCTACAGGTGGAGAGGAGAGAGAGTCATAGAGCCAATCAAGTGAATGCGCTCACCACACACCAGCTACAGGTGGAGAGGAGAGAGAGTCATAGAGCCAATCAAGTGAATGTGCTCACCACACACCAGCTACAGGTGGAGAGGAGAGAGAGTCATAGAGCCAATCAAGTGTATGCGCTCACCACACACCAGCTACAGGTGGAGAGGAGAGAGAGTCATAGAGCCAATCAAGTGTATGCGCTCACCACACACCAGCTACAGGTGGAGAGGAGAGAGAGTCATAGAGCCAATCAAGTGAATGCGCTCACCACACACCAGCTACAGGTGGAGAGGAGAGAGAGTCATAGAGCCAATCAAGTGAATGCGCTCACCACACACCAGCTACAGGTGGAGAGGAGAGAGAGTCATAGAGCCAATCAAGTGAATGCGCTCACCACACACCAGCTACAGGTGGAGAGGAGAGAGAGTCATAGAGCCAATCAAGTGAATGCGCTCACCACACACCAGCTACAGGTGGAGAGGAGAGAGAGTCATAGAGCCAATCAAGTGTATGCGCTCACCACACACCAGCTACAGGTGGAGAGGAGAGAGAGTCATAGAGCCAATCAAGTGAATGCGCTCACCACACACCAGCTACAGGTGGAGAGGAGAGAGAGTCATAGAGCCAATCACTCACCACACACCAGCTACAGGTGGAGAGGAGAGAGAGTCATAGAGCCAATCAAGTGATGCGCTCACCACACACCAGCTACAGGTGGAGAGGAGAGAGAGTCATAGAGCCAATCAAGTGAATGCCTCACCACACACCAGCTACAGGTGGAGAGGAGAGAGAGTCATAGAGCCAATCCGCTATGTCTCACCAGCTACAGGTGGAGAGGAGAGAGAGTCATAGAGCCAATCAAGTGAATGCACTCACCACACACCAGCTACAGGTGGAGAGGAGAGAGAGTCATAGAGCCAATCAAGTGAATGCGCTCACCACACACCAGCTACAGGTGGAGAGGAGAGAGAGTCATAGAGCCAATCAAGTGAATGCGCTCACCACACACCAGCTACAGGTGGAGAGGAGAGAGAGGTCTTGGGCTGCAGAGTGATCTCGCTGCCGGCATAACTTAACCACAAATGAGAAGGGGTAGGTGTTAGAGAATATCCCATTGTTGTACTACAATACCATCTGGATTCTCAAACATGTGCAAATTGTACCTTAAAGCATTGTTCCAGAAAAAGTATATATTTCATTGCAAATACTGTCCCTGTGGGTCTCTACTGGTCGCCTTCTATTGGTGGCTTGTAAAAACCTCTAAATCCTAATTGAATATGTCCCAAAACACACGACAAAAAAACATTTTTAATGATTACAAGTGGATGGTTTGTAATGTTTAATGGTCTTTGTAGTTGTAGTTAATGGTCAACCGTTTGGAGTCCATTGAAGTTCACTATATGGAGAAAAATCCTGGAATTTTTCATCAAAACCCTTAAGTTCTTTTCGACTGAAGAAAGAAATACATAAACATCTTGGATGACATGGGGGTGAGTAAATTATCAGGAAATTTAAATTTGAAAGTGAACTAATCCTTTAAGTTATACTTTGATTTTTTTTATTGTATGTACATTTAGAACACTTTACTTCGTAATAAATCACATTTGCATCAAATAATAATAACTTTTAAAAATGGTTAACGATAATGCAGTGTGCAGGATATATGCAAGGGATGGTAAATTTGACATTGTTTTCTCTTTTGACTGCCATTATCAGTCTCTCTCAATTTTTTCCTCACTGGTCCCAAAGTTTACTGAACTATGAACTATGACTTCCGCTGCTGAGAAACCCGGAAATGTGAAACAGGTCTATTTAGGATGGAAGAGAGCTGTATATTCACTCCCCGCACCTTCAATCTCTCTTCCTTTTCCTTATTTCGTCAAAAAATGTAATAATGGGACTACCCTGACTAAGATCTATTGTGGATATAAGCATAAATGTAATTTCGCTTTACGGATGCGTTACGGATTCATTATAGATGCGTTTGCAGTGGGTACTGCACACTCCCACTTTACGGTATGCCGTGCTCTGCACTTTAACACAGTTCAACTGGACTACACGCACACACTGCACTATCACAACAACTTATCTGCTACCACTGGATACCATCCAATGTACATCCATGACATTGCATATCCGGATTATATATAATCTGTTGCACCTTCGCATATTATTGTGTATATATATATATGTGTACTTGATGTAGAATGTGTACATACTGTGTAGAATGTGTATTGATAACTGTAAGTATGTCTAATAGTACACTGTGTGTACTGAGTATATGTATGTGTATTTTGCACATTGTCATCTGTATAAGTCTGTAAGTATGTACTGTCTATATGTAAATAGTTTCTGCACTGTCTGGAGCACGCTCTCAAGAATTTCACTCACCAAGGCACATGTGCTGTGGTGATGTGACAATAAAAGTGATTTGATTTGAGTAAAACCAACAAGTTCAATGCTCAACGCTTGAAAGCTGAAAAAGAAAACCCTGACACATTCCTCAATATGAAGGAATTTATTGGTTTGGTAAATAATTACTAATTGTTTACCATAAGATGATATGTGTAGGAATCACAGCTATGTTATAACTTCAACTTGCGATACAAATCAGACCTCACTGCCCGAGTCCGAGTCACTGTAATCTGCAACCAGAGACTTTCCAGCACACAAGTCAAAGCCTTTGTCCTGCTCTGATGGACTTCCTTTATGCGTCTCTGTAGTGCAGCTGTGAGTGTTTGTGTCTGTGCTTGAATTCACATTATTTGTCAGAGGAGAATGTGAGTCCATGGGGTTTGTGTCCACAGCTGCTAGGTTAGCGGCAGGGGACGAGCTCGAGGTCATAACATTGGCGCTTTCACTCTTGCAGCTTTCTGTGGACTTCCTGCGGACCAGGACGTGCAAACTGGGTGTCCTAGAGCTGAGTGCTTTAGCCACGGCTGCTTCTCGACCCTGCTGGCCTAACTTTTGCAAGAGGCTCCCAGCGGCTCCCCCTGCTGCTGAAGACGGGCTACTGAACCAGGAACGAGACGATATCTGTAGCCTTTTCGACTGCTTTCTGTCATCATATGCTGGAAGAAAAAGAAAATGTATCCAGCTCATCAATTATAAGCAATAAGAGATGTATAAAAAATTTACTAAATCAATACAATTTAATTAAAAGATACAATTTAATAAAATGACTGATTGATTAATTGAATTTCACTTGACATGGGTGCCGAATAATTCATCAATAAATGAAAAGGTAGACAGATGGGTCAAACTCACAGTCTGGACTCTGGAAAGTGAGCAGTGAAGCTAGTTTCTTATCTTCTTCTCTTTCCGGTAACAAAGGGATCGACAGACCAGTCCTCATTCGCACTGCATTGTCTTTCTCCTCCTCCTCAGCAATCACTTTCTTCTCAGTCTGTATTTGCAAACCACAAATAGATTAAAATGCAAACCTTTCATTACGGATGCAAATCCGCTGCGATGGGCAACATATAACTCACCCTGAACTTCCTGCGGAGGGCGCTGTTAAGCTGAAAGTCGTCCCTCCACCCGGACTGGTGCTCTTGAATCTCAGTGAGAGACGGGATGGCGGCACGGAGCTTTTCTTTATCTTTTCCTCCGTGATCTAATTTATACATTGCGTCCGTCTCCAGCTTCTCTTTCTCACTGTGCTCTGTAGAAAACAGATATCATTTCTTGATGACTGTCATACATTAACAGCAATTAATGACTTCATGGATTAATGTTGTTTTCTTCATATTAAAAATATTAAAAACATTTTAAAGAATATTAAAAAAATACAAATTAATATTGACAAAATGATGACAGATAGATGGACGAATAGAGAAACAGATAGATAGACTGACAGACAGAGGAATGGACAGACAGACGGACGTATGGATGGATAGACAGACTGACTGACGGATGTATAGATAGATAGATACACAGACATACAGATACAGACAGATAGATAGACAGACAGTTACATAGACAGACTGATTGATGGATGTACAGACAGACAAATAGACAGACGACAGATAGATAGACAGACAGACAGATATAGATAGACAGACAGATGGATAGACAGACAGACAGATAGACAGACAGATGGATAGACGGACAGATGGATAGACAGACAGACAGATGATAGACAGATAGACAGACAGATGGATAGATGGACAGATAGACAGACAGACAGACAGATTGATAGATGGACAGATAGACAGACAGACAGACAGACAGACAGACAGACAGACAGATAGACAGACAGATAGACAGGACAGATAGACAGACAGATTGATAGACGGACAGATAGACAGACAGACAGATAGACGGACAGATAGACAGACAGATGATAGACGGACAGATAGACAGACAGATGGACAGACAGATAGACAGATAGACAGACAGATGGACAGATGATAGACAGACAGACAGATAGACAGACAGACAGGACAGACAGATAGACAGACAGATTAGACGGACAGACAGATAGACAGACAGACAGACAGACAGATTGACAGATGGACAGATGACAGATGGACAGATACAGATAGACAGACAGATGACAGATGATAGACAGACAGATTAGACAGACAGACAGATGGACAGACAGACAGACAGACAGATAGACAGACAGACTGATAGACAGATGATAGACAGATAGACGATAGATAGATAGACAGACAGATGACAGATAGACGGACAGATAGACAGACAGTTATAGACAGACAGATGACAGACTACAGATAGACAGACGGATCATAGATGGACAGATAGACAGACAGATTGATAGACGGACAGATAGACAGACAGATTGATAGACGGACAGACAGACAGATCAGACAGATGATTTTTTGACAGATTGGAGTTGATTTTTGATTTTCTTCTATTATGCACCAATGATTATTCTACAATAATATTATAAACACGAGTTTCACACCAGTAGTGAGTATCTGCTCATTCTCAGCCATGTCCCATCTTTCTTCCTTCCTTTGCGCTCCACTCACGATGACATAATCACAGGTGGCCGGGTCTGTCTGCATCTCTATGTAGTTCACACACAGATGGCACTTCATCCTGAACCTGTGGAACACAAACCTACAGGTTCAAATATGCTGCCTTGTGATATATGAACTGATCATGAATCTGAAATGTAGGAGATTGGGATGCTACATCACCTGTATATTGGAGTTGTGTAGTAATTGCCCACCTTCTTCTTTTCCGCATTATATCGAACCCCTTTAAAGTCAGAACAATTAAATACATACACACGAAAACAACTGACAAACCATGTAAATTGTATATGCTATATACTGCAGAAATAGTATGAGCAGTACAGTATTATGCACAACATCAAAGTCGTACCCATGCCGATATGATTCTTGCATCCATCGCACCAAATATTATACGGCATCTCAAATCTGAAAACACAAAACACAGACCTTCAGCACATGTGAATCAAAAACTTACTTCACAATATTGCAAATGATTGTGTGTTACCGGATGATGAGGATGCCCTGAGACAGTTTCCTGGCCCGCTCCCGCAGCGGGTGAGTTTTCCAGTAGCCATTGATGGAGCCATGCTGTTTTGAGAGCATTGAGATACATATTTCAGAAATAATTTTTAATATACATGCTGTAACATGGTCTTGCAAGACAGAACCGAGTAAAATGTATTTGTCATTCGCACCTTGGCTGGATCGAAATCAGGAGGGTAGTACTTGTTTACTCCTTTACGTTCACCCTAAAACAGAGAACAAACATTAACATGGTCATTTTTTTCAATGATAAGAACCAGTGTTATTGCTAACTAAAACAATTAACTTTCTTTTTTTCAATAATTGAAAAAAGCTTTAAAAAGCTAAATATAAATATGAAGACATGTAAACTTTAAAATAAAAAATTACACATTTAAATTAAAGCTATATAGAAATATTAAAACAATAAAACTAATAAAAATCATATTATTTAAGCTCAAATTAACATAAGCATACATACAAACGGGAATTACAATTATTAGTAAATACTACATATACAAAATACTACATATTAACACATCCATACCATCTTGCTGGTTTAAGATCAGCTCCAGTTGATTTTGATATCAATAAGTGTACAACTGCAGGAAAAAGATGACAGAGAAAAACTATTACATATATGTATCAGATTCTTGTAAATTACATTTGTGACCCTGGACCACAAAACCAGTCATAAGTCGCTGGGGTATATTTGTAGCAATAGCCAACAATACATTATATGGGTCAAAATGATAGATTTTTCTTTTATTCCAAAAATCATTAGGATATTAAATAAATAGCATGTTCCATGTAGATATTTTGAAAATGTCCTTCCGTAAATATATCGACATGTAATTTTTGATTAGTAATATGCATAGCTAAGGACTTCATTTGGACAACTTTAAATGCATTTTTCTCAATATTAATTGTTTTTGCACCCTCAGAGTCTAGATTTTCAAATAGTTGTATCTTGTATCCAAATATTGTCCTATACTAACAAACCTTACAATGAAACACTTGAGAAAATAGACACTTATGACTGGTTTTGTGGTCCAGGGTCACAAATATCGCCTTAACTCTAACAAAAAAATATAATAATACTATTTTAATACATTGATTTTTACATGGTGCTATGACAGAAGAATATGGCAATCGTTCCGCACCACAGTATAATGCATATAGAAAATATCACGGTAATAACAGCTCGGTACATTAACAATACTAGCTTGTTAAACAGTGCAAAGCTTAAAAACGTTTTATAAAACGCGTTAAATATAGGCAAAGCAACTGGAACTTAGTTATTAGAATTATACAAGCATGATCAACTGATACACGATATCTGTACATAAAATAACTAAAACCATCCAAATAGGACCAGGCAACAACCAATGCGCATACTTTGTGTTATTTACCTTAACAATCATACAAAACATATGGACATTACGAAGTAAATGGAAGTTATTAAGATACTAACCAAACAACCATCTGCGTAAACAGCGTCAGCACTCAGCGTCGTTTCCTCGTCACCTCACGTCACGCTAGAGACGTTTGCGTGCGTCAACTGCGCCGCCTGTTGAGCGGAGGACACACGACGACCTTTCAGAAACACATCTGACAGGTAACTTTAATTCTGTTTATAAGTTTATAACAGCGTATACAATTAAATATTATTACACAAGTAAGATATTTGAACAACGGGGCAACCCTCTAGGATGGAAAACTCCTGTGTGTGTTAGTCGTGAGTTGTAAATAATACGCTGTCCTCTGTTGGCTCACATTCACACGGACTAACCATGCCATGTTTGCCAGTTGGGATTTCACTTGCAGGTGGGCATTTTCCCGCCAGTGAGGGATCGTGGAACATCTCTGGAGTTTGTCTTCTGTGAATGTGTAGCCAGGTGGACAGAAAAACTTGGACATGTGAGGTATTTTCCAATCAAGGCATGGAAAACATACATGACATGAGAGAAACAGCTTACTAAATGCCATTTTCTCCAACCAAAGTTTGCATTGAACTAATTTGTAATGGCGCAATGGACCTTTTTCACAATTTCCGGGTTCCTCAGCAGCGGAAGTTCAAGAACAGTTAATGGGAGATATACCATGTATATTTTTTGCATTCCTGTTTGCTCAAAAAGCAAAAGAAAATTTCACAATAGTATTCTCATGACTTTCAAAAAAAGGAATAATAATTGAGAGGGACTGATAACTGCAGTCAGAAGAGGCTAACGCTGCATTTGAAACACCCTCGCATTAGCGTAACTGTTTTATATTTTTTTATATATATTACAAACTGTTTTTATGTATTATATAATACAAAGTATAGTGTTATAAATGTATATACAAAAAAAAATCTAAATATAAAAATACTTTTGAGGATCTACGATGTTGATGACCATTAAACGAGTCATCACAGTCTTGTGAAAAGGGCCCACACGTGAATATAACCACCATAAACACACAAAGGTAAGTGTTGGTCCAGTGTGATGGAGGGATGTTGAGAAAGGTGTGAGTGGATGAGGAGTGATGGAAGAGGCAGGAGCTTCTAGTGCGCTGGTCAGATTTACAGCATAAAAAGCCCTCGGCTGGCGAGTTTGAGATTCCCCACTAATTCCCACAGAATGCTTCCTAACACTGGAACGCTGCTCTTGCATTCCTGCCCGGAGCAGACGAGCCCTATATGGGCCGGACGGGAGACCCGCTGGAGTCGGAATGCAACACCGCTCCGGTAAGGTCATCCATACCTTAAACACCCCTGAGGAATGACCCCGAACAAACACACTTCTCACCTGAACAGATACACATTTGTAAAAATGTATCTGAGGAACCAAGTGTTTTTTCTGGAAATCACCAGGCGCACATGAGAAAATGTGTGGTTTTAAATGCAGATTTTTCTAATACAGGTGCATCTCAATAAATTAGAATGTCGTGGAAAAGTTCATTTATTTCAGTAATTCAACTCAAATTGTGAAACTTGTGTATTAAATAAATTCAATGCACACAGACTGAAGTAGTTTAAGTCTTTGGTTCTTTTAATTGTCATGATTTTGGCTCACATTTAACAAAAACCCACCAATTCACTAATCTCAACAAATTAGAATACTTCATAAGAACAATAAAAAAATTTTTTTGTGAATTGTTGGCCTTCTGGAAAGTATGTTAATTTACTGTATATGTACTCAATACTTGGTAGGGGCTCCTTTTGCTTTAATTACTGCCTCAATTCGGCGTGGCATGGAGGTGATCAGTTTGTGGCACTGCTGAGGTGGTATGGAAGCCCAGGTTTCTTTGACAGTGGCCTTCAGCTCATCTGCATTTTTTGGTCTCTTGTTTCTCATTTTCCTTTTGGCAATATAGATTCTCTATGGGGTTCAGGTCTGGTGAGTTTGCTGGCCAGTCAAGCACACCAACACCATGGTCAATTAACCAACTTTTGGTGCTTTTGGCAGTGTGGGCAGGTGCCAAATCCTGCTGGAAAATGAAATCAGCATCTTTAAAAAGCTGGTCAGCAGAAGGAAGCATGAAGTGCTCCAAAATTTATTGGTAAACGGGTGCAGTGACGTTGGTTTTCAAAAAACACAATGGACCAACACCAGCAGATGACATTGCACCCCAAATCATCACAGATGTGGAAACTTAACACTGGACTTCAAGCAACTTGGGCTATGAGCTTCTCCACCCTTCCTCCAGACTCTAGGACCTTGGTTTCCAAATGAAATACAAAACTTGCTCTCATCTGAAAAGAGGACTTTGGACCACTGGGCAACAGTCCAGTTCTTCTTCTCCTTAGCCCAGGTAAGACGCCTCTGACGACAACTGTAGCCAAATTCCTTGACACGTCTGTGTGTGGTGGCTCTTGATGCCTTGACCCCAGCCTCAGTCCATTCCTTGTGAAGTTCACCCAAATTCTTGAATCGATTTTGCTTGACAATCCTCATAAGGCTGCGGTTCTCTCGGTTGGTTGTGCATCTTTTTCTTCCACACTTTTTCCTTCCACTCAACTTTCTGTTAACATGCTTGGATACAGCACTCTGTGAACAGCCAGCTTCTTTGGCAATGAATGTTTGTGGCTTACCCTCCTTGTGAAGGGTGTCAATGATTGTCTTCTGGACAACTGTCAGATCAGCAGTCTTCCCCATGATTGTGTAGCCTAGTGAACCAAACTGAGAGACCATTTTGAAGGCTCAGGAAACCTTTGCAGGTGTTTTGAGTTGATTAGCTGATTGGCATGTCACCATATTCTAATTTGTTGAGAAAGTGAATTGGTGGGTTTTTGTTAAATGTGAGCCAAAATCATCACAATTAAAAGAACCAAAGACTTAAACTACTTCAGTCTGTGTGCATTGAATTTATTTAATACACGAATTTCACAATTTGAGTTGAATTACTGAAATAAATTAACTTTTCCACGACATTCTAATTTATTGAGATACACCTGTATATAAAATTACAAAAAAAACTGACATTTAAAAAAAAATGGACAGTATTTTTTTTACTATTTAATTATTTTTAATATTTAATAATTTCTATTCTGAATTAACTTGTGTGTAAATAGTTTTTCTTCAGTTTTTTCACATTCTACAGTTCACATATACCCTTCAGTTAAACAAATATTTCAGTCTATTTTTATGATATACACTCTTTAGTTGTATGCCACATTTCCATCAGATTGATTTGAGATATATTATGAATTCCAAATAAAAGTGAGGTATTTCATCAGAACATCAGTTTAGTAAATGGCAAAACAAATATATTTGCTTTGGTATGAATTGAGCATTACAGTCTAAGACTAAATGAAACATTACTTTTGCCAGGATTTTTTTAGTGTACTGTCAGTCTTAAGATATGAAAATGCCACGAATAAACCATTTTGATATTATGTCATAATGATTTTTTTCCCACACATATTTGTAGTATGCTTCTAAAATGAATGTTGCAAATGACAGTTTACTATTTTAATTCATTAACAGCATTAGTTTAGTATCATTGAGATAATTTAATATCACTTAAAAATATTTTGAATCAATGTTTATGTTTCCATATCCATTTTAATTTTAGTTAAAAGTTTTAGTGATTTTGTTGTCGTTTTTTTCTCATTTTTAGTAGGTTGTGTTTTTCTGTATATATTTTCTATATGTTTTTTTATGAATTTGTATTTCAATTTTAGCTAACTATTATAGTTATTTATAATTTATTTAAAATGAGAAATATCACCTTGATAACTAGCTGTAACATTTATTCAATTTCAAATAGCATAATGAAAATGTTTTTATGTTTTCAATAAAATTTTGTGTATTTGTTCATGGTTTAAGTTATCTATATAACCCTGTTCATTAATATGTGTTGTTTTGCATCCATCTTGCCCTAAGAATTTTCTTATCAGAAGACGAAGTATGAGAAATGGCGAGACTATGAACTTTTTTAAGACTAAATCCACGAGTGCATGCATAGGTGAGCTCTTGTGATTTGTACCAGACAGTCAAAGCTCTTTTCCTCTCTTTCAGTCTGATGGGCCGTGAGTCCACACCTCCCTTCCATGTCACCGTGTGTTTTACAGTGTGTGAGTAAGACTGTTTTTCCACTCTGTGACTTTGATATGAGATTCCTGCCTGACTCAGACAGCCTCAGATTCCTAAGAGGCTCTGTCAGGACATGCCAGAAGGGTTGCCGTATCCCCCACTGTACTTCCAAAAATATGATACACTTTGGTGCCCGAATATTATGTTTTTCGTGAAAACTATTAGATATGGTTGGGAAAATTAGCCTAATAATAAAATCAGCTAATTTTAAATACATCAGACGTCAGTATTCCCTGCCACCACCACACCCCCTCCCAAAATTGGTGATGTCCAATCAAATCTAGAAAACTGTTTATGAGGTGCTGACATATTCAAATTTAGAAAAAGTGTAAGCATGTCATTGAACATAAGTCAGTCGGGCGTAAACAGATTGTAATAAACTATATGAATGAGATGAATGAATTCAAACAATTTAACCACCAATTCACCAAAATGTAAAGTAGTTACGAATTGCCATGGAATCGTTGTGAAACTCAAATTGTTATTAAAATATTATTTTGGTGTAATGCTAAATTACATTGAATTATTAAATAATTTTGATTATCAAAAAACATATTTAATCTTTTGCATTCCAATCTGTTACTGCATTTTTTTTCTCCTGTCAATACAAAGATAATCTTTAAAACTGTGACATCCCAGCAGTGACATCCTTTAGACAGGAAAAGAAGTACAAATCAATCCAATTTTTATACAAACTGTAGTGTTGACTGCATTTGTAAAGTTCAACCCTGTTTCCATAGTAATTTAAAAAACATAATTTCCTTTCTTTAATTTGGGCTAAAATTAAAATGATAAAAGATTAGTTTATTTCAGCCTCAATGTTGTACCCCAATTATTAAAAAATTCCATGCAGATTCTTCTTACTTTTTCTTCTTCATCATCATCTGTTCAGCTTTACAAAAGGACTGAATCATACATATGGGAGGACAAACAGAAGTACGTAATGAATAATATACAGTATCAAAAATAAATTAATAATACATTTATTTCACTGGCGAGACAAATTCATAGCTCCAAATCCATTCCCTCTTACGGATTTAATTCACTCGTTCTACCTAGGAGCAGACACTCTAACTTTACTCTGGTCTGGATGAAGATATCTAGTTTTAGCAAGCTTGTAAGGAGCTTTGAGCCAACATGGCAGCAGCACCAGTGGAAACTGATCTAACTGTAATCTTTGTCATGATGGAGGAGTTAAAAGGTTATAAATAAAGACAGACTCTAGCTGAGAAGAGATTGCTATGTACGTTTCCCTTAAAGTAGACTGTTTTATGGTCCTGTGTCAGGTTTTAACTGCCTGACAATTGGCTGAAATCCTTTTCCATTGATCATATTTTAATACTGATGTATGTCTGACTGGAAAACATTTCAACTGCACACAATCCCAGCTTTTAGGTATTCTACTTGAAAATGGCTACATTGAATAAGAATAGGCATTGTCCTGAAAGATTTGGGAATATTTTATAAAACCAAACTATATTTTGCATTACATTATACCTGAAGGAAAGGAAATGCCTGGCATTCTATTAAAACCTTTTTACTTTATCTTTGTATACTTATAAACTCTCAATAAAATATCTCCACTTGGTAGTTAAAGTTGCATTAGTGTTTTGAGCATTGGACAGACAGGGATGCATAGACAAGTAAAACAATTACAGTAAAGAAATAAAATATACAAATGGTGGAATTATATTAGATAATATAATATGAGTCACATCTGTTACCATCCTAACTCCTTTTATTACAATAATTCCGTCAAAATTGCAGCTTGTTTTCAGAAAATAAATCCAAATAATGTAAATGTATCCATGATTTTAATAGGGGACAAGCTTAGAATGTCAACCATCTTAAAATATTTCAGTTTTGCCAGTATTAAATTACTCTACTAACAGCCCTAGAGTTTCATCGTGGTTAGAAAGAAGCAGGTAATGACTAATTGAACTATACTGGTACATCTAAAAAATAGAATATGGTAAAAAAGTTCATTTTTTCTTGCAACTTATTTCCAAAAGTGAAACTTTCATATGTTTTAGATTCATTACATGTAAAGTAAAACACTTCAAACGTTTTTAGTTTTTTTGACGATTAGAGCTTACAGCTAATGAAAGTCAAAAATCAGTATCTCAAAATATTAGATTATTCACATTTGAGTTTCAATAAATGACCATCCATACAGTATAAATTGTGGGCATCTCTTGTTCTTTGAAACCACAATAATGGGGAACACTGTTGACTTGGCAATGGTCCAGAAGACGATCATTGACACCCTCCACAAAGAGGGTAAGTCACAGAGGGTCATTACTGAAAGGGTGGCTGTTCAAGGAGTGCTGTATCAAAGCATATTAAATGCAAAGTTGACTAGAAGGAAGAAATTGGGTAGGAAAATGAGCACAAGCAACAGGGATGACCGCAAGCTTGAGAATACTGTCAAGCAAAGCCGATTCAAACACTTGGAGAGCTTCAAAGGAGTGAACTGAAGCTGGAGTCAGTGCATCAAGAGTCACCACGCTCAGACATCTTCAGGAAAAGGCTACCAAGCCACTTCTGAAACAGAAACATCATCAGAAGCATTTTACCTGGGCTAAGGAGAAAAATAACTGGACTAATGCTGAGTGGTCCAAAGTCTTCTTCCAGATGAAAGTAAACTTTTGGGATCAAGTTCTTTGAGGAGGAGAATGGGGAACACATGTTGACTTGGCAGTGTCCAGTTTCCACAGTCAGTGATGATTTGAGGGTCATCTGCTGGTGTTGGGGGTCCTGCTGTGCACAAAGTTGACCTGACCGCAAGCTTGAGAATACTGTCAGCCGATTCTAGAGCTTCAAAGGAGTGAACTGAAGCTGGAGTCAGTGCATCAAGAGTCACCACGCTCAGACATCTTCAGTTTCTGAAACAGAGTCAGAAACATCTTACCTGGGCTCTGGACTAATGCTGAGTGGTCCAAAGTGCTTTGCATTTCATTTTCCAGAGACTGGAGGAAGAGAGGAGAGGCTTGTTGCATCCAGTGCCACAGTCAGTGATGATTTGGGCTGCCATGTCATCTGCAAGTTCTCTACCAGCACACAAGCTTTATGGAGATGCTGATTTCATTTTCCAGCAGGACTTGGCACCTGCCCACACTGCCAAAGGTACCAAAAGCTGGTCCAATGACCATGGTGTTACTGTGCTTGATTGGCCAGCAAACTCGCCTGACCTGGACCCTATAGAGAATCTATGGTATCAGGTATTGTTAAGAGGAAGATGAGAGACACCAGACCCAACAATGCCGATGACCTGAAGGCCACTATCAAAGCAACCTGGGCTTCATTACACCTGAGCAGTGCCACAGGCTGATTGTCTCCATGCCACGCCGCATTGATGCAGTAATTCATGCAAAAGGAGGCCCAACCAAGTATTGAGTGCATAGAAATTAAAATACTTTTCAGAAGCCTGACATTTCTGTTTAAAATATCCTTTTTTATTGATCTTATGTAATATTCTAATTTTCGGAGACACAAAATTTTGGATTTTCGTTATCTATAAGCCATAATCATCAAAATGTAAAAAAATAAAGGCTTGCAATATTTCACTCTGTGTAATGAATCTATATAATATATGGATTTCACTTTCTGAAATGAGTGGCAAAAATATTTACCTTTTTCACGATATTCTATTTTTTTAGATTTACCTGTAAAACTATCAACCCCATTAACATAACCTTTTATTACAATAATTATTTCAAAATGAAATTGCCATACGTTCAGGAGGTAAACACTGCAATGTCAAGAAAATGCCTTCTGTTTTACCAATAGAAGACAAATGTAGAATGTCAACCCTGTTACCATGATTTGGAATCGTAAAAGGATTACTAAAAATGAAACAAATATTTTATGTCAGTATGGAATTCTCCTATTAAGAACCCTGGAGTATTATAATTATTAGCAAATAATGTATAGCATGCAAGTAATGTCTAATAGGGCTATGCAATTAATCGAATGTGATTGTCATGCAGATCTCGTCAGTAAAGCTGGTTATGTGATTAGTAGTAAATCACCATCACCTGCTTTCAGATGGAGCAGCATTTACTACACAGAGCTGTAGTTAACTGACAAGCTACGCAATATTGCATTCATAATCGAAGGCGATTCGTCTGCAATTATGAATGCGATATTGCGTAGCTTGTCAGTGAACTATGGCTCTGTGTAGTGAATGCTGCTCCATCTGAAAGCATGTGATGGAGATTTACTACTAATCATAGAACCAGCTTTACTGACGAGATCTGCATTCGATTGATTGCACAGCCCTAAAATTGTCTAACTGTCAACCCTGTTAGCATCATAATTTTATTATTACAATAATTCTGTCAAAATCACAACATCCTTTTAGGAAGTTAACTCTGTAAAGGCAAGTAAAATGCTCAATGGCTTACAAAGTTTACAATGTCAACCCTGTTACCATGAATTTTAAATTACGACATTTCTATTCATGTCAGTATTAAATTACTTTTACACAAAGATCTTGGGAGTATCATCATGGTGAGAACAAACAGGTGAATGTCTAACTGAAACTGTAAAAGTCAACCCTGTTATCTTTTTGAGGGTCTAAATATGAATTTAGCTTCAGATGCCATAATGCAGTTTATCAACACCAAGAGCCATTTTTTGTTTTAAATAAATTTCAAATAAAGGCACCCTTTATATTTTAAAATTGTAAGATCCTCTTGCAAACTGTGGCCCCAAAAAGTACTTGGACACTTGAGAGACACAAAAATGTTTGAATGCTATTAAGAAATATCAAAGCCAAAATATTCAACCCAACCCCACTTTTATAAAAAGGAGAATACAGACAGACTTTTAAAGTAATATATTTCACAAAAGTAGATTCATTGGTTCTGGCAAACAAAAACAACTCCATATTCATACATCCACTAAACTTCACAATAGGTCCAGTTGTTTAAAAGTAACTAAGTTAATTTTGTAACTGTTGTTTGCAAACACAGATTGGTTTGATATTTTTCTACCTAATGCAATGAACGGTTAAGTGTTATTTAAATGTCCAAATACAGTTAGGGTCTGCTGTACAAACCCCTTCACTCAAATAGCACAAGACAGCTAAGACGAGATATCAATGCAAGCCATGCGCATTCACTTATTCCTCCAGCGCTGCAGGATTCATGTCTTCATAGTTAAATGAGGAATGTAGATAGCGAAAAAAAATCACATTTTAATAAAATCCCCAAATTTATGTATCTGAAGACAGCCATTATTCTTGGAATTTCCATTCAAATAACTTCTGTCATCTATTTAGTTCTTTTTAATTATGGACCTTCCTTCCATCCTTCATGCAGTTAACCCTTGCTTTTCAGAGTTCATTGTATTGCACAACATGTGTGTAAAAAATGCCGATTCAATGTGCTTAATCAGCTCAACCTCCAAGATGACTACCCTTGTCAGACGTCCCACAGCTTTAAGCAATTTACCCCCATTTTCCATACTCTCAGCCCCTCAAGACTTGGACAAATACCAGTGGACTTCCCAAAAAATTACGTAAAGTTGCCTCCAATCATAGCCATGAGACCAGGTGAGAGACTGGGAATGGAAGGGTTATTCCGCCTCCCTCCCAAACTGGCCGCACCCCATCATCCCCTCCACCCCAACAGCTCTGACCCGCTTAGATGGCTATAAAAGAGACGGTGACTCTGGCGCATCTCAGCATCACCTGTGCTCCCATCCTGAAGAAGAAAAACCAGGCAAAGAAAAGAAGAACAATGCGCTCACTACTGAAGATCACCGTTCTGCTCTTTTGCGTTCAAGCCGGAGAAGGATACTGGCTTAAAACGCTACTGGGTAAGACTGGGGGTCATGACCTTTGGGGAAAAGGTGACTAAATCTCTGTAGATTTGTTATAGGGTCACTATTGACATTTCAAATCTGTATTTCAATCTGTTTTTCTCTTGTGTAGAACCCAAAAGATATTTAGCAAAATGTTTCGGCAGGTTTTTTGCCCGTGTAATGGAAGTCAAAGGGGTCCTAATAATATCGGACTCAATTTATTTCCATTGTAAAGACAAAAGCAGTTAAATATTCTTCAAAATATCTTCTTGAGTGCTACTAAACCTCACATCATGTGACTTTGCTGGAAAAAGTTATGCTTCTACTTTTCTAAGTTATCAGATGATTTTCGATAAAACTGGCGAGCAATTTCTACCAAAAAGTTAAATAAAAACACTTAAATGAGGACTCATGATTTGAGCCAGTAAGCAACCACATATCGATGTGATGAAAAAACATATTAGCAACCATGTATCAATGTTCTGGCAACCTTTCACAACATTATTTTGCTCAGAGAATGCAAAATTGTATTTATTTTTTGCTTATTCTTTTATAGACAAAGACCTCCGTGGTGAAGAACGAAGAGAAGGTGATGTTGAGGAAAAGGAGGGTTCGGGGAGGCAGTTGGAAAGGGCGATTCGGTTACCCCGCAGCGCTGAGTCCCCATGCGCTTTGCACTCCATCCTACTGCAGGTGCGAGACCTCAGTCTTGGCTACGACTCGGACGAGACAGTGCTGTTTAAATACTGCAGTGGGACCTGCCCTCGCCTCGCATCTAACCACGACCTCACACTCACCAACCTCTTGCAAAGCGGTGTCCTTCAATACACCGGCCATTGGCACCATCAGCCCTGTTGTCGCCCCACACACCACGAAGACATAGCCTTTCTCGACAACCACCATCACTGGCACAAAGTGGAGAAACTCTCTGCCGCTGCATGTGTCTGTATGGGGTAGAGACGGGGGCGGCCAGTCGAAATCTGGCTACATGAAGACTGTCTGTTGGTTTAGAGACAGCCTTGAAGTAAAATAAGGGCTGATTAAGGTACATTAATTCAGGAAGTAATAATATGTATTGAAATGTATCAAGATGTATATTTTGCTTTCTTTGATGACATTGGCTAATATTGTGTTTGAGAACATCAAAACGTTCAGTTTTGGTTAATGACAACACAATGACGTGTTTAGGTGGCAAGATTGATACAACGAATTGTCCATCCAAACTAAAAATGGAAGATATTTATGTTTATAAATTATTTATTTATTTGAAAAAGATTTTTACTATCCAATAAATTATTGCTAATCTTTATTTTTCTTCTTGTAAATATGTATAGTTCTTATTAAATATACAGACAAAAGTTGTGTTTGTTTTGTTAACTACACTCAATTACAATAATGAACTAGAAAAAAAGCCAACATAAAAAAACTGTCAGCAATAGCTATTAAGATATTATAAAATATAAAAAATAAACTGTTTGCAATTAAAAAGTTTTTTTTTTAAATATATTTTATTACATACAAAATATGAATAACAATCAAACTGATACAAAACAGTGATTCACACTTCATCTTCGATGAGTCCTGCTCGTGTGTTTGGTGTTGAACAAGCACTACTCAGCTGCCTTCCACCGCTGCATCCTCTGGCTCCGCCCCCCACACCTGAACACTCCCCTCCATAGCGGTCAAAAGGCGGGACTCCGTTGGGTGGAAGGACAGTGATTGGACAACAGCTTTTCCAACAAGCAACTTTGAAGTCAGGGAGCCCTACAAGCAGAGATTACAGGATGACAGATTAATTGCTCATATTTAACTTGACATTTTTTCATAGTATTCTTTTCTTTGGGTCATGTGACTTCTTCTGCCCACCTCCACCAGATCCCAGAAGTAAACATAGCCATCTTCTGAACAGCTCAGAATGTGCGTGTCTTTATCAGAGAGACAGCAGTCAAGCTTATAGCCTTTATTGACATGACCGGAGTACCTGTGAAGGAACACCACAGACACACACATTAGAAAATGAACATTGAAATGGCAGTTGTATAGTTGACTGGAAATTATACATTAATGTAGTGTATTATTTTATTGTTCCATTTAACTAATATTTTTAACAAAAACTTTTAGAAATGTATTTATTTTGAAATATGATTTTATTTTACTGTTACTTTACACTTTTCAAAATTGTTTTAAATATGCACGTTGTTAACTTGAAATATGATTTTATTTTACTGTCATGTTTAATTACATTTACAAAAATTAAATAAACAATTTTAAACATCTCTTTATTTGTCCATTTAAAAAGTTATTTAATTAATTTTTCTGTCATGTGTAACTATAAATTCAATTTTAAAAATGATTTATTTAATGATTTATTCATGTTTAACTCTGTTATTCATTTAAAAAAATATAAATGTTATTGTTGTTTAACAAAGCTTTTAAACATGAATTAAATAGTTTTATATATGAATATTTATTTGCTGTTTTTAAAAGTCATTTATTTTACTCCAACATCGCAGATGCATATTAATTAGCAATTTTGAAAATTCATTATTTTATTGTTACATTTAACCATGCTTTTTAATTTTAAAACTAAATCATTAAATCAAAAGCTATTCATTTATTTATTCAATGGTTACATTCAACTTCACTTTTAAGCATTTTAAATGTACATATATATTTGTTAATTGTCAAAGTGATGTCTCTATTTCCATTTTTTGTTTTGAATTAACACGTTTATTGATTTTTTTTGTTTTTTTTAAATAGCACTCAATGTTATCCCTACTCTTGACTTCTGGCAACTAGCATTGCTAGTTTTAAATCTAGTTTTACTGTATTCATGTAGTAGTTTTATCTGTGCTGCACATACTCTCCCAGCATCTCCCCTGAGCTTTTGTCCAGTAGGCGCACCGTGGAGTCCAAACTAGAGCTGAGTGTGCACTGACCGTCCCGACTGAAACACACACAAGTGATGGGACCTGTGAAGCACACAACAGGAGCATTAGACATCACACAGAGTACAAAAAGCATGTTCTCATTCCCTCATGTGTGTGATATAACTCACTCCCAGTGAAATCGACATTAAGCTGTCCTATTCGTAGGTCATATCGCCTCACTCTTCCATCCACAGACCTGATATACAGTACACACACTACAGTCACTTCTGTAAATCCAAACCTCAGATTACTCATATTCTAACATCATATCCTTAGTTTGGTTCTGACCCAGTCAAAAGCTCATGCTCTGAAACCTTCAGGCTGCTGATCCCATCTCGAGCCTCGTCCAGGATCTGGATCGGCTCCATTCGCCTGGATCTAGTGTCCCAACACCGTACGGTCCCATCAATGGAGCCTGAAACATAAAGAAATAGTGAGATTGAGATTCGACTGTTGTTATTTCCATAGCATTTATGATTAAAGTCAAGTCTGACTCACCTGACAGTATCACAGTAGCCTCTTCATTAAACTGCACACAGTTTACTTTCTAGGGAACAAGTGTAAGATAGATAAGACAATTTTAGTGAACAAATCACCTATTTAAAATGTATTATATTTACTTACAATAATATTCTGCAATAGTGAGATTTGTCTTAGCAAAAGCAAATAATAAATGCAGTGTGATATAGGGATGGGCGTATCGATCCTGAAGTATCGATATATCGATACTAATGCGAGTATCGAAAGTATCGATATTCAAATAAAAATACTGATAATAAGATGTTTAATTTACCAGTGATTTTCTTCATTTACCAAAAATGTATGCATACAATATGCATTAAACTGGACGAATAACCTGTTAACAATTTTGTAGGATAGAGCTATTTTCCTGCACATCTGAACAAGTTTTTTTACAATAAACTAATTTAAATTGTTGCCTACATAGTTTTTGCAATTGCATTTATTTAAATTGAATGTTAAAAGTTCATACTGATCATGTTCAATTCTGTAATGTTAATATAAATCATACACTGTCAGAATAAAAAAGGTTGCATTTTATGCATGCAACAGCCTATCACTGGCAGTTTCTTATGAAAATGAACCATGTTTTTACTAAAGTGACTAGTTCAACTGTAACATTTGTAGATTTCCAAGGTTACCACTACAGTAAGCATATTTTAACCATACATAAACAAAAATATCACATAATAAGTTGCAATCAAGGCATTAAAATGGTATGAATGTTAAAATGTGTTATACATATAAAGGGAAATAGGTATCATTACCCATTTTACTCTTAGTAATTTAATACATTTCATAATTTAAAAGTTCAGTTTAGAAGTATCATATCGGTATCGATATTGACGATACTGGCCTTCAAAAGTATCGGTATCGTGTCTAAAACAAAATAAGTGATATCGCCCATCCCAGTATGATATTGTGGCGGGAAATTGCAACGGCAACCGTCTCACCCCGGCGTGCCCGCGAAGTTTGCGCGTCACCTGACCAGATGCCACATCCCAGAGGATGACTGTTTTATCTGAACTGCAGGAACACAGCTGACTGTTGTCATAAGAACTGCGAAAAGTAAGTGAAATTAACACAAACCAAACACGAAAGCGATGGTGTTTTAAAGGGTTAGTTCACACCAAAATGAAAATTATGTCATTAATTACTCACCCTCACGTCGTTGCAGACCCATTAGACCTTCGTTCATCGTCGGAACACAAATTAAGATGTTTTTGATTAAATCGGAGATCTATCTGACCCTCCATAGACAGCAACACAACTGAAATGTTTCCAGGTCCAGAAACGTAGTAAATACATCAGTAAAACCGTCCATGTGACATCAGGGGCTCAACTTCAGTTTTGCGACACTACGAGAATACTTTTTTTGTGCAAAGAAAACAAAAACAACAATTTACTCAACCATTCTTCTCCTCCGAGTTACGTCTTCCGCATTTTGGAGAGTATCACAAAGCATATCTCCGATTTAATCAAAAACATCTTAATTTGTGTTCCGAAGATGAACAAAGGTCTAATGGGTCTGGAACGACATGAGGGTGAGTAATTAATGACATAATTTTCATTTTGGGGGTGAACTAACCCTTTAATATAATGTAAGGTGACACTTTATTTTGATATTCCACTTTAAACATTCTACTAAGAAACTTTGCAACTACATGTCTACTAACTCTCATAGTAGACCGGTAGGTTTAGGGTTAGTAGAATAAGTTTACATATACTTGCAAAGTTTCTCAATTCTCATAGTCAGTATGTTGTATGTTGTGGAGCCATAAAAATGAAGTATTAGTAGATATTAAGCACAGCCTAATACTCTAGTGACTGCTAGTTGACATGTAGTTGCAAAGTTACTTACTGTTGGTATGTCTAAAGTGGACTATCAAAATAAAGTGTAACCTAATGTAACGCAGAAACATACCAGTCCACGTCCAGCACTTCATATCCGTGACCGGTGTAAGTCTTCAGCAGAGTCCCGCGACTCGCACTCCACAGCTTCAGAGATTTATCACTGCCGCAGCTCAGCACATAATTCCCATCAGCTGCAAGAGCGTGCAAAATATCGAAACAAGAACTATTTCATTATTCAGTAAAGGTCTACTTAAAGTTTATCTCAGTGTCACAATACACAGCAGCATCAAGATTCAAGATTTGTATTCGTCAAATACACAATTATACAGAATATAACCAGCAGTGAAATGTAAGATCATGTGGTGGTACCTACTTTTCTCAGCGCTAGTCACTAATCTTTTACCAGAGAGGGATTTTTAAAAGTATTTTATAGATTTGTCTTCTTCTTTTGATGCCATGTAAGTTACTCTTTTAGATTTTAGACATTTTATACTGTTGGTGTAAAAGTCTCCATCAAAGCAAATAATAATTATATATTTAAGCTTCTTGAGAATAACTAGGTAACATTTTTATTTAATAATAATAATATGGCCAACAGCTGATATAAACAATATAATATTATAATGTGGATAATGGACTTACCGTTGAAGCGCACGGCTCTCACAGCACCCTGTTGACACTCTACCGTCCGCAAAAGATGCTGCGGTAACTGAGGCGCTTGAATACGCGGCAGCGGAAACGACATAACTATTACCACAGCTTCAGATACATACTAAAAGTTTACATAATATGTGTATTTAAAGCGGTAAAACTACGATAAGTCCAGAACTACTTCACAAACTGCATGAAAACAGCGTTTTCTTCTGCTGAATGTGTTGAAGGTGTATGGGGCTCAATATCGCCATCTAATGTTTCGGAGTAACGTACAGTTTACTCGGAGATGTCATTGTGTTTATTTACAGTGGATGTTTAAATATTATTAATCTTTAGTTTCATGCTTTTCGTCATAACCACTTAGCGCATTTGATGGAAAATACTACATTTACACAAAAACATATTTATAAAACCCTGTTCTGCATCAGAAACCAAATTTGTTTGTGTATGTATTTTTCTATATAATGCTTATCATAAATAAAAGGTTACCTTCACATTATACACGCTTAATATACATGATACAGAGTAATAACGACAACAACACACAGGACACAAAATTGTGCAACAATATTTTACTTGATAAAGTCAAGAGGAAAACGGACCGATCACATATACAATCAAATACTGTGCAATATGAACGATCTTTTAGACAATAGATGAATTGTTGAATGACTTCCCACCCACATCATAAACATGTGACTGATTACCAGAATGCCGCTGTATGAATAAAAAAAAAAAGCTATTTATTATGACTGAATTATCATAAAGAATTTATTGTACAGATTACAAAAAAATTTAACCTGAGTTTCACATTTTGTTACTTGGCATGTTTTTTTAACCAAAAAAAAAATAAACGAAAAAAGCCATATATTGTGGACTAAAGTTCAACTTAAAAGTTCAATCCAGATTGTTATCTGTATCTGACCAGTAATGCCATTCTAATGAAGAAAAAAAAATAATCTAGCCCTCATTATTGTCCCAAACTGGGGATTTTTCTAAATTAGGTTTTACAAACGACACTTTAAACATAACTACAGACATGCCAAACACAAGCAAAGCAAAATGGGTTAAAAACGCTGTGGTTTAAGAAACACAAGTTATCTCTTCTTCTTGGTGGGTTTGGCCAAGAGCGCAGGGTCAATCTGATCTGGACTCAGTCCTTTGACGGAGAACAGACGCGTAGCCCGTTCCTGCAGCGTTCCTCCACACTTCATCCCTCGTTCCATCAGCTCTTTCTTCAGCCGCTCCAGACCCAAAGCCTCCAGCTGCTCCGGCCCACTCACAGACAGCAGATCCAGCGGACCCTCCACCTGAAGAGAGTGAAAGACCAGTCAGTATTAGGGGTGTGCAATATTGACAAAAAATGTATCTCTAGAAATGTCCTGGGATTTTATCGATAAACGACATCTTGTGTTATTCTGCTAGTATCTTAAGGACTGACGTGGACAGCTTGACTTCTAAAGTTTTGGATATTCTTCATATTCTGTGTGGTGCTCAGTTCACAGCAGTGATAGAAATTAAACTTTTCCAATAAGTTTGAACTGACTTTTACATTTTTGGGGCATTTTTACCTTTATAAAGCAATTTTTATCCATTATATTTTGAATCAAATAATTACATTTAATCAGTGTAGAATAGAATAAATAACAATAAGTTAGAATAATAAGACGTTTGGGCTGTTACCAAGAAAATGAAATCAGTATCAATAAAATTCATTTTTGCAATGCAGAGGAAACACAGAAGCTGCATCTGAAGTGGCATGTAGATGCATTTACACACTATTTAACTCAGAACATTAATGGATTTAACCTGCAGTTATAAACACATAAATTATGTTTTGATATATTAAACAAAACGTTGAATACGGTTATTCAATTTTTTTTAAATAATAAAAGATACTTTAGATGTGAAATTAAAACCGCCAGTAGGTGGCAGCATGTCACTGGTAATAAGCGAGTCATTCCGATTAAACCGAATCATTAAATGAATCAATTCATTCAGGAACGAATCAACATCATTTTGCTCAGAAAAATATATTTTTTCCTAATTAGATATTTATTTTGTTAAGGAAAATTAATGGTCTGGTTTCTACAACTTTCTCTTTGGAGCAAAAATTTGGCATTCAATTTAAAAGAAATTAAGATTTATTGTGATAATTATCGATATCGACTGATATTAAAAAAAGTATCGTGATCATTTTTTGGGCCATATCGCCCAGCCCTACATTATTGGATATCGGTTTTGTAATATCGGATTCACCGATAAATACCGCCATCTAGTGGTTGTTTTGAGAATTGCGTGCAGGATCACTACTGCAGCACGTCTGAGGGGAGACGAGACAACAACAACAACGGCGTCCAGGTACTTGATTTGCTGTAGTTAGTAAACTTTATTTAACATAACAGCCATTAATGCACAAATTGGATGTATTACATAAATGCCTGATATGCAGTTTATGCAGCTTGGCTCTAAGAAAGAGACAAACTCACGGAGTCACGTAAGATAATCCGTCAGTCTGTCCCAATAAAGATGTAACTGCGCATTAATTAAATAATACAGCCATGAATGAAGGCATGTTGGAAATAAAAGCACTGAATTGAATTCTCTCTCTGTTGTATATGCTCATCTTAGTCTCGTGAAGCCGAATGTTGTATGATGATGCTTTTATCTTGTGTATTGTACACCCAAAGCGCTCATCATGTGCTCTCTGTGTGCAGCATTCATATTGCTCTTCACTCAATGATTGATGCCCAGGAGAAGCTCCAGCACGGCCACCGCATGTAACTTTATACAAGATTCACTTGTTTAAAACACACTAAATTATATTAACATTTACTATAGAACCATTATTTCACCAATAAACATCTAAATAAATACATCTCTATCGAAATTAATTATTTATTTTCTCCGCAAGCGATCGCAGTTTGAGTATAGTTCTGTGTAAATAGATAAATCCGCGCTGTCAGCAGGCATTTAATAATCTAGAATGACAAAAACATTTGAATAATTCTAAAAAAAAAATACCAGTTAAGAAGTGCAATAAAATACGATGTTTTGTTTGTTATAGCTTATTTCAATATTCCAGAAAAATTATTCATGAATAAACATTATCCAGTGAATTATTTATTCACTCTTTAGTCTATTAAACAGCTTATAAACCTAAAACTGTAGTTTAAAATGAAGTTGATATGACATCTGTCCTTTATTTTCTCCATTTGAAAACATTAGACATTATTTTGCTTATTGTTAATATCAGTGTTGCTGATGATGCTTTTTATAAAAAAAAAATATTGTAGTAATTTGAAGATTAAATTTAACATGAAAGACTGTTAATTTTCAACAGTTTTTTTTGTTGTTAAGATGACTGAAAGGAGGAAAAAACAAAGCGAAAGAATAACTTTTCACTCTGTTATTTATTTACTTTATAACAGTATTGGGAAGGATCTTAACTTTCTATATAGGACGAAAGTGGTGAATAAACTACAATCTCTGGAATCATATCCTCCATGCACAAGTTATCGTCTTTATTGTTCTACTCACAGTATGTTGATCAAAGTAATTGAAATTTACATTATGAAGTATGCAAATACTGTATTGTTAATCTGTATGGTGAGACGGACATGGACCATATACTTTGTAAGTGGGTAAAAATCACCTTCATATGTATTGACGACAAAGACATGAAATTGATTTTTAGAACGTTCCCATAGTACACTAAACTGTAAATGTGCATATACATTATTTGGGGACTAAATGATTCAATGGTTTTGAAGCTAACTGTTCTATAGAAAAGGGCATCAGCGATTGTTCTTTTAAGAATTTAAATTTTCACATTGTCAAACCATATTGATTATGTTTTTATCACGCGTACATCGAATAGTTTATATTGTCTGGTGATTGAATTATATTAAAAAGAAAATCTATTGAATCAAAATGGGGCAGTGGTGATTGGGGAGCGTACATACCCCGTTCGCTGTAACGCACGAGTGGGAGCTAATCTTATATAGTCCTACCTTATTATGAGTTGGATCTTCCTCTACGCGCAGAGTAACTTTGCACACCGAAACATCAAGAATACCTAATGCCGAATTAATCTTAAACATAATAAGAAAAGGTGGTGTTTATGTTTTTATTTGTAACGTTCTTGTAGTGTGGTCGTGACGCATTTTATTGCTGTAGAAAGGGTTATGTTTACCTGGGTAATGAAATCTGAACTTTAACGGTCCATACGTTATCCCATAAATTGGTACTTATATAAAAAAATCTATCGGTCGAAACTAAACAATATTACATTCTCTCCTGTTTTCTTGAATTTGTTTCATCAAATATATTGTTAGACACAGCAGTGGAAGCACTCTAAATGTGCACGAGCACTAAACTTACACTCTGTGGGGTTTTGAATGGTTTCAATTACAATCACACATCGAAAACAAAAATTACATTATCACAGAAGATATATAAAATCGCACACTAGTCAGTCAGTATTAACAAAAAAACATTTCCAGCATGAAAATCCACGGTTGTGGCTAGAAGGCATACAGCCCCGGCCGGACACGAACAATGAAATTAATTTTCTACCTATTAGATTGTGTTCTATTAACGTCTACACCTACCCCAACCCTAAACCTACCCCTTACAATAATGAAAAACATTATAATTGTTGTACAGTGGGATAAAAATGATGCTGTATTGATGTGCGCATGCCCAGTAGCGCCATACGTATCCCTTCAAGCCTTAACCAAAATCCACTTCAGAAGCAGAACATCTCACCTCTTCCTGTGCCTGATTGCTCTCGGCTGGGCCGCTTGGTGCTTCTGTGGGCTCAACCTGCAATTTATCCTCTTCGCTGGTGGCGTTTTGGCTGGTTTCAACTGTACACTCCTTTTGCACCTCCTCCTCTACCTGTCTTGGGGAGCTCTGTGCGGGACTCTGGGAGGATTTATCCTCTTCGATGCTGCCGTTTTGACTTGTTTCAGCTGTACACTCCTTTTCGCCATTTTTCGGCACCTCCTCCTCCACCTGTGTTGGGGAGCTCGGTGCGTGAGTCTGGGAGGAGGAGCTGCTGGGCTGGTCCTGAGGGTCTGTCCTGTCACTCCCCCTGGTGGCAGAAGTCGGCACAGCCAATTTGGGAACATCTGAACTGCGTGAAGCCCCAGAGGTGGACGGAGAAGCCTCACTGTCGCTGTCATCACTTCCTTCACCAGAGCTGCCCATCTCCTCCAGTCCTCCAAGGCCAGTCCTAGTAGATTAAACAATGCATATTACAGTTAGCGGTTGACTTGTGATTCTAGTCTGCAAGATTAGCATTTTCTTTGACATATGTGAAATCAGCTCACCAGAAACATTTCTTCTTTGCTTTCTTTTCACTGTCGGCTGGTGTCGGACGCTTGCGACTCGGCCCCTCATCCACCTTGACGAGACCGCTAGAGGAAGCCTGCATGCCTGCAAGAATAGTACCTCGGTGTAAACATCTCCGAGGACCTGACTTGGACTGCACACATCCAATCACAGATCAAGAAAGCCAGGCAAAGACTGTACATCAGCGACAGCTGAGAAAATTCAGGGACTCACCAGCTATCCTGAAAACTATTCTATTCAGCACCAACGAAAAGTGTTCAGACTCAGTGCATCTCAGTGTGGTATAATAATGCCACAAACCAGGACTGCAAAGCTCTACAGAGAGTCGTGCGCTAGCTGAGCGCATCTCAGGGTCTGCTCTCCCCTCCTCTGCAGGTCTCTCACCTCAAACGCTGCAAAAGCAAGCGGCTAAAATAATCAAGACTCAACCCACCCCGGTAAACATCATTTCAGTTACTGACATCTGCAAGCCTTCAGGAGCACAATGGCAAAAACTGAAAGACTGAGGAGGAGTTTCTTCCTCAGGCCATCAGCTCCTAAACCAGTCTCATAACATCATTACATCCACAGGACTCAATTTAATAAACTGTAAACACATCCATTATTCTCCATCATCCACACTGCTGCTATGTGTACATACCCGGTACAACCTATTTGCACATCTCTTGCACATCCGTTTTTTTTTTTTTTTTTTTTTTTTTAATTATTAATCCACAGTATACTGTATTGCACATTTTATCTCATTGCACATCTTACTCATTTTATTTTACTATTTGCTCCCTTTTTCATTCTCACTATATTTATATATATAAATTATCTTGTGTATTTTCATTGTTTTATTGCTTATGTTATTTTTATTTTATTTTCTATTTTATTATTATAATTTTTTTTTTTTTGCCTTTCCATTGAGCGGACCTGTTTTGACCTACATTTCACTACTGATTATACCCCGTATGATTGTGTAATGTGGACAAATAATAAAGAACCTTGAACAACAACTTTTACCTTTACTGCCAATAATAATTAGGTTTGGGAAACATACTTGAAAATGTACAATATTAATGGGGTGTCAAATCAATTACAACAGTGAGAAAAAAATAATTTGATCCCCTGCTGATTTTTATGTTTGCCCAATGACAAAGAAATTATCAGTCTATAATTTTAATGGTAGGTTAATTTGAACAGTGAGATACAGACAAATAAAACAACAAAAAACACAGAGGTCAGACGTGTCTTGTAGTTGACCACCAGGTTTGAACACATCTCAGGAGGGATTTCGTCCCACTCCTCTTTGCAGATCCTTTCCGAGTCATTAAGGTTTCGAGGCTGACGTTTGGCAACTCGAACCTTCAGCTCCCTCCACAGATTTTCTATGGGATTAAGGTCTGGATACTGAATAGGCCACTCCAGGACCTTAATGAGGTGCTTCTTGAGATTGACAGTTATTTTATGTTTCTTTCATTTGCGAATAATCGTACCAACTGTTGTCATCTTCTCACCAAGCTGCTTAGCGATGGTCTTGTAGCCCATTCCAGCCTTGTGTAGGTCTACAATCGTGTCCTTGACATCCTTGGACAGCTCTTTGGTCTTGTTCATGGTGGAGAGTTTGGAATCTGATTCATTGATTGCTTCTGTGGACGGTGTCTTTAATACAGGTAACAAGCTGAGACTCCCTTTAAGAGAGTGTTCCTAATCTCTGCTAGTTACCTGTATAAAAGACACCTGGGAGCCAGAAATCTTGCTGATTGATAGGGGATCAAATACTTATTTGACTCATTAAAATGCAAATCAGTTTATAACTTTTTTAAATGTGTTTTTCTGGATTTTTGTTGTTGTTATTATGTTCTCACTGTTCAAATAAACCTACCATTAAAATTATCGACTGATCATTTCTTTGTCAGTGCGCAAATGTACAAAATCAGCAGGGAATCAAAAAAAAAATCCCTCACTGTAGATACGTATATACTTAAGCAATATATTTCTATGTAATATAAATATTAATATATTTGTATATACACACACATGTAAATAAAATACACACATTACTCAAACATATTATTTAAATCACAGACTTTTATTTTATGCAGTTAATCACGATTAATCGATTTGACAGCCCTATTTCAGCCCTAATAGGAATATTAATAATAATAATAATGAATTAATAATAACTTATAATTATACATATTTAATAATATATTAATTTTAAATAACTATAACTTTATAAAATATAGTTATAATATTAATGATAATACTAAATAATAAATATAATAATTAATATATAATTTAAATTAAGCTAATTTCCTATAACATCTTTCTAGGAAATAAAGATGATTTTCAGAAATGTAATATTAATAATTAATTATTTAGTATTATTGTTTTTGGCTATAAAATCAAGCAATGTGAAATTACTTGAACTTGTAAGAAAAGAGAATGTTAAATAAGGAAATGTTTTAGTTTAATGTAGTCTCTAATTTTAATCTCGGTACAAAAGAAATCTGATTCAAAATGTGATTCAAGTGAATTTGTGTGATGCATTTAAATGATTTGTATTTGATTTTTTTTTTACAAATCTTCAAAAGACCTTGGGATAATGGTGCAGTGGTTTAACTTTCACTTACTAGGATGAAACTAAAAATGTAAATAATGCTGTTTATAGCTATTTATAATTCTCCAGTGTGTTAATGTACTCTAGCGCTACTATAAGACAGATGAGTGTTATTTTTATATATGAAATTAATTCAAGTTACCTTTCAATACAGAGTCCTCCAGTCTCTCTGAGAGGTCGTGGCACTGCCGTTCATAATCAGTGTCTGTGAAATAATGTTTCGGCTCGGCCAATTTCCTCTGAATCCGCTCCAGACGACGCTGCTCCTTCTCTGCCTCTCGATCCGCCTGCTTTTTCAGCCAATCTGCCATTCTACAAACATGCATACAAATTCAATTACAATAAGACGACCTAATGGTGGAGCAGAAAACACCAAATCCATAAAACAATGAAAGATGATAATCATCAGCATTACTGGTTCTCGTGATTGACGTCTCTCAGTCTCCTTCCACTCAGATCTCTACAAGCCTCGCGGTTAGTGGTCTTTTCGATTTGTGCACCCAGGGCCCTCAACATGGAGCCAAATCCTACACAAAAATTGAGTTCAAAACATCTTAAAAGTAACAAAACATTTATCAATAACTTTTCAATGCTCAAAACTTCTATAACATTTAAAAGAAACACTAAAAAGAGAAAACAAACACTAGTAGACCTATATCATGATTTTAAACATGCTTTTAAGATTGGTTCCAAATTGTAAATGTGTCCAAAAAGGGACAAATATCAACAACCCATCATATTCTTATATTTAAAAGATCAGTAGTGATTAGTGATATGCCGTTCGACACAGAGGCTTCGAAGCTTTTATCAAACAAACAAAACATCTCACATTGAAGCACTATGTCGGAGCTAGATTCGTTTTGTTAAAAGCACATGATTTCTGACGTCCGAATGTTCATACACCTGAAAACCACATGACCGCTTCAGTATCTGCTTCAAACGAAGCGAACCTCAGCGCAGTTTCCTTCACATTATAACGCGTTTGCATTGTTTTCTTTTTATCCTAATTTCTATATTAAGGTCAAACGAACTTTGCCCATAAAATAACAGTCTAAGGACCGAGGCAGAGTTAACATTGACAGATCACAGATTTAATTCATGAGTTTATGTTTGATTTATTTGAATTATTTTTGTGGTAGTACACCGACACAAATGAATGACTTTGACAATGGCCATTATTTTTATACAATAAATTAAAACAAGGAATCAGTAGAAGAACCAGATGTGAAACCAGCAGCTGTAATGAATCACAGCACTTTGGAAGGTGTTGTTCATTTTTAAGAGCACTAGATGGCCACAACATGAACCGTTTTAAAAAGCTTAGAGTAATGAACACAGTTGCCAAGTCTGCTTATTATACGTGACTTTGGGCTTCTTTTTTGTAAAGTTGTGGGAAGAATCTCTGGTCGCGGGTTGAGGTTTTTTGGGCTTATTTAAAAAAAATATGGTTGCTTGTTAGGGAAATCTGACAAGCAACTTTGTTTCTTTATTTATGTTCGCCGTATTCTCCAATGCATTGATTGACACTCTGTCTGCTTTCAGTCAATAGCCAACCAGTGGAATAAAATAAGTGCAGGAGTGTAATTTGCCAAATGTTCCGCCCCCTCATTGGAGAAAAATCACATTCAGAAAGAAGGCGCATGGCGCTGTAATCCAAGCGATGATAGAAGTAGATGTAGAGGAGTGGGATTACTTTCTTTTAGCCTAATTTTTACAATGTTTTTGTAATGTAAGTATTAATAATCACGGGCTGTAATAAAAAACAAGTAGTCCTATCCTAATACTGAGTAAATATATTTGGTTCGAATAGTCTGGTATGGCAAGATGTCTTACAATGTATTTTTTTTTAACATTTAAACTTAGACCACATTATTAGATTAGCTTTTGACTTCATGAACACACATAAATTATAATACACATAATATATATCATAATGTAATATAATATTTTATAAATATATTTTTTTCTATAATATATTTATTTAGCATTTTGTTTTTTTATGTCATTTATTTGATAGTAATGTATACATTAATCATTTTTAAATGGTTGAAAAGACTGTTTTTGACCTCAAAATAAAGCACTTTCTGGCTGTGGGGACGAGCAGTTTTGTGGTGCTTGGACTTCATTAATTAATTAATTCAAACCAAATACTGCCATATTGATGGCTCAAGAAGATGCAATTGTTCAAATAACGCATTGTTTCATTTTAAAATATAAAAAACGTAACCAAAAAACGTAACCAAGTGTATTTCAAGTGTTATATTTATGTTATGGCTAGGGACAGAAATATAGACATTTCCATAGAATGACCCCAAAATACTTTAGGCTATAAATATGTGGCTATGTTACTGCTCCCCTTTGAAGCTCTTGTGCTTTTCTCCTTTTCCATCTCTCCAATCATATACTCCTCACATGGGATTGAGATGAGTTTTGTTCCCACTTTTGTTGCAGTTTGCTGATTTTTGTAAAATAGCTTCTATTTTTGCTTTCAGATAAAAGAGTGGTTTCAGTTTAATATGTTGCAGGCTCATTTATTGGTAATATAATTGATAAAAACAATATTGATGATAATAAATCATCAAAAAATATTGGGCTTGTTTTTGAAGCTGCGGATGCTTATTTGTCTCGCGAGAGTTGGCAACTGTGGTAATGAACCTTTTCCCGATACAATTAAGTTTACAGCTTCACTGGTTCAGAACGCTTCACTTCGCCTTCACTAGTAGTGATGCTCTGGACTGGTCTGTTTACCTCCTTTGCCTCCACATAGCCGAGGCTCCACACGGTACACAACTCCAGCCTGAAGCGAGTCATTCCTGCGAGATACGCGGCCATTACTCTTCACATAGAAATCCGCGAAGGAGGTACCCTGACAGACAATAACACACATTTCAGGTTGTTTTAACCATGATAATCATCACCAAAATGAAACTGAACCACCAGCAGTGAGAGTTACAGCACGATCCCAAGTTCAGATTTCGTGAAGGTTTGGCAAATGTAATCACTGATCACTCACCTCTTTAACAGCAAAATGATCGATAAGATCGCTGACAGTCGAGCCCGGGGCAACAGTAAGGTTAGTAAACCTCAAATTCGGTGAAACTACAAAGAGCTCCATGTTTTCTTCTCTGTCTGTTCTCGAAGACGTACTTGTAAACTTCCGGAAAATCTGTGACGTATCAAATTCTTCTTCTTCTTTGGGATTTTGGCGTATTCCGCACATATCGCCACCTACTGTTTTCATTCATGCGTAGATGATAGTCTCGTTTCTACTCATGTTTTATTTTACTTTATTCCCAGCAAACACAGAACGTTCCCCTAACGTTAGTTTTTGTTTTTTTGGGAACCAAATACTAACGTTAGGGAAACGTTCCTTTTATTTTTTTTTTGTAACCATAAAATAACGTTCCCAGAATGTTGCAGGGTGGTTATTTTTTTAAATAACCTAAACAAACTTATAGAGAACAATGGTTAGTTTTAGGTTATTGTTATAACCCTGTAAAACTATATTTCCAATGAAAACGTTGCAGATGTTTTTTTGTGTAATGACCTATACAGAGCCCTGAAATACGTTTAATGCAGAATTCATTAAAATACAGAAATTATATCAATCAAAACGAGTTTTAACTTGTAATATTAAACCAGGATTAAGCAGGGAGTGATAACAGAAATCATAACGTCGTGGGTTTGTTTCATCTTCATTTACTGCGTGCGCGCCTCTGATCTGCACGCGCTTTTCAACCGTCTTCCACAGAGAGAGAGCCGCGCGCTCGCGGAATTTAAAAATTAACGGTCATTTTGTTTTACTTATTTACTCGTACTCGCTCGTTTATCGATATATTTATTGAATGATTACTTAAAATTAATATAGTTATGACAGTAAATATGATTTCGGAGGGATTTGAAATGCCTAGCTGAAGAGAACATAATGTTAAGCGATATTTTTTTTTACGGATCAAAAGAGGAGTGTCCCGCTGTACAAACTGTACGTTACACTCTATTAAGAAATGAAGTACCGTTCCTACTTTAGAAAATTTTGGTATTCTTTTTTAATATCTGAATAACCGTCATATTTTATAAACCATACATTATGTGAAGTCATTTTTATTTGGCGTTAGTTAGCTAACGGTAACGTTAACCCTTAATGGACGGATTTAATCTTATGATGGTTGATGTGCCTAAATTTTTTAACGTTCTGGAATTGAATAGATAAAAACAAAAACGAACATTTGTTTTTTATAATAGCCTACTATTAGAACGTTCTGTCCATACAGATAATTTCCTTGCACTTAAATATTGTTGTGTGCTGGATTATTTACTGACCTACAGTGGAGTAAGCATACTGTAGTAAATAGGTTAGGGAAACGAGAATAACGTTCTACAAACCAAAAACTAACGTATTGGGAACGTTCTACAAACCAAAAACAAATGTTCTATTTCCGTTAAGAAAACTTTCCTGGCTAATCAAAAACAAACCATAAAAAAAGAACGTTCTGGGAACCAAAAATTGTTAGTAAGGTTGTTAGTTTGATTTCGGGTTCCCAGCTTGTGTGTTCCCCTATTCCTTTGTTTTATTTATACCACATTCATCCGAGGAAAATAAACCATCATGTAGAGTAATTGAACAATATATCCAGGCTATTTTATCTTAAAAGACTGGACACGGTACAGAACATTCACACGTGTGAAATGAACTGGACTTTGGGGGGTCGATCGTGCTCAAGCATGGATCAGATCCGCTAGTGTGAGTACATCCTAAATCTAAACGAATAGAAGATAGCACACCACAACTATAACCATAACAGCACAAACATGATGAATGACAAAAACACTGACAGCCAATCTGAATCATTTCTGCTTTAAAGAGCTTGAGCATTTAGTGACAGATGACACAACTGCATTGTATTCTGAGAATAAACTAATATAGTTATCTTTATACGTCTCGTTCTTGGTGTAAACAGGCCTTAATAGTGTTACCTCACTGGATGGCCAATTTCACATGTATTTTGTGTATTTTCAAAATACAAAATACTGTATTTGTATTTAAATACATTTTACCACAATATTTTTTATTGTAAAAACATTTTGATGTATTTGTGCCCATCTCTGCTCTACACCAGGTCTTATTGCCGATCTAATAAAAAACACAAAGAGAAAAATCTAAAATTTGTAAAACTTTATACGGTTTCTTTAATAGGAATCAATCTATATAGTGTTTGATTTTTATATTTGTTCATTCAGTTTCTTGAATTCTCCTGCTAAATACACCTATAGCCTACCTGAAAATAAAACACTGCTTATGTTTTTTGTATATTATCTGTATTTGTAATGTGTATCTTTGTTCTCATTTTTTTTATAACAAAGCCACAGTCTTGTCACCCTGCAGCCCAAGACTGGTTGCCCACTGAAGCTAAGCAGGGTTGAGTCTGGTCAGTACCTGGATGGGAGACCTCCTGGGAAAACTAGGTTGCTGCTGTTAGAGGTGTTAGTGAGACCTGCAGGGGTGCTCACCCTGTGGTCTGTGTGGGTCCTAACGCCCCAGTGTAGTGACAGGATGTAGAAATTCAGAATTATCACTCACAATTCTGTTTAGTTCCATGCGGTTCCACAGTGGAATTAAAAATAAAGGCAATTGCGACTTTATATTTTTCAATTAACATTTATTTTGCAATTGTGAGTTTATATCTCACAATTACAAGCTTGTATCTCACAATTCTGAGTTTATATATAGCTTATATATAGTTTAGATTATTTCTTGGAATTGTGCAGAAAAAGTCTGAATTGTGAAATCTAAACTGAGAATTGAAAGTTTATATCTCATAGTTCATCATTTTTTTCTTGGAATTGTGAGAAATAAGGTCTGAATTTGGAGATTTAAACTCAGAATTGCAGGGGGAAATGCAATTAATCAGCCATTGAAAATCCATAACATACCAAGAACTTATATTTATCCTTTATTTTCACTTCCCTAAATTAAGAAGCAGCATAAAATAAAAGATCTAGTGTAGCACAATTTCCTGAAAATTCTCTAAGAACTTAAGTTATTTTTATATAAATAATTGCACAGCAAATCACAGTGATCATAAATGCTATCAAAATCAAGATTAAATAAAAATTACATATCTTTAAATATCAAGGCTGTAATGGTGCAAACTTCAAATGCTAAGTTAAGCTACGTTTGCATGTGAGGTACAGTACAAACTGACCTACAGCATGAGGTTAGTGGCATGCACTTAATCATAAAGCTATGTTAAGTTGCTCTCTGAAATGCTGCAATATATTTTTCGGTTAACATTTAGTGGTTCATAATTGATAAACGCATCTTGCATAATGAGGATATCCATTTTTTAATCAAAAGTATATAGTGCCATAGGCTCATGTGGTAGTTAGTTTGTATATGTTTTAAGACAGTATGTACTGTATTGTTCAGGCATCTTTGTGTGTAATGGCTTAAAGCTGCAGTTAAGGGAATGATTTTGGCCCTTCTAGTCCAGCACGAGATGATCTTCACACATCAGCCACACATGGTCAGGTACAGCCACTGTAGGAGAGAGCAAAAGAGCAAACTATTTCATAGCATTTTCTGGGGAAAATAAAATACAATATTAACTTTTAATGCATTACCAATTTAACATTCCAGCATTTCAATAAAGTACAGGTACATCTAAAAAAAATTGAATATGGTGTATTTCTTTTCTTGTAAATCATTTCCAAAAGTGAAACGTTCATATATTTTAGATTCATTACATGTAAAGTAAAACACTTCCAACATTTTTTTATTTTGATGGTTAGAGCTTACAGCTAATGAAAGTAAAAAATCAGTATCTCAAAATATTAGAATATTGAGTTTCAATAAATTACCATCCCTACAGTATAAATTGTGGTCATCTCTTGCTCTTTGAAACACTCCACAAAGAGGGTAAGTCACAGAGGGGCATTACTGAAAGGGGTGGCTGTTCAAGGAGTGCTGTATCAAAGCATATTAAATGCTAAGTTGACTGGAAGGAAGAAATTGGGTAGGAAAAGGTGCACAAGCAACAGGCAGGCGCAGACTGGCCATTGGGAGCACCGGGACGTTTCCGGTGGCCTGGCGGCTGATTTGGCCCGCTGCACTCTGTGTTTTATTATTATTATTTATTTATTTATTGCCTTCCCAATGTGCCAAAGTGATAAATTCCGATTATGGCATTCCCTAATAAATCGATAAGTCATAAATCGGTTAGTCTTGACTGGCAGCGCCGCGCTTCACATCTGTTCCTCGCCTCCGTCAAACGGTTTTGAACAGAGTCGATGCGTGGGACTCGAGGAAGGAGAGGAAACGGCCAGAAGGAACAGTTAAACCTGTTCAGGGCTTCAAGTGCAGGTCAGTTTCATCTGTAATATTAACCTAGTTGAGTATTAAACTGCTAGCACCTGTTAACACCCCATTATTATCATCAGTCAGAATACTGTGCTAAAGGATCTTATTATCGATTGGACAGTAACATTAATACATTTAGCAGGCATATATTCACATGGATTTATTGTATGGAAAGGGAGGGAGCTAGAGCAAACAGCAACACAAAAATATCAGTCAGCCAAAAAATACAATAGTGTGTTCAGTATTATGATTTTCAATGTGCTAATTTAGGCACTTTAGAAATTTGTTTTAATATATTTGTATGAATTATAGGTTTGTTAAATCTTGGGTATTTAAGTCATTTTAAGAGAAATAGAATCATTATGTGCAAACAAATTGCAATGAGGTGGTTGTTTTGCAACAAGTTGGACACAGTTCTGTTAATAACAGTAGACCTGCTGCTGATGAAGTGACAGGTATAATAAAAGGAGTGACAGAGATATTGGAGAAAATGAAGAAAAGGAAAACGGAAGTGAAGGTGCAGTTCAAAAGAGAACCTTTAATTATTTTCCACGGCCCCGACTAAAGACTTAGACATTTTTATGTGATGGTCATACTAATAGGGTTGTCCATGTTTCAGAATTTGTTGTGTGTGTATGGGATGGCCTGGATGAGTGTGAGATTTCCCGGCCTGAAATGGTGTCCCAGTCCACCCCTGGCAACAGGGATGACCGCAAGGCACAAGCTTGAGAATATTTCACTCTGTGTAATTAATCTAAATAATATATGGGTTTCACTTTCTGAAATGAGTAATAAAAAATATTGACCTTTTTCATGATATTCAATTTTTTTTTTAGATGTACCTGTATAGGTGAACAGAAGGTACGAAATTACCCACCTCACTAACATTGAGTTCTGCGATGCCGGAGCCCTCTTTGTCCAGCTCTCTAAAAGTCCCTGTTGAAGACGACATGTTAAAGCAAACATTTTTTTTTCTTTTGCAAAAAGAATTAGATGTGTAAATGACGTACTGAACATGGCCTCCAGTTTGACCAGGCAACAGACAAAATTGTCGAAGTCAATCGTATCTCCATCAGAATATCGCGCCACAATTATTTGATGCAGCTTGTTATTGAGTTTAAAACCTGAAAACAAAGAAAATGCATAATTTTAAGCCTTTGCTTTTGAATTAAACTACCGATCTCAGATCAGTTTAATATATTTTAGACCTTTTTTATGCAACAAACTTATAATTTAAAGGAAGAGTAGTAGTTTCTAATCTCTTATTAGCCTGTAGGGCCAAGCTCTCCATAGAACAAGCAAAACAAGCCTTGAAAATTAATTAAAGAACACATATTATACACACACTTCATATTTAATGGCATTAGATGATTTATTAATTGTATTAAATAGATTATACTATAAATAAAACAACTGTAGTGTGTTTATACAAGCGGTTTAATGCATGTTTTGGCCGGAGTTTTTGTTGCATTTACACAAATTTGACCAGGTTTCCCCAGCGTAAGGTCTTTCGAGCGCTTCAAAATGGTGAATCATTTTGCAAAGCAGTTGGTTCAATTGATTAAAAGCTTCGTTTAGTTCTCCCAGCACTAGAACGTAAACGTATTTTGAAATCCTAAAATCGACCATTGCCATTGTCAGTGGCGGTGTTAGTAAACGTATGAACCAGTTCACTTCAGTAAATCAAAAACACACGGCACCATCAATGTAGTCCGATTCACAAACTAATCACTCTCATTACGAACTGGTTCATTTTAGTGAAGGAAAAACATACAGCATGACCAATGTAGCCAGATTCACAAACAAATGATTCTTATTAACCGTTTTTTAAACATAAATCACAATCAATGAAGTCTGATTCCTAAAAAAATTACTCTTATTAACTGGTTCTTCTTCGTTAATCAAAAAATACATCCTTTTGACTTTCAAAAACCATGCGCAAATAAACAAAATTCAAAATTGATACTCCTCAATCTCTATAAACAAAAAGATATGGTCAAAGATTTCACAAGATGAACATAAAAACTCTTTATTACCAGCTGACTCCACAGCGAGGCGCATTTCATACGAACTCATTGCGCCAGATTTATCCAGATCAAACTGTCTAAAAATGCCCTGCAAATGAAAAAAATGAGTTTGAGTTGCCACCATACTATTCATATGATGTAGGGAAGGTTATGTGGCGAGTGATGCACCATCAGTTTCTCACCAGCCACTTCCTGATTTTATTCCACAGAATCTGGAACTCCACAATTCCCAGCCGAGCACTGCCATCTTTCTGAGTTTGATCAGTCAAGGCCAACAAAATCAACCAAAGTATCAATAATCAGATAAAATATACACACTATTAGATAAGCAAAAGTTGCTTAGCATTTTACAATCTAAGGATACGTCCATAAGGCTGACCATGCACCTACACGCCTCCAAACTGAACCCATCTGTCTTCAAGTCCCTGTCTGAAGAACAAAAAAGAGCCAAGGTATTTCTCAAGTACACGGACACAGACCAGACATGAACACTTAACAAGCTTACGTTTGCCAACCACTCGGTTCAGAATGGTCCTGAGCTCATGAACTGAAATCTCCATGTCCTACAAGAGAGTTTAGATCAAGTTGAATCTAATGAAATACACAATGATATTAATGAAAACAGATAGATAAAAACACACCTCTCCAGACAGCTGCGAAAACATTTTTTTAAAAGAGTCTTCCATGTTCTCTTCTGAAACCTCCTCCTGTGGATATATGAAATGTGGATTTTTATTTAAGAAAATGTGAGCAGTGTGTTTCATTGGTGTTTTTCAGGGCGGAGCTATGTGGTGGCTAAGGTTATTTAAGTGTTTTATTTAAATAACAGAAAAGTCCTTACTTCATCTTCCAGGTTAAATGAAATCTCATCATCCATTTCTCTAAAAAAAAGACAGAAAGAAAGAAAAAAATTCTCTATTGTGAAGCGATGCCGCACAATTACAAAAACAACAACACAAAGGCCCGGTTTCACAGACAGGGCTTAGACTAAGCCAGGATTAGGCCACAGTTCAATTAGGACATTTAAGTGATTTGTATAACTTGCTTAGAAAAAAACATTACTGGTGTGCATCTTGAGACAAAACAAAATCACTGATATATTGTAAGATCAGTCAGTGCAAGTTGCTTTCAGTTGAAACAGCTCAGACTTGTTTTAGTCTAGGACTTTCACAGTCTTGTTGTGAAACCAGACGATAGGCTTTGTTTATTTTAGTCAAGTCACTTACTGAGTTTCTGACTGTTTCTCAGTGAAGACTCGCAGGACGAAATCGGCCTCTTTTCCGGGCTCAAAAGTGGATGGGACTATGAGATACTCGCCAGGTGGCAGCTTCAGTCGTATGCTGACTTCCCGCAGGTTGATGAAGCTTTCTGAGCGCGCGCAGGATGAGCAACGCAAGAAGAAGTCCTTCTTGAGGTGAACGCTTTGGGAACCACGAAACTAAGAAAGAGAAGAAATTAAGAGTTTATATTAAAAGTTGTTCACTTTCAAAATTTGAAATTGAATGTAATTTAGAGGTGAAGGGTGTAATTTCTGCATAACCAGACTGATTTGACAAAAATAATTGTTTTCGAACAGGTTTCCTGAACATTTGCCTGTCTGTCATTGGTAAGTAAAATTAATAGCTCTGCCCCAACCTCATGCCATTGGTTGAGCCACTGTTGCTATGCTGTGTTGGCGGAAAAACTCAAACAAACAGAGGAATGTTTTGAAAACACCAGAGACACCATCTTTATACATTTAGGGAAAATCAATTTAATAAAATAATAATAAAAGCATTTTAACACACTTCACCTTAAATTCATTTAATACTGAAAATATTCCATACCTCTTCTGGGACCTAAATAAAAACAGGAATAAAAGACAAGAAATTAGTCAACAATGATATTTATTTAACAAAGATTGTGATTGATGTATCTCGCGTTTGTCCTCCAACCTCATATAAGGCGAAGCCAATGGTGTGCATGTCCTGCCCTTGCTTGCGGTAGCGTCGCCTGTCCTTCTGCATCAAGGCCACCAGGAAGCTGCAGGCCACCTCATCATCCTCAGGATCATCATCTTCCTCTAGCAGCGTGATCTTATATTGAGGGTTTATCCAGAATGTATCTGACAACAAAAAAAGACAAGTGTGTAATGTAGTATGTCTTAGCTGATGCATAAGTTTCATTGGGATCGTGTGAAGGGATCTCACTGGGGTGGTTCCTGCAGCCCCCTGCTGTACTTCCTCTCCTCCAGGTGCCGTTAAACTTAATCGTGTTCCAGAAATTTAGAGAATCTTCACTCAGAGCGTCTGGCGTGAGGTTACAGATCTCCAGACGAGAAAATTGCCGTTTGAACTCCTGAAATGACATCCTGAAGTGGCCAGAGAATAGAGCGTCAGTAAAATTATGTGAAGGGAAATAGAAATGATAATTTAGTAAACAGAGTAGGGCAGTTCTGAATTTTTGAACCTGAAGGAGTTGATTCCAGAGAATAATTCCAGCTAATCTTATACAATATTTACAATATACAGGTGCATCTCAATAAATTAGATCATCGTGGAAAAGTTCATTTATTTCAGTAATTCAACTCAAATTGTGAAACTCGTGTATTAAATAAATTCAATGCACACAGACTGAAGTAGTTTAAGTCTTTGGTTCTTTTAATTGTGATGATTTTGGCTCACATTTAACAAAAACCAACCAATTCACAATTTAAGTTGAATTACTGAAATAAATGAACTTTTCCACGATATTCTAATTAATTGAGATGCACCTGTATAGTTTACATAAAAAAAGAAATCAATTACTAAAAGAATTACAAAAAAAACAAAAAAACATGATGATTAAACTACAGAAGAGTCACTAGCTTCTTTCGCAAAGTAATACCAGTAAATTGCCGTAAAATATCCGGAATGAATTTACCAGTAAATTCAAAAATGCACTGCTCACCCAGGCAACGACATTACGCCCCCCCCCCAAAAAAATTCACACATCAGTTTCAAATTACCGGTAAATTCTGTGACGTTATTAACCATAAATGACCTCTAAACAGCTGCGCCTCCCAGTGTTGTCTTGTAAACATGGAGGGGGCTACACATGATCAGCGTTTTTGTTGACGTTTTAATTTTTGTGTCAAACGTTCACATTCATGCAGCGCTTTTGGTCCAGAGACATTGTATTAGATGACTTCGAACCGAACTGCACAGCGCGGAGTAAATGCGTGATCTGCATCAGAATGTTACGATTGGCCCAGAGCCGTTGAGTTCTGAATTTCATCGCTCTAGATTGGCCCAGAGTAGACGTCATCAGCGCGTTCTGAACTCGTACGTTCTTATACCGGTAATCATCATTCTGCGTTCACACAGAGCATCATTCCGGCAATTTACTGGTAATGTTACAACTTCTCATACCAGTAAATTGCCGGAACGAATTTACCGGTATTTTTAAAAGGTTCTGTTCCCACATGATCTCTTTAAGGCAATTTACCAGTAATTTTCCAGAGAAGTCTGTATGTGTGATAGGGGCTTGAATCAGTGAATGAATCCAAACAAGTCATTTTTTGTGAACAGAACCAAGGATTTAAGTGATTGGGATAAATAAAAATCCTCATGTTTAGCAGTCACAGCTCTTCTGGGATGTGTAGTAGTTTGCTAATCAAGGTAATAGACACTTATGTTCATGCAGGGGAATCCAAAGGTTTGGAGTCGACTCAATTGCTGACATCTCAGAATCAAAGAATTTATTATTTTTGGGAGTGACTATCTGTCCTAATACAGAGCGCATCATTAATAAACAATAAATATCCATTTCTGTGGAGATTTACCAGAACTCGCCATCTTCCATGTGGTTATTCATTTCCTCTCTCTCTGCTGGATCAATCCCATCCCACTCAGCAGAGCTGGAAATTAAGTATAAGTGTTACACTATGAGCAAGTCCTGTATGAGAAAGTCTATCCGAATTCATTCTGATTGGTTGACTCACTTGTCACTCCAAGCCCCTGTCCATTCAACTTGCCCCCAAGGATTTCGGATGCGGATCAGCCTCTCTTTGCTGCCACGGAAATTCACCTAAAATTAAAACAACAAGAGTCTGATGTAAATAGTTCAAATGGTAAATTAATGAGCTCCAGATACATTTTAGAGGTGATCCTGACCTCTCTGAGACCCGTGACGGAGTATGCATGCCCCTTCACCAGCTTCTTAAAGGTTACAGCCTCCATATCAAAGGCACTGGTGATCTACCAGACAAATGCACTCAAATTATACAAAACAATGAGTAAATGGATCCATAAATGCTGCATTGTGTCTCCAGGCCTGTAGTAGGCGCTGTGTGGACTCACATCAATAGAGCAGCCCAACAGTGAGCCTCTCTCCAAGGCTTTGGCAATGATCCGGTGCAAGTCTTTGGGAGCTTTACGCAACTCGTACATCTCGGCCACTCCACCCGTGAAATCCTCAAAGCCTTCGGTGGTGGACCCTCCCGACAGAGCTTCATATGAGCCATTCAGCCTACAGGCACATATGCACATGTTATGGTCCCTATGACTGTTATATACAAAGAAGAAGAGAGAGGAAGAAACTCACTTGGCATAGGCTTTTTCCAGCAGGGCGCTCCAAAACTCATTTCCCTCTGCTGAGTGAACAAACATCAGCTCTTTATCCTTCACAGGCAAACGGTCATCGATCACAACGTCCACCCACTCGCCAAACTGCCAGAACTGCAGATCATGGGAAAAAACATATTAGCAAAACAAATGGTATGATAAAAATATATGTATATTAAAGAAACAGTTCACCCAAAAACAAAAAATTGCTGAAAAATTACTCGCCGTCAGACCATCCAAGATGTGGATCATCTATCTTTCTTCAATGGAACAGATTAGGAGAAATTAAACATTACATCGCTTGCTCACCAATGGGTCCTCTGCAGTGGTAAAAGCTGATAAAAACATCACAAGTAATCCACACCACTCCAGTACATATTTTAGTACGAGTCCAGCCGAAAGCAATGGTTTTAAATGTCCTAATGATTAATTTATTTACAAATATGCAGCTTTTCACTTCACTAGAAGTTAACTGATGGACTGGAGAGGTGTGGATTGCTGTGATGATTTTATCGGCTGTTTGGACTCTCATTCTAACGGCACCCATTCATTCATTGGCGAGCAAGTGATGTAATGCTACATTTTTCCAAATCTGTTTCCATGAAGAAATAAACTGATTTAAATTTTGGATGGCCTAAGTGTTGAGTATATTTTTAGCAAATCTTTATTTTTGGGTGAACAACTCCTTTAATGAAAACGAATGTTTTATAGTTCTAAAATATTTTATAATAGTACACACTAAAAAATGCTGTGTTAAATACAACCCAGCGCTGGGTAAAATATAGACAAACCCAGCAGTTGGGTTAAACATTTAAACCAACTGTTGGTTAAAAACAACCCAGCATGTGTTCTGTCCAATATTTACCCAGCACTGGGTTGTATTTAACCCAGCATTTTTTAGAGCGTAAATGATCAAAATAAAGAATGAAAAGTAGAAGTTTAAGAACTTTGTATTTGTTTTGTATCTGCTTATGCGTGTTCTACATGTCTGTCATTCATTAACAGTCGGCTGTGCACCTGGAAGTGGAAGATGCCGGCATACTCGTCCATAAAGTTTTGTCCATGAGGTACAACTCTGTGAAGCAGCCTGTCGTTTAAAGTCAGGGACCCAATGGCAGCTAACAGCCAACAGTCACCTGAGTGGAGAAAAATGACCACAGAAAATAATACAATTATCGTGCTAAATATTTGTATGTACTACAATGCCCCATCAGGGGGAGCCCTCCACAAACAGCCAAAAAAAGGGGGTGGAGAATGTGTTTGTACAAAGAGATAACAGCACAGTTTTACTCTGGATGAAAGCTGCTTTATCTCAAACACCCTTGTCAAAGCCAAACCCCATTGGCTGCGGAGGCTTGAACCACGTCATGAGGTTTTCTGTGTGCTAAATGAGAGGTAAAATGCATATCTGTGATAAGCTTCGCCATCCTCCTCCACCCAGAGTTTGCTGTACAAACACACACTTTGTTTGGCACTCACGAGTGCACACACACACACACACACACCATGAGCTGTGGCTTGCAGCCAGCAATCCCAGAGTTCTCTAATGCTACACACCCGTGTCTGTGTGACTCACCACTCAGGCATCATATTTAACCACTCCCCACCAGCCAGGAAACACACACAAACACACTTATCAGCCCACTAACACACATTTCCTCTTAACAGCAACAGAAAACACTTACAATTGTGATCATAGAGGTATTATGAATCATATTTTGACTAAGAGGGATTTGCCATTAGTTCATTCATACAGTGGTCATACAGCCAAAATATATAATAAACGCAGTAAAATAAAACATGTAGTTCCAGTTCTGGCTTCTGATAGTTTGATATAGTGTTCCAGTGATATACACAAAATCTATCTATCCGTGTATCCATCCATCTATCTGACTCACTGTATCTACCTCTCTCTATATATCTATCTATCCAATCGTCTGTCTATCAGTTCATCCATCCATTCATCTTTCTGACTATCTATTTCTATCGGTAATTCTTTCCATCTGTCTATCCATGTTCCTGTGGCTCAGTGGTAGAGCATTGCGTTAGCAACGCAAAAGGTTGTGTGTTCAATTCCCAGGGAACACACATACTGACAAAAAAAATGTATAGCCTGATGCACTGTAAGTCGCTTTGGATAAAAGCGTCTGCTAAATGCATAAATGTAAATGTATCCGTCTGACTATCTACATTATGTTGATATCCATGCTAATACCTCAGTGTGTATGTCTATATGCTGTGTGTATGCTGATTTTCTGCGAATATCATAACTGGCATGTTCAGAATAAAGTCTACGGTTTCTACATTTGTGTGGCACCGTTCGACAGCAGTATGTGTGAAGTTCACGGACACACACTGTTGTGCTTGGATTGAAGCTGCCGGATCACCCAAACTGCACTGAAGCACAAATAAAGCTCCTAACATTCAGTGGTTTAACGTGTGCAAGCATGCACAAACATACACACCCAGGCTAACACAGTACATACTCACCTAAGGCTCCCTGGCAAATATCTGTACGTGTGGCTCCGCCCACTATGAACTGAGGATTGTTTGACAGCTCCTGGGAACGAGCAAACACAACACATAAGAGCAACACCTTAACCAAAGCGTGCTACTGTACCTGTCAACCTAAAACAACACACTTCTTTCATGATTTCACATCAACTGTATCTTTCAACATACTTATCATGCATCTGTTTTCACTTCATTTCTTTCTATGTTAAATGCAAAGTAGTCCAAGTACAGTACACTTGGTTGGATACTGTCAGTTAAGCTATGCAAATATTGTTTGAGCTTTGAGAAGGATACACGGTCCAATTCAATTAAATTACTTATACAATTTAAATAATGAATAAAATGCTTTAGCATATGAACAAAACAAAACTTTTCTAAATTTGGATGGATATATTTCATTTTTGTCAGTCAATTAGAAAGTAATTTAACTCTTTAAGAGCTAAAATAACCCTAACTCTAACTTGCACGTAACCGACACTGTTGGAGCCATGGCTTAGTTGCTCTGCCTTGGTTTGCATGAGGGAAATGAGTGTCTAGCTCATGTAATTGAACTCTACTCTAACAATCAATATTACTGAAAAATGTCAAAAACGAAACCAAGAACCTTGTTAACACCAGAAATTACACCTTGGTTCTCATATGGGAAATGAGAGTTCGAGTCTAGCTCATGTAGTTTCTCAATCTTGTTCCTCCCATTTCTTTTCCTGTACTCTCTTTTGCATCGCAATCAATTAAGGTGTGAAGTTGTGCTAAAAATAAAACATGAGATTTGTCTTAGTAGTTGGAACATATTGTTGTGTCTTAGTTCTAATGTGGGAAATTAAAGTTCGAGCCTAGCTTGTGTAATTTCTCTCGTTGTCCTCCCACTCAATCAATAAGTGTTAAAATATGCCAAAAATAGTGACTATGCAGTAGCTAGCATTGCTGTACGTTTAGGCCGTGCACTGCGACACTCACAGTGGGCCTTGTCCATTGCACACCACGTGTTTTGGAGGAGTGTGGTGCGAGCTCCTTGAAGCCCAGAGACTGTGGCACGGCTGGGAAGCAGGGGTCCTCAAACAGCTTGCCGCTCTCCAGACACTCTCTCTTCAGCTCCTCGTAGTCCTGGTTCAGGAACTTGACCGCATTGTCATTGCTTCCCATCCCTTCTGCCTGCAGGCGTTCCTTGTAGATACGTGACGACACTCCTCCAACCGAATACATACTGTAGCGCACCAAAATAAGGAACTAGTCATTTAAACACGTGCTTTAATCCAAAGTAAATCCCATATTTTTCCAAACCCATATGCCATTCACTTTTTGTAACATGGAAAAGAGAGGACACTTCTCGGTTTGCGTTCCATGGAAAAAAGTAAGTAATTCAGGTTTGGAACAACATGAGAAAGAGTAAAATATTACAGAACTATAATTTTTAGATGAACTTCCCTTTAAACAATTATAGCTCCTGGGTTTCTTGTGGGAATCGAACCTGCAACCTTCTGGTTACAAGCCCAGAGCTTTAACTACTTCACCAAACCAAACAAAAGTCTCAAAGTGTGTGCATAATATGGCAGATGGAGACTGATAACTAGAAGCTAGCACAGAAATAGCACCATCATTCGACAGCGCGCATTCAATGTCTCTGAGCATTTAGCGCAAAGTGCTGCTGCTAAAAGGCTTATGATGCTTGCTTGTGTTCGCTTATGGTCAGCCACGTAGCCATTATTAGTGAAGCAGCGTTCATGCAGCTTTTAGTCCAGCTAGCTGAGAGAAATGCCCTCTACAACAGACACTCGATTAGCGCCCTAATGAGGTTGGAGAGAGGTTCACTAATGACTGGCTAATTCCATGTTGTCTTGTAATATGGTTACCCATCAAAAAATGTAATCAAAAAAACATTGCCAGACCCTAATTACTTACATGAGCCATGATTTCAGGGATAATGTCCATGGAGGGCAGTTCTCTAAGTGCTAGCTAAAGAAAACCACATAGACCCAGCTAAGATACCTATGCAAGCATTGGACATTTAGTTCATTATCATTCCTTTCTGGAACTGCAACTACAAAAAGGCAAGTGAGTGAATATACCTCAGGTTCCTTGTGTGGGCCACGAGCTTGAGGAGAAAAAGGTCATTTAGAAATATATTGTAGACAGTAGAAGAAATCAGCTCATTGCTAATTTGCTAACATTCATGTTTCATGTTTATGTTGCAAAATGCATGTACGGTGTGATACTAACCTGTGGGAATAACATGGTACTCTGACTGTCTGACATATAACAGTGTATATATTCATCATATTTAAATGGCAGTCCAAATAATTCAAACTATTAAACCATGGTATATCTCCCAAAAATATATTACCATGGTAGATTGTTATACAATTTTTTGTTGCCTGCATCATGTAAGTGTGTAAATGTACACGTAACTGTCAATCACATTTACACACACACACATATATATATATATATATATATATATATAGTATAAAAAGTTCAGTGGATATTCTCCAAATAAGTTTTCCCAAAATAATGAACTTTTAACCAGTTTTAACTGTATTTCTCTGAGTTGCAATGGGGTAGATAATGCGGTATGTAAACACAGCATTTCCTACTGATCCTATGTCAGCTGACTTGTGATGTGAAATCCAGGCCAGACTGAGCATCAGCACTCTAGTGTTTGTTTTAGATGATAAATGAACACACCCTCAGAAACAGCTGCACATGCTGCTTTATATAGTGCTACTGTAATATTTAATTCAGTCTGAGTTCATTTATGTTCAGATGACCTAAACCTAGAAAATGTGATAATATTAATGAATGTTTAAATTATATACACACACATATACATGTAATGCAAGGATGCACGCCCTAAATGCATGAATAATTGATGTGTGTATAATGAGGCCGCTTTGTTTATAAATGAATAAGACACCGTTAGACGTAAGCTATTTAAAATGAAAAAAAACGTTTCCCACATTGACACCTAACGGACGGATGCCACACATAGTTAACACGGAAAAGTGAAGCTAAACTTACCAGCGTTTAGTTGTCACTATGGTTTTCGGCCCAGCTGGCGCGTTTTGAAATAGCGGTAAAGAGAGAACGATGAACGGATCAGTGCAGCAGAGAAACAACAATCAGGGTACCGCAGTGCACGGCCACGCCCATGAGGGAGGGACTAAAGAATGATTGACAGGCGAGGAGTCAAATAAACTGCCTGTGAGCAAGATTTCTTAAAGGGACCGGAAATGCCGCTTTACTAAATCCAGTCACATACAAAAACACAAGTTCGTACAGTTTCAAAAGTCTTTAATATAGTTCTTTGGAGAGAAAACATAAACATTCATAATAATGCAGAAACGTTTTTTTATTATCATATAGTGGTTAAGATTCTCCTAGTTCAAGGATGCTTGCATTTGTAAACGAAAATAGTGTGCCAATGTCAAACGCAATAAAATCATGCAACACTTTGGAAGTAAGACTGGTCGAAAGTGCAATTAAAAAAAATGTAAAAATGTAACACATGTAATCTTAATAATTCACTCTTGAGTTGTGTCGTCTGGCGAGCAGTCGTCTAAATCATAGTGAAATTCAACCACTAGAAAAGACAAAGAAATGTGTTTAAAAAGTATGTATGTATTTATCTATCTATCTATTTGAAAAATTGGATTTAAATTCAAATGATTTCATTTTCAAAAATGTTAAAGCACGGCAAACCTGCTGAAAGTCCAGCTCAATGAAGCCACTTTGGTGGGGATCCATCTTTTTGAACACCCCTAAAAAAAATGAGAGGTACATTTACTAATGATGCTCAGAACTACAGGGAGCGCTGACCCTACACAAGGGCCCATTATAGGCCTTTATCAAACGTATGCGTTCGAAAAGCGGAAGATTCAAATAGTAGCGTAAAAGATCTTCCGCTGCAGTGCAGTGCTGTATCAATGGCTGTGCCCATAGCATGGCATTGTTGTGGATTATTTATGTAGAATTCAGCACAAATACGTCTTCTAAAGACACCCATCTCAATTTACAAAAATTGGAGTATTATGAAACCAAGCAATATGTTGTCACGATATCCCGATGCGTATTTCGTGACTTAAACAGGAGCACGCGAGCCATACTGTATGTATGTGTATAAGCAATTCTTCACAGTCTGATCAGCTTATTTCATTACAGAACAGCGAGAAAACTATACAAACAACATATCACATTAATAAGCATCAGAATTAGCCAAAGCTTATGGCATAAGCATGACTAAAGGATGTATAGAAGGATTAAATTAAAGGTTTAAGGCAAACTTGTTGTATTAAACATAAGGCTCACATTTTCTTCACAAAACTGGCGTCTGTCCATTGACAATAAAGCAGGCGGAAATTCCTTTACGCTACTAATTGGAGCCGGATGTGACGACACGCGGACTGTGACAAAGGCCTATATACAGAATCTGCAGATATTTTCTATGATGATTTTAGGGTCAAACCTGCTAAATTAGCCAAAACATTTAGTAAACAAACACCCAAGAGACTTACGGAACATCATCTCGAGACGCATGAGGCAGGCCACATAGTTATCAAAGTCAAGAGTCATGTCTGTCTCTCCGTAACGTGCTACCAGTAGCTGGAATATAGTGTTATTAAGAGTGAAACCTAGAAGAAGAAAGAGAACATAAGCAGTGAATATTAAAATATGCCACCAAAAGGATTTCTATGAGAGTATCTGAGACTCACCGGCTTCTTTCAGTGCCAAACGCAGCTCTGGAGTGCTTATGGTTCCTGAATTATCCATGTCATTCTTCTTGTAAATTCCCTGGGGTTATTATAAAATAGAGCAACATGTCATGACATTTAAATGGATAATTGTGTTAAATACTTCTGGTGTATCTCTTACAAGGTATCGCTGAATTTTCTTCCACAGAGTAGCGAACTCTCCCAAACCCAGTTTCCATTCCCACTGTCCTGAGACGCAGTTAAGGGAATTTTACAATTCAACAACATACCAAATTCTTGTAATTCCAGGCTCAAGCACATACGTCATGTTAACACAAACAACAAAAAGTAAGCAACTGCAGCTGAGAGGATACATCCATGAGGTTCACTATGACACGACTCGTCTCCAAACTGAAGCCGTCCGTCTTTATGTCAGTTCCTACAACACAACACATAAAGCAGCTCCTTAGACTCAGACTCTTCATTAGATCTCGAGCAGAAACTAAAGGATGCAAGAGTACTTACGTTTCGCAATGATTTTGTTTAAGATAGTCATGAGCTCTGAGGCTGAGATTTCCATGTCCTACAGAGAGAATGCATCGGTTGCTCTGCTTTTCAACAAATATGTTTTTACTGAATAACAAGTCGTCTCTACTCACATCTCCAGCGAGTTTTAAGAACATGCCTCTGAATCCAGAATCAACTTCACTATCTGAGACAGTCTCCTGAAAACAAGAGGAAGCATAGTTTAAAGAAATGTTCCAGGTTCAATAAGACCTTTTGACGATAACTTCATTACCACCAAAAATTGTATAATACTAATAATAATAATAATTAGTAGTAGTAGTAGTAGTAGTATTGTTATTATTTATTTATTTATTATTAGTTAGTAGTAGTGGTAGTCATTGTGTTTATTAATTACTTATTTGTATTATTATTTATTAATTTGTTGTTATTATTATCATTATATTTTATTATTGTATTTATTCTTAATATTATCACTAAATTATTTTCAGCATTAATCAACAATTTGTGGCAGTGGAAAATCAGTCCGTAGCTAATGTTTCATCCATTTATGCAATTGTTGAGATTTTTTTGCATTTAAAAATCCTGTATGCAAACACAGAGTTGCAAATAAAATCTTAAAATTCCTATAAAATGTGTATAGACTCAATAAAGGAGGATAATTTTTCGATCCGATAATAATATTTGTACATAAATGTGTGGAAACGTGTGGAAAAACGTTCACTGAATAAATTCTTCAATGCGCAACAAAAAAAAGTATTGTGACTTTGCTTCAACAGATAAGATTGGAAACGAAACTTTCATTTTTAGTATCGATACTTTGCACCAATTTCCCAGGAAGTGCTGATTTTGTTCTCTTGAGCACATGTTATGGAAACAGTGCGTAATTTGCTAATGTTTTATGCGATATTCCAATTTTTTGCATAAGGTGAATTCGCAACTTTGGTTGGAAACATTTGGTTGACTTTTAAGAGCTTTGCAATATTGTAAGTTGCTTACATCAGGTAATTCAGCATACACAGGGTCATCACATGGTCTAGGAATAAACACAAGATTATCCAATCAAATTCAGAACCAAGTATTCGAAATAAAAATATGTACAGTCATACTGGCGTATAGTAGATACACTTTACACTGGTGAGATACATTACAGTGTTTCGGTCTGTTTTTCGGAAAAGACGCGCAGGCAAAAGTCTCCATCCTTGTCGGCCTCGAAGGTGGACGGCACGACGAGGTACTCTCCAGGAGGCAGCTTGAAGCGTGTGCAGACCTCTCTCAAGTTAACGAAAGTCTCAGAGCGAGCTTTCTGCGCGTGCGTCAGGAAGAAGTTCTTATCGAGGTGCACATCACGCTGACCGTGAAACTGACAGAGACAAAGGCCAATCAGTGAGCCAGAAGAACTGCGATTAATGGTATGATTGGTCAAGGTAAATGAGTTTAACTCTTACCTGTGAAGGTAACTGTGGAAGCAAACAAAAAAAAATCTTGATGTTATACAAATGTAATCTGGGGGTTCTACTGAAGTAATTATGTTAATTTCCTCTCCAAACATTGTCATCACAATGTTTAGTCGGCTCTTTGTGTCTCCACCCACCTCATAAATAGCAAAGCCAATAGTGTGCATGTCCTCTCCCGCTTTCCTCAGACGGCGTCGGTTCTTCTGAATCAAACCCACCACGAAACTGCAGCCCACCTCATTATCATCTGGATCGTCATCTTCTTCATTCAGCCTAATCACATATTGAGGATTCATCCAGAATGAGTCTGAGGAGCAATGAATGGATGTCGTCAGCAAGATTATTAATTAAACAAACCAGACCAACCGAGCTCCGTAACACCGAGATGCGTATCAAATAAAATACACAAAACTACAATGGAAACACATTTCACCAACTGAATAACTTAGAAGATGTGCAACAAAAATCACTATAGCTATGTATTAATCAAAGTTGTGAATTTAACTTATGCGCAAAATTGTAAAATATTTGCCAATAAAGCACCATTACCATCCAACAAAACGAAACATAAACAAATGCAATCATGTTTTATCTTACTTTTGGAGACAGATTTCTACTGTTTGGGAGTTGTTTGTTCAGTTCTGGGAAGTAATTATACCGAACCACTTCATTTCAGAATGACCAAAACAGCATTTCAGATTCTGTGACGTTCACTCAAAGCTGGTTCACGTCCTCGGACTCAGAATTATGCTTTTCTATGACCATTGCCTGTCTATTGGACTACTCTTTTGCCTCTGCCTTGAATTATACTGTTTGCTGGTGCTCGTCCCTGCCTGTTTTGACCACGTATGGAAATAAAGCCTTGCATTTGGATCCCCAACGCCGTTGTCTCGCTCCCCACGTTACAGATCTGCTGGTTTGTCCAGTGATGCCTTCCTATCGCACAAAGTCACATTACTTTTTTGATGCGCATTGAGGAATTTATGTGGTAATTGTGAATTATCTTTTGTATGAGCAATTGCCTGTCTCAGTTGAGTACTCAAGTTTTTTTTATGCATACTTTTTGCCTATGCACATTTGATTTCCATATATGCACATCCCAAATGCTTTGCATTGGTGCAGGTGTGTTTTTAGGCACGTATGGAAATAGCGTTTGATTTGGATCAACCAACGCCGTTGTCTCGCTCCCCACTTTACAGAGCTCTGTGGCCAGATGCCTTCCTCATCGCACAAAGTCACATTACTTTTCACTGTCGCATTTAGATTTATGTGTTATAAATTGTAATTCAAGTAATTCATAGACAGTTTATGAGCAATTTATCCGACTCAGTTGAGTACACAAGTTTTTTTATGCATATTTTTAGAATATATGCACATTTTGGCATTTCCATTAAGTATTTTTATGCGATATCCCAAAATGCTATTTAATAGACATAGCCGTCAGCAATATTTTTAAACAAATTAAACCAAACTTTGTAACACCAAGATGCGGGTCAAATAAAATAAGCGTAACTACAATGGAAACACATTTACTGAATAAATTACACAATTCACAGCACAAATCTCAATGACTGGATGAAGCTGTCAGCTTTATTATTTAAAGGGGTCATATGATGCGATTTCAAGTTTTCCTTTCTCTTTGGAGTGTTACAAGCTGTTTGTGCATAGATAAGATCCCTGAAGTTGCAAAGACTAAAGTCTCAAAACCAAAGAGATATTCTTTCTAAAAGTTAAGACTAGACCACGCCCCCCTAAAACGGCTCATTCAAACACGCCCCCACATGTCTACATCATGATGTGGGGAGATTTGCAAAACACCGCCCAAATGTTTACGCAATGAAAGAAGGTGGAACTATTATTCTTGCTGTAGTATTGTTGCTGCTGCCGGCGCTATGTCCTGGAGACATTGTATTTCGTTGTGAAAGTGAAAGTACTTTGTTTGGGCAAGAAATCAGTGGTTAAGTTGTATTTACAACACTGTTCAAGAACAGTTCAACCCAAATATTAGAGTGCGTGCAGCACATTTTATGGAGGACTACTTCCTGATCCTGGAAGAGTAACGTTAGCCTACAATGCTGGCTTACACAAAGGCTGTTTCTATAAAGTGTGGCAATTCCAACTTTGCAAGGACAGTCTGGCTCTTCTAACTGTAAGTACATTTTCTTATTTTAAGAATTTGCCACTGATGATTCAAATGCGAGTTTTGAGCTGTGTAGAGTAGTGCTTGTTGTTTGTTGTTCCTCCGATCACAAATGCAGACATGGTAATGTTTATGTGGCACGATACAACGCGACGTGTAAAAAGACAGTATAAGTCATTATAATCAGTAAACATGTCCCCGCTGGATGCAACAAATGCCTCGTTTATAATGGGTTTAATGTTTTTGTGTTGTCACGCTGGGACATGGCATCACAATACGGTAAGGGGATCAACATTTCCATCTCACCTTGAGGTATTCGGCCAATCACAACGCACCGGATAGCTGGCCAATCAGAGCACGCCTCGCTTCTCAAAACGATGAGCTTTGTAAAAATCGATGCGTCTCAGAAATGCGGAGCATAGAGGAGCAACAATAATGTACAGTGTGTGGAAAATAATGTGTGTTTTTTTACCTTAAACCACATAAACACATTGCATTACACCAAATAATTATATTTTTAGCAACATCATATGAACCCTTTAACAAACCAAACCAACCAAACTTTGTAAAGCTAAGATCCAAAAAAATCTTTAAAATAAGCATAAAAAACACATGCGCTTAACTGAGGTGGATCATTTATCTATCTGATAAGAAGACATAAACTATGATCTTAACGCGTTTACCAAATAAGTAAATCAATAAATGGATGCAGTCATCAGCAATATTATTAAACAAACCAAACCAACTGAACTTTATCCGTATCAATCAATTTTTTCACTGAAATGAAGCGATTCACAAAAATGAATCTGATCCCGATGCCTGATGGTGTGTTTGTGTATTTTGTGCTCACAAGCATTGTTTCTGCAGCCCCCAGCGGTAGAGCCTTTCCTCCATGTGCCGTCGTGGTTGGTCACGGCCCAGTGTTTAACTGAATCGCTGGTGATGGCGTCCGGCGTCAGAGTGCAAATCTCTATACGAGAGTAATGGCTAAGGAATTCTGAGAAGGACATCCTGAACAAACAGAGAACATATATTACATGTATATAATATATAACGCATGGAGAATAGGAAGGAATATAAAATCCAAGTGTCTAGATTACAGTATCTAGATCCATCTAGATCCATAGATAAAGAATTGTATAAACGCACCAGAATTCTCCATCCTCAGCGTTGGCGTTCGGCCGATCTGAAGCGGCAATACTGTTCCATTCGGATGAACTGCATGAAAGAAAAAATCAACAATTCAGAAAACCATCAGTGATGCTACTGTTTCCAAATTAGTTTCATAGAAGTTCATTAAAACTATTCAACATAATTCACAGAGGCCATATCATATAATTTTGTCAGGAGTCAGGATTTCTTGCATTCCAAATAGTCATGCGCAATTTACACCCTCCGTTGACCCTTAAAATTAAACTTTTATTTGTACTGTACCTTTAAGAACTGTATATGTAAATAAAAACCTCGTACCCATCACTCCAGGCTCCGGTCCACTCCACCTGCCCCCAAGGGTTGCGCATACGAACCAGTTTCTCCTTACGGCCACGATAGTTCACCTGAGACAAAGAAGAATGCACTCTAATGACAAAATGTATTTTATTATTAAAAACAGAGGCCTGCCAATAGCTCTATTCATACCTCGGTCACCCCTGTGAGTGAGTAAGCGTGGCCTTTCACCAGCTTCTGACGGGTGACGGCTTCTGAATCAGAGGCACTAGTGATCTACATCACAGAAATAAATATAAAACATGGATACTTGAAAATGGGCGGGGCTTATGACCTAAAAGCGATTGCTGATTGGTCAAATAATAATAATCCTATACAGTCAGAGGAATCTCACATCGATGGAGCAGCCCAGCAAAGCTCCAGCCTCCAGGGCTTTCTGGATGATCTGAAACATGTTGGAAGGAGCTTTGCTCAGCTCGTAGCTCTCAGCGATGCCTCCAGTGAAATCCTCGAAACCCTCGCTGGTGGATCCTCCAGACAGAGCTTCATAACAGCCGTTCACCCTGCCAGAGACCATAAAACATGTACATTACACGTACACACATGTCTTTGAGCTCAGTTTGAGAAATGATTTAAGGCCTATTGTTAAACAGTCTCATTTAGAGAAACTACTGTATATCCATTTTGATACTATACAAAGATTAAAATGGACTTAATTGTTTCACACACTTGAATGTCTACGAAAAGGATGGAGCTCCATTTAATAATCATGAAATTACTTCCTTCTCTTTTATGTGATAGTCAAATATTTACTGAGTGGTTAAAATGTAATTCATTACAAATAACTGGCTGTAAATGTGCTGTAGATTTAAACCTATTAAATGGCAGAAATATAGAATGAAGAACAGAAAATCTATAAGTGCAGAAAAGGAAAAACTATGAAACTATGAAAACTAGGAAGAGAATACTATGTAAAAATGGCTATATTTCTCAACAATCCACAGTAGACTATAGAGTGCTGCACATATTTGTTGTAGGCCAAAACCCAGAAAGATTTCAGCATTTTAGATTTCATCATCCTGAAGTAGTTTGTTTAGCCTATAGCCTAAGTTTAGCTTTTTACTTCTGCCAACTGTGTTTAGACTTTAAAATTCATAAAAGCTGTGCTAATTTTTGAAGATATTCATTATAAACTAAATATAAAAGATTCAAAAACTTTTTTTGGTCACAGAGCTTATTTTCGGCAGTAATCCAAAAGCCAATGTAGAAATCCGATTGGGTTTTGGGCAAAGGAACCAGGTTGATGGTTATTTACAGGCATTTATTTACTGCAGCACTGCATTTCACCCCTATTATGAATGCTCAAGTATGACGCCATCACCACTTGTGGGCGGAGCCATTCCCATAGTTTATATGAGGGTTCTAAAATTAGCAGGTCACTGGCTGTAAACGCATTCTTAAGGCCAATTCACACCGCACAGACAAACGCCAACAAACTCCAATAAACTAGTCTGTTGGAGTTTGTTGGATTAGTGTGTTACCACTGTTGGCGTTGGTTGGAGTTTGTTTTCTCCCTACTGAACATGCTTATAGATGTATGATCATCCATTTTCTCCCCAGTCAGTGAGAGCTGGTCAGTGTCTGTTGGTGCAGTGTGAACAGTTATTTTTCATAAGATTCTAAATCTTTGTTTGTTGGAGTTTGTCTGTGCGGTGTGAATTGGCCTTAACACACAACAAATGCAACAAACAACAGTTGGTCCACATTATGTGTTCGGATGGCAATGATAAACACAAAAAAATGAGAGTAAAAGTCATTGCACACTGCCTCCGAACCTCTCGTTTGTCAAAACAAATTCAGATCAGGTTCGATTTTCTGTATTTTCGCATCCGTAGCATGCATTTTGATAGGAAAGGATGGGGAATACGAAAAAACGGGAAAACGCATGCGAGAATTTCGGACTCAGTGTGCAATGACCTAAAGAGAGAACTACTGTATATAGCAAGGGCGTGAAAGCTACTAGCAAGACGGTGAGCACTTGGTTAAAAACACACCACACACAAAATGACACACCCGTATTCCAGGATTACACCTGCTGTGGGTAAACCCGGCTGTGCTTGTAGGCAAATTCCACTAAAAGCCAGATCTAAACAGAGCGTGTGGACTTTTTTGGAACTAGTCTTTTAATTTACATAGAATTTTCCAAAAAACAAAAAACAATGTGCATTATAATTCAAATCAGTTGACATTCCTAAAGAAAACAAAGGAGTAACCTGTTGTTTATTCTTAGAAAGTAAGTTCCATGAATTGAAGTTGATTTTCTGGTTCTACTGTGAGTGCACAAACACACAAGAAACAACACCCACAAACACTAACTTTGCATAGGCCTTCTCCAGCAGGGCGCTCCAGAACTCGTTTCCCTCGGCGGAGTGGACAAAAAGCAGCTTGCCATCTTTCACCGGCAGCCGGTCATCAATGACAACATCCACCCACTCGCCAAACTGCCAGAACTAAAGGATGGAGGTAAACCGTACAGACTCACATTATCTGTTCAATCTCAAAACGTCTGTGAAACTGTAAAGACACCCATATACAACCATAAAACATCTTAAATATCAAACTGGGTTTGAAAGTACTTTTTGGACAGTTATGCTTTTGGAAATGAACTATGTATTATGATGGTTTTTAGATATTATGCTATTACTGTGTTTTTGGTCATGTACTATGGTATTACCATATACACTACCATTCAAAGGTTTTTGAAAGAAGTAACTTTTGCTCACCAAGGCTGCATTTATTTGATAAAAAATACAGTAAATAGAGTAATATTGTGAAATGTTTTGGTTTTATATCTGAAAATATTTTAAAATGTAATTTATTCCCGTGATGCAAAGCTGAATTGTCAGTACAGTCTTCAGTGTCACGTGATCAGAAATCATTCTAACATTATTTGCTGCTCAAGAACGATTTCGTATTATTATCAATGTTGAAAGCAGCTGTAGTGCTTCATATTTTTGTGGAAACCATGATGCGTTTCTCAGGATTATTTGATGAATAGAAAGCTCAAAAGAACAGCATTTTGTTACAAATCTTTTGTTACACTATAAATGTCTTTACTGTCACTTTTAATCGATTTAATGCCTTTTTTCTTTACAAAAGCTTGAAATTGCTTAACAGTTAATTTCTTACAGACACTTTTACTGAATTTCGAATGGTGATATATGGTAAAACCATGTTTTTGGTCATGTACTATAGCACTGTATATATGTTTTTCTTAGATATGTACTGTATTACCACATAGTTTTATTATATAGTACCAAGATTTTTTTGGACGTTATGAATTACCATTATTTTTGTAACCTACACTATGGTATTACAATTCTTTTTTAATTTATGAAAATGTACTATAGTATTACAATGTTTGCTTGCCAAAAAATTATAGTAGCATTCATATGTAGCATAATTATAGTAGCATTCATATCAATTATATATAGCATTATATGTAAACATAATGGTATATGAATATGGTTTCCATGGTAAATGCCATCAATGCCACCACAGTATCAAAGAGTGTTATAGATTTTTTAATACTAATACAGTTTAAAAGTACTGAACAACAAACCACTGCACAAAAATAATGTCCATGTTGTTCATTGTTATGCTAATGACTTTATATTGTAACACTATAATGACACGTTTACTGTAACAGTGTAACTTGTAGATACCTGGAAATGGAAGATTCCAGCATAATTGTCACCAAAGCTCTGTTCAGCGGGCACCACTCGTGCCAGAACTTCTTCATTCAGGGTCAGAGAGGCAATGGCCGCTAGCAGCCAGCAGTCACCTGCGAGACAGAGAGACAGGAAGTGAGACTGTGACTGTGTTTACGACCGCTCTGTGGTCTGTAGCTAAAACAGCCACATACAGGCCTGTTTTCACTCAAATCTTTAATGGATATGGAAATGAACTTACATATACTTGCATTTGGAATACAAAATGAAACTTTGCCAAATGTTTTTAACGTGACACTCAAAACGCCTGCAGACAAGCAAGAACAGGCCCATTTTGAGGGACGCAAATGAAACTCATGATCGAACCAGGCAGCCAATGAGCGCCATTGTGGTTTTCTTGTCACGCCAAGTGGTGAGCTGCAACTCTGAGACAGCAGACGCATGTAGAAAATGCAGAGACTTGAATGTGCCCTCCTCAAAAGACAATAGGCTGCTTTTCCTGCAGTCTGACACATGTATCGCATTAAGCGTGCATGTTTCTGATGCAAGACTTTACGGGAGAAATACAGCCAAGTACTTTCTCTTTAACTGCAGCCTTTAGTAACAAAATAACTGTGTGCAAAATCCCTCTGGCTAGTTTCTAGGTTTGGATGGTTTGTATTATGTGTTTGGCTCAGCCATTCGGTAAGTGGTGAACACAACAGACAGGAAGGAAGGAGGCAAAAAAAAGTGAGATTAGGTATAGAAGGGGAAGGTTTAGTTACAAAAGTGTAAAGCTAATAGAATGTAAATTAACTGTTGAGATAGAAAATAGAGATAGAATTTGGTTGCTCCAAGTCCAAACTGTTAAGGCTTTTGGACAGTGGATGGAAGGATGGATGGATGGGTATAAAATAGATAGATAGATGGATAGATAGATAGATAGATAGATAGATAGATAGATAGATAGATAGATAGATAGATAGATAGATAGATAGATAGATAGATAGATAGATAGATAGATAGATAGATAGATAGATAGATAGATAGATAGATAGATAGATAGATAGATGGAACGATAGATAGATGGATAGATAGATAGATAGATAGATAGATAGATATAGATGGATAGATAGATAGATATAGATAGATAGATAGATAGATAGATAGATAGATAGATAGATAGATAGATAGATAGATAGATGGCAAAACATACATATTAAAGAGGAGAAAATCTAGTAGAAAGACATAAATGCAATACGCCACAAGTGTTGCTTAAATAGGCTACTATTATATTATAATATTTTAAATCAGCTTATATATATATTTTTTTTTATATTGTTATATCATTATTATAACTATTTTGAAATAGCTATATTTATTTTTTTATCCATTTTTGTATTTCAGATTTGTATTTCAGTTAGTTTCTGTTAGCATTTTTAATTTGCGTTTGTTTTGTGTTTTTCATATACTATTTCTATTTGATTTGATTTGATTTCAGCAAACACTTTATAACTAGCTTTAGGTCGAGTTAACAAGAAGCACACTGGAACGAGCACTAGGTTAAAAGCATCCTTCAAATACAGACCCACCCTTATTCTAGGAATTACAACGTGTGTGTGCGTGTTTGCTTGTTCACAATCAACTTAATTCACTGTTAGGGCTTCGTAGAATTAATAATGGGCTTTACCACTGTTACAAGTAATGTGGAACAGCCTATTCGTCGTTGCTTACAAACTACATTGGTGGCTTAAATACAGGTTTAGAGCCCAAAACAGCACTGTTAAAGTAAACAAGTTTTTAAGATTTAAGAGAGCGTCCCATTTTCTGGTTGAGGCAGTTAAGACGTTAAGCACACAGTACTGACTTGTTTAAAGAATTAAGGTTAAGATCTGTGACTCGGTGAGATGTATTGTTGACTAGGCTATAATGAACAGGTTCTTCACATTTAGTCAAACCAGGAATCTCAAAATGTGTTTCTAGCAGGTCGATGAATGTTTTGAATCTTTTACCCAGAGCTCCTTGACAGATATCGGTCCTTGTAGCTCCGCCGACGATGAATTGTGGGTTTGAGCACAGCTCCTGCAAAAGACACCAACAACATCCTGTTTGAAATGCAGATTCAGGGTAATAATCAAATATGGAAAGAAAAGCATATAGACACTAAAACATCGAGATTACGTTCATATGTGGGTCTATATACACAGATAATCATAACATATATTTACTTATTCAAATAACAGCTGTTAATCTGACTCGCTGGTGAAAATGAATAAACAGAAATCGGCTACAGTAACCATAGCAAAATCATTATCATTGACAAAACATTATATATGTGACCCTGGACCATAAAACCAGTTTGAAGCATAGCCAACAATATATTGCTTGGGTCAAAATTATAGATTTTGATTTTATGCCAAAATCATTAAGTAAAGATCCCGTTCCATTTTGTAAATATATCAAAATATTATTTGAATATATTGTGAATATATCAAAACTTAATTTTTCATTAGTAATATGCATTGCGAAGAACTTCTTTTGGATTTTCTCAATATTTGTGCTTTTTCTCACCCTCAGATTCCAGATTTTCAAATAGTTGTATCTCAGCCAAATACACTCTTAAAAATAAAGGTGCTTCACGATACTGGTTCCATAGAACCTTTAACGTCTGAAGAAGCTTTCCGTTTCACAAAAGGCTCTTTGTGTTGAAAGATTATAAAAGGGTAAGGAAGAGATGGTTCTTTAAAGAACCTTTGACTGAATGAGTCTTTGTGGAACCAAAAATGGTTCTTCTGTGGCATCGCTGCGAAGAATCGTTGAAGATATATTTTTAAGAGTGTATTGTCCTATCCTAGCAAACCATACATCAATAGAAAACTAATTTATTCAGCTGTCAGATGATGTATAAACCTCAATAAAAGAATAAAAGACTCTTTTTATGGTCCATTTACAGATTTACATAACACAAATATATGACAACACCTTTAGCAAAATTGCTTAACAAGTCTTTAAGACCTTTGGCTCTAAATGAGCGTTTGGAACGCACCTCTAGAATCCCACACTGGTCACGAGAAGATGTTTTAAAGTTGGACTGTTTTGCTACGCCGCTGAAACGCAACGCTCTCGACGCGACCCTAAAAAGCGAGACGCAGCCAAGAAGACGTCAGCTTGACGAATGTAGCTATTGAAGTAATTAAAAATAGCAAACAAAACGCAAGAACGCGTCGGATAAAGGTCCAACATAACGCAAATTAAATAAGCATGATTTCCCGTTTAATCTGTACTAGTGAACGAATGATGCCCTTAATATTTAACTTGTGACACTGAAAGCATACCCTAGGTCTTTTCCAGCCCATTCCTCTGGTTTTGGACGAGCTGGGTCCGAGTTCTTTAAAGCCCAGGGATTCGGGTGCGGCTGGGAAACTCGGGTCTGAGAACAGGGTCCCTCCGCTGAGACACTGTCTCCTGAGCGCATCAAAGTCCTGGTTGAGGTATTTGGTGGCATTGGCGTTAGATCCAAACCCCGCAGCCTGCGCTCGCTTCTTGGCCAGGGTAAAGGCGACTCCCGACATTTTCCACTTCTGAAGAGCACGAGAAGTTTGAGAAATGTAAAAATGTCTTGATCCTTCAACTTAGTTTACTGTGACTCTCCGCCCCAAACTTTCCAGGCGTGGTCAGGCTGTCGTGAACGCGTTATTGCGCGTTTTTACGCACACAGTGAAGAACAGGAAGAAGTGCGTAAACATAAATACACTGACAGCTGCTGCGACAACAATAACATAGCCTGCCATATCTGACTTATCACGGGTTACTGATGCTGCATTTAGTATTATAGCCCTACAACAAAATGAATATTAATAAGTCTAACTACTTGTGTTTTAAAGAAAGTTATTGTTTACATAAAATAGTCTATTGTATTCTATCACAATGACTAAGTTGGCATTTGGAGAAACAGTAATGCCAATTTAATTTTAAATTGATAATAGAGTTTGGAGTTAAATAAGCTTCTTTTGCGCTCACAAATAACATTCTTTCAGGCGCTCGTTCGTTCATTTGACATGTTCTTCCTAACGGTACAGATGAAGCTCTAAAGTCGATTAGCTGCACAACACCGCCATCTGCCGGATATTAAACTCGGTTCAGCCATTTCTAATCGGTAGCATGTAGCACGGATCATGTTTTGATTGATATTGAGCAAATTATATGTCATTTAACCCTTTCATTATTTGATTTTTTGTTGTTGTAAATATGGCACTACTGATGGAACATGCAAACAACATGCAAGCTGCCACACAGCTCAAGCTCACATGCTCAGTCCATCACAAGGCTCACACGCCGATCTGAACAATTCGTTTTTATTACAAATTATCTTCCTTTGATATAGCATGAGGTGAAAACGTTCAGTCTTATTTCAGAATAATCAGTGGCACAGTTTAACTCCATGTGGCTCAACTGACCTTCTCCCTATAGTGGCAAGTTGAGACCACTTTATCTGCAAAGCCGTATTTTAAAGGCAGTTTAACTTAGATCCAATGTGATTATTCCCAAGGATGCACCACATCCTGAAATGTATGTACTTGTATAAATTGGACCCATTACTATCATGTGCTAACTTTAAACACAGCGCAAGTAAAGTTAACACTGTACAAACAGAAATATTATAATATACGAAACAATCACAATCACAAAATGTCTGGTGACTTAATTTAAGCATGTGATTTGATGTTTTGACATTTTTAGGGAAAAGGGGTGATATGTGGTATCCATCTAAGATTTTGAGATTGCATAAAACCTACACGACATAGCCCTAGCCATGCTATACACCCTGCTTTCTAATTAATAAGCTAAAACATATAATCCCACACATTTTAATGCTACGGTATATATATATGTGTCATTCTAAACACAGTTTTCTGCTCCGTCATGACGATGCACAAATCAAGATCCATATATAAATGGTTCACTGAATCTAAAAACTTAACAGATCTGCAAGAAGCCAAACAACTTTTGGATGAACTGGAATTTGAAGCTTTCAGGAAGCACGGTATTCATGATGAATTTCAATGTTAAACCAGCACACAAACCAGTGGAGCATGGTAAATTAAAAGTAAAGTAAATGAACTAAAGTGTTTACATTTTATTAAAAAGTATCTACTACAATGTGCTTTAGAGAACTGTTCATTTTGCCTCACAGGGTTACATGATGTGTAAAACCAGAGTGAAAGCAACACCTGCCTCTATGTGTTGGCAGGTGGGTCTGACTCCACCCCTCAGTGCTTTACCATACAGCAGCTCTCACTTTAAAACCAGCATCAGTCTCATAGAAACACGCACTGCACAAGCTCCAGAGAAACCTGAGTACAGAGCAGCATGTCTAATATTACTAAAGTTCTTTCTAGGAGGCAGGATAGAGGAGAAGGAGTGGGAACAAACGAGAAGGCGATTCCCTTCAACAAGCAGGACTACCAGACCCTGAAGCAGGAGTGTCTGGCGAAAAAAACCCTGTTCTGCGACCCGACCTTCCCTGCTGAATCCGACTCTCTGGGATACAATGAACTCGGGCGGTATTCCTCCAAGACCAGAGGAGTGCAGTGGAAGAGACCTAAGGTACTGCAGTGTGTTTTGCATTCTTCCACACAGGTGGAGTATAGGGAAATATTAAGGTGTGCTTTTGTGTTCTTCGTTTGTTTTATAGAATTGATTTCTACCTGAGACGAACCTTAAAAGTACTTTTACCCATTTACTTAAATGCAAAAAAGTAGTGAGGTTATTTCAGTATAAAATAGTAATATCAACATTAAATATGAATTTAAAATAAACATAAATATTAAAAACTGTATTTTTCATATTGTTTTATCATGGTTTTCATTATGAAATGATAAAAAAAATTATGTTTTAAGGTTAATTCAAAATGTAGTAATAATAACAATATTAAACATGTTTCACAAATAAAACAGATAAATTGGATGTTACCGCATTGAACATATTTTTAATGATCTATTTTTGTATTTATTCAGATCTATTTGAAAGTCTTTAAGGTGATATTTGCATCCACGAGGCACAATTGAATGAGTTTTGGTGATTAATGCAACTATTGAATTATATTTTAGTGTAGTAACTATTAAAGAAAATGCATGTTTAATCGCTGCCTTGAAAGCTTAATAAACCCAAAGTGGTGCAAAGAGTCCAATAACTTCCAAAGAGTCCAATAACTTTATACATAAACACAATTAAAAAAAACTTTTTCTGAGACAAAAAGCATGTATTGTTATGTGTGTGCATAGGTTTTCATGCGTGTGCACGATATATGCTCGCTATGGTAACCGACGGCAGCTCAGGTTCCTCTTTGGGTGTGTTGATACTTACAACATGCAAACTCTCGGCTCATCAGTTTGCATTGTTATATAAACTCCATGCATTTTATCAGTATTTGTTTTCTTTTATGAATACCCAAGCCACATCACATTAGTTCAATGGAACTAAGAGCTAAGAGCAAATACAAGCTATTGTGTACCTTTACATACCGTAACACTATCACCTCTAATTGTTCTCACATTGTCCCTTTTTAAAGGAGCTCTGCTCAAACCCTGAGTTCATTGTGGACGGCGCCAAGCGGACAGACATCTGCCAAGGAGCTTTAGGTGAGAAAAGAGCCTTTTGATCAGAATGATGGCCTGTAGCATAATTCCTAAATGATCAGGATATTGTATTATGCAGTACTATAGTAAATGAGGGATTTAGTTACTTCTATCTGCTGGTGTGGCTGCTTTATGTTGACGTGAGTAAACTGTCCTCCACCCCAAACCCACACAGACTCATAGTGTGCAGTGCTAATGACCTTGACATGGCAAATATAACCAGTATACATATGTGGCTTATGTGATAATCAATTTCTTAAAATCACATTAAATAACAATTACTTTTAACATTTAACTATCAACATTTAATTAAAAAAAAACGTAAAAAACACTGCCCAGTTAAAATGATACACGAAGTTCCGAAAGAAATGGATTGAACTCAATTGAAACTGAAGTGATATGACTCAGTGCCTCCTTCAGTTCTTTTCATCCGTTTTGGTAAAAAAGCATAAAGTAGAAGGCATACAAAGTAAGAGGCATTATTTACTCTTAACAATTGAGGTTCTTTATTCACATTTATGGTTCCATGAAAAATTCTTAAATCCATGGAATCTTGTCATTCCACAAAAGTTTCTTTATAGTGAAGAAACGTTCCTCGGAAGATTGAAATGTTGAAGAAATGGTTCTTTTAGAACTGTTCACTGGAAAACCAAAAATGTTTCTTCAATGGCGTCTCTGTGAAAACACCTTTATTTAAGAGTGGAAGTTTTACATGACCATAGCACAAATGGTAAATATGAACAACAATTATAGTGATGCTAGCTTTAGCAATTGCTAATTAAAGTTACCTCATAATGCAAGAGCATTTATTGTGGAAAAACAGATTGTGAGACATGGGAGCGGTTAAAAACCTATGCTTGAAGGTAAGCTTAAAGGTTGTAGGTTCAAACCCCATAGTGGTCCAACCACCATCACCATTGAGCAAGATACACACGCAGGATCCGCTTTGAGCAAAACACGGAAGCCCAGGTTGATCCTTCAGGGCTGTATCTGTAACAAATGAATTGGAAGTCAGTTTGCATAAAACAATGAGCTCAATGCAGAAGTATAATGACATTTGATTCATTGGCAGGTGACTGTTGGTTGCTGGCGGCTATTGCATCGTTGACTCTGGATAATGCCATTCTGGAACGTGTAGTTCCACCTGGACAGAGTTTTATAGAGGACTACGCCGGCATCTTTCACTTGCAGGTCAGTACATACAGTGGAATCAAAATGTCTGAGACCACACTAAAGATCTGGGATCGTTTTTTGTTTTTAAATCACGTAACATTAGAAAAAATACTAAATTATTTTCACTAGTGGTCTCAGACTTTTGGACCTCATGTGAGTATTTATTACAACACAACCCGATTAGAATTCCAATGCTAAATTAAGGGGACACTATCAGACTGATTGTTGTTGTTCACGTCTCTTCAGTTCTGGCAATATGGTGAATGGGTGGATGTTGTCATTGATGACCGGCTGCCCACCAGAGATGGGAAGCTGCTGTTTGTTCAGTCAGCCGAGGGCTCTGAGTTCTGGAGCGCCCTGCTGGAAAAGGCCTATGCAAAGTAAGTGTGTGTGTTTATTCATCATACATCACCTGCTACTACTAACCTAAACTGTAATCCTGCACAAGATACTGAGTCAACTGAAACCGTTGGTAAATACGTGCCACAACCACAGCCTACAAAACACACAATGTTCATACAACATTTCACATATCCATGACATGACCAACCAGTGGCGCTGATTATTCCCATATTTTGAAGGCTTAATGGCTCATATGAAGCTCTGACTGGAGGTTCAACCACCGAGGGTTTTGAGGATTTCACTGGAGGCGTCGCTGAGAGCTATGAGCTGAGCAAAGCTCCTCCATACCTGTTTAAGCTCATGCAGAAAGCACTGACACTGGGATCATTACTGGGCTGCTCCATTGATGTGAGTCACATTCCGTTTCTGTTATTTCACATCATTTTAAACGTATAACTGTGGTCTGTAGTCTAGTTAACAAACATGGTTTAGACACCTAAGCTTTTACAGTATTTACCAAGATTCAGGATATTAACTTCCTTGTGAAACCGAATAATTTGCATGTGCATGTGCGTGCGCAAGCGACTTGCAAAGAATACTTGCCACATATACAAATAGGTTGGACTCACCCATATTTAAAGGAGGGTTTGTGTCTGTAAATATCAAATGTTTGCTCACTTATGGTTCATACTAAATACAAGGAGTTTCAAGTGTGACAATTATTATCATTGCTGTAATACATAATAAGTAGGGATGCACTGATATATAAATGTTGGCTAATAATTTTATTTTGAAGCTGATAACCACTATATTGTCCAATATAGAGTACACACACACACACACACACACACACACACACACACACACATGCAATATGCCCAAAATCTTATTTCACGGTATGAGACATTTTATTTCACTATAACAACATACAGTATCTTGATATAGCTATTTTTACTTTTTTTAATTAAAAATAAGAACAATGAAACAAATTACAAACACAACAGAACAAAAATACAAGTAAAAAAAAAACTTGTTTTTCAGCGACAGTAGGTTTATTTAACATCTAGAAATGTTATAATCAAGTATAATCAACACTGTTTAGTCTTCACTGTATGAATCAAATATGAACTGATTACTATTAAAGAGCATCTTTTGTTGTTTTAATATTAATATGAATGACAGACAGCTGCTGGTAAATTAGGCTGCTTTCCCTTTAAGACAGACTGCACAGATCCAATATAGTGAAACACATCCATATCCAGTTTTCGAAAATAACGAGAATATACCGTCATACCACCCAGCCCTACACACTGTTTAAATGTTCAGGGTCAGAAATAATTTTTAATGTAATTGATTTCTGTGATGCAAAGCTGAATCTTTTGCATAATCATTGAGCAGATTACCAGTTCAATTGAGTCAGAGGCGGTGACGAGTCTGAAGCTGGTGAAGGGTCATGCCTACTCCGTCACGGGCACAGAGGAGGTCAGAAACTGGCACTGACACTGAAATATGGATTTGATAGAAAAAACTCAACGAGTCCTAATGGCTGTCATCTTACTTACAGGTTCATTCCTATGGCCAACCGGTTCAACTGGTGCGTATCAGGAACCCGTGGGGTCAAGTGGAGTGGACGGGCCCTTGGAGTGACAAGTGAGTTTCCCTAAACAGATCTTACTCCTTCAACATCAGTCTTGAGAGTCCTGTAAAATATTTCCCATGTCTTTTTCAGTTCCAATGAGTGGAACAGCATCCAACCAGATGAGAAAGCTAAATTGGTTTATTCAGGTGAAGATGGAGAGTTCTGGTAAGAGAACTTGAGCTTTCAACCCTCAAAAACATAACCAATATGTTGACGAATACTAACCAAACGTCCTTGTCCTATCAGGATGGCGTATTCAGACTTCACACAGCAGTTCTCAAAGTTGGAGATCTGTAATCTGACTCCAGACACTCTTTCAAGCGAAGATGTGAGCTACTGGAACTACAACCAGTTTGAAGGCAACTGGAGGGTGGGATCTACTGCAGGGGGTTGCAGGAACAGCCCAGGTAAATTAAATCAACCACAATGTGCTTGAAACTAGGTTTAAGCTGTTTTTTGATCCATGGTTTGACCGTTTGGTTTCTTCTCTCCAGCTACATTCTGCTCAAACCCTCAGTATGTGATCAAGTTGGAGGAAGAAGATGATGATCCTCATGATGGAGAGGACGGCTGCACGATCATAGTAGGTCTGATGCAGAAAGATGGACGTAAAGACAAACGCTTTGGACGGGACCTGAACACCATTGGCTTCGCTATCTATAAGGTAGCTATTAATATCGCAGACAACATTACCATCAACACCACAACCAGCAGTACCACCAACTTTACAATCACAATCACAGCGTCTTAGTTCCAGAGGTGTTTTTTCCCATTCATTTTCTCCTGAACTAAACCAACCTGCTCCAAGATTAATCACAACATTTCAAACTTTAATTTCAAGCAATTCATGGGTAATGTAGTTCTTCACCTGGAGTGTGGAAATATTTTGTATTCCATAAAGTTGAAATATTGATGAATTGCCTCTAAGCTCATGGTAGGTCTGTTTTCAAATGTTAAAATAATGTGATTTTACTTCCAGAACTCAGTTGCGCTTTATTTAACACACTTTTCCAGTGACATAACCATCAACAAATAACAGAATATTTTTGTTTTGTTGTGAATTGTATGAATTTGAACACTGAATTATACAATATTCTTTGTTGTTTTTCAGGTTCCAGATGAGGTGTGTATTAACTCAAGATGTTTGTACATAAGAGTAACTGAACACCACAAACGTAACCAGTTGTTCTTCAATTTGTATGATACTACAGAGACTCTAAAGAGACATGATGATGGTTAAAAAAGGAAGAAAAAAAAGGAAGAGAAATATATTTCAATGCTTTTTGTGTTCCCCTAAGAAACTGCATTCATTGGCAAAGCTTTTGTGATGGAAATAATATGAGGCGGGAGCAACAATTAAAGAAATTCAATCCTTCCTTTTTTTAAAGGAGAGCAATCCTTTTGTAAGAGAACTTAAAACATTTTGCGAGAACAATTGTTTTTCAAGAGAATGTGAATTTTTCGCACGTGAACGCGAAAGAATTCAAATGTATTTTTTCCACCCATTTCTTTCTATCATGTCGCTTTGGGGCATCAATGAAACAACCTTTTTAAATTTAAATTAAATGAAACAACCTTTACAAGTTTTCAGATGCCATTTGATCCATCTGTGTTTGTGTTGCAGATCATGGGTCGCAATAACATTCATCTCGGTCCCGATGTACTGCTGCGTCAGCGGTCCATTGCCGGAAGCAACACCTTCATCAACCTGCGAGAGGTGAGCGAGCGCTTCAAACTGCCTCCGGGGGAATACGTCATCATCCCCTCCACTTTCGAGCCGCATCGCAAGGGGGGCTTTGTACTGCGTGTGTTCACAGAGAAGGAGGCTGCTGCCAGGTTTGTCCCAAGTGGGTTTTGTATATTTCAGGATATATATTTGATATAGTTCTCATTTTAGACCACATGGTGGTGATGTTGATGTTGTATAGGTTCTGTTCTGCCTTGAGTGGACATTTGGTTTCTATCTGATTGTCGGACCAATAAGTCATTACTGTACCTTAAGCATTTTTCTATTTGCACCCAAATGCATGATGGATGTTTCTGACTCTCATCTCAGCCCGATGGATACGGATATCACTGCAGATGTGAAAAAGGTGAATTTATTATTTATAAACATAGCGTGTATTATGATTTATCAGAAAGACATTTCTATAAATTCAGATATACCCCATATAAAATAAAAATACTTTTCTTTAATGAATTCAAAAATATATATATTTCCCAGCAATACATATCTGAGAGTGATGTGGACCCACATTTCAAACACCTTTTCAATCAGATTGCAGGAAATGTAAGTCACACGGCTGGTCGTTTTCAGTTTTGGGTCGATATCATTTTTTTCCTAGTATGCCTGATCTTGTCTTCAACCCGCAGGACTCAGAGGTGTCTGTGTTTGAACTACAGCAGATCCTGGACAGTGTTATCTCGAAACGTAGGAAAATAAACCTTTCCGGTTTTATTCACATTTATTTCAATGTATATCTAAATTTGATTTGAAATTGTTTAACGTTCTTTACTGGTCATTTTCAAAATGTATTTAACACAGGAACTGATCTGAAGACAGATGGATTTAATATAGAAACCTGTCGCCACATTATGAGCCTGCTAGATGTATCCTTACCTCGCTGGATCATATGAATGGATACTACTTGGATTAATGCAGAGTATTTTTGTCAGCCAAACCCTTTTGACAGTTTAAGTTAATATTTGTAATAATTCAACAACACATTCACTTGTTCACAGTTCTCTTAGCTTGATTACCATTTCTTTTTTGGTATCTTTTGTATGCTTTTTAAACACGTATTATCTGAATGTTTTAAAGGGGTCATGAAGTGCCTTTTTATTATGTAGTACTGTTCTCTGAAGTCCGTTTATAAAGTTATCCATATTTTTACGTCAAAACCATCATAATTTAGGAGTAATAAGCTATTTTCTGTCCTGTTTTGACCTGTGATTTAGGTTAAAAATGTTTTCTACAACTTGGCACAGCGTCGTCTTGTCTTCGGAGCCGTCTTTATTGTTAGGTTTTGCTAAACAGGCAGTGCTGTAGAAGTAGGCGTTGATCTTCCTCAGCGGAGGTGGTGTTTAGCCTCTCTATTACGTCATAGAGTGGCACATTACACGAGCTGTCGTTTAGCAGACTGATTTTAATATACGCTGTTTTTAGATTAATGAGAAAGTTTTGAGTTCTGAAACTTACAGGATGTTTTTATAGTACAATGACCATTTTTATGTCAAAAGATAAAGGCCATTTTGATTTCTCAGTTCATGACCCCTTTAATTGTGAATAATAAAGTCATTTCATTGTACAAGCACAGCAACCTACGATAACCCTATTATAACCCTTGACCTTGGTCCAGAAAGATGGCAGTGGCAAACTCGCTCTCGTGGAGTTTCATGTACTGTGGATAAAGATCCAGAAATATTTGGTATAATATATATTTTAGATCAATTATATAAATTAAATATGAAAAATCAGTAATACACTGAAAAAAATGATTAATTGAATTTACTAACTTTTTTTAATCAATTTATTTTAGCTACATTTAAATAAACAAATTTAGCTGACTAACTTTAAACATGTTTTTATTTTTTTTTTAAATGTAGCTAATAAATTGTTTTCAACCACTTACCTTAAAAAAAATTATCATTTTTTTCAGTGTATCAGCTGATAACCGATAAAGAACAGATCTATTGTTCGTCCTTACCACAGAGCAACAACTTTGTGGGCTCTAAATTCCAGATAAATTCTTCTTTGCATTTAGTGATTTAAAATACTTAATGTGGATTTTATGTCATACCTCACCAGGAGGTTTTTAAGAAGCATGATACAGACAACTCAGGCACTATGAGTTCCCATGAGATGAGAGATGCTGTGAAAGAAGCAGGTAATTAATAGCTACGGTTAGTCAGACCATTGAGGACAGTCGTTCATTTCTTGTGCATTATTAGTTGTATTTGCTTTTCTCCACAGGGTTCCAGCTGAACAATGAGCTACTTGAGGTGATAATCTCACGTTATGCCAATCAGCAGTACGCCATTGACTTTGATTGCTTTGTTGGCTGCCTGATTCGCTTGGAAATGCTCTTCAGTAAGTTTTGCTGAAGATTATCCAGTTCAATGTTTTAAATTACCTGAAATATATAGCTCTGAATAGGAATTACACAAATGTGTTAATGCTGGTTCACTGTAACATTTTCATCTGTGCTCTTCACAGAAATATTTAAAACATTCGATAAGAAGAGCACTGGGAAAATCGAGCTGGATATCCTGCAGGTGACACACAAGTGTGAACGTGGATTACAATTTGTGTATCTTCTCGATTCAGCATTTCCATTTACAAATGTGTTGTTTTGTGTTTTGCAGTGGCTTTGCTTGGCCCTTGGTTGAAAATCCACTTACCTTGCACCAGATTGAACCAGAATTGCACTAGTACATTCATTTCCTGCAAATATACTAAAGAGGATGTAGCAGACCTGGAATACCAAAGATTTAAATCAGAGTAAAATCAACCAAACACGGTATTATCTAAACTTGGAATTGCTTACAGAATGCAGTTTGTTTATGGTGCTCATCTGCTGAAAATAAAACCATCTGTCACTTAAATTCCCAGATACCTCATGACAATTTTTTTATGTGAGAGACTTCCGATTCATTAACTGCTCAATAACTAAAAGAATAATAAAGCACTACAAAGGGTGTTTATCAGAATCAGAATTAGCTTTATTGCCAGGTATGTTTGCACATAAGAGGAATTTGTTTTGGTGACAGAAGCTACCGCAGTGCGACAGAATGACAGTGACTGTACTAAAACACAGATAATAAAAATAATAATATACAAAATAAACAATGTGCAAAAATAGCACAAACACAATATACAAAATAGACAATTTAGTATGTACAGGTATGTTAGGTGCAAATTTAAAATATAAATAAGTATGTGTGTTAAATAAATAAATGTATAATAGTGGAGTGTGTTCTATGTTTAATGTCAAGTGTTCATGAGATGGATTGCTTGAGGGAAGAAATTGTTCCTGTGTCTGGTCGTTCTGGTGCTCAGAGCTCTGTAGCGTCGACCAGACGGTAACAGTCCAAAGAGGGAGTGTGCTGGATGTGAGGGGTCCAGAGGGATTTTTCCAGCCCTTTTTCTCACTCTGGTCTTTTTCCCAATGATTCAGAGTTTCTGTAGTCTTCTGAGGTCAGATTTTGGTAGCTGAGCAGAACCAGAAGTTATTGAATCAGAGATCACAATGATCAGGTCCTGAGGCAGTTGAATTGTGGTGTTTATGTGAATGTCTCACTTCAGGAACCTGAATGACTCAACTGCAGTCACAGTGCTGTTCATGATGGTGAGTGGGGGAGAGCAGAGGGGTTTCTCCTGAAGTCCACGATCATCTCCACTGTTTTGAGCGTGTTAAGCTCCAGGTTGTTAAGACTGCACCAGATAGCCAGCTCCATGACCTCCTGTCTGTAAGCAGACTCGTCACCATCCCAGATGAGGCCGATCAGTGTGGTGTCATCTGTAAACTTCAGGAGCTTGACAGAGGGGTCTTTAGATGTGAAGTCGTTCGTGTACAGGGAGAAGAGCAGTGGGGAGAGAACACAGCCCTGAGGAGCTCCAGTGCTGATTGTACGGGTGCTGGATGTATATTTTACCAGCCTCACTAGCTGCTGCTGCCTGTCTGTCAGGAAGCTGGTGATCCACTAACAGATGGAGGTGGGCACAGAGAGCTGAGTTAATTTGGGCAGGAGGAGTGATGGGATGATGGTGTTAAAAGCTGAGCTGAAGTTCACAAACAGGATCCTCACATAAGTCCCTGGTCTTCTCCAGATGCTGCAGGAGGAAGTGCAGTCCCATGTTGACCGCATCATCCACAGACCTGTTTACTCTGTAGGCAAACTGCAGGGGGTCTAGTAAGGGTCCAGTGATGTCCTTCAGAAAAGCCAAAACCAGTTTTTCAAATGACTTCATGACCACATATGTTAGAGCTACATGTCTGTAGTCATTAAGTACTGTTATCTTGGGTTTATTTGGGATGGGGATGATGGTGGAGCATTTGAAGCAGGAAGGGACTTCACACAGCTCCAGTGATCTGTTGAAGATCTGTGTGAAGATGGGGGCCAGCTGGTCAGCATTTATGATTACAATAATAAAATAATATGCACCAAATACCATTTTTCAACATCCAGCAGTGTAACCGTCACAAAACAGACCGAAAGAAGCACATGTAAGTTAACTGGGAAATGTTTATTTATACAGTAGAAGCAAACTGAGGCAGGTATGTTCAGATTGGACATTCATCATTAAAATCACTTAAAGGAAGATCGCTTAAACAGTCGTTGCTGTAGCAGGATAGTCAAACAGAAAGATCCAATGGGGAATTCCAAACAGAAACTCAGGTAAGTGTCCAGATTTCATAAAGAGTTCAAATGACTTATCTCATGATAATTGGTCAAACAAAAAACTAATTATTTTATTTACCCCATTGGCAGAATATTTTGCTTGTTTCTAGGTGCTGGTTCCGGTTGACCTAATTAATGCAGCCTAACAATACTTTAACGGATTTGAATATTAGAAGCGTATTAGTGTGTTAAGTGTACGCCAGGTTAAAGAGATGGGCCTTAATCTAGATTTAAACTGATAGAGTGTGTCTGCCTCCCGAACAGTGTTAGGTAGATTGTTCCAGAGTTTGGGCGCTAAATAGAAAAAGGATCTGCCACCGGCAGTTGATATTTATATTTGAGGTATTATCAAATGGCCAGAGTTTTGAGATCGTAGAGGACGTGAAGGACTATAATGCGATAAGAGCTCGCTCAAGTACTGAGGAGCTAAGCCATTCAGGGCTTTATAAGTAATTAACACGATTTTAAAATCTATACAATGTTTAATAGGGAGGCAGAATGACAGAACCGGGCTAATGTGGTCATACTTCCTGGTTCTAGTAAGAACTCTAGCTTCTGCATTTTGAACCATCTGTAGTTTGTTTATTAAGCGTGCAGAACAACCACCTAATACAGCATTACTATAATCTAACCTTGAGGTCATAAACGCATGAATTAACATTTCTGCATTTGACATCGAGAGCATAGGTCTGAGTTTAGATATATTTTTAAGATGTAAAAATGCAGTTTTACAAATGCTAGAAACATGGCTGTCAAAGAGAGATTGCTATCAAATAGCACACCTAGGTTCCTGACTGATGATGAAGAATCGAGAGAGCAGCCATCAAGTGTTAGACAGTGTTCTACGTTATAACTTGTGTGGTTTTTGTGTGGTGTGTGTGTGTGTGTGTGTGTGTGTGTATACAGTGCCTATAAAAAGTCTACATACACCTTCATTTTGTTCACATTTTGTAATGTTGCGTCCTTATGTTAAATTGCTTTACATTACTTTTTCCCCCACATCAATCTACACTATATACACCATAATGGAAAAACAAAAAACATCTTTTAACATCTTTGCAAATTTATTAAAAATAAAAATGTAGATTCCATTGCATAAGAATTCATACCCTTATATGGGACAGTTGAAATTTAGCACAAGTTAACCTGTGGCAAATTCAATTCAATGGGTATTATTTGGAAAGGCACACACGTCTTAATAAAAGGTCTAACAGCTGATAATGCATATCAGAGCAAAAACTAAGCCCTGATGTCAAAAAACTGCCTGTATAGCTCAGAAACAGGTTTGCGTCAAGCCACACATCTGAGGAAGAGTTCAGAAAAAAATTCTGCTTCATTGAAGTTTCACAGAATCATGTAGTCTCTGTTACCCTGAATGGAAGAAGTTTGAAACAACCAGGACTCTTCTTAGAGCTGGCCAAACTGAGCAACTGATGGAGAAGGACTTTGGTTAGAGTGGTGACGAAAACCTGATGGCCATTCAAGTTGAGCTTCATGATCGTATATGCAGATCGGAGAAACTTACAGAAGGACAAACATCACTGCAACACTCCACCGATCTGGGCTTTATGCTGGTGTGGTCAGATGCAATCCTCTCCTCTGTGAAGACACATGAAAACACATTAGGAATAAAAAATAAAAATAAAAAAGCTTCCAAAGGACCCTCAGACTCTGAGAAACAAGATCTAGTCTGATGAACCACAATTCCAAACATAATGTTTGAAGGGAACCAGCTCTGCTCATTACCTGCACAGTACCATCCCAATAGTAAAGTGTGCTGATAGCAGACTCATGCTATGGGGCTGTTTTTCAGCAGCAGGGAATCATCAGAATAGAAGAAAAGCTCAATGCACCAAAATATTGAGATACCCTTAATGAAAAGTATATATATATATATATATATAAATACTGTGTGTGTGTGTGTGTGTGTGTGTGTGTGTGTGTGTGTGTGTGTGTGTGTGTGTGTGTGTGTGTGTGTGTGTGTGTGTGTGTGTGTGTGTGTGTGTGTGTGTGTGTGTGTGTGTGTGTGTGTGTGTGTGTGTGTGTGTGTGTGTATGTATATATATACATACACAAACACGAAGCTGGAGGGTGCAGAAAGTGGAAGATGGACTCAAATAGAAGTAATAACTTACAATGTAACATAAAAAACATAAATAAGTATATTGCATAAGTCTTCATACCCTTAACTCAATACCTAGCTGAAGCACCTTTACAACCTCAAGTCTTTTTGGGTATGATACGACAAGCTTTGCTCATCAGCATTTGGAAATTATCTGCCATTCTTCACCTCACCTCTTCACATCTCAAGCTCTGTCAGGTTGGATGGGACAGACGCACATTTTCAGGTTTCTCCAGAAATATTTGACTGGGTTCAAGCTCAGGCTCTGATTAGGCCACTCAAGGACATTCACAGCGTTGCCTATAACATTTAGTCATTTTGCAGACACTTTTATCCAAAGCGACTTACAATTGGGGAATACATAAAGCGATTCATCTTAAAGAGGCAAACAGACAGAGGAAGTGCTCGTAACACCAAGTCTCAGGCATTGTTCAAATAAATACAAGCTAGCAAGAGAAGGAGAGAAAGACAGAGAGAAAGATGAAGGTTTTTTTGGTATAATCCACTCTTGCTGTGTGTTTAGGGTCACTGTCCTGTTAGAAGGTAAACCTTCTGCTCAGTCTGAGGTTCTGAAATTTGCTCCACACATGTGTATTAGTGTTCTCTTTGATCATAGGAAATTTGAAATGTGTGCGTCTTTAAACTCCGAAGATATTGGCAAAAGGTTTTTTTTTTCCAAGGTGAGATTTTCATTTCACCATGTCCCTTCCACAATTAATTGATTATTACTCGTTTAAGATTGTTGAACTTAACATATATCATTGCAAACGTTACTCTGTGCTCTAAAAATTAGACAAGGTTGCCATGCAAGGTCTTTTCATAATCTAGAGAAACGTGCGAGCATGTTAGTGGGGTACGGTTGAGACAGTGTATCAACTGTACCCGGATTGGTCTCCTATAGGAAAAAAGTCACATTTACACATATGCTACATTTGTGATATTATTAATGGACATATTTTCTAACATGAACGTTAAAAGAATTGCATATGCATTTCAAGAAATATACAAGGTGGTAAAGTGGGTACAGTTGAGACACCCATTATAGGTTGCTATGTACTGTATACAGTAACAGTTTAATCATAGAAAATAAAATGCACGGAGGCTGTGTGTGTTTGTGTACTGCTATTACCTACATCATGGGGACCAAATGTCCTCACAAGTATAGTAATACCAGTAAATTCACCATATGGGAATATGTTTTAGGTCCCCATGATGAAACAAGCTTATAAATCATATACAGAAGGATTGAAAATGTAAAAATGCAGAAAGATCCGAGTGATGTGTAGGTTTAGGGGTAGGGTTATAGAATATATGGGTATGCATACGGGTGTTATTTTTACTTTTTACTGCATTTGGCAATTTCTAATTATTGGGGGGACTTGTCTATGGTGGTTCCGGCCCTGGTGTGACGTGATAATATGTCCCAAAGCTTGCCTACTCTTCTACTACACTTTAAGCTTAATATTTTGCGTTCCTGTGAATTTTGTGGTCAAGAAAAATAAACTATTTTGCATCTTTTTTTTCATTGTCTTTACTCAAGATTATTTTGGAAGAGATTGGAAATCTATATTAACAGAAAAATTGAATGTGTATGATAGAAATTTGTATATTTGATGTACTTTTTTTATACAGAAAACTAAAATTTGAATAGTAAAGAACAACATATTATAAATGTGTTTATTTTGTTAAGAAAATTCCTTAAACATAAAAAGAAGTGGACTCAATAAACCAAATTTTGCACATTTTATAAATGACTTTAAATTATATGTAAATCTCTTGGAACAAACAAACAAAAAAAAAAAGCATTGAAAACATGTAATGCTCTGAAAGCATTGAAGTTTATGTAATTTGTTCTTTTTTCTCTCTCTCTCTGGCAGCTAATGTTAATTTGATTATGTGAATATACCTCTTGTTCTTGTGGCATTGAATCAATAAAGCATTAAAAAAACTTTGCTACACACTCAGAAGTGTGTACTTTTTCTTCACCAAAAGAGTACATAAGGGCGTATGGCACATTGGGACGCAGCACTATAGTCTCGCCATGACTGCAGGGTATAAAGGTCGTAGAAAGTATGATAGGGCCTACATTTTATTGCTCTGATAGATATAGTCTGCTTTGCCTGTCAAATTAATATAGCTCACTGCTCAGCAGGCACATCACATGCATTTATCGCATGAATTGAACAAGACATGAATTGTCTAAAATAAATGTGCACAGTTCAGCTGAATGATAATGTTGACTTTGACTGTATGTCTTTCACAAAATTAACAAACTGTACATTGAAACAAAATAGCTAACATTAACAATAACACTGATAGAGCTCCTGGTTTATGTCAATCAGTTGCCTCTCGGCCACTGATCTATGCTCGTGACGTTTTCTTTTAGAATTATCATTGGCTGATAGAAAAAAAAAAAAAAATTTTAAATGGAAATAAGATCAAGGCCCTCGCTCACGTCATGATCCGTTCTGTCGTGCAGCGCTTAAAATGGTGGACAACACAAGCCAGGTGCACCGTCAAATAACTTCTGAATTGTATTTTTTTATTTTTACTGGTTAAAACTATATCCGAAATAACGTTTTCGTGGAAACAAATCAGACTTCTAATCACTTATAGCGAGGATGAGACGAAGGGTAATACAAATATAAAAATGAAATATAATAAATAGTATAAATAATTGTATATATATATACATATAAAAAAGAATGATCTTTTATCTCACAACTCTTGTCATTGGGGCTTTTATTGGGAGGTGAATGGTGCTTCTCAAATTGAAGGCTGCATCCTCAAATTCTGATGAGCTCAGTACCGACTCGTTTTATTTCAGTTTATGTTCGTGATGTGTGCAGGCTTTATAGGATACAGCCTTCCGTTTGACAGGCACCAATAGATAAGCTTTGTTGAACTGAAAAAGTCTCTGAATGAGGAGTCGATTCCTCTTGATGGGAGGTTGGAATCGACTCTGGATTCCCAATGCATCTGAATCGAAGAATCGATTCTTTTTTGGAATCGATTCCCAGCCCTACCACTCTATTTAACGCGTTGTCATCTGAGGCGTGCTTTCACTGTTTGTTGAAGGAGTCACAGAGATGTCAGGAATCGCGGCGAAGCTCCAGCAGAACCGGGCACGGGCAGCGGGCGTCGGTACCAACGCTCAAGCGGTCAAATTCCTCAACCAGGACTACGAAGCGCTCAAGCGCGAGTGTCTGGAGAGCGGACGCCTGTTTCAGGATGACACGTTTGAAGCCACTATATCTGCGCTCGGGTTCAAGGAACTGGGACCAAACTCCTCTAAAGTGCGCGGGCTTGAGTGGCTGAGACCGAAGGTGGGTGTAACACAAACACAATCATTTAATAAATAATATTTAACAAAGGTGTTAAAAAACTGCAACATATATCCTATAACGAATATGAAATATTACATGAATGTGTAAAATAATACATGCATGAATATTAAATGCATATTTAAAAGTATACTTTAATTATATAGCCTACTTAAAAATGTTTTATTTAAAAAAAAAAAACTTTTAGTTTGCTGAATTTGCATTACATAAAATAATATCTGATACTACACTGGTTAAACCTATAGTAGCCTATTGATTTGATTTCATATTTCTGTAGCATTTATTGGGCTGACATTTACCCGTTTGCATGGTTGAAGTGTCCACACCCCTCATTACAATGGCAAAACACATTCTTCTCGAACCAGGTTCAAATCTTTTCGTACTTGTTTGCTCCAGGCCATCACACCTTGAGCATCTTGTCTTGTTGTTCTGTGTTTGGTAATTATAACCGACTATGAGCCTGAAGCTTCCTGTATCTGGGTGTGTTTGCCATCATTTGTTTTTTGAGGCTCTGTGATCAGGAAGCTGCACTTGTCCATAGTTTTAGGTCATCATCATATCACTGTACTACAGATAAATATATCCACATCAGTGTTTTAATGCATGTGTTTTCTAACACCATTCTGGCAGCCAGGAAAGAACAAAAAAGGCTGCTCTATAATGACCATGCATGTTAGTCTGAACTAGACAAACCGCTTCAGAGCCAAACAGACCAGGAAGTCATGGACACATATACCCCATAAGAGAATTTGCTCACTAAATGTAGCATGCTTATGCTTTGTGGTCCACATAATGCATGACTACTTACCAGAAAACCTTTTAGTGTCAATTACAGTGAATATGATCCTCACTGCTTGTATGATGGATGGTTATTGTTGTATTCAAGAATAATGTCAGTTTGACTCGCAGCCTCTTTTATTTTTAACAAGTAAAAATTATAAACAATACGATTAAATAAACCAATATTTAGCTGTCCCACATTTTTCAACCCTGTTACCGCATGATATTCCCCTGTTACAGAAAATGTAACATTCCTCAAAACACCCAAGAAGAAATGCAATTCTATTTGTGCACACATTTCAGTGAACAACTCAACCCTGTTACTTAATAAAATTTGATATAAGTAAAATGTATAGTTATGCTAAACATGTATTATTTAATGATTTTTAAATATTTAGCATGTATTAAATAAATATGAAATAATAATAATAATATATGCATGATTATTAAAGAACATTTCAAAGTTTTAATGTATTACAATTGATCTATAAACTCTACAATATTTTAATGACTTAGTATTTAATAAAGCATAATGGTTCGACTGAAAGACTAAATTAGACTCTGTCTGCTTAATTGGCATAACAAGTAAAAATATCTGAAGATTACACATGTTAAACATATAGTATTTCACTTTCTGGCATTCATTTTGCAACCCTGTTACTATATGAACTTCCACAATGCTGAAATATCATTTGGACCTTTCCCATGGCAGAAAAACATAATACAATTTTCATTGTAAGTTTTTACAGATTTAAGTGTTGGTTGCTCAACCACTCAGCCCTGTTACTCAGATTATTGTGATTCAAATAATTAAGCACAACATTGTATACCATAAACAAAGATTATTCAGTAACTACAAACCAACAAAATAACCACAAAATCTATAGTTACTAGTAAGTGTTATTTTAGCTAATTTTGCAACCCTGTTACTGCATGATTTCCCCACATTATAGAAAATGTAAGTTAAAATTATAACCCCAAGAAGAAACTTAATTTGGACCATTCCCATGGCAGGAAGACAAAATAACTTCATTTCATTGTCAATTTTTGCACAAAATTCAGTGTTGACTGCTCAGTCATTCAACCCTGTTACTTAAGTATCTGTCATAAAAAATAGTCAAGCAGATATTTTCTTTAATTTATGATAACATTAATGTGTTAATGAAACAACAAAACAACCTCAAAATCTTAAGTTCCAACTGAATTAAATGTTATTTAAGCTACATTTCCAACCCTGTTATTTAGCTCTGTTTAGTATCCTATAAAGAGCAATTTGTTTAATCAGTTTCATTCAGCAATGAACTCATCTCTTGTTAAGGTAAACCAGTGATTCATGTTTTTGGAATGCCTGTTTTTGTCATCCAGCAACTGACATCCAGCCCAACGTTCATCAGTGGAGGAGCATCCAGAACTGACATCTGCCAGGGTGCTTTGGGTGAGTCAATTTAGCTGTAATATATTTGCCCATTGTGGAGCAAGTGTACAATGGTGATAGCAAAAGATCGTAAAGAACTGTCCCATATAGAATAACCAGCAGAAGCCATTGAAACACTGAACCACAAAAGCAGTTTTTCTGGCTGAGAAAGTTTCAATAGAATCAATAGAATTGTACTGGGAAACACTCTGTTTGAGCAAACTCATCCATTCTGATTCATATTTCATCAATGATTCAACAGCCATTTTTTATATCTGTGAACTTTATTAATACTTTATTAATAATACATACTGTATTTTCTTAAAAAACAGTTCACCCAAAATGTTGGTCCAAATCTAAAGGGTGAGTTATCAGCGGGATCAGGAAATTCCTGTTGAACAATATGGGAAAAGCAAAACGTTTTTGTCTACATAGCAACTCTAACTCCCAAACTCACACATACACAACCTGTTAAACCTGTTCTACTCCATAAAACACAAACACTGGTGTCCTTTTCTCCTGTCTTGGAGCATAAGCCACTGTTTTCTCACATGCAAACATGCCCTAGGAGTCAGGTGACTGCAGTTTTCCACTGTAGCTGAAAATAATTTGCTAAATATTTGATAAGAGTCCTGATCAAACAATGCCGCTGACTTTACTGGTGATAAAGGACATTTCTTTGATGCAAATGAGTTTGCAAAATGTGTGTGAGCAGGAATAAGAGGAGAGGTGTTGTCCTGAAACATGCCAGAATTTACGTTTTACCAACGATATTGTAGTGTGCCATTGTTTTAAGTGTTTGCAGAATGAGCTGTAAAATCGAATACAATGTTAAATGAAAATACTGTTACTGTCCGTTTGCAATAGTGAGTCGCAGTTTTAGTGAATTCAATTTGATTTCACATCATCCTGCTGGTTTTCCAGGTGACTGTTGGCTTCTAGCTGCCATTGCTTCTCTTACCCTCAACCAGGACGTGTTCGCCCGTGTGGTCCCGTCTGGACAGACTTTTGACGCAGACTACGCTGGAATATTCCATTTCCAGGTTAATAGTGTCTTGTTCACATAAAAGCCAACTAACCAAAAATATTACAAATACTATGAATAATACTGGTGTTTTATAGCCTCTACTAATACAGAAGTGTCTGCTAATCGATATTCTGAACCTATTTTAATTGTTATTTTATATGCTTTTTGACTTAATATTAATTAAACAATATACATTATATATATGCTATTACTCAGTTATTTTTACATTTACATTTATGCATTTAGCAGACGCTTTTATCCAAAGCGACTTACAGTGCATCCAGGTTATACATGTTTTGTATGTTAATATTATTAATAATTAATATTGTTAATGCAAAGTTGTCTTCTGGTATATACTGTAAGTACCCATTTATTTTTAGCATTATTTCATTATTAAGCTACACATATTTTTACTAGAAATAGTTTATTTTAATATTTATCCAATACCCTCAACCAATTTTTAATCAACGTTTTGTTTGCGTTTGATATAAGTTAATATACATTATAAATTGTATTTAGGTGGGGTAAGCGATTTCTGGAAGCCAATGTTGATATTTTAAATCACCAAAACAAACACGCCCCTACCCCAAAACGGTCTCGCCCCACGCATACGCAGTATGCAACCCATGCAACGATTAGTTCTGTAAAACAAAGAAAAACTGCTGCCGTGTTCTATATATGATGTGCTGACACAAATTTCAAATGGTTTTTAACGGTCGCTTTGTCGCGTCCAATGTAGGCAGACTTTTCCGGCGAGGCGCATCTGGTGTAGACACGGTGTTACTCAATTATCAGGAAGAAACAAAGCGACCTCGGCGTCCAATCGCAGACCTTTCGCTCCTTGAGCGCTGGAAAACTGATCCGATATTTGTCCTACTTCTTGCCTTATCGTTCCGCAGGCGTTTTCCTTTTTAGTTTTTTATCCGCCATCTCTTTCTTTTTGTCACTAGGCTCGGCTGTTCACTGAACGCTCTCTCCTCCACATCATGATTAGACACGCCCCTTACTTCTTATTGGCTACAAGTTTGTTTTGGTACTCGGCCCCGACTCGATTACATACCACACCTTTAATTATTAAAATTGAGTTTAAGTCAAGTTAATTTTCGTATTTCATTATAAAGCGATATTTCTCTCTTAAAAAGCCATTTCTTACCATATATACAATTTAAAATAATAATAATATTTATTATAATATATTATTTTTTTAAATATTGATTTCATTTATGTAGTTAGTTGCGGTATTGTTATTTATGCAAAGTTGTTGTCTCATGTAAAAGTCACAATTATTTTCATCATTGTTTAAGGATGTGTCTCATTATTGAGCTACAATGACATTAGTGCTCTCAAACGATTAATCGCATCCATAATAAAACTTTTGTTTACATAATATATGTGTGTATACTGTGTATATTTATTATGTATATATAAATACAAACACATATATGTATATATTTAAGAAAAATATGGTATGTTTATAAATTAAATATATTTATATATAATCTAAGAATATGATAATATAAACATATAACACATACATATGTAATGTAAACGAAAACTTTTATTTTGGATGCGATTAATTGTTTGACAGCACTAGTTGCCATACATTCAGAAACAGCCGTGCTGTTATATATCTACATGACATTATTCCATGAAGATGTTTGTCAAATGTTCCATTAACATTTACATACGTCTATCATCTCTTCAGTTCTGGCAGTTCGGTGACTGGGTGGATGTGGTCATTGACGACCGTCTGCCTACTAGGAACAAAAAGCTGCTTTTTGTCCACTCTGCCGAGGGCTCTGAGTTCTGGAGCGCCCTGCTGGAGAAGGCCTATGCAAAGTGAGTATTCAGTAGATTCAAACTCATTTAGACTTCCTCAGAAATAATAATGAAAATCTCCTTCATGTCCTCAGGCTGAATGGCTGCTATGAAGCTCTGTCTGGTGGCTCCACCACTGAGGGCTTTGAGGATTTCACTGGAGGCATCGCTGAGGTCCATGAACTGCCAAAAGCAGGTCCAAACCTCTTCAAAATCATCCACAAGGCTTTGAGCTGGGGCTCGCTGCTGGGCTGCTCGATAGATGTGAGAAGTTTCATATTTTTGTATGTGTTCAGTTGCATAACCTTGTAATTACTGGTAGGGTGTAACTGGATCTGTTGTTTAACTGCCATCGAACTGGAATTGATAGTCGCAAAACCAGTTCTGTTGTATTTGTTAATGATGTTTGTTTTGTTTCGGTTTGGTTTAGATCACAGACTCGGCTGATTCAGAGGCCGTTACTAGTCAGAAACTGGTGAAAGGACATGCCTATTCGGTTACAGGAGCCGAAGAGGTTAGTGGTGACTAGTATTTAGGCTATATTTATAGGGATAGTTCATTCAAAAATGAAACTTCTGTCATCATTTGCTCACCTCGATGTTGTTATAAACCTGTACGAGTTTCTGTCTTCTACTGAACACAAAAAAAGAAGAATGTTGGTGACCAAACAGTTGACGGTACCCATTGACTTCCATAGTGTTTTTTTCCATACTATAGAAGACAATAAGTACCATCAATTGTTTGGTTTAATAACATTATTCAGAACATCTTCTTTTGTGTTCAACAGAAGAAAGAAACTCACACAGGTTTATAACAACATATAGGTGAGTAAATGATGACTGAACTGCCATTTTTGGTGAACTATCCCTTTATATTGGTTTGAATATGGAATATAATTTATGGTTGAATGTTACAGGTGGAGTACAGGGGCAACTTAACCAAACTGATCCGGATCAGGAACCCCTGGGGGCAGGTGGAGTGGACCGGAGACTGGAGTGATGGGTAGGTAACCCGGTGTTGGCTTCAAAACACACAATGTTACATGTCTGTAAACTAATAAGCATGTAAAGCTCTATTTCTGAAATCCAACTGTGGTTTCGCAGAGAGTAACCACACCCACCTGTGGCCCTATTCAGACATGTTACTATAGGAACTCCATTTAAGCCCTTATTGCCCTCGGGTGTAGGAAGGAGAGGCTGTGTGCCGCCCATCCTCCTCCTCACGCAGTATACACCTAACTTCCTCGTTCCACAACAAAATCAAGAGATATTGAGCATATGTAACTCACTGATGCTTAACATTGATTTTTTTCACAAAAAAGGCTTAAGCCTAGTCCTAGACTAAAATATACGTCTGAGCTGTTTCAGCTGAAAAAAACTAGCATTGACTGATCTTAAAATAAATCAGTGCCTTTGTTTTGTCTCAAGATGCACCCCAGTAATGCTTTCTTTAAGGCACGTACTTAGATGTCCTAATTGAACTATGGCCTAATCCTGGTTTAGGCTAAGCCCAGTCTATGAAACCGGGCCATTATGTTTCAAATAAATGTTGTTCTTTTGAGCTTTCCATTCAGCACAAAATGTATCATGGTTTTAACATTGATAATAGAAAGGAATGTTATACTTGAGCAGTAAATCAGCATATTATAATGATCTCTAAAGGATCATGTGACACTGAAGTAATGACGCTGAAAATTCAGCTTTGCTGTTTTGTAAAAATAAAAAAGCTTTAAATTGTAACAATATAACTGTTTTATTATATATATATATATATATATATATATATTTTTTTTTTATTTTTTTTAAATGCAGCCTTGGTGAACATAAGTGAACATTAAAAAGACTTATCAACCACAAGCTTTTGAGTTTTAGAGTATATATGCAAAATGAGCTTTTTATTCAAGCCAAATATAACATTTTAGCTGAACAATGACCAGGAAATTCACTGAATGTCATGTGATTGGTCTATAGGTCGTCAGAATGGCGTCAGATCAGTGACAGCGACCGCGAGAGACTGAGCTCCAAAGCAGAAGATGGAGAGTTCTGGTAATCTGCCAATGTGATATTTGTTTAATTGTTTGTTTTTTTAGGACATTTTAGTTAAGGTGTTCTTAAAATCATTGACAAGATATTTCTCTGCATCTCAGGATGTCGTTTTCTGATTTCCTGCGTCTTTACTCGCGGGTGGAGATCTGTAATCTGACCCCTGATGCGCTGTCAGACGACAGCGTTAATAAGTGGGCGCTGTGCAAGTTTGATGGCAACTGGAGGAGCGGATCAACTGCTGGAGGCTGCAGGAATTACCCTAGTAATGAACCGAATCAACTATCTGATAAATATATTATGCTGTATGATAATACAATATATTATATGAAATATTTGACCAAGAATACAAAACAAAATAAAAGAGTGATTGTCACAGTGCAGGCTGAGGCAAGGAAAGGGAGATGTGGAGATGAGATGTAAGTTTGTTCAGAAAAAATAACAATAATGCTCGAAGACAAAAACAAACTGAGAGAAAATAAACATGACAGCTTTGCACATCTCACAAAGACAATGCTAGTCAATGAACTGAGGAAATTGTTTAGATTAAGTACACCGACAATAACAATGAACTGAACTAGAAATAGGTGAAAGTAATCTGCAATCGTGCAAATAGACCAGCGCATGAAAATCAAGGGGACAAATGAAACGAGAACATTCAAAGAGTACAAGGAAACAAAACAACAAGAAATTAAATAAAACTAAAGCAATAAAAAGTGAGAGAAAAAAAACTATAGAAAAAAATATTTTTCTCGTTTTTTTAATCCTTTATTTAGTTTGGTATTTTTTTATATATGTGTATATACTAAACAAAAGCAACAAAAAAGACTGAAAGCAATAAAAAGGCAAAACAAAGCAATAAATAAAGCTAAAGAAAACAAAACCAGCAAAAATACTAAAAACAGTACAAAAAGCAAAGCTAAATAATGGTAAATAAAACAAATGAACACAAAACAACATCAACAGCAAGAAACAAAGTAAAACTAAACAAACACAACAGCAAAAAACTCAAAAGAATACTAAACAAAAATCAAAGCAAACGAATACTGTATAAAAACAACAGCAATAAAAAGTAAAACAAAGCAATGTGTTGACTAAAGAAAACAAAACAGCAAAAATACTGTTCCTGGCAGACTCGTTCTGGATGAATAAAACCCTCAGCAAGAAACAAAGTTAAACAAACACAACAGCAAAAAACTCTACTAAACAAAAATCAAAGATCAAGCTGGATGAGCAGGACGACGACCCGACTGATAATGACGTGGGCTGTAGCTTCGTTGTGGGTCTGATCCAGAAGAACCGCCGCAAATTGAGGAAAGCCGGAGAGGACATGCAAACCATCGGCTTCGCCATCTACGAGGTGAGCAGCCTAACGCTGTCTGGAAGTAGTCTGATCCACTTTCCTGCTTGTTCCTTGCAAGAACTATTAGAAGTTATAAGAATTGATTATTTCAAAAAGATAAATAAATGAAATTGATATATCTCTCTTATTATCGTCCACAGGTTCCTGACGAGGTATGGACTGCAGATACTGAAGCACAAAATCGCCTGTTTTTTGCTACATAATCTCCAAATCTACTAGTGTTTTCATCAGCTCATCATAGCTCTTAAAGGGATCATTTACACTAATAATCTAATTTCGTTGTGATATTCTGCTGTAGTTTGCCGGGCAGAGGAACTTCCACCTGGACCGTAACTTCTTCGCGCGACATGCTTCAGCGGCCCGTTCTGAGACCTTCACCAACCTGCGTGAGGTTTGCTCTCGTTTCTGTCTGCCCCCCGGCGAGTATCTCATCTTACCGTCCACCTTCGAGCCCAACCAGGACGGAGACTTTTGTGTTCGCGTCTTCTCTGAGAAACAGGCAGAGTTCCAGTGAGTTCCTGGTCCACAATATTTAGATTGGTTCTAATGAAAGTTTGTTTCTTCTGACTGAAAATATGTTTGGTTTTTAGAGAGCTTGATGACCCTGTCGAGTGCAACGTTCCTGAGGTACATTTCTCCATGTGTCCAATATGAATGTAATACAGTGTTATGACCCCAAATGTGAATTATTTCAATGTTATTTTTACTTAGATTAATGTGGATGAGGATGATATTGATATCCGGTTCAAGAATCTGTTTGGACAGCTTGCTGGGGCGGTGAGTATTACAGGATAATGATTTAATTATACTATTTTTGCTCATGTTAACCTTTATAAACCATATCCAATCTTTTGTTGTTCACAAGGATGCTGAGATCTCAGCATTTGAGCTGCAAAATATCCTGAACAAAGTGATATCTAAACGTAAGCTCTGAAAGTTTTTACAAGCCATTTTGCTTTTTATATTACGTCTGTAAAATATATAAGACAAAATTGTATTCATATTTTATTTATATAATACAACAGCATATAACAATACATATTAATAAATAAACGTGTTTTCACTGTAAAATCAGTTTTTCTGTCTGTTAAAATATGTGACTCTCTGTGAAAACCCAGCTAAAGTCATTTTATGTGATTTGCTGTTTTCTACAAAAAAGCATCCTTCATATGAACATTCTGTGAAAATGTAACCTTTATATCTTTAATATTGACTGAGTAAGGTCATGTCAAAGATTGAAATTATAGTGAAATTAATGGTAGAAATCAAACTTTGGTGCTTGTTTTCTCATCATTAGATTTTGAGACTTTAGCCTGGATTTCACAGAGAGGGTCACGTATAGTAAAAAAATTAATATTTTATAGATATCAATCAAGTATAAATAAATATGTTTTTTAACATATAGACTACTGGTTTCCTATTCATTTCATATTTTAGTTATTGACCATTTATGATAACCTTTTTTTAAAGGCAAAGACATTAAAACTGATGGATTTAGTTTGGACACTTGCCGCAACATGGTGAACTTACTGGATGTATCCTTTTGAATCAATGCACAAGACGTATTTGAAATGGATCAGTTTGATCAAAATAATTAGAAAGACTGTTTAAATGATTTATTTCTGCACTATTCTAGTCTATTCTTTCCTTTACTGGTGTCTCAGAAAGACGGCAGTGGAAAACTGGGCATGGTTGAATTTAAGATTCTCTGGACTAAAATCGAGGTGTACCTGGTATGTTTTCATGTTTTCATCCTGGTATCATTTAGTTGTACAATCTTTCTTTGAAGGTGGCAGACTGTTATAAAATGCTGTAACATTGCAGTCCGCCTGTGTTTGTGTTCTGTCAGGGTGTCTTCTCTAAATCCGACAAGGACAAGTCCGGCACAATGAGCTCTATGGAGATGAGGGAAGCCATAGGGAACGCAGGTCAGAGCTTAAAGGAACTGTTCACACAAAAATACCAAACCTGTTATCGTTTAATCACCCTCTTGTTGTTTGTACAGGCTTCTCTCTGAACAACCCTCTACACCAGATCATGGTCGCGCGCTACAGCGACAGTAATCACACCATCGACTTTGACAACTTTGTGGGCTGTGTTGTGCGTCTTGAAAGCATGTTCAGTGAGTGTGCGATAAACAGCCGCATTTGAATAAAGACTGATATGTGATATTTTGTATTTACATATTCACATTCTCGTTTGCAGAAACATTTAAAATGCTGGACAAGGACAAGTCTGGCACAATAGAGCTGAACTTTTTTGAGGTATGTGTCTCTGTTAGTCATGTGACATGCAGTGAGAGTTCTAGAACAATCTAGAATGTTTATGGAGGTTTTTTTATACTTAGTGCAAAAAACGGCAGATATTTGCTCCACGCTATTGTAGTACGTTATAAAACAGCAGAGTAATAACATTTTGAGTGTAAATTATCATATTTCATGGATGCCGCCTTATATTGGGACAGTAAAGCCCTCCCTACACCGAACCCTACACGATAAACACTTTATTATTAAATACCCATGAGGCACTTTGCTTCCATTTGTTTTTATATTTCCTTTATTTTTATTGAAATAATGTCTTTCTGATGTGTAATGTGAAAAGAGAGATGAATGAGCTTGGCAAAAGTTGGATTCGAACTCGGGTTGGTCGTGTCAAAAGACACAACCATGCCCTTTACATTCTATGTCACTGAGCCTTTTGTTAAGCTGTCCGACATTGGTGGGAGGAGCTAGTGGAAATAGCGTTTATCAACAAGGTGGGCAGAAATATATTTCCATTCATTTTTCCCACAGGGATTTTTTTAAGTATTCATTAAAGTATTATAAGCCGTGAACCAACGCAACCAGCTATGAGGTGAATCACGGCAGCACAAACTTAAATTTGAAGCAAAACAGTATTTAAAAATTGGACAAAAAGACAAAGGTTCTTAGTGGATTTAATGAGGGAATAAACTACAATCGCATGAAGCATTGGGAATGACGATTGTGAAATTGAAAACTATGTATTTAACGTTGTTTAAAGTCATCATTTGTGGTGCTTCATGTCAGAGGGTGTTTCCTGCAAACTAATTTGGGCGGTTTTCTGATCGTGACTCTGATTGGTGGAATTTTTGAACAGCATTATGGGAAATGTAGTTTTTCACCAATCCCACTGTTAAACATGATAATTAAAAAATGAGTTTAAAATGATGCAAACATATGCCATATACCGTCGATTAACAACCTCGGAACTCACAACAGTCTCTAAAGGTGTAAGTTAAAAACCAGAACGGTATGGTAGGATGCTCTTCCAAATATAGCCAAGACAACAAAACTCTGCTTCCCAGGCCATTTACATGACAACTGTATTTTGTCTCCCTCTAGTGGCTGAATTTTTCCATGCTTTGAGGAAAAGCAGCTGGGTGGAGATCTGACTAGTTTCTTACACACTGCACAGACACTGACATCCCTGGAATACCAGAGACAGAAGACAAAACTGACGTCTGTTGCCTACAATTCAAGTTTATTTGTTTAGCGCAGTGTAATATAATTCATATTGTGGTGGTTTAGCTAGTTGGCTATTGCTTATTTTGTTGTACAGTTCATATTAGGGTATTTGCTAATAAATTACAACTATGATAGATGGCCAAAATATGTTAATGCTGCCTTCGCGTGCTATCGGAAACTTCCTATTTCCCAATTATGAAGTCGTGATTGCGAGCTTGTCGTATTCAAGTGCTTTAATGTCGGACAGAATAAAATGTAGCATCCCATTGGTTGACAATCATATAAACATTCACCGCGCCGTGCTGTTTGCTGACATTTCTGGAATTTCGGTCAAATACACGTTTATTTCACTGCTTATAAAACATAAACATATAAATGCACTACTTTAGCGACAAGACAAAGGGATGTAGTTGTTGTGAGAACTGCATTGACAGCCGCAATGGTTGTCCCCCCCTCCATGTTTAAAATGTATGACCCGCCCAACTCGGAAACTCGGTTTCTAAATTATTTCTGAATGTCCCAGTAGTAAATACTTCCTTGTTCACGTTCAATTTCCGACTAGGAAACTCGTATTTACGATAATCCCGATATAGCACGCAAAGGCAGCACAACATGACTGTTTTATGTCTTTCTATTTTTAAAATATATATATAATCAAAAGCAAACCGCAAATAAATCTTGTGCCTTTGTCCTTAAGCCTCATGTATTTTGTCTGAAGCAATAATAGCTCATATCTATCTGTAGGCCTAAAAAAACACGCTCATGGTCTCAATGATGGTGACTTGTATCGCATATTTTATAGGTTACACTAAATACTCAAACATTTATCATTTAACCAAAAACGACTACAATTTTATTTGAATCTTTCACAAGAAATTTGCTTGGAATGGCTACCAGGTAAACACACTCATACTTACAGTAATGCATTTATTTAATGGAGGCTGTTCTAACAGAGGGGTTAAACGCATAAATGTGAAGACTGAAGAGATTACATAAATTACATTTTCAACATCTCACTAAGTCAGGCTGTTGTCCCCACATGCTTCAAAGCTACCACCATCATTCCAGTCCCGAAGAAGTCATCTCCATCCTGCTTCAATGACTACCGTCCAGTAGCACTCACTCCTATTCTCATGAAGTGCTTTGAACGGCTAGTCATGCAACACATCAAATCTGCCCTCCCCCCCTCCCTGGACCCCTTCCAGTTTGCATATAGGTCCAACCGCTCGACCGATGATGCCATCGCCACTGCCCTCCACCCAGCCCTCACACATCTGGACAAAACGGACACGTATGTCAGATTGCTGTTCATAGACTTCAGTTCAGCATTCAACACAATCATCCCTCAACAGCTCATTCATAAACTGGTCCAGCTGGGGCTCAATACATCGCTGTGCAACTGGCTGTTGGACTTTCTGACCGGGAGACCTCAGGCAGTACGGGTCGGCAGTAACACATCCAGCACCATCACACTGAACACAGGGGCCCCCCAAGGATGTGTGCTGAGCCCCCTCCTCTTCACTCTGCTGACCCACGACTGCACACCATCACACAACTCCAACCTCTTCATTAAATTTGCGGATGACACGACTGTGGTGGGTCTCATCAGCAACAGAGATGAGACAAACACAGGAGCGAGGTGAGCCGCCTGGCCGGGTGGTGCAGTGACAACAATCTCTCTCTGAATGTGGAGAAGACGAAGGAGATTGTCGTTGACTTCAGGAGAGTGCACACTCAGCATGCTCCTCTGACCATCAACGGTGCGACTGTGGAGAGAGCGAGCAGCACCAAGTTCCTGGGTGTACACATCACAGAGGACCTCTCCAACAACACTGGACCAACAACACTGCCAAGAAAGAAAGCAGCGTCTCTACTTCCTCCGCAAACTCAGAAGAGCCAGAGCCCCGACCCCCATCATGTGCACCTTCTACAGAGGCACCATCGAGAGGTCCTGATAGCTGACTCTGCTCACTGTGGTGGCGCCTGCAAATGCGTCCTGCCGCAAGTCCCTTCAACGGATAGTGAGAGCAGCTGAGAAGATCGTTGGTGTCTCTCTCCCCTCCCTCCAGGACATCTACAGCACCCGTCTCACCCGCAAAGCCCTCTACTACATTGCAGGTGATACCACCCACCCGACACACAGCTTCTTCAGTCTGCTACCATCAGGGAGGAGATTGCGGAGTCTCCAGGCCAGGACCAACAGACTGAAGGACAGCTTCATCCACCAGGCTGTCAGGAAGCTGAACTCCCTCCCGTCCTTGCCCCCCCTCCCCTCTCTTACACCACGCACCACTGAACTCTGACCCCCCCAACACACACCACACCCACCCCCCGCACACGCACACACACACACACTGTGACAAGCACCAGTCACTTTGTACAGCATTGGACTGACCTCATTTAACTACCTCTTCTGACAGTCTGGATAAAGACTGCTCTCTCGTCACTTTAATAAAATAGACTTAATAAGCTCTGTGCACTACACCATTCATATTCTGCACTGTCTGTGTATTTCACTGGTTTGCACTATTTACCATGTGCCTTATGCCACTTTATCTATTTTTTATTATTATTATTTAATTTTATTTTTGTTCTACATGTCCTTATTTGTATATTGTGCGTTCTACTGTTAGTGTTTAGTGTTATCTGTATGCACCAGGGAGTAAGAGAGTAATGCAATTTCAATTCTCTGTATGTATGTACGGTACATGTGGTAGAATTGACAATAAAGCTGACTTTGACCCTTTGACCCTAAATTATTTAATAAAAAAATACAGTTTGATCTGTACTAGGTAAATTGTTGCGTTTTGAGTGAATTTGTTCCTCTACGTGCCAGATACACATTTAACAATTCATAACCATTTCCGTTTGTTTCAAATATGTGTACTTTTGTCTCAATGTGTACATTTATTATATATATATATGTAGCGGACTTCACCCTGCACCACAAATAGACCACCGACACCAGGCTCTTTGGGGAAGCGAGTCTGCAGTTTATTGAAAGAGGACAGACAATTAACACACACCCCTTCAGACTCGCTGTGATTCAGCTGTCTCTCTCCAGTCACAGGCTGTTCTGAATTTTACACAAAGTTTTGTATCACAATGAACATTGTCTTTCTTAAAGAAATGTACATTTACATAAAACAAATTAAACAATAAAATAAAATGAATCAACAGTACACTCAATTACTTCAATATCATAGCTAATATATCTCAATTTGTTAGATCGTATAGTGGTTTCTTTTCTTGTTACACATACCTGCAGTTTATTGAAAGAGGACAGACAATTAACACACACCCCTTCAGACTCGCTGTGATTCAGCTGAAGGATGCAAAAACACACATTAGTACCGTCCTCCTTAATAGCAACTGCCATTTGTATACACAGATTTCTCTATAAACATACATTTTGACATTAAAATAAGTTTCCCACATTTACTGCACTCAATGACGTTCCCGCACACTCAATCCACCAAAAATTATATGATAGAACACTTATTAACACGGAAAAACCCACGCTCAATTTTGGCGCGCAGGCGGCAACATGAAACGAACATTTGCGTTCGTAAAACTCTGAATATACATCAAAATCGTCAACAGGTAAATATATGCTTACTCGTTTCAGTATCATAACACCTTTATGATTAATACAAACTCAAAACTTCAACTAATAAAGTACATTTTCACTTGTTTATGCAGAGCACTGCAGAAACATTACCTTAAGGAAATGTCTTATTACTCAAAACATAAATGTGACTAGAATTCAGGTTTTGAGTGACTATGGCAGGAGTTATTCACCAAATATTACAATTGCTCAACCTTCATAATTAATTAGTATTTTGACTGAACATATTTTTGTACTTTTGCCCCAGAAAACGCCCACCAAGGTGGGGTAAAATGCCTCCTTTCTTACCAACCAGTTTGCTTCATAGATCAACAGCAAAATGAACAGACTATAGTTTTTAATCTCTAAAAGTAAAAGGCAAGTAATGTATCAACATGTATATATATTTGAGGAATGTCCAAAATATCCAATTTTTTAACATTTATATTTATACATATAACTAAGCCATGCAAACAAATATGTTGTAATAAAAAAATAAATAAACATTAATCCATTAGCCATTCACAGCCATTTTAACATTTATATGTATACATATAACTGAGCCATGCAAACAAATATCAAATTCATTAGCCATTCACTGTTCATCCATGCAAATTTCGCAGATGAATTCCCCTCGAATCTCATTGGAACAATCTACATGTGCCCACTTTTGATTTTACCTCCTAGTTATACTGCATTAAGTGTAAAACAAAGGATTTGATAGACAGAAATATGTTATTATAGTAATTATGATAGAGAGAAACTATGCCCTCTGGGGGGCTTTTAAAATAAAATATAAAATTTAAATACAATCATTTATCCTCTCAAACTAATGAAATAAATTGTTTATTATCTGGCACTTACCATGTAATCCTCTTCTCTTTCAAATACGTCGCTGATGTAAGCTTCTCCAATTGTTTAAAGACAAAGAAAAGTTCTTGCTGTGGTTAACAGTTACAAAAAAGTCACAACACGAGACCAACCGGTACATAGAATATATATCAATATAACAAAAACTAAATTTTTATATTGTTCACACAAATAAAGATCATACACTTAAAATAAAATATAAACAATCATTTACCTAATGAAATAAATAATTTGGAAACCATTTAAATTGTTAAAGACAAAGAAAAGTTTGCTGGAACAGTTACAAAAAACACAACACTACATATATATATATATATAAATACACACACGCATGTATATATTTCAGTTTTTGTATTTATTTATTAAATAGATTTATTTATAATAAATTATATAAATATAGACATGTAAATATTTTCAAAAATATATACTGTATGTGTGTGTATTTTTATATACACATCATAAATATACACAGAACACACACATATATATTATGAAAATAAAATTTTGGATGCGATTAATCACTATTAATCATTTGACAGCACGAAACTTTATATAAAACAAATATAAAAATTTGTATAACAGTTAGTTCCTATTTGGCTCAATTTATTAATGTCAATTAAAATCAAAATGGCAATTAGTCTGCGCTTACCTCTTTATTTTTTGTATCTAAATATGAAGAGTTAATTTGCAAAAACAGATAACTCTGTTTTTAAAACTTTTCAAAAATCTAGTTTTTTCATTGTGCATTCAATTAATCTCAATCAAACTGCAGTTGGGTTATTTTGATTAGGTAAAAACTAAAAAATACTAGCTAACTAACACAATAAAAACATGATAACATTTATAGTCTGTTTTTGCAAATGTATGTAGCCTATATAGGCTATAGGTCTATATTTTGTATTTGTGTGTGCTTGTGTTTTTGTAATATTATTATATCCTTAACTTAAAAAAATGTGTAAATAGTTTTTAAAATCAAGTTCAAATAACAATAATATAATAAAGATACTGCATATAGCACGCCACTCTGAACTATCAATGAATGACCTGCAGAAAGCAGCAGAGGAGCTCTATATGCTGTATCTGTTATGTAGATACTGTATAGTTCGCCGGTTTTTGTAGAAGATAAACTAAGTCGCTTGAAAATGAGCGGCACCCATATGCAGAGTTTAAATAAGCAAAATCACGCGTGCAAGAGCAGCTTTTAAACCGAGTATAGAGCAGTCTTGAGCTGCAGTTAAAGTATTATTGTATCTACTTAATGTCTAAGCTCCACTGTGCACCGTACAGGTAAGGCCTTTATCACAGTCCGCGTGTCGTCACATCCGGCTCCAATTAGTAGCTTAAAGGAATTTACGCCTGCTTTATTGTCAATGGACAGACGCCAGTTTTGTGAAGAAAATCAAACTAATTTAGTTCAGTTGAACATTGACGCAAAAAAACATCAATGTTAAAACTGTGTATTTATACCGATTTTATACCGTGTATCCATCCTTCATTTTAATGTGTAACATTAGCCTATCTGAGCGACCAGTCAGATTAATGAAGAGCAGATTAATGAAAATGTTGTTTATTTTTTAATTATATTTATTTGTGAATAACTTCCCGCAATTGTTCAAAGTATACTGATATTCAATCGTTGCACGCAGTCACGGAGAATAACTCGATTAAGATGATCAAACTTATTTTTAATTATCGTCTATGGGCTGGAAATATTTATTTATTTAAACAACTTAAATGTGATGCAATTATAGAGGATTGCGTCATAAAGTCAGCGCGTGAAAAACATTGAGAATTGTGTTTAATACAACAAGTTTTCCCTAAACCTTCAATTTAATCCTATAGTCTTTAGCCATAATTAATGTTTTAAGCTTTGGCTAATTCTAATGCTTATTAATGTGATATGTTGTTTGTATAGTTTTCTCGCTGTTCTGTAATTAAATAAGGTGATCAGACTGTGAAGAATTGCTTATACACATACAGTATGGCTCGCGTGCTCCTGTTTAAGTCACGAAATACGCATTATTGCTTGGTTTCATAATACTCCAATTTTTGAGATGGGTGTCTTTAGAAGACGTATCTGTGCTGAATTCTACATAAATAATCCACAACAATGCCATGCTATGGGCACAGCCATTGATACATCACTGCACTGCAGCGGAAGATCTTTTACGCTACTATTTTGAATCTTCCGCTTTTCGAAAGCGGAGGTGTCATATCTCCAATAGGAAAGGCCTATTGAGCAGGGGCGGCTGGTCAGTAGAGGGCGCTTCTTCGCCAGGGAAGAAGCCGACTTCAACATGTTTCAAATACAGGGCTCTCCAGTCTCACGCATTCACCGCGAGACACACGCATTTCAACCAGTTCACACGCTCTCACGCCACACCTTGTATTTCTCACGCTGAGACGGGATAACTTGTCCCGTTATATATACAATTAATAGACGAGGGAATACGGAGGAAAGTTATCTGCGGAGATCATAGCTGTCTCGAGTTATACCACCTACCAGCCAATCAGAAATTAGGATGTTGTTGTTTCTGGGTAAATTATGCCATTCTGCCGCAACATGGATGCGGGCGCACAGAAAGCTTTAACTTAGCTTTGGCTTCCTGAAAGGAAAGTACTAGAGATGTTATAACAGTTGGTAAATCTGATAAAAGACAGATAAATTCATCCAAATAAAATAAATTGTTTTATATATTTTTAAAAAGTATCAAAAATACTAAGAAATGTGTCCCCAAACATGCCAACTGAACAGTAGTGGCAAAATGTATTTTTTATAGATGGTTTCATCGAGCGCACACGCCCCGGGACCGAAGTTAACTTCCGGTCTGTGATGTATATCGGGCTGGTTAGTGGCGCCGGCTACAAACACAGTTAAAAGTGATTAGTAATTAAGTTGGGCTCAGGTTGTTGTGCTGTGGGATGTGTTTCGCATACATAGATTTATTTGTGGCGACCCACCACAATATCAAAACTTTTCCAGAAGGCTTTGTTGAATAAACATGAGCACGTAATGCACGTTTAAAAATCAAAATGAGGTGTTTTTATATCATTGTATTTCTGAAGGAACACTGTCTTTAGAAAATGTTTGATGTCATTTTCATTTCATCTTGCATGTTGTATGTCTGATAAAGCAGCGTTTGTAAGCTCAGTTTACAGCCGTTACCGGGCGCAAACCTCTAACCTTAACATTATTTCCCCCGCTTTTAAGTGTCTCTTGCTGACAGAGAGTGAATTTGCATTTTTAATAATTCCGTCCAAGTAGTTATCACTGCATCTCAGTCCGTCTGATTTACGAAGCAAACATATTTAGCTTGTTATGAAAACATAATCTACTCCAGAGTGATTTAGCTGTTGTTATTGATTCTATTTGGATGTCTACCGGAAGTTAAGTTAGGGCCACAAACACGCGCATGCGCAGTAACGTTTGTTTATGTTGTTGCCGTTGAAACTGTCTATACATTTGTATTTTTAAATACATATTTTTATTAGAATGAATTTGTCTTTCATCAGATTTACCAGATGTTATCATTTCTATTTGTGCTGGTCAATTATGAACAATAAGTAAAATTGAACTTCTAGCAAAAACTTGGGTGCTGCAAATATTTGAGTTGCTCCTCCCCTTTGACTTGCCCCTCCCCTTTGAGTGGCCCCTCCCCTAATCTCAGTCCAAACTTTAGTTATAACTTGAGAGCTCTGAAAATAAGTTAAATATATATTGCAAATGAATCACGAAATTGCATTGTTTAGTCGTACTATATAGCCCGCAGAGTCCGCTCCAGTCCGGGAGCCCGCAGAGCCTGCGCAGAGCCTCTCTAGTCCGGGAGCCCGCAGAGTCCGCTCTAGTCCGGTTGGGAGCCCGCAGAGCCCGCTCTAGTCCGGGAGCCCGCAGTCAAACTCCCTGCTCTGCCGGCCCCACCCTGGCCTGGACATGGACATAGACATGATCTGTTGTTTGTATCCCATTACTTACTATATGTATGTATTTGGCTTGTGTCTTGTTGGTTTTGGTTGTATTGCTGTTGTAAAATCTTTTGAAATAGAGTGGGGGAACTATGACGTCAGAACCCGGAAGAGTAATTCGCCGCGGGTTCCTTCGAGATTTTCCTATGGGGTTTTATAATGGGGTTTTCAATTTATGAGAAAAATTAAGCCTGTGGTAAACATAACTTGACTTTTACGCTTTGTTCTACAATGTAATCTGCACACACTCACAGCTCAAACGTTCTTATCTAGTTACTTATTAAAAACACACGTTTTCAAAAATTAATATAACTGCTTACAATTTTTAGTTTTGGGTATGGATGTGTGTAATTTACGTTGTAGAACAAAACGTGAAATCATTTGGCGAAGTGATACGGAACTGCAATGCGGTGGAGAGCTGCCTGGAACTACTTTCGCCGTGCATTTCCCTGAAAATAATTGCACACCTTGAATGTTCGTCAGCCAATCAGATTCAAGCATTCAACTGCCCCGTAGTATAACTGTAAGTAATCATTAAACATTTGAGCCACAGGACAGCAAATCCTTTAAGATAAAGACTAAAAATTGTTCAATAAAAGCACGTTTTATATAAAACAATTATTGCATATTAATTAATTATATTTTCATAAGGTTTAATAAAGTCCAATGTAACAGGTGTCCAGTTATGGGTGGGATAAATCAATTTTTTGACACAAGGTACACTCCCTTCTCTCTAACGAGAAAAGAATATAAAACAATATTGGTTTACTGTCTTCAATTAATGCTGATTTAAATCAAACTTACATCATTTTTGCTTCAAAGGGTTATAGTTCATGCCCGACGTCATCCACCGGAACTGCTTCCGCTTGTGACAGTTATATGTTGCCACCTTCAGCAAAGAAAATAAGGGACACCCATTCATTACCCACCCCAAAATACAAGGACACACATAATCAGTAAACTCAATCAGTTTTCTCAATAAACCATGAGAAAACATGCTCAATAGGCTATGTAAACTTGCAACAGAACACATTGATATTGCTATTTTAAATTTGATTATTTTAAATTATTATTAGTCATTTTTGACAGTTGTGCAGCTGTTACCTGGATGGGATTAATTTGTATAATGTTTTTATTCATTTGCTTAACCTCTTAAGACCCTGCAGCCTCATATGAGGACATCATATTTTATTGAATTTCTCTGAGATTATACATGCAATCGTTTTAAGTCCTGTACAGAGCACATTCAGGGCTTTTCAGAGATGCTAAATGATTGGATGTTTCACCGTGACCACTCCCTCTCCTTGGTCTTCAAATATGTCTGAAATTAATTCAGTGACACTCTTATGGAAATATGATAATATTATGTAATTATCATTCAAATCTGTAACATTTTTAAATTGTTTGTCATAATTCAACGTCTCAGGAAAATGTTATGGGGTTTCAAAAAAGATATGACTTTCTGTTAAGAAACAGGACGTTGATTTCATACATGTCCTCATATGAGGACACCGGGACTAAAAGCATGTTTATTACGCATTTTGGAAGATTTAACAAATGAATAGGGAAATACATTTTATTTCAATATTATATGTATTATTATATATTATTATTAAAATATTGTAAATTATTACTCCATTATTACACTTCTTTTTTCATTATATGTTGCCCCAAAAACACATTAATATGCAAATTCCAGTGGCTGCTCCACGCCAGTTTTGTTATGCATTGTACTGTTCCCTCGCATAGTGGCTGCTCCACGCAAGAGCCGTGAGCTGGTTCCGTCCAGACCCTGGCCTCCGCTGGTTCCGTCCACCTTGCCTCCGCTGGTCCCGTCCATTTGTCTCTGCTGTTCCGTCCATTGTCCGCTGGTTCCGTCCATTTTCCGCTGGTCCCGTCCACACCTGTGCCTCCGCTGGTTCCGTCCAACTGTGCCTCCGCTGGTCCGTCCATTTTGCTGACCTGCGTCTCCGCTGGTTCGTCCAAGGTGTCTCTGCTGGTTCCGTCCGGCTCTCCGGTGCCTCTGCTGGTTCCGTCCGGGCTCTCGGTGCCTCTGTGGTTCCGTCCGGCTTCCGGTGCCTCTGTGGTTCCGTCCGGCTCTCCAAAAAAGAGCGCCCCCCAGAGGGGAGCTGGTATATTGCCTGGGTGGCCGGGCCCAGAGCCAAGGCACGGAGAGAGCCATTCATTCTGTTCCGCCGTGGCCTCCCGATAACATAGTTGAGACTCACCTTGGCCCTCCCGTATCCCCGGATCCGTCATGGCTTCCCGAATCTCCGTTCCGCCCTGGTGCCTTCCCTGTGTCCATGTCCTCCACCGAATCCAGGGGCGCCCCCCCCCTCCCCGGTATTGTTATTTCGTCGCGGGACGCGCCGTCCGGGAGGGGAGTGGTACTGTCATAAGCCCCGTATCTCCGTCACTGAACGTTCACCTGCACCGGTCTTGAGTTAATGTTAAGTCTCTTCACCCGTGTCTTATTAATCATCTTGTTTAGCGCATCCGTTTGTCCCTTTATAGGTCCTCCCTTGTCGTGGTCTGTGTTTAAAGTTTATTGTATGGTTGACGTGTGCTGACCATTAAATACTCCCTTTTGTTTCACTCCTTCGTCTAGCGCCTTTTCTACAGCCACGACCGTACACATATGAGGACACCGGGACTAAAAGCTGTTTTATACGTTTTGGAGATTTAACAAATGAATAGGGAAATACATTTTATTTCATTATTATTAAAATATTGTAAATTATTACCTTCTTTTTTCAAATGTTGCCCAAAAAACAACAAATATGCATATTTTGTTATATTGTATTGAGAGAACTATTTTATTGTCATTTTACACAAATTTTGCTGAAAGAAAAAATGGTATATTGATTCATTCTGTTATAACATAGTTGAGACTCACCTTTATGCAAAGTTTGGTAAAAAAAATCTTGAAAACTAAAATGCAGAGCCGATCCTCCCTACACGCAGAATACGCAAGCTGCGTAGGGCCCCCAAAACCAAATTATATATATCATTTGAGTCTCGATGTCCTCTACCGAGGACAAATATTTTTCTCATAAAACTTGGGTCTTAAGAGGTTAAATTAGGACTACATTATTACGTAATTATTTGTCCCAATTTTATCTAAATAATTTAGCATTTTTAAAATGCCAAATGACATATGATTATTTATTATGTATATATTTATGAAACATTAATATTTATGTAACAAATGGCATTTTTTGTCCGTATCTCATATTTCCTTAAAGATGCTGTATGTAGGATTTTGACTCTACTAAAGCATAAAAATACGTTAGCAGATATTTAAGAAACATGCTAAGGTAACATACTTGTTTATCTGAAAAACAATGCTACAGTCAGTGAGTTATTCTCCTTTGAAAATGTGCGTTCTGGCCCGGAATGTCTGTGTTTGTTTTCGTTTGTGAAACCCGCCCACGGCCAGTTTACTCAATTGTATTTCGGCACCCCGGGTTGCTAGTTGGCGGAAAACACCATGCATAGTAAAACTAGGCGTTGTAAGCTCCACATATGGTGATTTCGGTGAGGAGACGAGGTGGAGATGCAAGTATGCATCCCTGTATCTTCCCCTGACTGGGATTTATAAAGGGATTTTTACACAGGTTCTGGCGTACGCATGGTTTTATAAATCTGAAAACTTTTGTGAAATATAAAGAGTTTTATAAATGAGACCCCTGGTCCTCAGTAACTGCCATGGTAACGAAAAATACTACCAGAGTCATTGGGGACCAGAAACTGTTTGGTTACCCACATTCTTCAAAGTATCTTCTTATATGTTCAACAGAAGAAATTATTACAGGTTTGGAACAACTTGTGGGTGTGTAAACGACGACTACATTTTTGTGTGTCAGTCCACCCACCAAATCAGACAGTCCACTGTGAGCAACTGAAAGCTCCTCTACAAACTGCACTTTCTTCATAAGTTACTGGACAGACCTATTGATAACTTTTCCATCTGGAGAGCCTTGTGTTCAGTGTTGGGGGTAACGCATTACAAGTAACGCGAGTTACGTAATAATATAATTTTTTTCAAGTAACTAGTAAAGTAACGCATTACTTTTTAATTTACAAGAAAATATCTGAGTTACATTTTCAAAAAAGTTATTTTTTCAAAAAAAAAAAAAACAATTCATTTATTGACTGACAGTGCGCCGTGTGAACATGATCTTACTGTAGTTCTAATCTAGACTAAATGTGAATGTGTATTAATTAATCCTACTCGCAAAAAACAGATTCAGTATTCATCAAAATGAATTAAAACAGTGAAATGCAAACTCAGAATATGACACAAACCTGCAATAATTAAATCTGTTGAACAACACAAATATATCTAATCTCATTTTACTAACCAACGTGTTTGCTGCTGACATTTGATGATCCAGTTCAACCATACTAATAAGCAAAAATGACTTTAGATAAACTAACAATTGTGCTTCGTTGTTGTTTTTATTGCTGAAGAGTGTTGAACCTTCTTCTCCTGCGTTCTTCTGTACAGACGTGATTTACTCTTCCTTCAGCTTGAGGTTTATTCATTACACTTTTTGGTGTAAAGGGCTTTTTAGATTTGCTATAAATATAACTTCTTATATTAAAAACAAACAATCAAGCCCTGCTCATATTTAAAAAGTAACGCGAAAGTAACGCAAAATTAATTTAACGCATTACTTTCCATAAAAAGTAACTAAGTAACGTAATTAGTTACTTTTTTAGGGAGTAACGCAATATTGTAATGCATTACTTTTAAAAGTCACTTTCCCCAACACTGCTTGTGTTCAAAGGGCAGATTTGAACTCTAGGGCCCGGTTTCATAGACAGGGTTTAGCCTAAGCCAGGATTAGGCCATAGTTCAATTAGGACATTTAAGTAATTTTTATAAACGTGTTTAGAAAAAACATTACTGGTGTGCATCTTGAGACAAAACAAAGGCACTGACATGTTTTAAGATCAGTCAGTGCAAGTTTCTTTCAGTTGAAACAGCTCAGATTTACATTTTAGTCTAAGACTAGGCTTAAGCCTTGTCTGTGAAACCAGGGGTTGATGTTTTAAACAGCGGCGCGCAGGTTTAGCGCATGCTTCTTTAACGGCATGCGTTCTGGAGACTCCGTCGCTATGGGAAAAAAAGACGCCAAAATGCCATCACGTGCAAATGAGCTTCTCTAATACTTTTTATGAAATTGATTTCATTATAATTGCTATTAGTATTATAAACAGTACAAAATACTTATTTGTTGATTTAACTTTGTGTTGGCCTTTGTAAAATACGGGACAAATCGTGTCCCGTATTGATTTGATACGGGACGCATCATTTTACCTTTAAACACGGGATGATTCCGTATTTTAAGGGACGGGTGGCAACCCTATTTAGATTGAGTGAGAGAGAAGTGTTTATTACATTTGAAATATGGATATGTTTTTCTTACAAAAACAAATGGATTCGCTACAGGAGGACTTTATTCAACCCCCGGAGACCTCTGTGAAGTTGGCACCCCATAAAAAGAAATAATCACCAAAACTATACCATTTGTTTGAGCTGATTTGTGCCGCAAAAACGAATGTTTGTGCTGGTTTGGTGTTTGAGATATTAAACATTATTTTTTTGACCGTGTGACGTTACTCTCCACCCCATGTTGCCCAAATCGCTCCAAACCAGTGCATTCGTTTGTGTTCGATTTGTGCTGCTAAAATAAACCTGGTATCTTTGAGCCCTTCTTAAATATAATGAAAAAAAAACTTGTTAGGGACTGTTATGTAACTCTCCACCCCATATCGTCTACATCGCTCCAAAACGGCGCCATTCGTTTGTGCTTGATTTGTGCCGTGGAAAGAAACACAATAACTTATTCACTTCTTGAGAAATTATAAAATCTCTGATTTCTGTCATTGGACAAAGATCGTCAGTGACTTAATCAAGCTCAAAATCGAACGAAGGTGGTCAGTATTTGTTGACGTCATTTATCACATTTATCCACGTTGTGCGTCACAGTGTTTAAACTATTGTTACTTACCATAACGCCCTTCGTTTGTTTGTGATGAACAAATATTGAATCTCCTTTGTTATCATTATTCACCTTTCTTTCTTTCTTTCTTTCTTAGTCTGACTTTATCTGACGGATTAGTCTAGTTTCATTTACCGTGTTAACATCTGTTTGCTTGATTGATAGCCTATGAAGCCTTATTAAAGTGTTGTCAGGAAGGTTTGTTTTAAATGTTTGCCCATTGCTTTACTAAAATGCTAAAATAATAGAAGCATAAACATTCTGCAAGATACAAAGACAGCTACGGCATATTTTTCTCTGAAGAAGACGCATAACCAGTGAAGCAAGCAAGCAAGGTGTGGTGTGTTTCTTTTTATTCAAAGTATTTGTAAAGGAATATTTATATATTAGTTCGACCTGGAAGAATTGTTCGACTTGATAGTTTTCTGGTTTGTTGTCAGCATGATTAACCTTGCCAACATTACATTGTACAGACTGACCAGTTAAAGGAAGAGATTTACCCAACAACGATAATTCTGTCATTATATACTTGCCCTCATGTCATCCTAATATGTTTGTGAATTTCTTTGTTCCCAGCAACACAAAATGAGATATTTTGAAGAATGTCCATACAGTAGAAAATAACTCCTTTTGATTTTTCTTTTCCTCAGCTCCAAAAATCAAGTATTGGAGGTATCTATGTTTTGGTCTCTATTTTATCAATTAAACATGGACAAAATCATTCTTTAAAATAACTCCTTTTGTATTTTTCTTTTCCTCAGCAGGGTAACACATTAATTCCAACACATTAACAGTTTCCTTTAGTGGGATGCATATCAATCAGAACAATTAAACGGTGGAAAAAAGAACAGATGAATGTGTAAATTAATTACTTAAAATTGGTTTCCTTTTAATTTTGAAGAACAATGGAAGTGTTTAAACTGATATGTCAATTAAAGAACAGATGACAGAACAATTACGGTGGTGAATGTGTAAATTAATTACACATTTGAATTTTTTTTTTTTTTAAAAGAAATATGTACAAATTTTTAAACTGAAGAAAAATGATTTGTGTTCAATTAAAGAACAGATCAACTAGAAAAAAATCTGTTGACTTCGTGTAATTTTTTTTTTTTATTAAAAGAAATATGTACAAATAACAATTACTGAAGAAAAATTATTTGTGTTCAATAAATCATGGAACTGTTAAAATGGGCATACGTTGAAAATAAATAATTGTTTTGCTCCTTTGTGAACATTATGACATGGGGTTGTGTTTTGGTTTTTGCAGAGACTGTTGTGACAAGACCAGTCCAAGATATTCATTATCCAAAAATATTTTTGTTCTCCATTGTGAACATTATGACATGGGGTTGTGTTTTGGTTTTTGCATAGACTGTTGTGACCCGGAGAGGTCATCATATTTCTCCTAGCCAAGAGTAGGTTCTTCTGCAGTAAGCCACGTGGTCACAGGTTTTCCTTGTACAGTCAATTTTCAAACAAATAGGTGGTCCGGTGATCTCCAGCGTGTGTGACTCGGCCATTGCAGAGGAATTTCATTGATGAAATATCTTTTGTTTTCCAGCTATCTGGACTTGTTTCACTCTTGGGGTGACACAGTAGTGTTTGTGGTCTTCAGACTGTGTGTGACTTGGAGACTGCAGTGTGGAGAAGAGCATCCTGTCGTAATTGTTGCGCTTGGTACTTGTTTCATTATTGCGTTGACTATGTTAGCAAGATTTTGATGACCTGCCTCAGTGTGGACCTGGTTTTAAGAGCATGAACACATTGTATTGTTGCGCTTGGTACTTGTTTCATTATTGATGTGATTATGTTAGCAACATTGCAATCTGCACTGACCTGCCTCACACCTGGTTTTAGGTGAACACATTGAAATACTTCCAAATCAAATATTTCAATTTTTTTGCAGCTTTTTGCAAGATCTTTGGCAGAATGCATCCACTCTTCCAACTCCTTTTGAAAGCAGATCAAAAGCACTCTTCGCCAAAAGGAGTCAAATATTTCACAGGTTTTTTACACTTACAAGTGCTCTTTGTCATTTTGTCGACTGCATAATGGCAGAATGATCCACTCTCACAGCCTGGTAGTTGCCATTCTTCAAAACATTAATTTTTTATCTTTTTTCTCTTCAGGTTTATGTCAAAAGGAGTCAAAGGCACAGGTATTCTTTACACTTACAAGCATTTTGTCGACTGCAATGGGTGTTTTAGTAGGACCTGGTAGTCGCTTTTTTGAGGGGCCTAAGGCTTCAAAACATCCAGTTTTTTTGTCTTTTTCTCTTCAACAGGGTCTTCTTCTACGTCTGCATTGTTGCAACCACTCAGAGCAAGAGATCAGGTGCATCCTGCTCACTGTCGCTTTTTTGGAGGGGCACTAAGGCCTTTCCAGTTTTCAACAGGGTCTTCTTCTACGGATTGTCTCCGTGTGCTCTGTTTTCTTCACTGGAGCAGATGAAAGCCTCATGTTCCTCTCAAGAAACTCAAGGTGACCAGGGTTTGGCGAACCGGTCAGTCTCCTGTGGGGAGGCTTTCATGTTTGAAGAGACCCGTGTGCTCTGTTTTCTCATGTTTCAGCAGATATTTTTAAACTCAGAAAGCCTCAACATTTGCAGAGCCCTCATAAACTAAACTCAGCTGTGTTGTGTATGACACTTTTGAACCGGTCCATGGAACCATCACAGCTGGGGAGGCTTTCAAAGAGGGAGGTAGCATTCCCTTTTTATGTTTCATATTTTTAAACAAGTTCTGGAAGGAAATCAGATTGTCATTTGTCAGAGCTGCTGTGTTGTGTACACTTTTGAAATGTGGAACCATCACAGCTGTCCAAAGAGGGAGGTAGCATTCCCTTTTTATGATATTTGGGACAAGTTCTGGAAGGAAATGCAGATTGTCTCTGTCACCATGATGTGCCGACTGTTTTCACAGATTTCTGTCACCGATGTCTTTAGATCTGTGTGCAGTGCCCCCTCAACTCCATTTACCTCTGTTGAATGGCCATCTTCGTTGACACATGGCAGGACTCCCTCTGCAAATCGTCTCTTCAGTTGAGCTTTGCAAGTTTCTGAGACAACAGGTAAACCTTTATCATCATTTCCTTCTGATTCGCTGAAGGCAACAACTGAAATTCAATGAATCAGCTCCCTTGCTTCTTCCAGTGAATTAGATTGTAAAAGTTGTGCCATAGCTCGTAGATAGAACTCTCTAACTCTGTTTCCTTTTTGTCTTAAGCATTACCACCAGCTGATGAGCATAATGTGCCACATCTACGGTAATGAAGCAAGGTGGAAGCTGTGTGTCTTCAGGCTTCTTCGTCAGCACTCCAAAGCACTGATTGATGTAGGTTTTCAGGTCTGGGTAAGGAGTGAAGGCCTTAACTAACGCTCAAAGCAAAGCTAAGGAGAAATAACAGTCTGCTTCTTTGGGCACAGCAGCACCTGCGTGTTGCCATTCATTGAGCCACTTGGCTATAGTATTGATGGTGTGGTTCTCTGTTAGCATTTTCACTACTGGAATATGATCTCCCTGTGAACACAAAATACCTTGATATAGGAAGACATGCCCAGAATTGCCACAGGGTCTTCTCAATCTTTTCACAATTGAACCTGTTGCATCAAAACTCACAATGGAACCAGAGCACTTGAATTTCATTTGATAAACTTGCATCTGGGATGGGGCCCAGTAATGGCAAAAAACACTATCAAGGCCTATGTCATGAATGCTTCCATTGTGGGGTACACTGTATTTTAGTAGATGCAATGACATGATTGGGTCTTTGTCGCCAAGCTCTTTGTCACCCATCTCGTTTGGCTTTTCTTAATGTTGCCAGAATTGGCAGGTGGCTAGGCTCTGGATTACCAACATCCATCATTCTGTTGAAGTCCAGTGTTAAGTTTCCACAGTCTGTGATGATTTGGGGTGCAATGTCATCTTCTGGTGTTGGTCCATTGTGTTTTTGAAAACCAACGTCCCTGCACCCGTTTACCAATAAATGTTGGAGCACTTCATGCTTCCTTCTGCTGACCAGCTTTTTAAAGATGCTGATTTCATTTTCCAGCAGGATTTGGCACCTGCCCACACTGCCAAAAGCACCAAAAGTTGGTTAAATGACCATGGTGTTGGTGTGCTTGACTGGCCAGCAAACTCACCAGACCTGAACCCCAGAGAATCTATGGGGTATTGTCAAGAGGAAAATGAGAAACAAGAGACCAAAAAATGCAGATGAGCTGAAGGCCACTGTCAAATAAACCTGGGCTTCCATACCACCTCAGCAGTGCCACAAACTGATCACCTCCATGCCACGCCGAATTGAGGCAGTAATTAAAGCAAAAGGAGCCCCTACCAAGTATTGAGTACATATACAGTAAATGAACATACTTTCCAGAAGGCCAACAATTCACTACAAATGTTTTTTTATTGGTCTTATGAAGTATTCTAATTTGTTGAGATAGTGAATTGGTGGATTTTTGTTAAATGTGAGCCAAAATCATCACAATTAAAAGAACCAAAGACTTAAACTACTTCAGTCTGTGTGGATTGAATTTATTTAATACACAAGTTTAACAATTTGAGTTGAATTACTGAAATAAATGAACTTTTCCACGACATTCTAATTTATTGAGATGCACCTGCATTTGTTTTTAAGGGGCCAGAAACACATTAAATGTATATTGACTGTTAAGGAAACTTAAGACAATACACAATTATACTTTTCCCCATTTTTATTGGACAAAATCCAGCAACAGTGCTTTTACACAGTATTAGTACAGCCAGAGAGGTTACAGTACATTGCAGGTAAAAAGTAAGATCACAGTGCACTTGGAGAATAAAGAAAGAAAGAAAGAAATGCATTATCTGACTATATCAAGCACAGATCTAAAACACTAAATTCCACTGTTAAAGGGGGGAAAAAACAAAACAGAAAATAGTAAAAACCAGCACCGCGCGAGCAACTAAAGAGCGCTACAGGTATGTAGAAGAGATGGATGGAAAACGGCTTGCGTGACGTCACTTCTCCTCCAGAGATATTATAATTTCTCAAGAAGTGAACAAGTTATTGTGTTTCTTTCCACGGCACAAACCAGCACAAACGAATGGCGCCGTTTTGGAACGATTTAGATTGCATGGGGTGGAGAGTGACGTCACTGTTCGTAGAAAGTTTCTACCTGGTCTACATTGTTTTTACCTGTATGAATTCTTAATTTTAAAATGTCTTAGCATAAATTAATAAAACATACATACATCTTTTTACATGTAATACTTCTGTCTTTGTTCCTGAGGATACTGTATGTTGCAAATGGTTTCACTTGAAACAAATAAATGCTCACACACACAAACAAAAAATTAAATGGTAAACCTATGTAAAGTGAACCGGTAATCCAATGCCTTTTTTTCTTTCTTAGATACAAAATATTGCAGTAGAGCTGTGCAATTAATCGCATGGGTTGTAGTTCACTGACAAGCTATGCCATATCACGTTCATAATCGCAGATGAATCACATTCGATTATGAACGCAAAATTGCCTGGCTTGTCAGTGAACTACGGCTCTGTGTATTCCCTACTGGAAAATCCAGCTAGACCAGCTTAAACCAGCTACCATCTTAAACTGGTATTAGCTGGATTTTCCAGTAGGGTTAACTGCCGCTCCATCTGAAAGCAGGTGATGGTGATTTACAGCTAATCACGGAACCGGCTTTACTGAAGAGATGCGCATGATAATCCCATGCGATTAATTGCACAGCCCTATATTGCAGTATATCCTTTTAGTTGGGATGTTTCCACATCAGCATGGATTGCTGGTAGAATTTATATCTGTCCAATAAGACGTCATCTGATTTGTGTTGGCCGTAAGTACTGCTATCAGTCCAGAATAGTAACAGCGATTGTACTGCGGTGGTGTAACCACAAACTGTTGTATATTTGGCAGTTTGGTTGGGACAATACCAAAACGCTCCAAACACATGCCGAGATATGCATCCTCTATGAATATGGGCTTAGTGTGCTTTGATTCCTGAATAAATTTCTGCGGCAGGTCCAAAGTAATGATGTAACACATGCCTAGAGGATACGGTGGATATGTGTCTCTGGGGTACACGTCATAGGGGAGATAAAACTTGTTGAGCGGATTTCGAATGACAATGCTTGCATACCACACTAGCCCGGTCATATAGTTGGTTGGTACTGGGTTCAGACTCACAAGCATATTTATTAGATTGTTCATGTTAAGGAGCACGTCAGCATCCACTTTCACAGCAAAGGACGCCTGTTGACAACTCTTGTTGAGCCATTCCATCATCATCATGGTTTTAATGGTCAGGTTCTTGTAGGAATCCAGGAAGTTGCTCTGGAGAAGGTCATTGTACTGTTGGCTCTCATTCTGGAGTTTCTCCTGCAATATTTCTTGATCATTTCCACTATGAATGCCCATAATAAACAGCACCAGCACTACTTTGTCCCCAATGAGCTTTTCTCCACCCCACGTCCTCCTGATGCCACTGCGTGCCTCAGCGTCCCGAGGAGGGACCGGGACCATAATCACCACGAAGGGCTTTTGCTGTTCACATATCGTTGATTGGTCAATGATAAATTGTATAGTTTCGGGGGTAAGCCACGTGGTACAACCCTGGTTCTTTCTGGACAGTGCTCATTTCTGGTTCCTCATTTACAGGATTCTTACTTGGTGCTGCTGTGCTTTGATGTTTTGGAAGAGGATATTTTTGATGTTCTTTCTCATCTTGCCCTGTTGTCATAGATGAATAAGAGAGATACGATAGTAAAGTAGCTCCTGGAACCAGGATAAAAAGCAGGAAACGCTTGTGACAGGACATCTGTCTTGCGGAACAACTGAAATAGAACAGAAAGAGACAGACAAGTAAGTGTCTAGTAAGCAAGTTCTTAGCAGTATGTTTGTACTGATGTCAGTTTCATGTGGTCTTGAAACACTTTTAAACCATTTTCAGGAAAAGCTGGCATTTTTTGACTGAAAAATTTAATGTAGTGTAACCATCAAGTAAATATTGCAGTATATCCTATTACTTGGGATGTTTCCACCTAAATATGGATTTCTGGTTAGATTAATATCTGTTCAATAGCAAAGGCAATTTCTGTCAAACTGCATCATATGACCTTGAGTTGATAAACAAATGTTTTCAAATAATATTTACTGCTCCACTGCTAATATGATCACTTTTGTATATTGTACCTTTAGGCATACAACAGTTTGTCACTTGCACCTTTAAAGGAACATCTTTGTACCTTATTTACCCTAAAAATGTTCATAGTAGAGGGCATATTACTACTCAAAGGTACTAACGTGCAGTTTTGGGGGTAAATAAGTTGAAAAGTTTTCCGTTTAAGAGTACTGCCCCAGTGACAAGCCGTTGAACCACTAAAGCCCGAAGTATACTTTGTTTTTGTACAGTCCAATGCGTAGCCTGTCAAAGTATACTCCATTTGATAGCATGCGCAAACTCAGCCGGTCGACACAAACGCTCTAGACAGCTTCATACTTGTCAAGTGTCTGATGTATTTTCTCCAGAAGTTAAAAAATGTCTATGTACTCTTCTAAGCTAAAGTTGCAGCTCGTTCATAACCCCCTCACACATGCGCTTGTCAATGCAGGCGTCTGATTACTGCTGTTGTCTTTTAGTCTTTTGCCTCCAAAATGTTTGTACTCCGCGGCAAGAAACCTGATTCGCTGTCAAGGCAACCAGTAGTGGGAACGCCCACTAGCGACCACATCGCCAGCCCCTGGCGACATGCAGCAACAAAAGTCGCTGTTAGTGTGAACGGGGCTTAATTCATTTTTAAAATAGTAAACGTGCTAACTTGTCTGTGTTTTGTATATCTGCAGTCTTAGTTTCAGTTTCCCTGTCTGAATGATAAATATAAAATGGCTGCCACTGACAGTTGCTTCCTCTCACGCAGATGCAGAACGTATGTGCTAGCAGTCTGTTGGGTGTAGCCTTTGTAGTGTGTTCAACTTGCTAACCCATAACACAGCTTCAATTGTCACTAGTTCTTTTTATGTCAGTGAAGTAATTTAAGTGAAAGTAAGCTGAAGTGATGATGATAACTAGTGGGCTTTTTTGGGACCTGAATAAATCTGATTCAACACTAGTCTGATTCAAGCTAGAGTCCAAATGCTCTCGTGATTACGGTGTCAACAAATGAATGCGTCAAACCACATATGCAGTTCACATACAAAATACATCCACAAATACTGCATCGAAACGCCTCCCATAAAAGCATACATTAAAGTTAAGTTCATAATATATTCCACAAATGAATAAGACATTTTCTAGCTGTAATTTAATGCACACACAATTTACCTCATTGAACTATTTTTAGAATTTAGAATTTGTAGAAACAGAGAACAAAGGCACACTGTGCACTTATTTGTGCTTTACAGTAAACTGAATCCCTTCTATTCTGGCATTATTGATACTTTCCCAATCGTCGACACTCTTGAGCACAACACCACATTTGTAGCAACATAAATTAAGACTTGATTAAAGCAAATCGTTTAGTATTCTACTTAAAAGGGTACGGCTCTAAATTAATTAGTTAAATCCACACATCTTACTCTGAATGCTGGCAATTTCAGACAAACCTTTAGCAACGATAATGAAGCTTTCAATTTCTTCTGTTCAACACACTTGCTGACTCGTTTACTATTTAACCAGAGCAGCCTGTTATATCAGAAAAACCAGTTCCTCTGTCCTCTGAGAGACTTTAGGTCATTTGCTGTTAGATCAACTAATCTCAGAAACGTTCCTGGCTCAATTTTTTGATTGTGTTAAGATTACTTCTGAAGGAAGACAAACACAAAATAATGACAAAAGACAACTTATTAAATGTCATGGATCTGTATTTACTAAGTAATCCAATATTTTGTAGAGAGCGGTCAAAATTGCATTTTTCTTTTATGGGGGTAAAATGACTTAAGAAAGATGGCAGCGTCATTACGTTAACTTTACATAGAGATTGATAGGTTTATTGGTAAAATCTATTGACTTTAGAACTACATACCAATGGGGAGGGTTAAAAAATGGGAAATAGCACTTTTCACATTTGTTTTTCAATAAACTCCCTATATAATAAATTGCATAGATATGGGGAACTCAATGTGGTGTTGAATATTAACCATTTTCCAAATACGGTTAACCTGATTTGGGTCACTTTGCATATAGCTGATACTTATTTATTTAAAGGGGGATGTCTGAAGGATAAATAATGCTGAAACTAGAAATGTTCCTTGTTTCTCTCTTTCAAAACAACTACATAGAACAGACCTGTCTGCATGGAAAAAATAGTCAAGTTGAGGCATGTGGTTGCTCTCCACACACATTGTGTTGACATCAACTAACCATGATTTGCCTCAGCTGGATTGTTAAAGCATTAGGATTTCCTCATGTTATAACATGTGAAGCATAATCATAGACCAAGTAGTATCAAGCACTGCTAAACAGCATATTTGGCAGAATCACTGAAAGTACTTCAAACTTTGAAACATTCTTTCAAATACGAAAAAATAGTTTCCCCAGTGTAATTCTAAACCACAATCTGTGTAATCTTATTTAGTTTCACACTGCTCGTACTCAGACCCAGAGTTAATAATTCATCTTGGTTATTCATACTCTGACATGTCACACTATACATTCCTAAACCCTGGATTACTTTTGATAACATTTGGACTTCGAGTCACATTGGGAAGCCCATATATCTGGGATTGAAGCATATAGGGTCTTAAATAAAATAAAAGTTTATTAAGAACCAGAATCTAAAAGGATATTAAGATATGCGTAATACTTCTTCAGTTACTAGCATGCAAACCAGAGGGGGAAAAAAACAAGTCACCACCAGTATACATATAATGTAACAAAGACAGTTAAAGTTAATTGATTTTACTAATATACCTACCAATCTCTGTATAAACAAATAATGATGCTGCTATCTTTCTAAAGGCATTTTTAACCCCCTGTAATTTAGCTCCAAACATCCAAACATCAGGTGACCATTGTCATTTAGACCCCCCCCAGTGGATTACTCAGTAAAATATACATCTGTGACATGATTTAATATTGTGTCTTCTTAGCTCATGTATTTCTTTTACTAGAAAAAAAATAAATTAAAATCTTTGTTGTTGTTTTTTTGCTCCGGACCTCTGGTTGAGTTGGCATAGAATGACCCATATGTTTAATTAGCAGAAATTTACCTCACTAAATATATATGCATCTCTGAATACTGAGCATTAGACAGATTCATTTATTATTATAGTTCTGTTTTTCAAACAACTATGAAAACCAATGGGGAGGAATTACGAAAAACTACTTGAAATCTGATTTGATCTTTTAGATGGAGATGCAATCAAACACAAATCAGTTGAACCTATCTGAATAAGGCCTGAAAAGTTGGAGCCATCACAATCTCATTTTATCAATGCAGGTACTGCTCCAGTTAACAGTTATAGTTGAATGCCAAACACAACAAAATGTCCAGAGTGCATCTGGTTTGGCAAGTAAAACACTGACGTTTAGGGCGAGACTCACGAGTCACACCCTTGCCAGGTTTCTACAACTTATTCTATTGAATTGGAAAGGCAGATCATAAGACTGCCAGGTGTAAACTTACACTTGCATTTTAAATGAGGCTGAAACTCAATGCTTCTCACTAGAAACCAAAGGTTTCGTGTATGATGACATGTAGGGAGAATACAGGTCAACTTTCTCATACACTAGCCTAGTTTTTTATTGGTTTGTGTTATGTTGCAAACGAGCCCTTTACACTAAACAATTTATATGAGGTTATAAAATAGTTTAATGTATCATATTAAACTGATTTATTTTACATTTAGATTTATGCATTTAGCAGACGCTTTTATCCAAAGCGACTTACAGTGCATCAGGCTATACATTTTTCCCTGGGAATTGAACCCACAACCTTTTGCGTTGCTAACGCAATGCTCTAGCACTGAGCCACAGGAACATTTTAAAGGGTTTGGCCCTGGCCTATTGTCTTTATGACCTAATTCTGAAATATATTGTATTATGAATAGTTCTAGTTATAGGCTAGTAGTAGTAGGAGTAATTACTCATTTCATTATGAATGGGTCATCATACTAAAACAATTAGCCTAGTTAACAAGCTTTTTAAGATTACATTTACATTATGAACTTATCCATTTAACCTAACATGGAACTAGTAATTTTATTTTTGTGATCATGTCTTGTCAATATTCTATTAATTTTATATTAAATATAATAATCGCAATTTTCCTCTCATTAAATACTCGTATACATACATATACAATGTATAAAATACATATACATTTCTCGCGATATTAGTTCGAAACGCGGTACCTTTGACAACGCCACTTTATTTTTCACTACTGTAACGTTAGCCTACACTATAAAGTACGACATAGGAATCAAACTCTCGAAATAAACGTGTATTACTTACATCAGACGCGGTGACAACCAGGTGAACGCCTCTGAAACGCGTTTGTGGTGCGTTTCTGCGTAAAGTCCAGCACTTTAACACGACTGTCCAGTAGTAGAGCATCTCAATCGACGTTTGTGCCCGCAAACAATAACGTAGCCTCCATTACAACAGGTGTCTCCCGCCCCTAGCCACACCCGCGAAATTCTTCTTTTCATGAAGCCTAAGGGCCTAGTTTTTTTAAATTACACTCAATTTTAATTGTAAATGCGACTCAGTATGTGTATTAATATGGGTATCATTTAGTCAGGTTCTGACATTTGAGGGGAAAAATCCTTCAATTTGAATTCATTTTCATATTTTCTTGACAGCTAGTGGTTCATATCAAGTCACCACGATGTATTGCAAAAACTGTAGACTGGTGTTTGTATAATTTGTTGTAATGGTACTTGTTATTTGGTGTCAGTCATTTGTTTAAGTAAATATGTCGTTTCCACACGCATTAAAAACACTTCAAGAGAGAAGGTAAACACCTTGCTGCTCTCTAGTGGCTCTAGAGCAGTAGCAGATTGAAATCCACACAGTTCCTATCCTGAGGTAATGTTGTCCATGCAGGCTACAGACAGAGATGAGCACAAATACATCCAAATGTATTTAAAATAAAAATACTAAATACTGTGTGGTAAAATTTATTTAAATATAGTATTTTGTATTTTGAAAATACACAAAATACATGTGAAATTGGCCATCCAGTGAGGTAACACTGTTAAGGCCTGTTTACACCAAGAACGAGACGTATAAAGATAACTATATTAGTGTATTCTCAGAATACAATGCAGTTGTGTCATCTGTCACTAAATGCTCAAGCTCTTTAAAGCAGAAATGATTCAGATTGGCTGTCAGTGTTTTTATCATTCATCATGTTTGTGCTGTTATGGTTATAGTTGTGGTGTGCTATCTTCTATTCGTTTAGATTTAGGATGTACTCACACTAGCGGATCTGATCCATGCTTGAGCACGATCGCCCCCCAAAGTCCAGTTCATTTCACAAGTGTGTCTGCTCTGTACAGTGTCCAGTGTGGTTCGTTTAACCGTGTCCTGGCCCGCTTGAAGAGGTGGCTCGGGTGCGGTACACATGTAGTGATCTCTAACCACACCGGAGCATGGAACAGTTAATTTACTAGTTTTGTATGCGCTATTGTTATCATTATGACAGCAAAAATCTTTATTACTACTTGGATATCACACTTTTCAATTAATTTAATTTAAGTACATTTAGATTTAGAATGGGTCTGGTTCTCATCTTATTGATGAACATGTATTGTAGTTTGCAAGTAAAGCTGCAAATTCCACCATTATCCTCATCTGCCTCTGTAATAATCCTGTGATATCTGTCTGTTAGAGAAAGAACAACCGTGCTTGGGCTTTAGTACAAGGCAGCTGTGCCTAGTGTGAGTATACCCTTAGAACATTTGATTTTTAACTTTATATCTTTATTATTAGCATTATAGTTATCTTTGACTTGGGACACACACACACAGAAAGCTGTTTATTACTTATTTATCCATGTTTATTCATCACTCTGACGTATCAATAGCTCCTGCCCACTAAAAGCTCCACAGATATATTTGCATACCATGACGATATATAAATTATATAGAAAAAGTTTAGTCGATTTACACTTTATATCATTGCTGACATTTATTGACAATATAATCCCCATGCTATCACCATAGCAAGCAGTAATGATTAAAGTTTAATGAACACATTTGACTAACTAGTTGATAAAACCAAAATCTGACCAACAAGATTGACTAGTGCTAATGCTATGTTCCCTTGCTAGTGCTCTTTTTTACCTGCTGGGACATGTATGCTTTTTTCCCCACAAAAGCAAGATCACCTTGTTTTAATGTTAAAGCAAAATTAAATATCTTACATATCTACAGTTTTGGCTTTAATAAGATTTTCCCCGGAAACCTGACGTCCTCCACGATTCCTGTTCTTTGCAACAGCAAAGCACTTGAATGCGACATGCTTGTAATCAGGACTTCTGACATTGGAAATAGGAAATTTTGATAGCACACGAAGGCAGTATCATTCCTTGTCATTCATTTTTTCAAAGGTATTTAAATACAAAATAGTATTTTGTATTTCAAATACATATTTTAAATACATGTATTTGAATTACTGCCCATCCCTGGCTACATATATATGTAAATAGCCTATATAAACAGCTCATTTTGTGTTGACTATCTGGTTTGCTTATGGGAGTCGTGGTTGCTTTGCATACCCTGCAGGAAGCTAAATTGCTTTAGGTAGTCCTCGAATAGAGTCCTATTGAATTGTGTGTGAGTCAGTATGAGTGGATGATGCTTAATGTATCCATTGGGTTATTTAAAATGATGACAATTGGAATTGTAAAGGAATAGGTCTCACAAAATGACAATTTGCTTAAGATTTACTCACTGACGGGTCATTCAGGATGCAGAAGAATTAGTTTGTTCAGATTTGGAGAAATTCAGCAGCGAATGGGTGCCGTCAGAATCAGCTGTTTTATCAAACAGCTGATAAAAACATCCCAGTAATCCACAAGTAAACGTGTAAACAGTGCTGATCTGTCCGTATTTCTCTCCTGATTCAGACAAGATGACTTTTTCACTGAAGAAAGCAATATTATGGACTCGCATTTAGTCAGAAGCAATGGTTTGAAGCTTAGGTTTTAATAATGGATGCATGCCGTTTTTCAACATTAATTGATGGATTAGACCAATTCATGTGAATTTCAGTACTTTTGGATTATTGTAATGTTTTCATCAGCTGTTTGGTCTCTCAATCTGACGGCACCCATTCACTGTGGAGGTCAGAAGCAACAATTTGAAAACAATAATTCATGACATCCTGGTGTGGATTGTTGTTTTCAGCTGTTTGGTCTCTCAATCTGACGGCACCCATTCACTGTGGATGATCAATAATTTCATATTTTAGTCAGAAGCAACAATTTGAAGTTTAACAATCTTTATTGTGGATGCACGCAGATTTTCACTTCACAAGACATTAAGTGATGTACTGGGGTGGTGTGGATTATTGTGATGTTTTTATCAGCTGTTTGGACTCTCATTCTGATGGCACCCATTCACTGCAGAGGATCCATTGCTGAGCAAGTGATGTAATGCTACATGTATCCAAATCTGTTCTGAAGAACAAACAAACATCTTTGACCAAACATTTTTGACCCCACATTTTCATTTCTTGGTGAAATATTCTTTTAAAAACAAATATTTCATATTAATATGAGGTCATTTAATCTGCATGCATAATATTTTAAGATGACAGAATGTGACTTTAAATTCTGTACATTTTTATTATTTCATTTATTTTTCATTTATTATTCTTTTATTTAATAAACTGTTCATTTATTTAGATTACAAACACATCTATTTTATGTTTTTTACAAAAATGATTTGTGTCCTGAATGAGTCCGTGTTCATTTACATAAAAGGTATAAAAGAGTGTTGTAAAGACAGTGTTGTTTTACATTTCACATTCATAGATCGAGTGTATCACTTAGTATGCAAATGTATCAAACGCACAGATATCAGGTTAAACAAACAGGCTGCTGTTGTAAAAATACATTAAGCCGAACTACCTATATTGTCATTTCTAGAAACACAAATTTAGACTCCAAGTGCTTTTCAGCAGGGTCTTTTGTTTGAGTGAATATCCATCCAATAGGAAATCAGCTGAGTCTGGCTGTCTGTGAGTATTGCTATTAGTCTAGAATAGTAACAGCTATTGAATCGTTGTGGTGGTTTGACCACAAACTGTCCAATATTTGGTGGTTTCTTAGGTGCGATACCCAAACGCTTCAAGCACATGCCCAGATATGCGTCCTCAATAAAAATAGGCCTGATATGCCTGGAGATGTGCAGGATCTTCTCTGGTAAGTCCATAGAAAAGATATAACACATGCCCAGAGGATACGGAGGATATCTGGATTTAGGATACACATCATGAGGGATATAAAACTTGCTGGATGGATCTCTCAAGACAGTGTTTCCAGACAATACTAGGCCAGTAATGTAGTTATGCTGTAGTGATTTCAGACTCACAAGCATATGTAATAGGTTTTTCATATTGAGAAGCACATCAGCATCCACTTTCGCTCCATAAGACACCTGTGGACAATTTCTGTTGAGCCATTCCATCATCACCAATGTCTTAATGGTCAGATTCCTGTAGGAGTCCAGGAAGTTGCTCTGGAGAAGGTCTTGATACTCCTCGCTCTCATTCTGGAGTTGCTCCTGCAGTGTTTCGTTACCACTTTGTGAGCCCAGAAGAAAGAGAACCAGCACCAATTTGTCCCGGACGAGCTCCTCGCTGCCCCACGTTATCCTGATGGCGTTACGAGCCTGAAAGTTCTGCGGGGCCACGGGGACGATAATCACCACAAAGGGCTTTTGCTGTTCACACTTCTTTGGCTGGTCGAGGATAAATCTGTAATTTTGAGGGTAAGCAGCATGGGGGGTCCCTGTTTTTTTCGCCATTTTCTGCCACTTTCTTGTTTCGAGGGTAATGGCAGTGAAATACAGCACAAAAATATTAAGTAGGATGAAGAGACCAACCAGTAACCAGCTCTTATAAAACATCTGAACGAGGCTGAAAATAAAATAAATTGTTCATTTAAAAAAAGTCATTTTATTTGGAGCTTGAATTTCTTATTCAGATTTAAATTTTATAGGGATAGTTGCAGGGGCAATTCTAGGATTTTTTTAATGGGGTAGACGTCACATAGATGTCACGTAAATCCTACTTCAAGTGACGCTACGCTGGCGATTAATGTATAATATCAGCGGCAGCGCGTGAGATTTTAAAAGCACCCAGACTGCTCCCTCACCGCAGATGTTAAACTATGATCAGTCTGCACTGTTGGGAGGGCACGGGGGGGGGGGGGGGGGGCCACCCTGTGCCGTGCCCCCCCTCTAGACACGCCCCTGGATAGTTGACACAAAAATTTGCCTTTTTTTTCTCCACAGATAAAGCCAAAGTCGTACATGTTTTGAAAGCCCTGAGGTTAAGTACACAATGACAAAATATTCATTTTAAGGCAAACTATCCCTATAACTTTAAAAGAAACCTTTTTTCCCCTTTTTTTCAAAGTGGGTTTTGTCACAGAGTTATTAAAATGCAAAAATGCAGTGCTTCTCTCAGGAAACAGGCAAATCATTTTGACCACTGTGTTCAGAGGCTTGAAGGCACCTCAACGAAAATCATATTACATTTTCCTGATGCAAATTCAATACTTTCTCCTCACTAAAAACCAAAGATACTCTCTAAAAAACGTTTTTTTTTCAAAGGTTCTTTACACTTAGTAACAGTTCTGCTTATCTTCCTGAAGAATCCTTTTATGCTGAAATGGTTCTTCGTGACAGAGTTTTTCCCGCCTTTTTATTTCAAATCTTTAACTGCCAAAGCCATCTTCAGTATTGATTTGCTAGTGCTCAACCATCCAACTATGCAAACTGTCAACACACTATCAAAAGTTAAAATCCTTAAAATGTTCAAATTGTAACTGGTTTCCAACTAATCAAGTATTTTTCTCTTTTAGCTTAACAGAACACGTAAGTGTAAGCAGCTCTGTTCAGATAAGGATACGTCGCCCCTCTTTTCTACAAAGTAGGCTAACAGAGATTTTGTATTTATTTTTTTGCCCTTCATAAGCATAGTTGTTTTTACATAATCAAATGGAAGAGACACATTGTAACTAAACTCAATTGTGTACTTCTAATGGTTTCACATCCCACAATACCATCATGACATTGTGAGTACAAGTGCCTTTTAAGTGCCAAAAATGGTTTCTATTAGCACCAAAAAGGTTTCTGCTATTGTTACGAGCCAAAGAGTCCTAATTTGGGACAGTTTAGAACCATTTTCTTAAGAGTGCATAATAAGAAGCCATTGCAAAACATAAAATCAAATGAAATATGAAACATTTGAACATAGCCTACCTTATATTGTCTTGTACCAGCGATATATCTCAGAGTCATAGTATCTGAGCTCCTCCTTGTCCTTTCTTCTGAAGTATTGAATCCTTTAAAAACACCTGGTGAGGCTATGGAGTGTCACAGTGAGCTGGCAAAGTTCCAGAAACAGTTTTTACTCAAAAGGATCATGTTACCATTCATCTTTTAATCGTTCTCCTCCATCTGCAAGTGTTTCTGTTATGTTTCTGATGCCAGCTGGAACATAAAAATAAGCATCTTAAGATAACTGCTAACATGGTTCTGGATATATATGTCTAAATGTCTTGAAGATCTGTGGTATTATAATAGTCTGGAAGCTGCCACCTCACCTTACCAACATTATTTTGCATGACATGCAAAATACAAAATGACTGTGCCAATGTGACCTTGTCAACACTTGAGTCGGACAGAACTGAAAACAACAACGATCAAATAAAATTCACTTTTTTATTTGGATTTGTGGGCATGCAGAGAGTATTTTTTTTATGTTATTCTAAACATTTGTTTGACCTTTTAGCCCAACATAAAAAGAGAACCACAGCTAAGTCCAATAAAATTAATTCAGTTGCAAAGAAATCCTATGTATACTGTAAAATAAGCTGGTTACCCATTTCCAATATTTATGGTCACATTCATAGATACCAAAAGGCAACATTTTAACAAAAACGTTTTACAAAATAATTTGATTTACATAAATTAAATTCTAATTGTAATAACGCATAATGACAGTATAAGTGAATTTTTCTGTATAATAATACGTATTTAATTCAATATAAATAATGTAAAAGAAATAAAAATAATAAATACAAATATACATGTATAAATAACTATTTACTGTATGAGCTGTACAAACAAATAGCATTTCATTTTTAGTCTTTACTTCGCTGATTGTGTCAGTTTTTATTAAATGAAATAAAGGCAACCATTCATCTATTCCAATTTGATTTGTTTTATATGAGCCTCTTTACGTCCTTCCAAATGTCTATTAGCTGCTGTGGGGATCCCAGGATTGTCGTAATAACTCTGAGAAAATCTTCTCGATTATATTGTCCCAGATAGGCTTTAAACTGTGAAGGGTCTGGGGGAGATGATGGTGCAACACCCAACTGTTTCAGACAAGTGCCCACATATGCGTCTTCTATGTTAAAGGCCTTTACTTCCTTGGAAGCCTCAACTATTTTTTCTGGCAGGTCATTGGAGAAAACATATCCCATTCCAAGCAGGTACGTGGGGTATCTCGGTTCAGGGTACAATTCCTCTGCCACGTACCATTTAGAGTTTTTGTTTCTGACGACAGGCCGGTCCCACATCAAGTACCCTGTGATGTAGTTCTGTCTGGGTGTGTTGGGTGACAGTAAGAGACTCATCAGGTTGTCCAGGTTTATGTACATGTCAGAATCAACCTTCATACTAAAACTCGCTTGAGGGCAACGAGTGGCCAACCAGTCCATGATCACCATCGTCTTTATGGTCAGATTGAAGTAGGAGTCCACAAAGTTGCTCTGCAGTAAATCTCTGTGTTGTCGACTCTCTTCCTCCAGCTGCTGTTGAGCTTCAGCTCCTCCAGTCAAACCCACCAAGAACAGAGTCAGCGCTGCTTTTCCCTGCACTGAGCTCTCATTCCCCCATGTGCTCCGGATGGCGTTACGAGCATTTAACTCATGGGGGGCCACAGGGACCATCAAGACCAGGAACGGATCCTGCTTACATTTATCAGGTTCATCAAGGATGAAATGATAGTTGCGTGGGTGAGCCACATGATGATGCACTGAAATGTCTGTGGTTTGTGTAGGACTCTGCAGGACACTTTTGGGTGTTAAAAATATTGTTTGATTTTCACTGGCAGACGGGTACTCAGTCTCCACATAATAGGAGTGTATTTGATTAAGCACTTTTTTATACAAGGTGTCAGGGAGCGCAGTAGTCTTGAGAGGGAATTCAGAGACGTAAACAATGGCAGTCAATAAGAACACTAATGTAAGTAGCAAAAGGAATCCTGTTTTAATAGGACACCTGTGTAGAGCTTTATCCGCACCCAAACTGTATAAAAGAGACAAAAAAACAGTAAAGGTATTTCATAAAAATAAAATCCAATTATACCATATATTTGCTGACACAAGAAATTATACCATATATTTGCTGACACAACAAAAAAATAACGGCAGTTACTTTTTTCCATTTATTGACTGACAGTGCGCTGTGTGAACACGATCTTACTGTAGTTCTAATCTAGACTAAATGTGAATGTGTATTAATTCATCCCACTCGCAAAAAACAGATTCAGTATTCATCAAAATGAATTAAAACAGTGAAATGACTCAGAATATGACTCAAACCTGCAATAATTAAATATGTTACAACACAAATATATCTAATCTCATTTTATTAACCAATGTGTTTGCTGCTGACCTTTGATGATCCAGTTCAACCATACTAATAAACAAAAATTACTTTAGATAAACTAACAGTTGTGCTTCGTTGTTGTTTTTTTATTGCTGAAGAGTGTTGAACCTTCTTTTTCTGCGTTCTACTGTACAGACGTGAATTTACTCTTCCTTCAGCCTGAGGTTTATTCATTACACTTTTTGGTGTAAAAGGCTTTTACATTAGCTATAAATATAACTTCTTGTATTAAAAACAAACAATCAAGCCCTGCTCATATTTAAAAAGTAACGCGAAAGTAACGCAAAAGTAATGTAACGCATTACTTTCCATAAAAAGTAACTAAGTAACGTAATTAGTTACTTTTCTAGGGAGTAACGCAATATTGTAATGCATTACTTTTAAAAGTAACTTTCCCCAACACTGTCTATCACTAAGAAAATATGCTGTTTTCACTTAGTGTAAATAGCACATCCCTAAGAAAATACTGCTATTTTCTGTGTAAATATTATCCTTTATCCATTGCTATTTGCACTTAGTGTAAATAGCCTCTATCACAATTTTTTCACTTAGTGTGAAAAACCGCAGCCTAACAGTTTTACTAAACAAAAAGTGTTAACATTTTTTGTTTTTATCATAGTTATCAAGACAAAAGCAAGTAAGAGCTCACCTCTTCCAGCCATTTCTGTTGGAGAGTTTCGCCTCCATGTCGTGGTGTGTGTGCATCTGGATTCAGGGCAATCAATGGCCCTTTTAACTGAAAACCTGAGAGTTAAATCTGCTGTAGAAGTATAGGTGGCCCCACCCCTCCCACCTCATTCAGGTGTTCACTGAGGATGGGGCGGGGCTAGTTTCTATGGTTGTTTTAAAAGAGATCACAACTATACCATACATTTTAATTCTAAACTTTTTTTGCCATTTGTAATACTAATAACACAAAATAGGCTTCAGCTGATCACATTATACTAACCAAACAATGTAAAAAAGTATTTACATAAAAAAACACACACACAAAAAAAACATATACACACTTTAGTCATTGCACTCTTTATTGGACTTATGCATCATAGTCTTGTATTTCATATATTTAATTCCGGTCACGTTGACAGACGTCCTATGGTGTGGTAAGACACATTAGCTCAACTTCAAGAGGCATTAGCCTCAATGTCAGGAAAAAGTGTAAAAAACATTTACGACAGAAGCCTATTGAACTAAATCTGATAAAATATACATACATGAACTGACAATATACATCCAAATGTATTTCATACATTGTATTTCGTCAATAACAACCTTACAATATAAGGCACTTTGTTTTGGTAAAAATTCGATAAAATATCCTGTGCAAATATAGTTCATTACAATACTCAAGCTGACCGTGACAGGCCATAGTCTTAGCATTTATCCATTATGCATGGCAGATATCAAATCAGAGCTATACAACATTACATCAGCAGTTCCCGGTGCGAACCCGGGCTCCGGTTTTACAATTAAATGAAAAAGGTCAGCCATGCATAAAGGTTTACCAATCCACTAGCCACATAACTAAATAATGGATAACAAATAGTTGAGTCCAAGTGGACTCATGTCAGCATTTGACACGGTTTTGACACAGTCAATGTCTCGTCGTTGAAAATGTATAAAACATAAAGTGGCACCATTAAATGGCTAATAATGAAAACTCAAGCTGATGATTACTTATAGCAATCAGGGTGCACATCTTCGCTGATTAAGTTATTATTCAAATGTAACTTTGTATGTAACTATATGTCCCGAATCGGTTACTTTTTGGTTGTGAGAAACATACTGGTATCAAAATTTGCGAATAAGACCGTTTATATAGACGCTACAATAAAAGACCATTAGAGATTTGGATATTTTACTGAACAAAATCACTAACTTTTAAAATGATATTTAATTGTGCATGCTCATTTGAACCTATTTTTTTTTATTTTGATTTAGCTTTGCTTTCTAACGCTCATTTAATGTTAATTTAACATTAACCACAAACTGAATAAAGTAATCTTAATATGAATATCGTCTTTTTTCATACTTGCATTGGCAATGATGCTTAAATTCACGTGTAGCATTTATAACATCTTATTTTAGTGTTCTATTTTACTCAATGAACATATCCGGTCTATAGTCGTGGAACAAAGGCTAATGTTTCTTTGTTAGCTCACAGCAGGTGCTATTTAGCAAAATTGTAAAGATGTGTGTCCTATGTATGCTTTTCATGTCACATCCTGTTCTCTGTTTGGTCACTGTCAATAGCCTCCAGGAGACTCTAAGGTAAATCAGGGGTATACTATTCATTATTAAGCACCACCTTCTAGGAATTTCTTATCAACGCCACATTACATACGTTCTGACGTCTTTGATGAGATACTGATTAATAATGCACACAGATGATTCATGAATATGTGACGCTGTCAGGAAGTGCTGAAAGAAAATCAATATTTGAATGAACTTTGTTTTGACTATTTAAACACTCTGTAATCATACTCTCCCCGATGATTCTCCTAAACGCCAACATCTCTTTACTAGTGAATTGTAAATACTAAAGGGAGTGTCTAATTGCTCACAACAGGAACAATAATTATAAAGATAACTATAACAGTAACTATCTTAGCGTTCACATAAATGGACAAAACATTCTGTTCACTGTAAGTAAACACTGTCGTTTTTTAGCTTGTTGCTTTAAATGCTCAAGCTCAGCTGGAAAAATTGATTCTAAAAGTGATTCCATGATCATTTCATTCATTCGAAACATCAGTTATTCTCATTGGTGTGTATGGCCTATAAGGTCTTGTTTAACATTTTTTGGCATATGTGAAACCAGTTTAGCTTTTGTAGTGTGAAAAGAAAACGGACAAACTGGATTCACACTAAATTCGTGAACAGTTCAAAATCCAAATAAAATCAGAACTCTCAACAATTTTTTACATTTTTACAAGTAGTTCTTTTGGGGACATAACATAACTGATGAGATTTCAGTAAAATGACAACGTAATCTGATTTGAAATCCAAATCAGATTGGTGTGCAGTGTGAAAAAGGCGCATGAGTCTCTTCACGTGGTCACCACTTGTTTCAAGAACAGCATGCCTGGAGGAATCATGACCCATGAGTGAGGGCCCCGTCCTGCTCCCATCCTGCCTTCATCTTCATCATAAACATCATCTTCCTCAACCGCTCTTTCAGCTTGACCCACGCCGAGACCGAATGGCGGCAACAACAAGGGGTGCAGGATAGGCACCTTCCCAAGCCCAAGAGCACCAGAGCTGGGATACAGCACCGGCCCGGCTCCTAAAAGCGGACTGAGCCTGGAGAGATCCAGAGGGTGATTGCTAAGGGCCCCGACGAAGGCATGAGCCCCAAATAAGGTTGTCGCCGCATCCGGTAAGACGAAACGAGCCGCTCCAGGGTAAGAACGATCTATCTGTCGGCCATCCATCGATGAGGCACCTTCCGATTTCAGCCTGTTGGTTCTGGCCGAGGCGGCACGTTCCTGCACTACGGCGTGGCCATGGGCCTTGATGTGTTTGCGGAGAGAGCTGGGGTCAGTGTAGCGCTTCAGACAGCCCACCATTTTGCAACAGTAGGGTTTGTCCACATAGTGCGTGCGCGTGTGTTTGAAGCGGTCGCTGGAGTTTGAGTAGCGCTTGTTGCAGCCTTCGTAAGGACAGATGTACGGCTTCTCTCCTGAAAGTGCAGAAGAGCAAGAGATAATCAAAGGCTGTACCAGAGGAATGCAGGGGTCGAGACAGCTGAGGTCAAACAATCACAACCAGATGGCACAGGCCTGTAGAGACTTGCCATTTTGTGTGGGAAAATGTGAATGTGTGACAAAAGTATAATAACAATTATTAAACAAATAGCAGTCCACGCCACAGCTATAATGATAACGGCACAGAGGAACAATATTGTTTGAATTTCTTTCATATTTTTTTTTCAAACTGAAGAACGATAAAAACACTGACAGCCAATCAGAATCCGTCCTGCTTTAGCATTTAAAGCTTGAGCATTTAAAGTGACGCATGCAAACTGCAGCACATGCATATTTTTCTAATCTAATTGAAAATAATCACTCTAAACCTATGGTTTTGTTTTCAATTATTCAATCTGTTACAAATCCTTCTGTTAACACATTGCACGTTGCCTCTGATGCTCTCTGTGAAAGCTTCTTGAGATATTTTAGTGACAAAATTACTAACTTAAGACTTTTAGCGTCTGCCCCACTTTAACTTTAAAAGTCTCTCCTATCTTGTCATCTGCCTTTGCCTTTTTGGATGCTTTTGAACCTATCAACCTCCAGGAATGGAATGACAAGCTTAAACCTTCATTCTGTTCCAGCGATATCATTCACCCGAGATTTTTTACATTAATTATCGATTCGATTGGGCCAGGTTTGGTGTCTCTTAATAATATGTGTCTCCAAACTGGCTCTGTTCCTGCCAATCTTAAAGTCGCTACGGTCACTCCTCTGCTCAAGAAGCCTTCACTGTCCTAAAACATTTTTGGCCAATTTCTGTCTTACCTTTCATTTCAAAGGTTTTGAGAAAATTGTGCTGAATCAACTTCAACGTTTTCTGTCAAGTAATTGTATTTATGAGGTTTTTCAATGTGGTTTTATGTCTGGTCACAGCACAGAGTCCGCCCTCTCTACTGATTCCAGAGACTCTGGGGTTCTTATTCTTTTAGATTTATTGGCCGCATTTGATACCATAGACCACTCCACACTATTATCCAGACTAGATAATCCTGGGTGGGTCTAAAAGCAAATGTTCTGAAGTGGTTTCAGTCATACCTGTCTGACAGAAAGTTTTTAGTGAAACTGGGTAATTTTACCTCTTCCCCTGCACCTCTGACCTGTGGCTTTCCACAAGGCTCTATATTTGCACCATCTCTATTTTCTCTTTACATGCTACCTCTGGGCTCTATTCTACGAAAACATGGCGTGTCTGTTCATTTCTACGCAGATGATACTCAAATCTATCTACCAATCAAAAGAAACAATTCCACTGCGATTTCTTCTCTTCTGCAATGTTTACAGGAGGTTAAATCATGGCTAGCCCAACATTTCCTCTTCCTAAATGAAGACAAGACCAATCTAATTGTTTTCGGTCTAAATGAGAACTGCCAGTGTATATTTTTCAGAGTTGATCCGTTTTTAGATCCTCACGGGTGCAAAACCTAGGTGTTGTTGTTGACCAGCATTTAACATTTGATAATTATATCTCTTCTGTTATCGGATCCAGTTTCTATCAGCTTCGCTTACAGTCCAAAATTAAAAACTTTCTCACTCCCAAAACCCTAGAAATGGCTATTCATGCGTTTGTTACGTCTTGTCTAGATTACTGCAATTCTTTATAGTGCGGTGTAGCTAAGTCTCGAACTGCGCGTCTTCAGCTGGTTCAAAACGCTGCGGCCAGACTTCTTTTAAAGTGTCATAAACATGAACACATCACTCCAGTTCTTAGATCTCTACACTGGTTGCCGGTTTGTCAGAGAATAGACTTTAAAATTCCCCTCTTTGTATATAAATCTCTACATAACCTAGCTCCTATCTACCTCTCTCCCTCACGTTAGGCTTAAGCGTAGAGGTGAGCGTGCATTTGCAGTGGCAGGGCCTCGACATTGGAATACCCTGCCTTTAGACATTAGAATGGCCCCTACTTTGTCTGTATTTTAGTCCTTGCTAAAACGTATTTGTTTTCTTTAGTGTACGGACTACTGTGACATGGTAATTTTTAGTTTTAAACGGGTTGTATAAGATTTTGTCTGGTCTGTTTTCTGTGTATGTGGTATAATCTTGCTCTTCTGTAAAGAACTTTGGTCAACCTGGTGGCTGTTGTAAATGTGCTATACAAATCAAATGAACTTGAACTTATAATCAGTGTTGGGGAATATATGTTATGCAATAATGCATTACTTCCTAAAACGTTTCTTATTTAGTTTAGCTACTTTTTAGGGAAAGTATTGCATTATGTTACTTTGCATTACTTTTCTCATCTGGGCTGGGCTTGCTTGTTAGTTTTTATTATAAAAAAGTTCTATTTTTGGCAAATGTAAAAGACCTTTTACGCCAAAAGTGAAATGAATACACCTCAAGTTATAATTTTTTTTCTATTTCTTTTCTGTTTGTTCTACTTAGTAGTATGGTTGAATTGAATCATCAAAAGTCAGCAGCAAAGACACTGGTTAATAAAATGGATTAAGTATATAAAGAATAATTGTGTTATTCAACATGTCAAATTCTGAGTTTGCATTTAGTGGTTTTTATTCATTTTGAAAAATACTGAATTGTTTTTTGTGCAAGTGAGATGATAAATGCAGGTTCACATTTAGTCTAGAGCTACAGTAACATTATGGTTAAACAGTGAACACAATGCTTCTGCACTTGCTCCCAGTTTACCTCAATATGGGAACCTCAAACACTGCTTATAATAAACAGAATGTTTTCATTCCTTGGTGTGGATGCTAATATAGTTATCATTATAGTTAGCGTTCTTGGTGTGAACAGGCCTTAATTCTACAGACTCAATTTGGTACAAAGAGTGTTGTAGATTATAGATTATAAATATATATAAATAGATTTACTTACAAAACACATACAAAAATGTAAAAATATATATTAATTACTACATAAAATAATGTAGTAATTTGTATTTTTTATGTTTGTATTAGTGCCGTCAAACGATTAATCGAAAATTAAATCCTAAATAAAAGTTTTTGTTTAATATAAGTATGTGTACTGTGTATATTTATTATGTATAGCTATATAAACACACACATGCATGTATATATTTAAGGAAAATATGTTATGTTTATATATCAAATATACCTGTATTTATATATAATATAAATTACTTAAATATAAATATAGACATGTAAATATTTTCAAAATATATATTTAATGTGTGTGTATTTATATATACATAATAAATATACACAGTACACACATATATATTATGTAAACAAGAACGTTTATTTTGGATGCGATTAATTGTTTGACAGCACTAGTTTGTATACATTTACAATATATCGTAAACTTAAAAGCTGTAATACTTTAACTGTATATTTTATATTTGATTACTTTTGTATTTTGTACACTTTAAATATCTTACTGTTTACTGAATGTTGCAGTTAGATACCTGAAAAAACATCAAGAAACATTTACTTAAAACAAAAATATTTTAAGGCTATATGACATTGCTTTATTTCTTAATATTGGCATTAATATGTAACGCTTTAAATAAATCAATGTCTTGAAAAACATAACAGTTGTTTCTCTGTGGTTTCAAAGCTGATATCAAGAGTTGTCATATTATACTTTTATACTGGTATCTATGTCTGAAATTTCAGTATTGGGAAAACCTATTCTTGTTTGAATGTGAGCTAACTGGATTTTATGTGTTATCTGTGTTTGCATTTTTTGTTGTGCTTTTTTCTGTTCAGGGAACAGAAGCTGGTCTATTTTGCAAATTGTTTCTCACCTGTGTGTGATCGGGTGTGTATTTTCAGGTTTTCCAGGCGTGAGAAACTCTTGTGGCAGGTAGGGCAGTGATGAGGTTTCTCGTTGGTATGAGTACGGATATGAATCAGCATCTTGTACCTTTTGTAAACAAATGGATCCCAGATTAGTGCTTATATATTGTATGCACACCATCTAAGAGCAAACATAAGACAGGCATCAAAGTTTCTCAATATCTTGGAGTGGGTGGAATTCTAACTGCGTCATGCTTAAATCATATGAATGTGTGTAAGCTGTATGACCTGGCATTAAAGCCTCTCCCCTTGCGCGCGCAGCCTTCCCAGTGGCAGCAGTATCCTGAATTCTTCTCTTGTTTCACATGCGAGTCATTCACATGGTCCACCAGATCCTGCAGGCTCTCGAACAGCAGATGGCACTACAGGGTAACGATAGAGAGCATAGCAGGGGCAGGGAGGAAGATAAGGAGCACAAAATGAATAGATTGTGAATAGCTCTTTAAATATCTAATATCATGCACTTAAAGAAATAGTTCACCCAAAAATGAAAATTGGCATCGTTTATTGTCATCTCAAGTTGTTCCAAACTTTTTGTTATTCTAATGAACACCGAGGAAGCTATTTTGAGGAATTTGGTTAATCAGTTGGTAAACAATTGAGTATTTCTTTCCATACTATGGAACTTAAAGGGTTAATTCGCCCAAAAATGACAAATCTGTCATTAATTACTCACCCTCATGTCGTTCCATCCCCACACGACCTTCGTTCATCTTCGTAACACGAATTAAGATATTTTTGATGAAATTTTGATAGCAAGGATCCTTACACAATCAAGGCTCAGAAATGTAGCAAGGACATCATTATAATAATCCTTGTGACATCAGTGGTGACTTTATTCAACAATTCATCTCCGCATCTCCTTATAGCGCCTTTTTGGAGAGTATCACATACGTAAACAATGTACATGGATACGTTGTTCATGTTCAGATCAAAGCGTAAACAACGTAAACAGCATATCCACGTACGGTGCTGCTGACACAGAACAGAATACGTCGTTTACATATTTTTGGGTGAACTATACCTTTAATGGCTACCGTCAGCTGTTTGGTTACCCACATTCTTCAAAATATCTTCTGTGTTCAGAAGAAGAAATAAATGGATAAAGTTTGCTTTGCACTTTCTGTTTGGAGTGGATTTAGTGCATTAAATAGTTTCTTGGTAGTTTGTAACTGGTCTCTTTAATATTCTGGTCTCTAAACATGGCTTGGGTCTTTCTTTTAAAGTAAATCTTAGGTATTTTTTACAGATTTAGTTGCAAAAATAGACTCATCTGTAGAACAAATAGTGCTACATTATTTCCTGTTTCATTATATATTTACTGTTTTCACTTGGAAACATATTATGGAAGTGAAATGCATTTCATTTAGTCTTCAGCCTCATCATCATGGCTCAAAACAGTAATACCAGCTCTCTCTCACTCACTTTTAGCCAGCGGCAGGCCAGCTGTTCGTCACTCGAGGGATCAGGGGAGTGCTGACCAATCAGCATTGAGGAGGGCAGGCGCAGGGGACCGTCTGCACCAATCGGCAGAAAGAACTGGAAACCTGGAGGTGGAGAGGCGCTGTCCTCGTGGTACGTAGTGCTTTCGGATTCCTGAAGAAGTAGAAGAGCTTATGTATCTGTAATTCATTTCTGAATCGTGTCCGACTCATCTTGTTTGGGAAGTAAGAGACCACCTCATGGCCGAACATGTTCCCAAACCTACCCTCTATTTTGATCCTAGAAACGGGTCAGATTAGGACACTCTGTGAGACTGGACTGAAATGAATTACTGTGGATGGGAATTTAATTATGGTAACGGTGTATAAGGCAGTCTCTCTTCCAGCATAATTACATTTATTTGTCAAAGAAACTTGGTCTACGTCCCAGAAAGCTGAAAGCTTCTGAGATCACACTCCTCTCAGAAATTATACTTTGATTCTTGAAAGTGATCCGAATCATCTGAATCCATTTACCACTGATAAAACAGACTCATTTTCTGATTTGCTGTGAATTTTCTGACATTACTGAAACTAAAAGGTCATTTTCATGGTCAACCAGAGTGTTTTTTTGTAAATACATTTAGGCTTATTATACACGCCCCGGCTCTTAATGCATGGTTTTTCCTTCTGGAGCATCAGCGAGCGTTTGAATCTTCTGTAATAGACGCAAATGAGTCCCTCAGTTGTCCTCAGTGTGAAAAATGGATCTAAAAATCATACAGTCGTTGTTGGAAAGGGTTCAAATACACAAAAATGCTGGAAAACCAAAGAATTTGTGGCAATTCAATTCCCTGGGAATTGAACCCACAACCTTTTGCGCTGCCAACACAATGCTCTACCACTGAGCCACAGGAACTAATCTAATGTGCTGCTGCTCTGTAACACACACACATAGGTTTCAGACAGTAGAGTACAATACATCACGTGCAGATCGCGCGCACAGAATCATTCAGCGCTGAAATGTATTGTCAGCACTGTTCTGTGATTTCTCGGTGAAATAGATTAGAAAGTGAAAAGTTCAAGCATATATTTCTTAATAACTAAATCCCACAGCTTCACTACTAGTAGAGAGACGCTGCCAGGTAGAATTAATTCACACACGCAATTGCTCTCACTAATGCATTCATTCATATGAATGTAATCTTTACTGTACTACTTATCTGTATCTGATTTAGAACGAGCAGGAATCTGTGAGAAATATAACGACCCAAAGACTAAAGAACTGATAAAAATAAGCTGTTATAGGTGCAATAGTCATGTGGGCAGCACTGTGTCATATTTCATAGCTGTGCACAAGATGTTTGTCACAGATCCAGACTTATTTGTTCATTAATGACGTCATCAGCGACTAGTCGACTTCGACTTTCATCACATAAAAGTCAACTTAAAAAAATCAGAAGCAGTTAATATATATATAATTTAACTGTTGTTCAAAATCAACTGAACCATTTGAAAAATGTTGCAGAGTTTGAGGTTATAAGTTACTCACCGAGGCCAGAAGAGGCACTCTGGGGCTCCAGCTAGCGCCGCTGTCTATGGGAGAGGATGGTGAGGGAGAGGAAGATGGAGACAGACTCAGATCTACCACCGTGGACGATGAAGAATCTGACATGTCCTTGTCAGCTGCATCTGAAGATAAAAAGAAGTGAGGTTAGTTTTTGTACAACTGAGACCGTTATTGACTGTCAGACTATAGATTAGTGATGGTTTTTAGTGACTCCTTCTGTAGTTACGCTGTTACGCCAGTAGGTGGAAAAAGTCACAATAAGTGAGCTGCTGATTCACTCGTTGAATCACACTGATTAATTCAGTTCAGTGAGTCATTCAACTGATTTGAGGATTCAGATGACTTATGGTAAATTCTGATTTGTGCCTCTGATGAACATTTTAATATCGTATGAGGCTACAGGAGAGGAGTTGTAATGTCAGTGAAATGACTCAATTGACATGACAATGATAAGACAAATGTAGCACATCTGAATTACATTAGTACTACACACATTCATATTATATAGAACACATTTTTTTAACAGTTGCAAAGGAATTACTTCTCTAAAGTTATTGTCATTGAATCGTTCACGTTGACATGAACTCAAGTCACGAATCAAGTCACTGAATTATTCAGCTGATTTGTTCAAAAACTTCAGGAATGAAACAAGTGACTAAATAATCCACATTATTGTAAATTAATCTCATAAATTGCATTATCGTTCCATTGAAACGTATATGACTGTATGCATGTTATAACCGTAGTGGTATGTGTTTCATCTATAGTTTAGTTATGTAGTGGTTTGTGTGGTCAGTTTACTAACCAGGGCTTTTGGCCTTGTGCAATGCGCGGGATATTCGAGCACGAGAAAAGTGCAGCGGGGCACAGATGGACGTTCTGAGCATCCTGTCACGGCCAGAGGGAATCTTCAAGTCCAGGGGCTCGTCCACCGACAGCATGGCTTTGATCCACCAGCCTGAGAAAAGCAAACCATCTTATACATACTTTATATATTGAAGATTTTATTTTTTCATTACGACTCTTCACAGTGGCACCAACACGTACAGCTGTGATTTTGTAGAAGGAAATACCCTCTCTCTCCCTCACTCTCACACATACGCAGACACACTCCCACACACGTGCAGCTCCACGTTCACTTCAGCAACTGTAAGTCATTTACATTTCTTTCTGCCAGACAAGTCACGCGCACACACACACACACACACACACACACACACACACACACACACACACACACACACTTTATCACACCAGCAGCCCCACTGCAGTCAAAACATGCAGAACACATTACAGAGATATACAGATCTGAGTTCTTTGCTTTCCTTCATTCATTTCCTCCCGTCTCGGTTTCTTTCTGTGATGCAGAGGAAAAGTTGATGAAGACTGGGCCTCTGGCTCCACATATCCTGTATGTGTGTTTGTACAAGAGGGTCCAACTGTCTAAGACCACTAGGTGAAATTAGGAATGCACCATAATTAAAATTCTTGTTGATAATTATTTTCAGTGTTGCGGGAATGCATTACAAGTAGGCCAACGCGAGGTGTTGGCCAACCAGGTGAGACAAACACACAGACAAACCACCTCTTACAAGCGAAAACAGTTGTGAACAAATATGTTGGTGAACTTTGAAGTGAGAGGACAACAGGGGATGGACATTTTCACTGGAGGAAGTATTATTATGGAATATGGACTGAAGCAGGGGTTAAAGTTGAAATGCCTAAATGATGGATGTTGAAACATGCAGCTTTTTACTTCACAAGGCGTTATTGATGTACTTGGTGTTGTGTGGATTATTGTGCTGTTTTTAATCAGCTGTTTGGACAAGTTATGTAATGCCAAATTTCTCTAAATCTGTTTGGATAAAGAAATAATCTCATTTACATCTTAGATGGCCTGAGTGTGATTCATTTTTCCGAAAAATGTACTACAAGAGAAAAAGTGACTTCTCTTTCGGTGATGTGCATTACATAAACTTTCATCTAACCATATAATTATTTTCTTCACTTACAGAGGAATGAGGAAGTACAGCACACACACACCCACATTCATCATGACCCAAAGTGATGTTTTTTTTCTTACAGAGAACATTCCCACTGTCGAAATATTGATCTCCGTGCAAACACTTGTGGCTTTTCATTTTCAGCTCCTGCTTTTTTCTTTCCCCACTCCTCTGATTCCCTCTCTCTGTGATATTACACAGTATTGCAAAAGGTTTGAGAGCGGAACACTTCCCCTCGCCTCCATCCCTCCCTCACTCCCAGTCTCTGGCACGGGGGTTTGTTTTCAATCTAACTTCTTTCTCGAGCTCCACCCTTACTTTCTGGGCTTTATATACACGCTAGCACTGAGACATACTGTACAAACACCACAAATATTGCACGCATTTCTGAATGTCGACCTCCTGGTAACATTCAACAGGTTTTAAAATGGATTTTGAGTAGCTGCTTTACAATGCGTCCAACCACAGACAGTGAGGTGGTGTTTTTGTGAGGACACTGAGGAAAAGTGCCAAAATGATGGAATAAACCTTTTCTTTTTTGGAGAGAAATTCCACCAAAATGTATTTTAAATATGTACTTTTATGATTCTATTCTCCACACAGGCACACACAAGGTCACTCTTTCTCTATTCTGTTTCTCATTCCTCCACATCTGCAAGTGTCTGAAATTCTGGCTCTTTACCTCCTTTTGTTGACTCACATCGAAAAGCAGTGGGTGATCATTCCTTTCCTATTTCTCTTTTTCACTCCCTCCTTCCAAAACTGATGCAATCCCATTATTTAGCCTGCAATCTCAGTGTCTGGTATGAGAAAGAGCCAGAAAAGAAAGGATGGAGTCAGTGCTAGTGTATCTCACCAGGAGTTTTTCTTTTTACTTTTTAATTGCATCCTCAAATATGATATATATTGCTTATAAATTACAAGTAATACTTTTTATATTAAAAACAAACTGTCATTTGAAACATGACATTCATTTATTTGACAATTTAATTTGGTAGCAACAAAACAAATAAATAATAAAAAATAATATTGTTACTATTACTTATATATTCTTTAAATATTATACATATACTAACTTATATATTACTAGTAGTAAGAGAGATATTATTAGTAGTAATTTACTACTAATAATGTATATATAAAACAATATTACATTACTTTATATAATTAATATATTTATTTGACCATTTAATTTGGTGGTAACAAAATAAATAAACAAATAACATTGCATTTGCTACAATTACTTCATATTATTTGTAATTATGTATATAAAATGTATATTAAAAGTGACATTTGAAATTATATACTGCTTTGTATAAACTTTAGTCTAATCTATTAACTTTATTGGTCAATTTATTTAATATTTTAATTGCTATATATATCAAATGATTATTGGTTTATGTCAAATAATTGTTTTTTTAAATTCAATGACATCATCCAGAAAATATCTACTTCTTCATTTAAAGTTAACAGTGTTCTTTATATAATTTATTTAACAATATTTAAAATTAGTTTAAATAAGTAGCCAACAGTTTAAAGCTATATAATACCATGCGCATATTTGGGTTTTCTTTCTGAAGGTCAGTGCACACATTTTCCAAAATTTTCGTTCTAATTTTTCGCACGTCAAAAAATAAATACGACCTCACGTTGTGTCAATCACATTTACACACTGCCTCCGAAACGTTTCGTCCGTCATAAAAATTATTTGTATCGGGCTCGATTTTCTGCGTTTTTTGCATCTGTAACAAGCATTTTGATAGGAAAAGATGATGAATACAAAAAAAAACCCGCATACAAATATTTCGGACTGAGTGTGCAAGGACATTTAAGGACTTTTCCCCCCAAAAAAATCGATTTTTTTCCGCATATGTTATCCTTTCCTATCAAAATGCTTGTTACAGATGCAAAAAAGCAGAAAATCGAACCGGATTCAAAAAAAATTTATGCCGGGCGAAAGTTTTGGAGGCAGTCTGTAAACGTGAGGTCGTATTTATTTTTCATCGTGCCAAAATTTCGGACTCAGTGTACAATGGCCTTTAATGTTAATCTTTTTTTTTTCTCAAAATGTTCGGAGGAACCCCTTAAAAACACTCTCTGCCATTCATCCATAACAGGATGAGGGTGGAGAACAAAACACGGCTAAATAATGAATCACTGATGAGGAAGAAACAACAACATCCTACAGAAGGCAATAAGCACCACATAGATCCCTCTCTCTCTTTCTTCACCGCTCCTTCACTTTCCACCCCCTGCATCTGGCAACAGGACAAGTTCAACACAGTCTCCCCTCCTCTAAAATTCCCATTCCTTCTTCTCCACTTGTCTCTCTCTCTGTTTAGTCTGTCATCCAGACACACACACACACACACACACACACACATTCCTCTGACCACAGCAGATTCACCCAATTTGTTTCCACTGCGCTTTTAAGTGTACATTAGAAATGCAAAGAGAGAGCCAAGCTCATAAACAATAACAAGTACCAGCTGCGGACACAACGCAGCAATCGTGCGCAGTTTCTCCATCAACGTGGAGGGAAGAGGAAGTCTGGGAGAACGGAGAATCAAATGGACGGTGTTATGAACATTTTCAGGCAAATACTCCCTTCTCGCGCTCTCATATTCCTCTCCTCTCTCGCTCTCTTTTTCCATGCCTTTTCTCCTCCCCTTGGATCGCTCATGATTCGTAAAGGCCTCCAGGAACTCTGTCCAACCTCAAACTCAAGCCAAAGGGGGGAGAGATTGAGAAAATAGAATGAGATGTAAGGGTTGATGAAAAGAAAAAGGAGGGCGGGAGCTCAGGAATTCTCGGTTTCTTTTGGAAATGAACACAAATTATATATGTGTTTATGCTGTACAAGGCGTCCTCGTATAGGTAAAGTTAAATAAGGAACTAATGGAGATGAAGAATTTCAGAAGCAGCCACTGGTGGTTGGTGTTTCACAAGAAAAGAATGTGTGGTTTCATCTCTCCCTTCTGTCTTTCCTCACCCATTCTCTCCAGCGAACCCCAACGCAAAAGCGAAGACCACGCTATAAGTCAAAACTGATGTATGACCGACACATCCCTCACCAAACAATGTCTCACGACCCACTGAAAACATTCATACGCATACTCCCTCAGCCAAACATTCATCCTCAATCTGTCTCTCATTCCATTACTCAGACCCTCTGTTAATGTTGCAGTTTGTTGCATCAGGATTGGGCTTGGCGTTGCACCGAGAACCTCCCAAAGTACTGCCATAACCACCATAGACACTGAGCTGGACACGACAAACACCCACATATTCGGATTAGCAGTCATCAGTGAAGGTTTTTCAATAAGCGATTTTTAAATGCTCATTTGGTAGACTCCAATCTTGATTATTTGCATGTATCTGTGAGATATGTGAGCATTAATGAACCTAGGTAAAGGTAGACGGCATACCAAATAGTTTGCAAATAAAATGTGTATATAAAAAAAAACAGTACACATGGCCTTGTAAAAATTAAGACTTAATTTAGGACCTTAAAACTGTATGACCCATTTAACAATGTATTCTGTTGTTGTTAGTGAAAATAGTGAAAAATGAAATATGGTGTATTTATTAATAATCTGTCTTTTAAATTTGATATCTATCCCATTATGTTATTTTAGCTAAAGTGGTCAAATGTAAATATTTTGTTTTCAGTTAGCAAGCTAACAATTTAGCCTACTAGTTTAGTGTTAAATGGTTACAAAACGCTTTTCTGATTTGCTACGACAAGATATCACAATGACACTGGATGAGATCTTAGTTTGCCCAAAGATAATATTGAAATAAACCCCATCATGACACAATACATAAGGGTCTTGAATCATGCTGAAGGGGTTAAGTTAGCAAGCTAACAATGTAGCCTACTAGTTTAACGTTAAATGGTTATGAAAAGCTTTTCTGATCAATTACGACATGATTTCACAATAGCGAGGGATGGGATCTTAGTTGGCCCTGACATAAATGCAAAATAAACCCCATCAGGATAACGAAACAAGGGTCTTGTATAATGCTGAAGGGGTTAAGTTAGCAAGCTAACAATTTAGCCTATTAGTTTAATGTTAAATGCTTATGAAAAGCTTTTCTGATTAGATCAAACATGATATCACAATAGCGAGGGATTATGATTTTAGTTGGCCCAGCCATGAATGCAAAATAAACCCCATCAGGATAAAGAAACAAGGGTATTGTATCATGCTGAAGGGGTTAAGTTAGCAAGCTGACAATTTAGCCTACTGGTATAACATTAAATGGTTATGAAAAAAAATTCTGATTACCTATGACAAGATAACACAATAATCCAGGATGGGACCTTATTTACCCCGACATAATAAAAAATAAAGCCAATCAGGACACGACACATAAGCGTCTTGTATCATGCTGACGGGGTTAATTTTGAGATAATTAACAGCTGAGGTAATTTGCGATTTTGAAATATTTTACTGCATAAAATATAAACATGAAATATTTTATTATGCGCAAAAACGGCTGCAGACTAATAAAAGACATGTAATCTTGTGAGACAATGTCAAATAGCTAATTACACAAAAATATTTGACCGCGGAATGTCAGGACCGACCAATCAGCATCAAGTATTCAGAAAGCGCCTTATAAAATGACATATTACACAGCATCTGAAATCAAAATAACCTCCCAGGCTCCCACCCGCACGTGTCCTCCGTTCACACCTGTAGCTGCCCTGACATGACTGTCATAAGTTATATAACACCAGGTGGTCCCTGCTTATGACCGAGTCTGTTTACCAAACCTATTCCTTGTTGAGTGGTATTCGATATCTATTCAACATTAAAGAAACTGGGTCAGACTGTCTGGATAAAACTTACGCAAAATAAAACTCACACACACACACACAACCTTAATGCCTTTCCAGACGTGAGCTGATACAGATTGTGTTTGTACTGATGTGCGCGACGGTTTTACCTCAAAGACGCTCCGTCTGATTCCCAAATACGTGACGACTTGAAGCGCGCGGTCCGTTTAACGATTAAAACGCCAAATGTCTTCATCAAAAACACCCCTGGATCCAGTTGACCGTTTCCAACTCACGCATGACACGATGGGTTACACTTATAGTAAACTGTTGCTATTAGGATAAATTGTCGAGAAATATAGAATTGTGTCAAGTTGCGATAAATCTTTCTAAAATAAATACATTTCAAAGGAGCATCGTTTGCTTACGACGCCTGTCTACTGTCTCCCAGCTCCTTCCTCAGTCAGAAACAGAGAGGGAGGAGAAGAAGACAGAGGGTGGAGGACACGAAATGATGATTCTTTATTTTCCTCCAGATGTGGTTTCTCTGTTTCTCTATTATTCTCCCTACATCAATCCCGCCCTGCTGTGTGACCCCGCCCCCACGGAGACGTACGTGACGACGTAATCCTCACGGCGTGGAAACGGCCAGACTCCGATCCCAGGCGTTTTGTCTTATCCTCAACTCAACTCTCATTTTGCTTGTGTAACGGGGGAAAAAACATTCTAACTTTGCTTACTTTAAAGACATCAATTTTTTTTTAAGTTTGCAACATGTAGCCTGGCTATATTCATCTGGGTTTCTCATTTCTGTTTCGACCGACAAATGTTTGTTAAGATGTTTCTGTGCAAATTAGCCTGACAAAAAGTAGTCTAATAGTAGACTTAGAATATTGAATGATTATTGTAAGGCACTACAAGACTACCATTAGCCGTGTCTCAATGTAAATTGTATTACTATATTAAAAATGTAAAAAACATGGTAATACTGGTATTTTAGTACTTTTTGATAGTGCGAACATCTGGTAAATAAAAGCACGCCATCTGGTGGTCACTTGAGGTGAACATTTTTTTAACATCGCCTCAATAAAGCTCTTTTTCCGGTTTTAAATGACCAGTTTGGGTCCCTCGAGAGAGCAATTGAATCTTCCTCCACAGATTACAGACTGTTTGTGAGCAGACCTCACAGTTAATTGTCACTATAGCCGCTGTGTGTTGTAGTGGCAGAAAAACAGTGGTAACAAGTTGAGGGAAATGGGCAAAAATCAACGTAATAAGAGAAAAATGTCTTCTTGTGCCTTTGGATTTCAGAATCAGGATGCAAAAGTGGGTTTTATAGTATACCATTGTCAAAGATGCCCTTTGAAGCTTAATGCAGTTGTTTTTGGTTGCAAGCCAAAGACCGGACCGATGAAACCTGAATTTGACAAACAATATACCTGTAGATCTACATTCCATGCAAACATAAGTGGGAAATAATGTATTAGCATGAAATCACATTTAAACCTATAACATTTGGATCATTTCAATATATATAATTCAGACTTTTTTTCCTCCCAATTGCAAGTTTGTATCGCCAAATTCTGCCATTATAACTCACAATTCAGAGTTTCTCACAATTCCGATTTTTCCTCTCAGAATGGAGTATAAACTCGGAAATGCAAGAAAAATAGTCCGAATTGTGAGATGTAAAGTGGATTTTTTTTTTTTTACTCTAATTCCATGGCTTTTAGACTTGCAGAACTGGAATTTTCTGGCAAGTTGGCTCGTCATCGCTGTTTGCAAACATCCAAATGGTCTATTGGTCTTAAAGCACATTGTATTACCATGTTAAAATGTCCAAAAAACATGGTAATACTTGCATTTTTAGTACTTTATTTTTGATAGTCTTTCTAATTAAATTCCCCTTTAGTTCTTTATGTTTGCAGATTTGGTCCCCCTGAGTGAACAACTGAATCTTCCTCCACAGATTATTAAACCCAGCTACACAGAAACGGTTACAAATAGGCAAAGGTTAAAGGCCTCCTGATTGGAGAAGGCAGCTGCTCCCAGTGCTGACACTTGTGCAAATGCTCTGTGAGCGCCGCCCCACCCCCAGACCCTCTGCATGCCCTCTTGCCTCTCTCCGGGGGTATATATAGCCTGAGAGGGGTCCTGGACAGTCCTGGCAGTCAAAATGAGGCTTTTCCTCCCCGTCTGCTGCCTGCTGCCTCTACTGGCACTCGCCGCTGCAGGTAAGAAGTTTACAAACTGGATTCAAACGCAGGTGGACTGCTGAAATAACAGCTGTAGGGGACTTCTGCATGTGCGCAGCTGAAGTGTGAAGTTAAAGGTTTTAGTAACAGTGATTGGTTATTGGCCTGGGAGTATTAGGCCTCAAGATAAGTGTCTGAAGTCTTAGATCAGATTGCTTGTCCTTGGTGGAGATGAGCGTCCCTGCATCTGCCTGCTTGTATTCATAGTTTGTGTATGTTGAAGTGTTTTACAGAATATAACGGTTTCTTGGCTTGTTGTTTTTTTTTAACTTAAATATGTAAGTTAGTCAAAGTGTGCTATGATTCCTTCACTAAGAATCACCAAGTGCACTCAAGTACAACATGTTCGGTAAAACTGAATTTCAGTTTCTGGATGGCGTGTCCTGTATGTTTAGTGCTGGCAAAAGTGTTTCTGGGAGTCGCTGGATTTCACGGCTTGTAGACACACGAAGCCTTGAAAAACTGAACGACCTCGTTTCTTATTACTCCGTTGAATTACGTAACTTCTGCTAGGTATGAAAATGTCTCATAGCAAGGGAGATCTGCTGTGCTCAGTTTACACCAGGATTATTATAGTTGACTAAAATAATTAGGGGGACAAAAATTGTTAGATGAAATAATATTAACGTTAACTGAAAAAAAAATATATATAAAGTTTTATTTCAGCTATATAACAAAGCAAATCTCTTATTTTCATTTCGTTTAACTTGGTTATTACTTGGATAAAAATGAACAAAAACTAGGCTATACATTAAAACTAAATTACAAAGCTATTAAAATGACAAATAACAAACAATTACTAAAACTTCAATTTAAAAAAACCTTCAAAAACTATAGTAAATGTCAAATAATTCTAAAATATTACTAATACACCTTAAAAATAGGTCAATGACTGATAAGAGTGTCCACGATAAAGAAAAGAAAAATCGTTTAAAATTCTACTTTAAAATACATACGGATTTCTCGAAATATACTTTTTATATTCATGTAGTTTACATAGCTTTTAAAAAACATTGATATACTTTTAAAAGTCATATCTTACAATTACCATGAAATATTAATATTTTAGGGAGTTGCACCGCATGACCTGAACTAAATGATTTAGTGTCATGATTTTTTAAAGACATTTATTGACTTTGACACACATTCATTTTCTATATATTTTTTCTACATGTTGGTTGCACCACATGACTTTATCAGTAACGACACATACCTTTGAATTGGAAGACAAATGTACTTCAAATATTAATAAGTGCAGACCTTTTGTTAAAATACGTATCTTTTTAGTAGGTAAATAAAACATTTCAAAATACTTAATACAATTTCTCTACAGCACTTTCATTCTTAAATTATATCGCCCTGACAAATAATGAAATTAAGTTAGAAATATAAAAGCATGCTCATCACAGAAGAGGTGTATTAAAGATATTGTACGTATAAATTGCATTTTAATTGTATTTAAAAAAAAAACACTCAGTGCAAATAGCCCGCCTTGTTGGCAGAGGCTATGTACACTAACTCCGCCCACCAACGTCTAATTAGGTTAGTCAAGACCGAAAAAGATGCTCATTTACCATCAGTTGCAGTGGCGTAGATGATGAGGCGCATGCTTTTTTGACTCGATCGCCCCGAATTCGAAACCGCCTTTCGACAAACTTTTTTTTCTCCCTTTTCAAATCTCTTATCGTATTGGAAAGGCATTTATTTTCAATAAAATTAAGGAAATAATCAAAAAGCTGAAAAATAAAGTGTTTGGTAGGGTCAGGTTAGGTGTAGGTAGGGCTTAATTGTCCCAATAAGCTGATATCCATTGAAAATTTTGAATTAAAATAATAATTTACACTCAAAACATCATTATTGTGCACGGTTTTATAATGTACTACAATACTGAGATGCAGCTAATTGATATTTATATAACATATATGTGAATATAATCTATAGCTATTTGCACTTAGTGTAACTATAATCTAATTGCTATTTGCACTTAGTGAAAATAGCCGCTGCCTTAAAAAAATTATTATTCATACAAATGAAACAAAATATTCTTGTAATCTTGTATGTATCAGAATTTATTGGCACAAAGGCAAACTGCGGTAGAAAACTAGTTATTATTCTGACAAATTTGAATACTAATTCTTATATCTTTTTTTTAAGTTCCTATTCATTGAATTGATGATAGCTTAGATCCTTTGGTCAAAATTGCAATCAACTGTAAGGGAAACTGTTGGGGGCTTTCTTGTCTTTCAGTAGTCAAAGAAAACCGGTTACTCTTGGTGAAATATTACAGACTGTCGCTTCTTCCTGCTTGCTTTTAAGTATTATCCTTGTCTTTCCTTGCATTGTTCTTGTTCTCTTTCTGCGTCTGTGCGGTCAGGTGGTCAGGCCTAGAGTGCACCATGAAATCAGACACTGTTTGTCGAGCAGTTGCGTGGTCATGCTTCACAGCTCCGCTAACACGCCCACATATACGCTTACAGTCCACATCTGCTGTCACAGCGCTACTGTCTCAATCACTATTTATTTCGGTCTCGCAGGCCTTGTAGGGGTAACCATTATGTTAACAGAAGGACTTAAAGCCTCTGTCCTGCCTTGCTACTGTATGTGGCCTGTTTTAGCACAGGGGCTTTCCCTGTTACAGTCCACTCACACCAGCCAATCGTACGCAGACATTACTCGCAAGCCAGAGTATCAGCCGTGTTGCTATACAAAGAAATAAAATGTACACAATGCTTACATCAGCAAGTTGTACGTATATGCATTAGGTATATTAAAACACATAGCCATGCACAAACAAATACATGAAACCAAATCAACACACTCAAATATACGTTAAATATTTTACATTTTGGTAAATTGGTTGCAAATTTTACACGTCCCATAAAAATGGCCGGTATGGTCACTCTATCAATAAGCAAATTTGTACATATTATTTAAATATAGGAAAAAATAGATACAATGCTGAAATAATTTTAATAATGTAAAAAAAAGGCAATATATTTCAGATTTCACAAGTTTTGCTATGATGTGATTTACTAAAAGAACCGGCTCGTAAGAGGTCGCATAAAAGGTAAATTTTTTGTTTGAGAATCAGAATTATCTGGTCATGCATTGTAGGTTTTTGATTCACTAAGAAGGAAAGGAATGGAAGGAAAGGACGTGACATGTGGCCAAGTATGGTGACCCATACTCTGAATTTGTGCTCTGCATTTAACCCATCCAAGTGCACACACACACACACACACACGTAACACACACACACACACACACACACACGTGAACACACACCCGGAGCAGTGGGCAGCCAGTGCTGCGGCGCCCGGGGAGCAGTTGTGTGTTCTGTGCCTTGCTCAAGGGTCTCAGCTCAGTTGTGGTATTGAAGTTGTAGAGAGTGCTGGTTATTCACTCCCCCCACCTACAATTGCTGCCGGACCTAAAACCTGCGACTGCCCCAGAAGAAGAACCAGAGCATATGAATCATTTGGTGGTGAATTGGTCTACATTGATTGCACTAAATATTTTGCACTTAGTAATGCAGTGAACATGTTCACACTATTTTGGTGTTTTATCTGCATTGGAAACATAAGGAAAGATGAATGTCATGAAAATCATTCTGTCGTGTTTTTCAAGAGAGGAAGAGTCCTTAGTTAAATTTTGCTTATAGTGACCACACTATTTTGATAAATCACTCCTCTAGACACAACCACATAAGATAATGGTTTGGCATTCAGTACTATCAGAAATAAACTGGAGATAAATGTCATTTAAGTAGATAAAAGCAGAGAAACTTTTCTAAGTGTAGGCTATTTGTGTCATGAAGACCTAGGACTTGGGATCGAGCACCTGACCGTTTCTGTCCTCACCTCAGAACATGCTGTCAAAGGGGGGAGGGGCTGGTCTGCGTCACTTAGACCTGACTGGAAAAATGCAGATGATCTTATAATATCAAATATATGGATGGTGGTTTAATTTTGGGTAATTTACCAGTACTAGTGGTATTACTTCAACAAGAGACACTGGAATACACACAAACATTCCTTCTCCACTGTGACCAAAAGCTCCCCAGCCATTGTCTACAAAACAATACCTGTGTGGATAGGGATGGTCCTTGGAGAGTATAGAATTGCTGCTCTTCTTACCACTAGAGCAGGCTCTAATTTAATTAAATCAACATGGCAGAATATGATATGGAACAGAATTAGCTGTTGAACTTATTATAAAATAGTACAACATTTAAGTTCGAGCACATTAACCAGCCTCAGTGACATTTAAAAAAAGAAGTTGTGAGGTCAAATAAATCAAAGTTTCCCTCATCTGTATCGTCATAAAAGTAATTATTTTACATCATATTAGTGTTGTAGCAATTATATAATCATAATCCTGCACTAATAAAGACAGCAAGCTAGCAATAAAGAGTAACTCATACCACAGTAACATGGCCTTAGGCCTTCAAAATGACTCATGGTTATGTTGATGACACTCTTGCACTATGACTTTGGCCTAAATACAGCTCTCCTGAGTGTGTGTAAGTGTGCAAAACATATCACATTTACACTGACTAGAGCCAGTTCAATTAATTAGAGACTACTAAAGGAACACATAAGCTTGTCAGAGAGCATTTTTACAAGCAAGTGGTCAAATGCCAAAGGTGGAAGAGGTTTATCTGAACTAACTATAGACACTGGTGCCCTCTGCTGTCTGTATGTTGTTGAACTGTTGCGTAAATGTGTGGCTAAATCAATTGAGGGTTTGTAATTTGATAGTAATTTAGCATAAAGTCAAACAAGTGCTTTTTAATGTGCATTGTTTTTACATTTTAATATAGATTGCATTTAGTAGGCAACTGAAATGGCTGTGTACAGAAAACACTTCAATCTGCAAAAACTTTACTGGCAAACTTTAAAAAATGAATGCTTCATTATTTGCTTGAAAGCAGAGCTGCACTTTTCAATGGAATCATTTGACATTAAAACTAGAAGTTGAAATCTGGTACCAAGCGACCATGCTAACACCTTTATCAGAGCCGCCTGCCGCCGCACTGGAGGACAGTATGAAAAATAAACCTTGCTCTGATGATCCACATGAACAGAAAGGACTTGGCGTTCTCTTCTCCTGTCAGCTCTGCTCCCTATTTCAGGATGTGAATCACATGAAAAGCATTTAGCTCTCGTCGAGAGCATTCATCGCCGCATGAATCACAGAGATGGTTCATCGCCACAGACTCACACATTTGTGCCAACAGCAGCTCTACCACCAAGTCACATTGTTCAAATCCAGCTATTACAGCAACACCATTTTAAATTATGGTTTTGTCTTTTTTACATGATTGAAGATAGTAACCATGATTTATTTCGTTTACTTGAGTGATGTTGTAGATCAGGGGTGCCCAATCCTGTTCCTAGATATCTACCTTCCTGCAAAGTTCAGCTCCAACCCTGATCAAGCACATGTGAACAAGCTAATTAAGACCTTCATTAACACTTGATAATTACAGACAAGTGTGTTGGAGCAAGGTTTGGACCAAACTCTGCAGGAAGGCAGAGCTCCAGGAACAGTAATGCACACTCCTGTTGCAGATTATACTGTCTCCAACACAGAATCCTATATGCCAGTGTTTTCCCAACCCTGTTCCTGGAGGCACACCAACACTACACATTTTCTAACTTTTCCTAATCCTCATTAGTAGAGACTCCAGGACCAGAAATATATTGGTCAGATAAGGGAGACATCCAAAATGTGCACTGTGGGTGTGCCTCCAGGAACAGGGTTGGGAAACACTGCTATATGCTAATGTTATATATCAGAACCCGTATTTATCAAGCCTCTAAGAATTACTCTCAAGAACACTGCTAAGAATTGACTTAAGTGAAAAAGATTCTTGGCTCAAAGCTGTGCTTAAAAGTTAGTTATCAATCTCAGTCGTAATTTGAGTGAAGTGTAGGACTAAATCGTAAGTGTCAGTCTTAGAGATGATTTACGACACTTTGCTGTGCTACAAAGTTGGGATTTTGGGTGACTACATACGCACGGACCAACCACTGAATATATTTCCTTAATTAAGAATATTCTCAGGTAAATTCATATTGAATGGTTAAATTCCTAATAGGAGTTTACATTCAACACACATTTGACAATAAATAATTTTCAAGAGAATATACTATGGCAAGGAAAATTAAGCGTCATCACATCTTTTTTAGGGTGCCAAATCCGATAGACGATATTATAGTGTATCAACGATAGTCAAAGATATCGCCTGTTGATGATGCCTTTGACGACAGCGAGGCGATTATTATGATTATCCGTCAAAAATAGACTAGGTGCCTATCTTTAGTGATGCAGTGCAGAGAGCCGCTTCAGAAACTTCCCACGGTGCTGCGGATCAGCTCCGGTGGCCCTGGATCTGTAAGACGCGTGCAGTGTAAATTAGGGCTAAGAGATTTATTCATCATACAGTGTAGATTGCATAATACTCGCGCTAGACTGAAGTCAGTTACTACGTTCTTTGGTAATGTAAAGTTCTTTGCTCGTTTTGAATAACTGAGGAAATGTAACCGTTTGATTAAGTGCTCGTCGCCAAACATTTCAAGAACATTCTTCCTTTCCTGAAAGATTCACGCACGTCTCTGTCTCCTCAGCGCCATGACAGCCCCTGCTGGCAACTCCTAACTACTTGAGAGACCTCTCCAGCTGTCTTAAATAACTGGGAGAGTAAAAGTGAACCTTAGCTTTAAAAAAATTGATAACTTGCTTTTATACTTAAGTTTGAAAGTAGGAGTAAATTTCATGAATTCTCAGCACTTAAGACTAAAATGGCACTTTGAGAAGCTTGATAAATACGGGCCCTGCAGTGTGAGATGCTTTCCTTCAGGGATGTTATGTGGAAGTATAGACTGTAAATAAAAAAGATGGACAAAGCGTCTCTATTTCCTTCCACTATAGAAAAGTGAAGCCGCTATCATCTTGCAAAAATGACATCACGTGGAGCCCGAGTCTGCACTGTAGTTATCATTTAAAGCCAGAGTTGGCGCAGTAGCGATTCATAGAGTGGGGGAACTATGACGTCTCTCTGTAGGCGGCTCGGCTGTTAGTATGAAACATCTCAGTTACGTATGTAACCTTTACCAGTCCTGGTGCGAAGTCCATATACGAAGGACTAATAGACAGAGCCTGTAAATCCCCTACTCTCTTGAGGGAAGATAAGGCCAACAAGACAACTGTCTTGAGAGTCAATAATTTTATTGACACCGACTCCAACAGCTCAAAAGGATGACCCGACAAGCCGTCCAAGACAACTGAAAGATCCCAGGAAGGAACTAGTGTCGGACGGAAAGGCCTCAGCATGAAACGGGACACCAAAGGGTGACGACCCACTGGAATATCTCCTACGAGTGCATGTCCTGCCGAAATGGCCGCTACATTTACTTTAAGAGTAGCGGGGGTCACTCCTTCGGAAAAACAACTCTGAAGGAACTCCAGCACTGAACCAATGGCACAGTGAACTGGGTCCAGAGTACGTTGTCTACACCACAAGGCGAAGAGCCTCCACTTGAAAGCATATAAGCATCTCGTAGAAGGAGCTCTAGAATTAATAATAGTATTGGAAGTCTCAGCCGAGATGCCAGGATGCATTAACATACCCCGCTCAGTGGCCACACCCATAGCTTCCATAATTCCGGTTGAGGGTACCAGATCATGCCTCCGAGCCTGAGTCAACAGATCGTGTCTGAGGGGAATCTCCCAAGGAGGGCCAGACAACAGACTGACCATGTCTGAAAACCACGACTGGGTAGGCCACCATGGAGATACTAATAACAAGTGCTCCACTCTCTCTGCTCGAATTCTGAGTAGAACCACTGAGAGCACCCGAATAGGGGGAAAAGCATACAACCTGGTTCTGGGCCATTCGTGGGCCAGCGCATCCAGACCGAGAGGCGATGTGTGAGACAGGGCGAACCAGAGCGGGCAGTGCGTAGTCATGCTCGAAGCAAACAGATCCACATCCGCTCATCCGAACTTCTGCCGTATGAGATTCACCACTTGATGGTGACGTCTCCATTCCCCGTCCTCTAGTCTCGAGAGCAGGTCTGCTCCTGAGTTCAGGTGACCTGAGATATGAACTGCACTGATCAACAGGAATTTTGTCTGGGCCCAGAAAAGGACACTCCTAGCCAATCTGTATAGAGGACGAGAATGTAGTCCTCCCTGACGATTCAGGTATGAAACTACAGTCATGTTGTCCGTCCTGACTAACACATGACAGCCCTTCAATTGTGGTAAGAACTGCTTGAGAGCCAGGAAGACTGCTAGTAGTTCCAACCGATTTATATGTTTCTCTGACCAGATTCCCCGCACTGGACGTCCTTGATGGACCGCCCCCCCCCCCCCAGGGATGTGTCCGTTGTTATAGTCTTGCGACGAAGGCACACTCCCAGCTGGACTCCTCTCTGGAGGAACTGAGGTCTTTTCCACGGCTTCAGAGTGCGGAAGCCTCTGCGCATCACTGTGATCTTGCGGAGCGGATGGCAATGAGGTGAAACCTTCTGGTTCTTGGTCCACCACTGGAATGGTCGCATGTGGAGCAGGCCCAGCTGAACTACAGGGGAAGCTGCCGACATCATACCCAACAATCTGAGATATAAGCCCACGTGCACCAGACACCCTGTCTTGAACTGACTGAGACAGGTCTGCAATGACTGCACACATGCGGGAGATAGGCATGCCCGCATCGTACGAGAGTCCATGACTACCCCCAGAAATGTAGTTCGTTGGCTAGGCAGCAGAACACTCTTTCGTGGGTTCGTACGTAGTCCCAGACTCGCTAAATGATCGAGCACTAAGTCTCGATATCTCGGCGCCTGATCCCGCGATTGAGTTAAAATCAGCCAATCGTCTACGTAATTCAATATTCGGACACCCTGGAGCCAAAGTGGGGCCAGAGCTGTGTCCATACACTTTGTGAACGTTCGGGGGGCCAGAGCCAGCCAAAACGGAAGAACACAGTACTGGTAAGCTTTGCCCTCGAAAGCGAACCTGAGGAATTTCCTGTGTCTCTTGACGATCTGGATGTGAAAATATGCATCCTTTAGATCGATGGTCACAAACCAATCTCTTGGTTGGATTTGAGACAAAATGGATTTTAGAGTTAGCATCTTGAATTGCTCACTCTGAGCGGCAGGTTCAAGTGACGAAGTCCAGAATCTGACGTAAACCACCATCTTTTTTGGGTACAGCAAAATACCAGCTGTAAAAACCCAACTCCATTTGAGTGGGGGGTAATTCTTCTATAGCCCCCTTCTCTAGGAGTAACATGATCTCTTGTCGTAACACCGCGGTCTGCCAAGAACGTACTGTCGGGGGAAGAATTCCGCTGAAGGGAGGTGGCCCTTTCCGAAACTGTATAGTGTAGCCGTGTCGGACGGTGCGTAACACACATTGTGAGACATTGGGCAGGCTTTTCCATGCGGCCTAAAAATCTGCTAGAGGTCTTAAACACACTATATTCGATTGTAGTTGAACTACAGGAGTCAGGACTTCTGATTGCAGAGAGCTGCTGGCGTCCGCTAGAACAGGTAGCATAGGCGAAGGCTGATAATCTGCCCTGAATTTCTTGTATAGGGTCCCGAAGCAGCTGAGTGGCGGTCTTGAAAGAAGGGGAGAGACCTACAGGGCTGGGATGGAGAACGACTATAGGCTCAAAGATGCACTAGTAAAAGAGACATGCCAGTCACAAACTGTAACGTTGTGGATAAGCTGGGTGAAACAGGCAGAGGCAAGGATCTATGTGCAGGCATTTCATGTAAAAACTAGAACAAACAATAAGCCAACAACCACAGGAAAACAGAGAACCATTACATTCAACAAGTCACAAAGAACTAAAGAAACACTAGGGCTGTATATATATATATATATATATATATATGAGGCTAACAAGCTGAACAAGATAAGATACAAGCTGACTACAAACAACACGGGAGACAGGAAGTGACAAAAAGTCCAAGACAAGGCACAGAAAATGCAACAAAAACAAGAAAGAGCTGATTTGTGAGGAGAGCAATCACACTTATTTTATAAAACCAAAATAAATCTGAACACCTCAAAATTGCAAAAACAAAACGACCCAAAAAAACAATAACCTTCAAAAAGGTCTCTGAAGTATAAAGGATAAATAAAACAATGTTAATTAAATTAAAAACTCAAAGTCTTCTTGCACTGGATGTGCTGGTTTCGGCCTCATTGCCAGCTGAAGTCATCTCATTTATAAAACACCTGTGATTCACAACTACTTGCTAAGGAGATTGCATTCACTTAAAGTAACCTTGTTAACAAGTTTGGGTGAGTAAGGGCACGATGCACAAGATATAGTACTTTCAGTGCCCTATAGTTGAAGATGTCACATCTTTTGTAGCATAAATAAACTGCTGCAGAAAAGCTAGGTACCATGCAAAATCAATGTAATTTGTAACTGCAACACTCATTTAATATGTAGTTGTGTAAATAGTACAGATACTCATTCAGAAATGTAGTGAAGTAGAGAGTAAAAGCCGTTACGCCAGGACGTGTCCCGTAAAAATAGCACGTATGGCCACCCTATTCATTTGAAGCCTGAGTCTGTGCAGTAGCGATTCATTTAGAGTCTGAGTCTGCGCTTTAGTGATTGTGAGGAGGTGGCACTGTATCAAAATCCCGCCCAAACGCCTGCACACACAATCGCAAGTTTAAAATCATGGCGCCAAGAGCCGATCCTCCCTATATGCAGAATATACAATCCTCCCTATTTGTAGCCAGGGCCCCCGAAACACCAGGGGGCCCCCTTGCTCTCAAAGATATTTTAATTTTAGTTTTGTTTTTGAGTTTGAAAAGCGGTTATGAAAACATGAATGATCATTTCTTAATTTCTTTAATTTCATTGTGGTGCGCTGTCACCCTCTATACAAAAAAAATCTGTCAAATCATGTAACATGAATGTCGTACAAACATTCTCTTGAAAAAGGCTTGAGACAAAAAAAAATTGATTCGAGGCGGACCTGCATCAGCATACATTGTGTGGATACGACAGGTGAACATGTCAGCAGTGTGGACGCAATTCACTGTGACCAAAAATGATACTAGAGTAGCAACATATGAAATTTGTTTGCTGAAACATTGAGAGGCAGCTCATTGCAGAAGAACTTTACTACAAAGCTTAACACACCACCTAAACAGAGTACCAAATCAATTACCTAACTACCAAATGTAATTATTTAACCACTATTTTCAAGTTTTGGTTTTCGGCTAAATTAAAACTTTCATGGTGTTTTGGTAAAAAAATTATCGAACTTTTGGCAATATCATTGTTTTTCTTCCACAGATGCAGTGGAGTCTGAAACTGAGCCGCTTGTGCCATTCCAGCTGAAGTCTGAAGGTGAGCTGTTCAACTGCTGTGATGGCACAGATGATATAAGCCAGAGCTCCTCCAATGACACTCCTGCACCAAACAGACCTGTGTGCCAACCCTGTAGCACTGGTGCACATATTGACACTACAGCAGAAGATGTCAGCTCTGATGAAGAGGAAGAGGTTGTTTCAAAAGTTAAATCTGAAGAACTGAATCAAGAGGAGACATCTTCTGAAGAGATAATTGAAAAGGAGGCACAGGAAGAAGAGGCAGAAGTTGAATTAGATGACTCTAATGAAGTGGTGGAGGAAGAAGTTCTCGAGGAGGCACGTGAAGACGTGAAGGAGGAGGAGATATCAGAGATAGACAGTGATGTAGAGTCACAAATGGTTGTTGAGGAATCTGTGGAAGAAGACGACAATTCTCAGACCGATGAGGAGGTAGTTGAGGAAGAGGAGGTTCTTCATACTGAAGATGAAACAGGTGAAGAAGAGGAACTTTCTCAGACTGAAGAGGAGGTAGTTGAGGAAGAGGAGGTTCTTCAGACTGAAGATGAAGCAGGTGAAGACGAGGAAGATTCTCAGACTGAAGAGGAGGTAGTTGAGGAAGAGGAGGTTCTTCATACTGAAGATGAAGCAGGTGAAGACGAGGAAGATTCTCAGACTGAAGAGGAGGTAGTTGAGGAAGAGGAGGTTCTTCATACTGAAGATGAAGCAGGTGAAGACGAGGAAGATTCTCAGACTGAAGAGGAGGTAGTTGAGGAAGAGGAGGTTCTTCAGACTGAAGATGAAGCAGGTGAAGAAGAGGAACTTTCTCAGACTGAAGAGGAGGTAGTTGAGGAAGAGGAGGTTCTTCAGACTGAAGATGAAGCAGGTGAAGAAGAGGAACTTTCTCAGACTGAAGAGGAGGTAGTTGAGGAAGAGGAGGTTCTTCATACTGAAGATGAAGCAGGCGAAGACGAGGAAGATTCTCAGACTGAAGAGGAGGTAGTTGAGGAAGAGGAAGTTCTTCATACTGAAGATGAAGCAGGTGAAGAAGAGGAACTTTCTCAGACTGAAGAGGAGGTAGTTGAGGAAGAGGAGGTTCTTCAGACTGAAGATGAAGCAGGTGAAGAAGAGGAACTTTCTCAGACTGAAGAGGAGGTAGTTGAGGAAGAGGAGGTTCTTCAGACTGAAGATGAAGCAGGTGAAGAAGAGGAACTTTCTCAGACTGAAGAGGAGGTAGTTGAGGAAGAGGAGGTTCTTCATACTGAAGATGAAGCAGGTGAAGAAGAGGAACTTTCTCAGACTGAAGAGGAGGTAGTTGAGGAAGAGGAGGTTCTTCATACTGAAGATGAAGCAGGTGAAGAAGAGGAACTTTCTCAGACTGAAGAGGAGGTAGTTGAGGAAGAGGAGGTTCTTCATACTGAAGATGAAGCAGGTGAAGAAGAGGAACTTTCTCAGACTGAAGAGGAGGTAGTTGAGGAAGAGGAGGTTCTTCATACTGAAGATGAAGCAGGTGAAGAAGAGGAACTTTCTCAGACTGAAGAGGAGGTAGTTGAGGAAGAGGAGGTTCTTCATACTGAAGATGAAGCAGGTGAAGAAGAGGAACTTTCTCAGACAGAAGATGAGGCAGAGGCGGTTTCTCAGCCTGAAGAGCCAGAGGAAGATGAATTAGAAGAGGTAACAGAGGAAGAAGCTGATGAAGAGGAAGCTGTAACAGAGGAACAAGGAGCTCCTGAGGTTGTGGAAGAAGAGCAATCTGTTGAAGAACCAGAATCCCTTGAAGAAATGGTGGAAACAGAAGCAGCTGAGGAACTAGTTGCAGATGTTGTTGAGGAGGTTGTTGAAGTAGCACAAGAGGAAACAGTGGAGCTTGTGGAACCAACTCCTGAACAAGAAGAGGTTTCTGCACCTGTTGAAGAAACAACAGTGGAAGAAGTGTCAGATGATGTACCAGCAACCAAAGCTTCTGCGAAAGGTACAATATGATTCAGTCAGCATAAATTATATTGGACATTTAAAAACAAGATAATTGTCAAATTAGAATCTTTCAGTACATTTGCAAAGATATTTTAGAAAATTGCTAGTTTCTGCTAGTTTTGCTAAATTAATTTTGCACACCTAAACAATGTTAAATGTGATGGCACCTCTACCGTTGTTCTGCAACATTTCATGCGTGATATCCAGTCACTTAAATAGCCTACGAATCCATGCAATCAAGAATTAAGTACGAGGGCAGATTTTACTTATGTTCAATTCGGTCACATAATTTTGCCATTCACCAGCAGAATACAAGCTGCTTGGTTTAAACGTGACTTCTGTCTGAGAAAAGAAAATTACATTAGTATAAAAGTGCAGTCACATTAGTAATAGACCCTTTTTCTGTTAGTAAACATTGTGACGTTTTTCTGTGGGAGGAGCTTAGGTGGAGGCAGAAAGATTCCACTGACCGCTTCACTAACGCTAGCTTATTAAATCTGTTAGCTTGTTTTTTTTAACAATAACTGGAGAAATTCCAATTTAACCTGCATATGTAAGGTCACTCACTGTCCGGGACCGCGATTGTTATTTGAAAAGGTTCACTTTAACAGACAAAACCAGATTGGCCGACCCGCACACGCTTTTACTCAAAGGATGGACGATCTGACAGGATTCCCTCCGTTTGAGTGACATCTATGTGTATAGTTAAGACAAACTCACCGCGTCTATCTAGTCATGAAGATGTAGATTTATTTCAATTTCAGCAGGCAACTATTTTTACAGCTACATCATTATTCCAGCCACAATTAATGACAACAATGTATATACAATTACATATTATTAAGCATATAAATCATCAGTTTGTTGTTTTACACCCATGCACACAGACATTCCATACACGATATAATGAGATGCTTAAAAAATCTTTAGACATGCCCATAACATGAATAAAGTTACAATACTTTATTGAACCTTTTCTGATAAGAAGTGTGCGCTGCAAACGGGAGCATTTTTGACGATCGTTTCTGTCCAGTCCGCTTGTTTTATCGCGTTTAACCACAGCTGTCATAGTTTTTTTTTTGTCTGGCAGTGGCAGCAGGTATGCCTTAAAGGGATCATATGATGCCATTTTTAAAGATGATTATTTTGTGTATTTGGTGTGACAGAATATGTTGACATGATTTAATGTTCAAAAACACATACATTTTCAAATACTGTACATTATTGTAGGTCCTCTATGCCCCGCCTCTCTCAAATGCTTTGTTTTCTACAAAGTCCCTCCTTCTGATAAGCACAGTCTGCTCTGATTGGCAACTGACCCAGAGCATTGTGATTGGCCGAACACCACAAGCCGCGTTGGAAATGTAACGCTCCATTTCCATAATCACGAGCGTTTTACTTTACTAATTTAAGTAAAGACAGTTAATAATGTTCTTAGTTTTACCATCAGTTCAAGCCTGAGAGGGGAACAGAGTCGCGTGACAGACACAGTGATGAAGATCGTATGTGTTTGCACCATAGACTGTAAAAAAAGATGAATGCTTATAGAAAAGTGAAGCGAATACATCTCAGTATATCCGCTGCCATCTTGAGTAAATGACGTCATTTGGAGCCAGAGTCTGCACAGTAGAGGTTCGTTTGGAGCCAGAGTCTGCGCAGTAGTGTCGTGAGGTGGAGCCGCGGTATCAAACTCTCGCCCAAACTCTCGCAGACCCAATCAATCATAACGACACTCCCCGTTTTTATAGCATCAAATAACTAGTTAAAATCAAACTTATCATAAAAATGAACAATTTAACATATATCAGCGTTATAACAACTATCTTAAATGACCAAAACCATATTTTGGAAAATTTGATTGAAAGTGTAATTTTTTTGACTGAAGTCCCATTCGTTTACATGGACAGGGCGGGGTTTATGACCTGTACTGCAGCCAGCCACCAGGGGGTGATCAAAGAGCCCGCAGCTTCACTTTTAAGGACAAGTGAGACACACCCGGTTTGCACACAATCCACGGTTGTGTGACCATGTCTCCCTCTCTCACACACGAGAAGCATCGCCAGGATACTTTCTCTGCCATCAGTGGTTCAATCTGACTATTATGAATCAACGAGAATAATTTTTGTGTGGAAATAAAACATAACGGCTTTATTATACATATATAAAAATAGCGGCTTTATTCAACAATTAGACACCGTAACGTCTCTTCTGCATCAGCGTAGCGCCATTTTGGAGATTATCCCCTGGACGCAAAAAGCGTACACTCTTCTGTATCAGCCGGGCCACAAGGGTGCGCTGTTTTCGTTCAAATCAGAGCGTAAATCTACGAAGAAAACACATCCCTGTGTCGAGGCTGATACAGAAGAGTGTACGCATTTTACGTCCAGGGGATAATCTCATAACAGTCAGATTGAACCACTGATGGCAGATGGAGTATACTGGCGATGCTTTTTATACTTTTCTGGATCTTGACAGTATAATTTACTTGGCAGTCAACGGGACAGTCACAAACCTCCAGGTTCTCATCCAAAATATCTTAAATTGTGTTCTGAAGATGAACAAAGCTTTTATGGGTTCGAAATGACATGGGGTAGGTGAAAAATGACACAATTTTCATTTTGGTGTGGAGTAACCCTTTAACTTTGATAAAGAATATCTCTTTGGTTTTGAGACTTCAGTCATTGCAACTTCAGGGATCTTATCAATGCACAATCAGCTTGTAACATTCCAAAGAGAAAGCAAAACTTGAAATCACATTATATGATCCCTTTAACATTTCAAATTGGAGCCACTACAACATCGATTCGGGCACCCAACATCACAACAAGATGATATTTTAAGCTCCTTGTGTAGCAGAATCTGCGCTAGTTTGAATTAGCCGCCTCCAGTTTTCGCTTTTTGCCTCCAGCTAGCACTGTGACGTAATTGTGACGTCGGCCCTAAAAGGGTCTATATATTTAAAAGCTTCAGAATCATCATAAAGCCTCTGGTTAAACTCCATTACAGTGGAAATAACCAGAAGGAAGGAACTATATTGCTGTCTCGTCGCCAGGGTGCAGAGGAGGACACTACTGTAAAAGTCAGTTCCTCGTGCTCCTCCACCTGATATTTTGGTCGAAGGTGGCACAGGAATAAACCCACCACCAAAATAACCTAACAGAAATAACGCTTGGCACAAGTCCATTGTCATTCATAGCAATATGTTCTCTGGCCTGCATGGAGGACAGTTTTGTATAGGGAAGAAATGTTTCAGATGCTTTTAATAGTACACTGATTGTGTTTGACTGGCTGCAAATAGATGGCTGATGTAGATGTTTCAGCAGATGGACCAAACATGACAGTTTGTGTTTTGGAGACAAACACTATTGATAAAAAAATTATGTTTGCTTATAATAATGAATAGAAATAAATAATGGGAAAAAAATGAAAACCAAACTAAAATAGCAATAAGAAAAATAACTGAAATGGCAATCAATAAAAAAACAGAAGTTTGTTTGTTGGGTAGAACACATCACACTGATGCCAGAATATGGCTGGAACTAGCGTGCCAGCATAAAACCATAACTAGACATCAGCATTTGTGTTGGTCTAAGATGGTCTTTTTAGCTTCTAGCTGTGCACTAAAATAAACAAGCAACACGTTGATTCCTGTGATTGTAATTCTTGTGTAAATGCAGATGCAGCTTCTTTCCTCAGAGAACTTGTTTACTTCAAATGTAAATCTAAACTCTGGCAATGTACTGTTGATTACATAACATATTTTCTTAGCTATAAAGAATAAAAATATAGGTAAAATGCAAATAAAATAATAAGAAATATGTCCATAGATTAAAAACCAAATAGTTATTACCTAGAAAGTAAAATGTAAAGTACATTTTAAAAATAGTGTTTAGAAAAAAAAAATTAAGCTTCAAAATGATTAAAAGCTTGTTTTGTGGGTCTACAAGAAAATGTTTTTATATGAGCTTCATGTTTCATGCTGATTTTGACTGGCTGTTTTTTTCTGGCAGTGGCAAAAACAACCCCCTCAGGTCCTACCACAAGAGATCAGTCTCACATCGAAGAGACGCTGCGTCTGGCAACAGCTGAACCTTCACGGGAATTTGTCGGTGAGTCATATAATAATAATGAGAAACAAAATATTAAAACAATTATAATAATAACAAATATATATATATATATTTTAGTGCTGTCAATCGATTAAAATATTTAATCACAATTAATCGCACATTTTTATTTGTTCTAAATGTACCTTAAATTAATACGTTTCATGTTTTTAATACTCTAATCAACATGGGCATGGACAAATATGGATGCTTTATGCAAATGTATGTTTATTATTATTGAAACAATAGTCAACATAGAGCATGAAGACTTGACATGTTTCAAAGGTCATAGATGTTTTTCAAACAACATGTTCATGTCTATTAGACACATGAAAAAAGAAATACCAGGTTCCTATTACTTCTCTTTCTTTGCACTGAGCAATTTACTGACACAAACCTGTTTACATTTTTCATGACAGGGCAGCTCACTTCTGAACATGCAAAATACACATAGCCTATATTGTTTATTATTAATTTGTTTGCCTCTCTGTGCCCACATACTGTATTTTGATGCAGCTAAATTCTCAATAAAACTGTTTTCGTTGATATATTTTACTGTTTCTGTTGTCAGACAACGGAATGAATATGAAATAGTGACTGAAACGCGACCCATTGAGACATAACCAGCTCTCCCTTCCAATATGTTAATCTGCACAAAAATCCTGATAATCGAGCCGTCGTCTGATCAAATTAAATACACATAAGATAATGACAATAGCTGTGCTGTGATTTAGGCTATACTTGCATGTACAATTAGAGAAGTAAGCAAAATAATATCTGTGTTTAACCTAAAACCCTACTCTCTCTGCCGCGCTAAACAGAGCAGACGCAGAGAGAGAGAGAGAGAGAGAGAGTGCGCGTGCTGGGACAGCAAGACCTTGCGCTCGCGCGGCAATATCGGCGATTCTCATAAACTAAATAAGGTTTGGCTGCTTTTTTGAAGGGAAAAAGGTCGCTAAAGGGGTCTGCATTGTTGCTAAGTTGGCAACAATGTGCATCTCCATTTCTCCAAATACAGGTTGGGCCACGGGTCAAACAGAAAATACGCGTTGCATTAATCGCACGTTAATACAATTTGTGCCGCTAAAATGAATTTGCATTAACTTTGACAACACTAAAATAGACATGAAAAATGGGGGCAAAAACTAAAGTGTCGCGTTTATAATTTTGTTCAGAGTAGATATAAGTACTATCTTTCAGGGCTATACATCATGTACCATATGAGGTGAGTTATTTCATGAATCAGTCACATTTTAGCTTCACCAAAATCTCTAAATGGTAAATGGGGATCTTGAAGTAGCAGAATGAGTCAGTTTCTATTATAATTGCATCAACTCTACATCTTGTAGATGCTCTGAAGAAGCTGCAGCATGTCTACAACACTGCAATTAAACCCATGGACAAGGCCTACAACTATAACGAGCTCCGGCAGCATGAAGTGTCAGGTAAAGTCTTTGGATATTGGATTGAGTTTTACAACATCACTCCAGACTACTGCTCTTTTACCATGAAACCGATCTAAATGCACCCCTATCCTCGGTTGAACTCTGTCTGTTCTTCACATTATTCAGATGCAGAGATCACATCTAAACCCATGGTCTTGTTCCTGGGGCCTTGGAGCGTTGGCAAGTCTTCCATGATCAATTATCTTCTGGGTCTCGATGATACTTCACAACAGCTTTACACTGGTAATCAATCTTCAAATTAATGATTGTTAAATGAAATGTAGTCCTCCTTTGTTTCTTCATCTCGCTCTCTTTTGCTTTCTCAGGGGCTGAGCCCACAACGTCAGAATACACTGTACTGATGCACGGTGAGAAGTCTCGCACCATTGAGGGCATTGTCATGGCGGCAGACAGTTCCCGCTCTTTCTCACCCCTGGAGAAGTTTGGTCAGGGGTTTCTGGAAAAGCTGGTGGGAATCGAGATGCCACACACACTCCTGGAGCGCGTCACCTTTGTCGACACACCTGGAATCATCGAGAACCGCAAACAACAAGAGAGAGGTGAGAATACAGTACTCACAAAGACTTTGTTTGTTTGACAAGAGTACAATCAGACAACATGCAGTTCTGAACCTGAATTCAATATAGATACACAATCGAGCTTATCAGACCACTTCTAATGCTCCATTAATGATCTTTTTTTGACATTTAAGGAATACATATATAGAAATGGAAATTAAATTTAATGAACAATTTTAGTAACACTTTAATTATCATGTATATTAAATATATACATTTACTATTAACTAGTGCTGTCAAACAATTAATCGCAATTAATCACATCCAAAATAAAAGTTGTTTACATAATATAAGTGTGTGTACTGTGTATATTTATTATGCATATATAAATACAAACACATGCATGTATATATTTAAGAAAAATATGTTATATTAATATATTAAAAATATTTATATATAATATAAATTATATTAATATAAATATATACATGGAAATATTTTCAAAATATATACTATATGTGATTGTATTTATATACACATCATAATTATACACATTATACACTCATAGCCTATATTTGTCACGCCCCTGGACTGTTTTTTCACGCCCCTGTTTGTATTTTCCTCCCCATGTGCTCCGTGACCCAGTTTCTTCCCTTATCTGATTGTGTTCATGTCATCCAGGTGTGTCTCGTAATTAAGCTTGTTACCCCATGTATTTAAGTCAAGGTCTGTGCTGTCTGTCTGTCTTTACGACTGGTTTTGTGGTCCAGGGTCACATATTCTGAATGACAATATTCTACATGCCTAATCCTACCCAATACCTAAACTTCACAACTCCCCTACTAACTATTAATAAGCAGTGATTAGGAATTTAAGGCAAAAGTTGTTGTTAGTAGTTAATTGTGAAAATTGGACCTTCAAATAAAGTGTGACCCAAACTTTGAATTAAAATGCATTCATAACAATTCTTGCAAAAAATGTGTGTAGACATAAGAATGACTTTTCAGAGTTTAAATGCAATCCAGTAATTGGCTTTAACTCTACAGCAATACTAAAACAAAGCCATTTGTAAATACACACTACCATTGAAAAGTTCAGCATTAAGCAAGGATGCATCAAATTGATCAAAAGTGAAAGACATTGACAATGTTACAGAAGATTTCTATTTCAAATAGATTCTTTCCTTTTGAACTTTCTATCAGAGAATTCTGAAAAATGCACCACAGTTTAAAAAATACTAACCAACTCAACTGCTTTCAATACTGATAATAATAAAAAGTGTACCATAAGCAGCAGTTAATCATATTTGAATGATTTCTGAAAGATCATGCGACACTGAAGCCTGGAGTAATGATGCTGAAAATTCAACTTTACCATCAAAGGATTAAATACATTTTAAAATATATTTAAATTGAAAAAAGTTTATGTTAAATTGTAACAATATTTCACATCATTATTGTATTTACTAAATATCTGATCAAATAAAGGCAGCCTTGGTTAAAAATCGGACTGATCCCAAACTTGAAGAGTAGTGTATGTCATAAATTTTTTATAAACTTCTGACAAAACACATAAAGTAGGCTTGTCTCTTTAACTACACATTGTTATATAAACAACCAGTCAGTAGTTAGTTTGTGAAGTTAACTTAGTAGAGTCATTATTTTGAGAATCAGACTACACTTATTGTGCTAAATTTAAAAATTCACTAAAAACCAGCTCATATTAATCATTTGCTCACTGGTCATGCTGTTTGTTTTAAACCATATATTCGCTAGCGGTGCTGTAGCACCACTGAATAAGTAGTTTGTTGGTATTTTAGTACAGTATTCTCCAACCATTGGCAGAAGAAACCAGAAGGCACCAGTTCTGAATAAAAATCAGTTTCAACTCTAAAAGATACTAACATGAGTACTAATCCGCTTGTTAAGTCTCACGCGTCACCGCTTCCACGTCCAAACGCTCTATCAGATACCACGAGAAAACAACAAAAAGGTGCTAATATACACTCGCAATGTGATATAATACTACCCCAAAAAATATAATCCTAAGCTTTAACTCCATGCCGAAATCCCAGATAGCCAGACAATGAAAATATAAATTAAATATAAAAATGATTTGTGTTTGGGACGCTGTGAGCATGAAGACTGTAGTGTGCACCGTACGTTTGAAAACGTTTAGCTTAATTGTTTAATGTGAATAAACAGTGCTCCTAAACGGCTGCTGAGGTAGTATTCTCAAGTGACGCAAACTGAGGCTTGGACCTGGAAACAGCGCTTCTTACGCCATCACTTAACAACAGTGTTGGGGAAAGTTACTTTTAAAAGTAATGCATTACAATATTGCATTACTCCCTAAAAAAGTAACTAATTACATTACATAGTTACTTTTTATGGAAAGTAATGCATTACGTTACTTTCACGTTACTTTTTAAATATGAGCAGGGCTTGATCGTTTGTATTTAATACAATAAGTTATATTTATAGTAAATATAAAAGCCTTTCACACCAAAAAGTGTAATGAATAAACCTAAGGCTGAAGGAAGAGTAAATCACGTCTGTACAGCAGAACGCAGGAGAAGTTCAACACTCTTCAGCAATAAAAAAAAAACAACAAAGCACAATTGTTAGTTTATCTAAAGTCATTTTTGCTTTATTAGTATGGTTGAACTGGATCATCAAAGGTCAGCAGCAAACACATCGTTCATAAAATGAGATTAGATATATTTGTGTTGTTTAACATATTTAATTATTGCAGGTTTGCGTCATATTCTGTGTTTGCATTTCACTGTTTTAATTCATTTTGATGAATACTGAATCTGTTTTTTGCGAGTGGGATGAATTAATACACATTCACATTTAGTCTAGATAAGAACTACAGTAAGATCATGTTCACACAGCGCAATAAATGGAAAGAAAAAGTAACTGGCGTTATTTTTTTGAAAAAGTAACTGAGATATTTTCTTGTAAATTAAATAGTAATGCGTTACTTTACTAGTTACTTGAAAAAAGTAATATTACGTAACTTGTGTTACTTGTAATGCGTTACCCCCAACACTGCATAACAAGCAGATACTTAGTAGAACTAATGCTGCGTCCAAATTCACCTACTTATACTATGTCCTAAAAGTATGTACTCTTTTTTTTTTTAAGAAAAGGTACATACTTTTGAGTATGTAGCAGAATAGCAGGCAAGCTTTGGCACATACTACTTTGTCATAACTGCGTCTTTAACGGACGCTCTGTTGCTTAGTTACGTACATCCTGTAACTGTTTAAACTGCCATGTCACTCATCTTGTCACAGTCAACATCATCTACATTTCGTTTAATTTGATTTCCTACTGTATTGGAGAGAAATAAAGAAGCAAAGCGCGGGTCCTTCATGCCGAGAACTCTGCTCATGTGTTTGCATAATGATGCATTTCAAAGTTAAACACCAAACATATCATTATAAAAGTTCATAGTGTTGCTGCAGATGAAATATAACGTGGATAAAATTAAATAAATATGTTTTCATCAGGTTAGACCTTGATTATTTACAGTGTTGGGGAGTAACTAGTTACATGTAACGGAATAAAAGTAATTGTAATCAGTAATTAAATTACAGTTACTTATGAAAATGACAAGGATTACAAAGGGGGTTACATCTGATGTTTTTCACACACACTCCCACATACAGATTTAATTGATGTCTTTCATAAATTGCAGAGACTGCTCTAAAATATGAAACACCAATGTTTCAGAAGTTAACAACATGCTTATTCGATAACTCTTTTGTTTACAATATGGGTTTAGTTGGGGGTTTGGTGGGTCTCACCTCAGTCGTGGTATTAAAGGTGGAAGAGAGCGCTGGTTATTTACTCCAAAATCAAAATGGCTTGATAATTGAGACGGTTTATGTTTTGGAGGGATTAAAAAAAGGAGTGAATTTCTATCATTGTAGGGTGGTTTTGTCCACATGCTGCCAAGACACATTTACATGCAAATGAAGATATTTTTCATCCAATGTCTCCTTTAAAATTGTAATATTATTATCATAATTCAAGTGGTGAAAGATTTGGAAAGTCTGACAGTAATCAGTGTTGAGCACTACTGTAAGGTTAACCCTGCCTGGTTAACATGTTTGAAAATGATTAACAGTTGAAAACATTAGACATTTAGAAAAGTAATCAAATGTAATCAGTTACATTACTTTATTAAAGTAATTGAAAGTTACACTACTTATTACATTTTAAGTAGGGTAACTTGTAATCTGTAACCTATTACATTTCCAAAGTAACCTTCCCAACACTGATTATTTATCACTCAAATCCCTTTCTCTACCTGTCTGTCGGTCGCGCATATGCGCCATGTCTGTAGTTGAAACATTTTTTATGCGTGTTTGTAGTTCTAATCGAATCCTCGTCCACTGCGCAATGTGTTGTGAGCAATATTAGCCTTTAGAGTGTGCATCGATCTGCACTTCAAATTCTAACCGGAAATAGAAAGAAGACCATCCGGGATCTTTAGCATACTTTTTTAAACATACTATGATTTGGGACATACTCTATTTAGGACGGATAGTATGCGAATTGGAACGCAGAATAAGTGTACATTTACATATTTGAAACTCTCTTGTTGTCCTTTAGGGTACCCCTACAGTGAAGTGTGCCAGTGGTTTATTGACCGTGCTGATCTCATCTTCCTGGTTTTTGACCCAACCAAACTGGATGTTGGTTTAGAACTTGAAATGCTGTTCAGACAGATGAAGGGACGCGAGTCACAGATCCGTATCATCCTCAACAAGGCTGACAGTCTAACAACCCAGGACCTAATGCGCGTGTATGGCGCCCTCTTCTGGAGCATGGCACCCTTGATTAACGTGACAGAACCACCACGTGTCTACGTGAGCTCATTTTGGCCGCAGGATTACACTCCTGACACCAACAGAGATCTTTTTAAACGTGAAGAGATCTCTTTGCTGGAAGACCTAAATCAAGTAATTGAGAACCGGCTGGAAAACAAAATCGCCTTCATTCGGCAGCACGGCATCCGCGTTCGCATCCACGCCCTCCTGGTCGACCGCTACCTGCAGACGTACTATGAGAAGCTGGGTTGGTTTAGTGACCCACATGAGGTTTTCAATGATAATTGTCAGTGACCCTGACAAATTCTACATCTTCAAGTCCATTCTGGCCAAGACCAATGTGAGTAAGTTCGACTTGCCAGAACCGGAGGCGTACCAGGACTTCTTTGGAGTCAATCCTCCCAGCAGCTTTAAGCTCCTCTCCTCATACTGCAGCTGGTCAGGAGGATGCCTGCTGGAGAAGATCGAGAAGGCCATCACAGATGACCTGCCGGCTTTGCTCAGCAGTCTGGCAGAGAAACGGGAAGCCAAGGCAGAAGCGGCTGCAGAAACCAAGGAGAAACCCCAAAACCGTTGGAGGAGACAGTAAGAGAAGAATGGCGGGAGATGTGGGAAGTATGGAAGAGTGGCACCAAAGCAATGAATGAGAGTATAAGTGACACTTAGATGAGATTCACATCAATGGAAAGCCAGTTGAACACAGTATACAGTGACTCTAGTCTTACCACTCTGTATGAAACCGACCTGAACGGTGGGATTCGGGGTTCTGTTTTACTTTCTTTTCTGTTATTTTTTTTCTCCCTTAGTCTAATTTAACTCAGCTAGAAAATGTTACTTATTTATACTATGTTCAAAATAAATAACCGGTCATAATCATATTTATTTATTGTTTGAATGTCGTTTTAAAAGTGTGAATTATGGAAGCTTGTTTCCACCACAGGATAAAAAATAAATAAAAAGGTAATTGTGACTTTTAATCTCACTTTTTTTCTTGCAATTCTGAGAAAAAAAGTCAGAATTCTGAGTTTATATATCGCAATTTTCTCTGAATTGTGAGATTAGATGTCGCAGTTACCCTTTTTATATTTTCCCCTTGTTGGAAACAGGCTACCATCGTGGATTTGCCATATGTGGTAAAACATTTATCTTCATTACTTCAGTTCCACTTGTACATATTGATCATATTACTTTGTACAATTTACTGGTGTATGAGTTGTTGGGAAATGAAATGAGATCTTGTTGTTGTTGCATTTGCTCACATTACTGCATGCTTCAACTGTGGTGACATTAAATTGCTTTTCTGGCTGTTGAGTTCTGCAATATGGAAATTTTAGTAAATAAAAAACACATTTAGATAAAACAAATAAGTGGGTGAATTGATATGATAAATAATAATGATTTTGCAGCTGCGATTGATTCACTTTAACATAAGAGGGTCCGAAATGTCCACTAGATGGCGGAGCATATCATTAAACTCATTGCAATAAAAATACTGGTCACAGTTCAGTTAAATAACCTTTGGTCTCATAAAAGATATGGTTTATGTAATTTATCTGTTTATCTATTTTGATGGCAGCAATCTATGCGTTTATCTATATAAGATACCGTTTCAAGCAGGGCAATTTGTGTAAAACATTTATTTTACAGAGCTGCATCACATGAAAACACTTCTCTTAAGTATTTACGATCCCTAGAATGGTTAGAAGTGTGAATGTTGAAATATCTGCAGTAAGGCAATAATACATGCAATAAGAGTTTCGCATTAAATACTGTGTAGCTAGTTATACTCTTGTTTGTTTAATAACCCACAGCTGTGTTTTTTGAGTCAGAGACCCCAAGTGTACACTATAAAAGCTGGACATGCATGACGACTCCACAGGCTGTGTCAGTCAAATTCCTGAACACACTCTTGTATCATAACCTTTCCCGTCTGACACAACACGACGTCTTAGAAACTGGACATGATGAACATCTGACACCGGAAGCGCCGGAGGATTATCACTTGGATGTGACTTATCTGACCCAGAATCTCAGGTATGTTCCTAGATGAGGGAACACTTACACCCTCATGTTCGCCTAAATGGGAAGTTTTGGAACATACCATTCAACAATTCACACTTATGTTGATTTAAAATAAAGTAAATTATAAATACCACAGGCTAAGAACAAACCGTAAGAAAACAAAAAGAAAACTGTCTTTTTGAAAGACAATGTTTTATATATATATATAATAAAATTAAAAATCTTTAAGAATAAAATTAAAAATAAAAGGAAATTCTAACACACACACACACACACACACACACACACACACACACACACACACACACACACACACACACACACACACACACACACACACACACACACACACACACACACACACACACACACCAGTAGTGTAGTCGGGGCCATACGCTAGTATACGCCGTATGCTTACTGTTTTCCTCGGGCTGTTTTCCTCGAGCACGATTAAAGATAAATATCAGTGTCTTATATAAATTAGGTGTGTATTATTTACAAATATTAAAGTTCTTAAAGGGATAGTTCACCCAAAAACTAAACATGATCATTTACTCAACATCATGTCATTCCAAACCTGTATGAATTTCTTTCCACTGTAAACATAAAAAAGAAGATAATTTGAGAAATTCAAGGCATTTTGTACATACAGTAGAATAAGCAAAATGGTTTGGTAACATTCTACACAATGTCTTCTTTTGTATTCCACAGAAGTCATACAGGTTTGGAAACACGTGAGGGTGAGGAAAGAATGACAGAATGTTTTAGAAGGAGGCCTACATTTTCTGCATTCTAGCTCAAAATCATTGCTTTGTCAAGTGCATTTCTATCTGACAAAAAATGCATTTGCTTTGAATTCAGTAATATCATTATTATTTGTTTCAGTCCTGTTTTATTTATTAATTTATTTACTCCAATTGAAGGCTCTATAACCCAGAAAAACATTCATGGGGGAACTTGTGGGCCGGATATGTCCAGGGTCAAATTTGAACCCCAGTCCAGCCCTGCCTACATGCAAAATCCCCTTGCAGGAAGTATTATTCCCTTCCTAAATAATACGATCAGTGTATAAATGCATAAAATAAAACATTAAATTCAGATGTATCTGTGAAGCACTTTTCTCAATGAATGTAATTCCATAGAAAGATGTTGAAATTATATAGAACTGTAATAATGCGGTCAAAGAAAAATAATCTATCGACCAATTTTAGAGTGCCCTGTGTTGATATTACTAAATTACTATATAAATTACTAATAAACCAAGAACAATAATACAAAAAAAATAATAAATATATATATATTAAAGGTTGGGGGGGGGCGACTGGGTAATAGTAAACCACGTTTTTCTTTAGGACTACACACACACACCACTACACACACACACACACACACACACACACCTTTAAGGATGCCCCCATAGAAAGGTTTGGTCAGAGTTGACCCCACATTCTGAAAAGAACTAAATAAAATACAAATAAATCAACAAATAAACAAACATTAATAAAAGTTGACTTGCATAGCCTACATACTGCATTTTTAAGTCGTGAGTCCTGTTTCTTTACTTTCTAATTCTATACGGGCTTGCTTATAAAACAGTTATGAATTACTCAGAGAATAAATCGTGCCATAATTACACTGAACGTACCTGTTCTTTTGATGACATCACATGAACTCCACACCAAGAGAGCATCAGTCAAACTTGAGAGGGAAGCCGTTCACATGCGTGCGCGCCGCCGTAACAGAGCCCTGCGTGCGCGCTCCCCAGCGTCTTGCCCCCTCTCCTCCCCTGTATTTCAACATTGTAGTCAAGTTGTGCGCCCCACTGACCGCCCACACCCATCTTTTCCGAGAGAGCGCTCAGAACATTGTGGAGCTGCTGGTGAACGCAGCGCCAACCAGAACCGGCTCTCACCGCCGTTCCCTTCAACGGGGAGGAGAACCGAGAGCGAACGGAATCACACGCGACGCGACACAGCTGCGGCGCGTTCGCCTGACATGAGCCTGCCCATGAAAAGAGCGCACTTGAACGGAGTTTTGGAGGAACGCTAAACGGACAAAGTGGGGATTAAAGAGGCAGGATAACGCCGGAGCGTTGGCGTGGGATTTTAAGCCAAGGAGAGCGAGAGCCCTATCTTTCTCTGAACTCCACGAGTGTTGAACTGCCTGCACGATCAGACGACTCGAGGCCTGGGGGAGGAAAATAACTAAACTTTCGTCTTCATTTTGAACACTTTGCAGTGAAATGATTTGAGATTACCTCTAAGCGAGTTGTTAAAAGGGATTAACGTTAATTTACACACAAACAAGGATATACTTTCCCTCAGCACACTTGACTTGTCAGAGTGCCTCGGTGCCATACGATTTCAACTTCAGATAAGAAGAAGAAAATACTGAAGTATTACTCGTCTCCAGGAGTTACGGCAGCGTGAACTCGGAGTGTTTTAAAAAGCTGGACAGCTGGAAAATTGACGGTTGACATCCGGAGTGGGTTTTCAGGAAAGGACGGGGCTCCTCTATGGGAATAGGCCGTCTCCGGACCCTCGGCAGGGCAGGCAGTAACGGGATCTAACGTTACCTTGAGTATTGCCGGAAAAACATGGGCAGATTTTACGTCTTGCCGTCTCAGGCGTTTATTTCCCCCCGTCAGTTTACGGTATATAAGGACGATTCTCGCTTCCTCGTGATGCCAGAACAAGGGAATACAACGTTAGAGATTTTTAAAAACAATTCCTGTGTTTGTTGACCGTATAAAGGGAACAGTGGCGCATGTAAAAAAAAGTTATCTCTAAAAGAAACTGGCGCGATTACTTGAGATTACGAGTTGTTAAGGTTTTTTTTTTACAGCTAACGTTAATACTTTTTAAACAAACAGCAACCGTTACATTTGGTGTTTGCTGTCTTAAAACTGACATGACACCGAAACTGAGTACACGAAATGTGTGAAATTTTTTGGAAATATGAAATATAAACTTGTATTAACGTTACCTTTGCTTGTCATTTGTAAAGGGAAAGTAAATTCAAACACTGTCGAGCATTGGAGAGGGTGTTTGAGGGACAGCGTTGACTGGATTAAAAAACTAATTTAGAAGCGTTTCAGAACACTCTATGTAAACTAACCACCCTATTTTTTTTTTTTTTATTTTATCGATACGTACTTTCTCCTGTCGTGTTGAATTCAAACGATGTGCTCTAAAAAGCAGGATCTAGCGGATGACAGTGCCTCAGTCTCGTCCACGCGCACGGAGCAAACGTACACACATGCGCGTACACGCGCCACTGAGCCATAGAATATAATGGAATCTGAGTGCTGACGTAATCCCAGCACGGATAAGAAACTGCTCAAGAGTCCAAGACGGTCCATCCTTATAGTGAATGCACTTGGAATATACTTCTGGCTGGACTTTTTTCACAAACAGACTGTGCTTTTTGTACTCTCACCAATCCATGTCAAGTGCCGCTTCCTCTGTGCTGTCAGCAGTAGGTGATGATATGTGATAATTAAAATTCAATTGTTGTCTCCTCGCCATGGCATTGCCAGAATAGCAGCACCAGCACTACACAAGACAGTGGTGAGGTGCGATAGTGAAGGAGGAGCGGTTACAGTGCGGATAACCGACAGCCGTAATCAACAGGTGGCTCCAGACCAAGAGGGCGATCCGCTCGACATGGTCTCATCCAAACCTTGCAAATACAGTATCTCGTCAAGCTGCAGCTCAGGAGAGTTGGGTGTTCCCAGGGCTATGACGACTCACCTGAGGAGTCCATGGAGAGTGCCGCCGCTGTTTGAAAGGTCTGCCGCACAGTGCTGGGACCCCAAGTTTGACTCGCCCATCCTGGAGGAGGCGTGCAGGGAACGCTGCTTCCCGCAGATGCAGAGGAGATTCCGCTACATCCTGTTTTACCTGGCCACCGCCGCGCTCCTGTGGGGGATATACTTTGGGATCAATAGCGCCAGGTGTGACCCTACAAACTTCCTGGTCCCCACTGCGGGGTTTCTTGTACTGTGCCTCCTCCTCCTCTGGTTTACGTTCTCAAGGCCGTATGCACGCTTCTACAACCACACGTCCTTTTTACTTACAGTGATCATGTTTGGGATCACCTTGGCGCCTCAAACGCAAACTGCTCAGTTTGCTTATTTTGATATCCAAAAAGAAGGCAATCAGTCACTACTACCTACGTCTCATAATGCTCCGTGTATATCACCCGTTGGGACATTCTCACTTTGTATGGAGGTGCTGCTTTTGCTGTACAGTGTGTTGCATTTGCCCCTGTATGTGTCGGTGCTTCTCGGCCTGCTGTATTCTGTCCTCTATGAGGCTTTAGGCTGGCTGCACCTTGCTCAGATGGACGGTAGCTACTTAGGGTCGAAAACGTCAGATTTGAGCTGGCTTGGCCCGGGTAAAGTCCTGCTTCACCTGTGCGCGCATATCATTGGCATTCATATATTCATCATGTCCGAAGTGCGCTCTCGGAGTACCTTTCTCAAGATAGGGCAAGCGATCATGCACGGGAAGGACCTGGAGGTGGAGAAGGCACTGAAGGAGCGGATGATCCACTCCGTGATGCCGCGGCTGGTGGCGGACGAGCTCATGAAGCAAGGAGACGAGGAAAGCGAGAGTTCTGGGAAACGATACAGCGCAGGTACCTGCTCCGTCGCCGCCGTATCCTCCTTGACCTCTTCCAGTCCCAAAAGCAACAAGCGTAAGAAGAACTCTATCCCTCGCGGGCAAATCATTTTCAGGCCCTTCAACATGAAGCGCATGGAGCGGGTGAGCATCCTCTTTGCAGACATCGTGGGATTCACCAAAATGAGTGCCAACAAGTCCGCCCCTGCACTGGTAGGACTGCTAAATGACCTCTTCGGCCGCTTTGACCGTCTGTGTGAGTTGACCCGCTGCGAGAAGATCAGCACTCTTGGGGATTGCTACTATTGTGTGGCAGGCTGCCCTGAGCCGCTCCCCGATCACGCGTCCTGCTGTGTGGAAATGGGGCTCGGGATGATCCAGGCCATCGAGCAGTTCTGCCAGGAGATGTCGGAGACTGTGGACATGCGTGTCGGCGTGCACACCGGCACAGTGCTCTGTGGTATTCTGGGAATGAAGCGCTTTAAGTTTGACGTTTGGTCCAATGATGTCAACTTGGCCAATCTTATGGAGCAGCTGGGCGTGGCGGGAAAGGTGCACTTGTCGGAGGTCACAGCAAGTTTTTTGGATGACTGTTACGAGAGGGAGGATGGGCGAGTGATGGAACGTGCTGGGCACAGTGTTACTGATCAGCTGAAAGGTAAGACACAAGAATAATATATCAGTTTTTTTTTTCTTTGAACTAATGCATTAGGGTACCAAAATCTGAGGCCACTAGTGAAAATTGTATTGAAAATATATTATACAATTTTTTTTTTTTAGAATGTCTTCATATTTAGCTTGTCCCCTTTTTGCATTAAATGACAGTAGTTCTACAGTTTCACGAGCTCCACAAAACCTGCTGATCATGTTGTCCAGTGTAATTTTAAAAAATTATTGAAAGAGCATCTTGTGCATGATCCCAAATATTTCGTAACACTTCCTTTGCATTTTTCTAAATCTTAAAGCTCTTTATTTTTCAGGTTTAAATTTATTTTAAGTCCCTGATTTTCAGACGTTATGTACCAATGCTTGCTTTGATATGTTAGCTGTGTGCACTTTTTATGGTGCACCCTGTACTCATGTCCTTTCAGGACTCTGTACAAAGGGCTGCAACTCTTCTCTAGTTTTATTGCACCCTCATATGATATCGTTAGTAACTTGGCTGTAGAAAAACTGTAAAATTATAGATAGATAAGTTTATTTGTCCTCAAAGAGGAAATTCATTTTCACAGAAGGTGCATATGGAACACAAGGACAACTACACACACTTAGCCACAATTATGCCCCCCCCCCCCCCCCCCCCACAAAAATACCCCCCAAACCTAGAGTGTAAGATGATGTCTGATTTCCCATGTGTTTAAAGCTCGTATCGCTGTAGGAACAAAACTCTTACTAAAGTTAGTCCTCCTACACATAGGTAATCTATACCGACGGCCAGATGGGAGAAGGATGAAATAACGATGGAGGGGGTGATCTGGGTCATTTAGGATTATGTGTGCTTTCCGGATCGTAGCTGAAGTAACGCAGTCAGATAACTTAGGAGTTGGAATACCAATAATCATACTAGCCAAATTAGGTATCTTTAAAAATGTGTTCCTATTAACAACTGTAAGCATATGAAAAAAAAAAAATGGCACCATACATAAGAACTGGCTCAATAATACTCTGATACAGGAGAAGAAGGAGATGAGGCTGAACAGACAGCTGCTTAAGTTTACGGAGAACTGTAAGTCTTTATACATACCTAAGATATGCTGATTAAAACTGAGATGATCATCCAATGTAATACCAAGGTATCTAAAATGCTGCACTCTCTCAACCATCTCTCCATTAATATCATGAAAATTATGATTGTTTTTGACATTTACTGCAGTGTGTAGCCATATTATCCTCTCAGGACCCTGTATAAAGGGCTCCAAGCACGCTCCAAAATTACACCCGCCAACTGCCAAAAGCTAAAAAAGTGGCTTTGTTGTGTAATTTAAACCAGTTTGTTTTTATTAGGAACTGAAGTGTAATATTAAATTATAAGAATAAAAATCACCATATTGTATATTAAAATGTAATTTTAAATTAAAAACAACAAAAATTTGAGTTAATGATAATATCCTGTCAGTTTTTGACCCTGGCTACAGATCTTTTTCACTTTTATTGCTCCCTTATATAATCTCGTTTGTATCTTAACTGTAGCCTCGTTGTGTCATTGAAGGCTTGTTGTTCATCTGTAGCTCTATTGTATTGCTGTTATAGCTCTTTTATTGTGGCCCGTTGAGACAGTCGCCACACATTCACGCTTCTGGTTTCTCACTAGCATCATTGGCTGTATGAACGGCCGCATCCATCAGAGCTGTTTATTTAAAGTCGATTTAGTGACAGACACAAGCAGAGGTTTCTATTTTCTCTTTTTCCTTGTCCTTCTCTCGGGCCTCTCTTCTGCCCGTATCCTTAATCTGAACCCTGATTTTGTTCCCTAACTGAACCTCTCTGGATCTCCTCCCTCTTTATCAGCTATATCACTTCAGGCAGCTTTAGGGATCGACTAATGGAAATGAATCATGACAGTGTTTGTAAACCCCGTGTGTCATCTTTATGGTCTCCAAAACCGGTCTTGTATTTGTTTCAGCATGTTTAGATCGGTTCTTCACTGATGATGAAGTCTGCTGAGAATGAATAAAATCGAAGTAGCGTCTGAGGGTCGCTTTAGTGCACTTGTGGAAGTCCATTCCAGTTCAGGCGTATCTCAAGCTCATAGTAGAAGATTGTTCTGTACCATAAAGTTGTAATGAAGTAAAGCTGGTGTTTGTGTTAAAGTGATGGACCGGGCGGTCTCGCAAATGGCCCGTTCCCCCTGTGCCAGTCTTGTTACCCCAAGTGACCGTCTGATTGCGATGGGTGCGAACAATGACACGCTAGTAGCCCAGATGTGTGAGAGATGCATCACTGTCTGTCTCACCGCGAGCGTTTCTATTTCCAGCGTTTCTCTTGGACGGTACCTGGCTGTGGTCTGACCCCACCGTACACCCTTAATGTGTGTTTCGGTTTTCAGACAGACTAGACACAAGCTATGGAAGTATTTTTTGTATGATCCATGGGTAGAGGCCCATGATACCAATATTATTACCAATATACTAATATTAATTATTATTATTATAAGAATTGCTGTTGTTATTGTTGCCTTTTTATTTATTTTTTACAATTACTCATGCTTTTCAAATTGCCAACTGTGATTGAGAATGAGTAAGTTCCAGCCGTTTTGTTACTGCAAATCGCTGTCTGTGTGACTCTGGCCCAAAATTAATAATGTTCAAGATATTTTTGAGAATGTTTGTGTAGTGTAATTTTTGGGGTTAGTAAGTTTATTTATTTTTATGTTTTCGAAAGTGTCTTGTGTTCATCAAGGCTGCATTTATCTGATCAAAATACAGCAAAAAAAAAAACAGTAATCGTGTGAAATATTAAAATTTTAAATAACTAGGCCTATTTCCTATTTAAAAATATAATTTACTCCTGTGACGAAAATCTGAATTTTCAGCATCATTACTCCAGTCTTCAGTGTCACATGATCCTTCAGAAATCATTTAATGTGCTGATTTGCTATATTATATTATTATTATTGCTGATTTGCTATATTATTATTATATTATTGCTGATTTATTATAATCAATGTTTACAACAGCTCTGCTGTGTTGTTTTTTCAGGATTCTTTGCTAAATAGGACAACACATATTTGAAAAGGACATAATTTGTATAATTTAAACAATTTAAATTTTTGATCAATTTAATGCATCCTTACTGAATAAAAGTATTAATTTCTTAATAAAAAAAATACTGACCTCAAGCTTTTGAACTGTAGCGTATGCTTGGCATTGCGTTTGTCTGCAGGTGCGCTTTCGTATTTGCATGTGTGTAATTCAGTTATAATCTGTTCTACCGCTGTGCTGCCACACTGAAACAAACAGAGCTGGACAATTATCACTGCAGAACATTGAGTTTAATTACAAGCCAATTACACTGGTGTTTATTTCCTCCTGCCTGTTTCACGTTTTTATATGTGATCCTGCAGCCAACAGTAGTGCCCAGCACCAGAGTACAATTATTTTTTTTTTAAAGTTGTCTAATGTAGTCCATATTTCCCTCTGTAAATGGTGGTGGCGGCAGAAGTGGCTTGAGGGGCATCCAATACAGGTGCATGAGTTTCAATGGCTACCCTCAACTATTTTTAATTATTGGGTGAACTATCACTTTAAGGACCAGAGTGCAGTCAGCAAGTTTTAGCAATATTTTAATAATTGAAAATATAACAGTGTATGATAACTTATTCTTTCATATATTTTAACAAGCACAGGTCAGAATAATTATGCTTTTTCATTACATAAATATATCTGTAATGCTGAATGATAACAGAATGACGTTTCACCCATATTTTGACATTTTCAAAAAAGTTATTTGAAACATAAGAGTGGACACTTTACATGTATTTAATTTGCATTCTATGTATATAAAATCACTTTCACTAATTTAATTTGATGCAGTGCAGACACCAATATGAGACTTCTACCATATATATATATATATATATATATATATATATAGATGCGTGTATAGTAACTAAATATTGCTGTTTATGTTAGGTTTAGTGGGATAATTTACAGAATTTTTCTTTTTAAAATTGTGGTTCCTCTGATTAAAAAAAGGTTAAAAACTAGTGCTGTTAAACGATTAATCGCATCCAAAAGTTTTTGTTTACAGAATAAATGTGTACTGTGTATATTTATTTATGTATATATAAAGACACACACATACAGTATATATTTTGAAAATATTTACATGTATTTATTTATATTCATAATTTATATTATGTAAATGTATTTAATATAAACATATATATATTTAAGAAAAATGTTATGTATGTGTGTGTAGAGCTGGGCGGTATGACCAAAAACTTATATCACGGTATTTTTCAAAATTGTACCGGTTTCACGGTCTATGACAGTATTAATTTTTTTCTTTTTTTTCCTATTTTACTGTCATAAGTGAATATGGTTGAAAGATTCTATATTAATAGTGACTAAACACGACCATTATACATGTTAACCAGGAGTCACTCATTTATAATCGCGACATCTTCTGATAAAATCAACATGCATAACTAAAGAGCGGCTATGTGGTGGGTTTGGCTATAATTTTTTGTCTCATGCAGCGCACTGCCTGCGTCTGAGTTAAAATAAAAATAAAAAGCACATAATATTAACAGACGACCTATGCTCATATTTATAATTCCAAACAGTCAGTTAACGACGACAGGTGCATGGAAACGCTGTTTTGTACTCATTTACTGATGAGTCTGCTGCGGTACGGCCATCTGAATGCTCTGCTTCTCTACCGCTCACTGCACAGAAGAAACGCCGGGAGAGGCGGACCTTGTGCTCGCGGGGCAGTACTAGAGACATCTTCCAACTGAACCATAGCTAAGGTTTATCCAGAAAAGTCGCTTGGTTTGTCAGTATGTAGCTTTTATGGAAGAACCCCCCCCCCCCCCCCCCCAAATGGGTCTGAAAGTTGCTAAATATACTGCTGAAGTGGCGCGTGTGTGTGTGTGTTAGCGCCGGGAGCTGATGGCAGCGGCCGGTGGATATAGTGTGTGTGAGAGACGCGGGAGCTGATGGCAGTGGGCGGTGGATATAGTGTGTGTGTTTGCATGTGCGCACGCGCGTGTGTGTGAGAGAGACGCGGAAACTGATGGCAGCGGCCGGGCGGTGGATATAGTGTGTGTGTGCGTGCGCGAGAGAGAGACGCGTGAGCTGATGGCGGTGGATATTTGTGGCTGAGTTCACGTTCTTCTAGTTCTACAGCTTCAGTTTAAGAACTTTCACGCTTCGTAACACATTCAGCTGTGTCCTCATCACAATGCAACAGTGAAAAGAGACCCCTCTCAAATAGTGTCGCGTTCCGAACGTTGCTTAAACGACATATACCGATATTGCGTTATTTAAAAAAAAATCATATCATAAGAAAAATAAACACCGGTATTCGGTATGAACCGGTATACCGCCCAGCTCTATGTGTGTGTATTTATATATACATAATAAATTACACCGTACACACAAACATATTCTGTAAACAAAAACTTATTTTGGTTGCGATTAATCGTTTGATGGCACTATTAAAGAAAAAGTATATTCTAAAATGCATAGTTATCTTGATTGGCCGTATTGCAGTGTGTGTGTGTATATGTTTTTTGTAAAGCTATATGGGCCAGCCATAGTCCCAGTGTAAGTTGTGTTGGTGGAGTAGATGGTAGTGTGTTCTTGCAGATAAGGAGCCCATCCCTGCTCACACACATGGACACACTCGTGCCAGGAGATATAGACGACAAGCTCTTTATATGGGAAAGCAATTCCCTTCCTCAATTTAGTCATATAGATATGTGTAAACAGTCATATTTTTGCGTAGTTTTTGTCATATACATATATTCTGTGTATACACTGAGGGCACAGATTTCGAGCTGGAGTCATTGAATGCTAATGTTATGGAGACTCTGTTGTCTGTCCTTATTCCTCTGATTCTCGTGCCACACTTTCATGAGTCTGGTTGAGATGGACAGGTTTGTCCAGTCGGTCGAGAAACTTCAGCCACAAAACACATGTATTTTGATACACACAGCCATCCATTATGTCTTGGTTGTGATTTACGAGGTGTAAAATACATTTTTGACATGAATTTGAAATCGCTAAATAAGCGAGCAAGTAAACACACAGCTGGCGCGTCTTTACCAAAATGAGTTTGTTCTATGTATAGAAGATGTTTGGAATAGAAAACCAGCTTGTTATATATTGCTGACTGTTTTTTGAATTTTAGGCTGTTTTGCCTTTATTTAGACAGGACAGTAGGAGAGCAAAATCATGAGAAAGGAGAGAAGGCAACTAGACCGGGACGTAGAGCTGGGCCTAAAGTTTCACTTTTCTTTTTACTCTTTTGACTATATGACTTTATTACATTGCATGTTTAATTCAGTGGCATGCCCATGTGATCTCTCTGTAAGTTCAGGCAATCCTGTAGCTCAAACAGTAGAGCATGATGTAAGCAACACCAAGTTCATTGGTTCGATTCTCAGGGAAAGCAGGAACTGAAAAAGTGTTTAACTTTAATGAAGTGTAAGTCTCTTTGGATAAAAGCTTCTGCCAAATACATTAATGTAATGTTACAATTCAAATAAAATTTTGTTCAAAATCAGCCAAAGTATGTCTTAGCGCCAGCATTCCTTTAGTATTTAAGAATATTTATTAATATATTGAATTGACATTTTTATATTTTACGTTTTCATTTTAATTTAAGTTTTACTAATTTTATGTGCTTTTCCGTTTTAATTCGTTTTTTGTATATATTTCTATTAAGCTTTAATTTTATTTAAGTTTGAGTAATTGTATTGTTTTATTTCACTTAGTTTCCAAAGCAACATTTCTTAAATTAATTTAATGCTTATGTATTTTTTTCAGATTTTTCAATTAAAAAATATTTAATAGTTTTAGTATTGGTTAAAAATGGCGACAGTGCTTGTTTTTTCCCATTCTAATTAATGTCGATCACATCTCTGCTAATGTAGTTACTTAGCTGAAAGCTTACATTAGCATTAGCATTACATGCTACATTCAGGGCTCCAGACTGCGACCATTTTTTCTCCCTTTACGACAAAATTTTGTGCACGGTCGAACATAACATTAAAATGGCATCCAAAATTTTCTGAAGACAGTCGGTTTCCTTCAGGCACCGGTTTTCGATTTTGAAACGTGCAGTGCTCATGTTTATTCAATGAAGTCAAAGCCTTTTGGAAAATCTATTTGTGGTGGTCAGTTTTATTATTGTGGCGGGCCGCCACAAATAAATCAATGTATCGAAAACACTGTAGTAACATGTTTGCTAATGAAATAAACCAATATAAAAGCCATTTGTGTGGTGTTTTTGTTCATGATTAAGTACTAACTTAGTCTAATTTCAACATGCATTTTATAGGAGACGTTTACTAGCCTTGATTTTTAATTAATATTAACATAAATTTGTGCGCAGCCTACATTACAAACTGTCCTGGTCGAAGTACTACTTAATGCAATTGGTCAAATCGGTGTTGTTTTAAGCAAATTAATTGCATTTGTGTTGAAAAACAAGCATTCTAGCGTGAAAATGCTTGGAAACTAATGTGGTCGGAACCAAAGTTTACAGGACTGCGTTCTCTGGAATCCTCTCAAGTGGAGGACTTCTACATTCCGATTGGTTGCTGCCAAACCGCGTCATAGCTCATTACCAAAAAGTTGACCTGACTTTAACTCTCTTCGAAGCCCACACCGTCCAAGACGTGCCGTGCCGCTACTCGCCAAAGCTCGCCGCCGGCTCACATTGAAAACGAATGTCTTCCGTAGAGCTGCAACAACTAATCAATAAAATAGATTATTATCGATAATGAAAATCATCGACAACGATTCTCATTATCGATTAGTCGGGTCTGCCCACAATGCACGTCCAACTTCAGCCGGTTGTTCAAATTACAGCACTGAATAACGCATTTATATGAACAAAATGCATCTAAAAATAGTGGAGGAAACAGAATGAGATTCCGCGGGAGAAGTACGTGATCCAAGCTGCCCAAAACATGATAATTCTTTATTTTAAGCTTTAAGTCAATGCATTAGTGTAAAGGCTTGCCTTGTCAGGCGCTGTGACACATGCGTGTGTGTCCTCAGTGCAAAAAACGTTCAGTTTACAGTCATATCCTTATATATAAATGTCAAAAGTTCACGCAAGCATTTCCATTTTTGCATAAGGGTCCGTCCTGACAGCCTGTGCTAAGTTTAAAATACTGTATGAGCGCGGCAGGCGCGTGCACGCGCGTCAGACAGACGGGACACAGAGAGGGGTGTTGGTTTAGTTTTCGATATATGTGACGCGTTCAGCGATAAACGGCAATAACTCCAAATCGACTTGCCCCAAAAAACATCTAAACAGTGTGACCGCCAAAAGGATAAAGTTGATCATGTTTCACAGCCTTCTTTTTCACAGTTTTCCCTCGATGTAATAAGCACTAGCCCGCACAAGCCGTCTCAATGTGTATCAAGCCGGGAGAGCTCGCTCTCTGCGGAGCTTTCAGTAAGGGACCTGGGGAAAGTGCACATTTTCTTTGTTTTTTGCTATAGCTCACTGGGCGGTGTTTTTAGCTTTTTAGTTAAAGGGCCTATAGACATGAGACCAGTGTCAATCAAGAGAGGGGGGCAGTGGACATTTTTCACAACCTTCCATTTTACACCTACCGGTAGAAAAGGAAATTGCATGTCAAAAATTAACTTTCTTTTTGGGATAACAGCATGTAATTGTCTGAATATAAATATGAGACGCTCCATAACCGCCTTTTACAGGATAAAGAAATGACAGTAAGACATGACTGTGATCAAAGTGAACGTGTTTTCCTGCAGAACATTCCTCACCTGTTGTCTTTATTATCTTTATTATTATTTACATTTTTAAAAGAGATTTTAACTATATTAACTATATACAATGCTTAACAAATTTATGTTAGGTTTTTAACAAATGATGTAAGGTTTGTGCCACTGCTGCTCTAAACTAACAGCGTTGGTGATTCCCAAAATCATGTTTTAGCTTTCTGTATTGGTTAGTCCTCCAAAATGCGTAAGCTCTTTAGTAACAGTAGTAGGCTATTTCTAATCCTATATTATAATTATTGCTGTTATCTATGAAAGAAAGGCAGAACACTTTATAGTGTTTTTTTTAGATACCAAATTACAGTCAAAAAGTACATAAACAATGCAAGCAAGAATGCAAGCTGTTATGAGGCCATTTTTGTTATTATAAATACTAATTAGTTGTTTCTGTTTGTAATTTTCCCAATAAATGACAATACATTTTTTGACAGATTCCTAAAATATTAGTTTTCTCTTTATGACAGGTGGTCTAATAAATTAAGCCCTGTATGTTTTCATAGCATTCAGGTTATTTGAAGGACATTGAGCAGAATGGGGAATAGTGTGTTTTTTGTCAATAAAATAAAATAATTTAATTTAATCGAAAGAATAATCGGCCAACTAATCGATTATCAAAATAATCATTAGTTGCAGCTCTAGTCTTCCGGCCACTTTGACGCTTTTGCCGGCGGTGGTGTGAATTCACAGTTAGAGTTGTTTGTGGGTAAAATCCAGTTGGGGATTCACGCAGTCTGGATTTTCATGTGAAGGCGTAGTATTTCTCCACACAGGTTTGCAACGGGTTCAGTTCAAATTCGCTACATCGACCAACAAAAAGCTATTTGATTTAAAAGTGACTTCTGTGTGAGCTGTGCTTTACATATCGATACACTATTGACAACACAATGGACACAATGGACAAAATTTCACATTTTCTCCTAAATTTGTATTCTGTAGGAAGCTAATGGCTTGGAGACATTTCACCATTGCTGTAAATGGTTATTCAGAAGTCAGCTTTGTAAACTTCTGTCATCCAGCAAACTTTGGGTGTTCACACACACACACACACACACACACACACACCTCTCATGTTTTAAGATTTTCATCTGCCCTGAGCTAAAGCTCTTGACTGTGATTTCACACACACACACACACACACACACACACACACACACACACACACACACACACACACACACCTCTCATGTTTTAAGATTTATTGCCTGAGCTCTTGTCAGGTGATGTCATGACTGTGATTTCGAGTTACAGTAATTAAAAAATATTCAGTCTTTTTCTGGAGACCTGTTCTTGATAATTTTTCGGAGAATGCCCTGGCATGTCTACGAACTCTTGCTCCGAAACGAACTGTTTCTCTAATGCTCCGCTTTTACATCACCGCAGCACTGTGAGTGTGTTGACACAGCTGGTTGTTTTTGTGTGTTTGCCAGGCTTTGGCCTTGCATTGCTTGTGAACAGGTCAGGGAATTACTTTGATAAGACACCTTCCTGCCAGAGGTCAGAGCCATGTTGTGTGGGTGTGGGTGTGTGCGTGTGAAAGTGTGTGTTGTATGTAACACAGATCATATTTTGAGCGCTCAAAAGTGAATTTTGCATGCGCACAAACTGAGTTTTGAGGAGAAAATGTTCGTCTCGCAAAGAATATAATTAATTAATAATTTGTTACATTTCTATAGAGCTTTTCTAGACACTCAAAGCGCTTTACATAGTAAGGGGGAATCTCCTCATCCACCACCAGTGCGCAGCATCCACCTGGATGATGCGACAGCAGCCATAGTGCGCCAGTGCTTTCTTATTTTCAGAACAGAAAAGAAGAAAGTACTTTGTGCGCACGGAAATCAATTTTGCATGTAAAATAAGTTTTTGGATGTGTGCAGAGCTTCTCTTTTGCGCATGCAATGTTTCACTAGCTTGCTCCTCTGATGCCCGCCATCAGTTCTCTCTAAATGCCGACGGCTCGCTTGCTCAACACAACCCAGCGTTACAATATGCCATAATTCCAGCCAATCAGAGACGAGGCTGCTAAATTCTTATTGGCTGCTTTGACAACCAATCACAACATTCCCTGCATTACCGACAAGTCGAAGAGGAAATTAAATATACAGTGCAAGCATAATTATTATGCAAGTTAATATTCTGATCATACTTTTTCCAAGCACAATTTATCAATTCCAAACAACATCAATCTTAATAACTACTATTAATCTTGTATTTAATCATTTATAACTGATAATTGTTCATTAAGGCTGAAGTGAAAAACGCCTTCTATTCAGGTGTGCATAATTAAGCAGATTTTCTTTTACGGATAAAATGAGCCAAAAAATAGATTTAACTCAGACTGAAAGTCAACAATTATTAAATGCCCATGATAAATATTCAAAACTAATGCAATACTAGAAATTACAAAATTAAGACATTACCATTGGACAGCAAAATGCTCAGTGGGTCAGCAGGATAAGTAAAACAACATGTGGAGAAGAAAAGATGCATGTTAACTGCCAAAGAATTAGGAATTAAGGTGAAGAATTAGGTGTGAAATCACCAGGAACCATTTAGTCTCCAGCGCCAGCATTTTCCAAAACTGCAACCTACCTGTAGTCTCCAGGCAATGTGTCAGGTTCTCAGAGACTTAAAGGATTAGTTAAATTTCTAATTAAAATGTCCTTATATTTTACTCACCCCCATGTCATCCAAGATGTTTATGTATTTCTTTCTTCAGTCAAAATAAATTAAGGTTTTTGATAAAAACATTCCACGAATGATCTCCATATAGAGTACTTCAATGGACTCCAAACAGTTGAAGGTCAAAATTACAGATTCAGTGCCACTTAAAAGGGCTATAAACGATACCAGACGATGAATAAGGGTCTTATCTAGTGAAACAATCGGTCATCAAAAAAAAAAATATATATATATGTATGTTAATGACCACTAGTAGATGGCTGCAGAGAAGTACTTATAGGCTTATTAGACATATCCACTCCCTAATATATATATATATATATTTGTATTTATTAAATTATATTTAGACATTATGAATGACAGTAATAAAAGTAAATTTTATCTGCATCTCAACTAGTGATAGACCGATAGATTTTGTATTTACCGATATTGATTTTTTTTTATTACCGATTATTTGTATTTGTACGTTTACCCGATAACCGATACCCGCAGAACCGATATTTATTTACTGATTAAAGTAAATAAAAATACAGAACCGATATAAGTCCATTCTTCACTTTGGTTTTTCCTCCTTCATGTTATCTTAACAACAACAAAAACTGTTGAAATAAATAACAGAGTTTTCATGTCAAAATTTTCCTTCAAATTACAACAATAAAAAAAAAATATTTATAAAAAGGTTTTTCCTCCTTTCAGTCTCTTAACAACAACAAAAAACTGTTGAAAATTAACTTTTCATGTAAATTTTTATCAAAAAATTCTAAATGTTTTCAAACAATAAAAAAAAATTATTTATAAAAAGCAGAAGTCTTATCAACTTCATTTAAACTACAGTTTTAAACACTTTATAAGTGTTTAATAAATAAAGAGTGAAAGAATAATTCAATAAGCAAGAATAATGTTAATACTTAATAATATTCTCTGGAATATTGAGAAAATAAAGCACTAACAAACAAAACATTGAAGTCATTCAACTTCATTTTAAACACAGTTCTTAACTGTAGGTTTATAAGCTGTTTATGTTTTCTAAAGAGTGATTCAAATAATTCACTGTTTTTTTTTAAACCGATTTCATCCGATTATGAAAATGCTGTGACAGCGCGGTTTTCTTTAAACCGATATATCACAGAACTATCTAAACGTCGATCGCTTGCGGAATAATAAATAATTAATTTCTCATAGAGATGTATTTTATTTAGATGTTTATTGGTGAAATAATGGTTTTCCAGACAGCACAAGTAAAATAGAAATGTTTGCTAATATAATTTAGTGTGTTTCAAATCAAGAAACATCTGCCTTATTCTTGTTAGAGTTACGTCTCAGCGGTGGTCGTGCTGGAAACAGTTTTACATGATTCTAATAAATGTGAACATTTGTCGTCTACTCCTCCAAGTGTGTGTGCAGAAACATCTTAGAGCGTGCTGGTTATTGCACTCTGTATGAATTGTGAGCACCCTGTGAAAAAATACAAAAAAAAAAATATCTTAACGTTTTTTCCAAAACGATATGTATGGTTAATGCAAATATCGGTTAAACCGAATATCGGTCGATCTCTAATAAATACCAGAAAGCACAAGTAAATCTAAGAAGTTTGCTAAAGATGCGAAACATCTGCCTTATAATCATAAACTCTAGAAACAGTTTTACTGCATTATAATTAATGTCTATTAGTCTAACGGAAACTTTAGAGACTATTGCAGATGAGCAAGCACCCTAAAAAAATACCTTAATATGTAAATGCAGATATCAAATAGACATCTCCAAGATGTTCTGGCGATTAGGCTTTATGTAGGTTCTGGTTCTGTAACTTAATGGCACTGGTGCTGGTGTCCTTAAATGTTAGTCTGGGGCCCTACGATGGTTCTCGAAGTCAGAAAAGTCATAACAATGTTAGAAGAATGTTGTCTGTGGTATATTTTCACTGCAAAACAATAAGAAATGCCGCAAATATTACCACAAATTTTGATAAAAGCCACAGCAAAATCATTCATTTTAGTCCGCAAAAATCAGAAAAAAGTCCCGCGAAATCCTGGAAGGACTGATATATAGAAGGTTCACAGTGTAATTTTCACAACCGCTAAATACCATCATGGTAAAACATGTAAATGAAAAATGCAATAAACAGTCCCTCCAGGATTTCGCGATTCTGCGATCGATGAATTTATCGCAAAATTACGCAAACTCCGCAGTTTTCGCAAGATCTCGCAAATTTTTATAATTGCTGCAGATTTTCCGCAGATTTTGGGCTTAGACGCGCCCCGTGACGTCATCGCAACGTGCATTCAGTCAAAGAAAGTTTGTTTCTCAGTGTGAAAAATGGAATGAACAGCCTTGCGTTCTCATAATGACCGATTTACAAGAGCTACATTGGACAAACAAACCGAAAGCGGAACGAATTTGCGCTACTCGTTTGGGCTACAGACCGTTTATCTGCTCGGACCGGAGCAGCGGCTCTCAATCACGCGACCGTTACACACAGCGCTGGGAGATGGTGAAGAAAGTAGTCAAATTCGCCACAGAATCAATAACATCTCAGTCAAATCTTGTGAGAAGCATTCAAATTCAGCGCATAATTCTGTTAAAGATATCAGAACAAACGCCACTGATGTGGAAACCAGGAAAAACATTGTTCAATAAACACAAATCTCCACCATTCACCATGGATTTAACATAACTACAGGAACAACTTGTGGCAGAAATGGTCTTTTCGAGTGTTTTTAAATGATTTACTTTTCCCAGCACTTCAAAGCTTTAAGTATTACCAAACTTGAAATATATTTTTAATGTGATGACATTATTTGTTCATTCTTCATAGGTTACCTCCATTTATAAAACTAAAAGTTTCATAATGTAGGAAAACAAAAACTTATTTAAAATAAAATGGACATTAAATTAGCACAAATATGGCTGCAGTAGGCTTATTAGCCATTTAAACTCCCTATATATTTTTTCTTTATGTAATTATATTTAGACATTATGAATGACAGTAATACAAGTACATTTTATCTGCATCTCAACTATCCATATAGCAAAAGTAAATATATAAGACGTCTGCTAAAGATCTGGGAAACATCTGCTGTGTAATCTGATAAACGTTTCAGAAGCAGTTTTACATGCATTCTAATAAATGTCTATTTGACATCTGACAGGAAACGTCTTAGAGACATATTGCAGATGAGCAAACACCCTAAAAAATATGTCTTGCATATGTAAATGCAGATATCAAATAGACATCTCTGAGATGTACATGTGCGATTAGGCTTTACTGAGTGCTTTACTGTCAGGTGCTGGTGCCACCTTCTGTAGAACTTAATGGCACTGGTGTCCTCAAATGTTAGTCTGGAGCCCTACGATGGTTCTCGAAGTCAGAAAAGTTTTATACACAAGAAGAATAGAAGAATGTATATTTGTCACTGCAATATTTTCACTAAGAAATGCCGAATAGAAAAATGCCGAAAATTGAGAAAAGCAGTCAGCAGGCAGTCTTTTTAAATCGAAAAAATCAGAAAAAAATCCTGTGGGACTGAATAAACATACAGGACTGAATAAACATACATTTACAATAAACTAAAATAAACAATAATTTAACATACAACCCTAATGTACACAACTGATAAGAAAAAAAAACTAAGAATAAAGTTATTTCAACAAAAAAAACATCAAATGTGAAATGTAATGCAGGGAGTTTTGGCAATGTCAATTTACGGTTATTCACTGTAAATTCTATGTTCTTTTTCACTTCCTAAAACTGTATATACCGTAAAATTACATGTAATGTCCAATACAGTTTTTCACCGTATATAGTAGGGGACCTTACCGTTAAATAATTAATACATTTTTACTGTAGCAATTTTACTGTCTTTTACCGTTAAAATCACAATTTGTTTACAGTGTATTTATTTCAATTTTTTATTTAGATTTTTTAATGATTTAGTTAATACTGCTATTACTGATGATTTTAAATTGAAATTATTTATATTTTTTTTTTTTTTTTTTTGGTATGGTGTTGGTTAGTCTAGTAATTATAATTAGCTTTATATGAAAACAGTAGAAGTTTATGATGTGTCCTGTCCTCATTTGATTCAGTGATAAAAAAAATAAAGTATTTAATTTTTGTATTTTCTTTGCACCGTCCAGATATTTTGAACAATTTTGGTATACTGCAAAATGGATCTAAATTTAAAATGTGTTAAACAGAGCGGAGAGTACTGAGATTTGAATGCAATGGAAGTCACTTTGGATAAAAGCGTCTGCCAAATGCGTAAATGTAAATATCCCTAAATATTTAATCAATGAACAGGGGGTGAGAGATATGCACAAGTTTGTGAAACATGGGTGTTGCACTTCTGCAGTTTCAACTCTTTCTTTCAGAGTGGCTTCTTGGTGTGTTTATCAGATATAGTGTGTGTGTGTGTGTGTGTGTGTGTGTGTGTGAGAGAGAGAGAGAGAGAGAAATGAGACAGCAAGGCAGAATGCCCAGTCATGCTTTTGGATGATAGTGTGTGCTTGGGACAGAATACGGTTTAATATTTCAATGATTCCGCAAACCGTTTTTATGCCATTGTGTGCTTGTCCAAGGGAGAGAAACGAAGAGAAAGTATAGGTCTCATTCATTTTGGTCACTGTTCTTCTGAGGGACATTGCTGTAGGTCTGTGTGTCAGTATGACGCAGCTCGCTCACCCTGTGCGTCATGCTGTGTGCTTGACACCGGGGAGAATGAGTGAGCATGACTTGAGTGAGATGGAAAAGAGAGAGGGACCCCCTTTGCACTCCCTGGCCTATTTCAGTGTTGTAACCAAAACAAAAAAAGTTTTAATGGCATTGTATTAAGAGTAGATCGTGTCAAACAACTTAAAAATTGAAAAAAGTAGGCTAAACTTTAAAATCATTGCCTTTAAAGCAGAACGTCTTTGTCCTGCCACTTACTTTTAAAGGGGTCATGAACTGAGAAATTTTTATGTATTCTTACTTTTGATATATACGAGGTCATTGTGCTATAAAACATTCTGTAAGTTCAGAACTCAAAACTTTCTCATTAGTCTAAAAACAGCTTATATAGACAGTTTCAACGGCAACAACATTACTGTGCATGCATGTTTTTGTGGTCCAAACTTAATTTCCGGTAGACTTCCACAAATAATTAATAACAACAGCAAAGTCCCTCTAGAGTAGATTATTTCTGATAACAAGCTAAATATATTTACTGTGTAAATCAGAATGATTTATTGAAAATGCAAATTCATTCTCTGCCAGCAGTAGGTGCTTTTGGAGCGGCAGAGATAGAAGTTTCCCCTGAAAACGGCTGTACACAAAGCAGTGCTCTGCTCACAAACGCTGCTTTATCAGGCATTACAGCAAGATTAAATGAAAATGACATCGCACATTTTCTAAAGACAGTCAGTTTCCTTCAGAAATACAGTGATAAACACTCGTGCTGCATTTCGATTTTGAAACGTGCAGTGCTCATGTTTATTCAACAAAGTCAAAGCCTTTTGGAAAATCGAATTAGGGCGGTCAGTTTAGATATTGTGGCGGGTCACCACAAATAAATAAATGTATGAGAAACACATCCCACACCACAACAGCCTGAGCCCAACTTCAGTCTACTCATCACCTTAACTTTAACTGTGTTTGTATTCAGCGCTACTAACCAGACCGGTAAACAAGCACAGACCGGAAGTTAACTTCGGGCCATGCGTGTGTGTCTATTGAAGGCAGTCTGCCAAAACAACTCGTTTGTGATAACAGCTTGTGGAATTTTCTACTCTATGATGTAATAGTGTGGATAAGCACTGCCTTCTGCAGAAGAAGATCAACACCTGCTTCTACAGCACTGCCTGTTTAGCCCCGCCCACCGATTCACACCCATAGTGTAAATAACGAGAGAGGCAAACATAGGTCTACGCAGAAACCAAACAATAAACTTGATTTGATTAACTTTATTTTTAACGAAGTTCCAGACTGCATCAGTAAGAACTCGGACCTTTGTTCACTTCAATTTATCGCGGATTCGTTTACAAACAAGGCACAGTTCAATGCAGGATTTTCAGAACGATTGAAACTAAAAGACGATGCTGTGCTGACTATATTGGATCTGACAGTCATCGCAACACACAAGTGTGAGTAACTATTTTTATTATGTGGTCACTATTGCTTTGTTACAGATTATTTTATATGCATTTTTAACCTAAATCACATCAGCATTCATCTATGAAGGATGTAGACTGTCAAAATACACAACTATTAGCCCATCATAGCAGTGGGTGTTTACTCTAGAGTCTACAATGCCTATTCAAACAGAGCGTTCAGATGAGGGGGTCAAAGACAGAACAGAAAATAACCTATTGCTTCAAAATAGTTTTTTATGTAAAAATCTTGATAACATTATTAGTGGACCTCAGAGAACAGTACAAAAGCAGTTCACGACCCCTTTAAAAGCAGGGGTTTCGGGAAGCCAGAAATTTTACATTTCATTATTCAATTTTTTAAATGGAATTCCATTTTTTCCTTATCACTAAATTCATGTGCATATTTTATTTAAATATAAATATATAATACATATGTGATATAATCGTAAATACGATTAATCACATAATGCATTAAACTGACCATCCTAAGTTTAGTAAATTGTTAATTTGCACATCAGCGCATTTATTATTGTGGCTGTAATTAATTTAATATTTCATTGCTTATCTTGTTTGTTTGATTTTAATGTCATTGCTTTGGCAATACAAAACAAATTTGTCATTCCAATAAAGTTTTAAATTGAATTGAGCGAGAGAGCAAGTAAGCGAGTGGGGAGGGTGGGATTTGTGCAGTATCCTTGGGCTCATTACTGTGTCCTAATATGGCGTCATCATAAACCTCACTGGACACACACTCTCTCCTCTTCTCTGTCCTCTTCTACTCGTCTCGTCATTCCCCGCCCATCTCTGAGAAAGTGAGAGAAATGGAAACATAATTATCAGCAGAACAGCAAGGACACAGTTCACAGAAGACACATGCGGAAAGAGAGCCGGAGACAGGAAGTCAGAAAGAAGAAAGAACAGGGCTAATGGACGAGTGGAAAACTCTGTAGCACATTCATAAAGAGAAAACCAAAGATGAGCAAACAGGAAACGTGAAAACATCTGGCCCAGAGCCAACGAGCATCTTTCCATTCAGCTCAGAATGTGACGTTATCAGGTTTTGAACCCCCAAACAATTGCACCCCAAAAAATGACCAACAGAAAGTAATTTAATGCTTCACTCACTGACCTAGTCTGTTTGATTTTACTACTTTATCAACTCTTTGCATCTTTTGTTTCTCTCTGCTCCCCTTCCCTCTGTTTTTGTCTGCACTACGGAGCTTGGCAGAACGAGTGGAAACATTGTGGTTAGCCAGGAGAGGAAGAGAGAGAGTGGGAGTAAGTTACTACTGTCTTTCAGAGGAAGAGACACATTGAGAGTAAGGGACAGGTCGTCATTGCATTGCGCTAATTAGCTTGTTAAATTTAAACTGGGTCTTTTTGTCAGCCAAAAGATATTTAGGGATAAACCCAGGCACTCTAGATGCATAAAGTTGTATATTTTGGAGTTAAGTAGGGGCATGTGACCCAGCAGGGCAAAGACCACAGTTGCTTGGGTCAAAGGTCATGTGACCGGAAGTGAATGCAGGGCAAGCTCGCTACAGTTGTTTAACAGTACAGACTTCACTATTAAGATGCTCTTAAGAACGGCTGTAAAATTGTAAGATAATCTGTAACATTTCAAAGGGTGCTTCCCAGAGCAAACTGTTGCTCATATTTAAGGGTTAGGCATTGGAACAAACCCCTAACCCTTAAGTATTAAACTTTCGGTCAGTCGGACTTGCCAGAAAATCCTGTATGCACTGAAGTAAGAACTGAAGCCGTATCTAGGGACTGTCTCGGAGACTGGACTTGTTGGATAAAATGGAGAATTATATTACTTTGACCTAGCAAGTCTCATTTTCCGGAGGGTCCCTGTTCTTCCTTCTTTCACTGCTGCAATGAATGGAGTAATATGAATGGATCGACTCTGGAGACTTTGGATGCTCATGAGGAATGTCGCAGTCAGTCCATGTGAAGAGGCAGTCTCTCAATCTCTTTTACCTGACCTGCCGTGGGCATCCTGTCCTGACAAGATGAGCACTTTTCCCTTGACGTTCCCCTTAGATTGTAATTTGTTCAACTGAAGACATAATTTAGATTTGCACATCTACTTTTTGAACTCTTAGGTAAGTCAATGGTTTGCAACTCTGTACCTTGGGGCCCCAAAAACAGTACACATTTAGGATGCCTCTTTAATAAAAGCATTTGACTCAAACCATTAGCTTATTAGTGGAGGTTTCAAAACTGAAAATTGACTCATCACATTGAGACATCCAAAATGTGGACTGCTGGGAGGTCTCCAGGACCAGGAGGTTTGGGGGGCACTGGGGTAAGCTCTCAGAGACTCAACAAGGGATTTAACGAGTTAAATGAAGGGTAGCAAGTATTGTTCCTGGAGGGCTACCATCCAGAGTAATCCTGAACACCTTGATTAGCTGGTTCGGGTGTGTTTGGTTTAGGTTGGTGCTCAACTCTGCAGGATAGTATCCCTCCTGGAGCAGGGTTGGCGACCCCTGTGGTGATCCTTGCTCCTGGAGTGTCACCGTCCTACAGATTTCAGCTCCATCCTGCTCCAGCACATTTGTCTATAAACCTCAAGACTAGAGCATGGAGAGCTGCTTCTGGGATGCTTCTGATGCCACTGCATGGCTGACCACAATCAGCCAGGTGACCTTATGAAAACAAAAAAACTGTTTCTATTGCAGTTTTACAAAATATTTTTTTCAAATTGCCTGAAAAACCACCTCATTCGAGCTTAAACAGTTTTTCACGATATATGGGAGCTTTTGCGAAATGTACATGTTGGGTGTATTTTAAATTTTCAATTTAAATTTGTGCAATTTGAAGTGTAATGGAAATGCAGCTACAGGGACCTTCCAAAACCCTTGACACTAGGGCTGCACAATCTATCGTTTCAGCATAGATATCGTGATTTATGCATCCGCGATAGTCACATCGCAGGATGTGCGATGTTTAATATACTGATCCTTAGATTTACTCTGATCGATTTCTTTGCTCACACACAGACAGACACCGTGTCTGCACCGTTAACATTAAAGTTTTTAAATATAATTTTATGTTGCAATAATTTCAGATTCAATCTTCAAATGTACAATGTACAAACAACATAGACAGTATATTTTTTTATATTTCTTTAATGGCATCTTTTTATGATTGAAAACCAGCATCACTGGTATCAATACTACTGATAAAATAGTTTTTCCCCTCAATATTTAACCAGTGACTGTTCAGCATTACAGTATAATTGAGAGCTATCAATTTTAACATTTATTAGACTTAACTTCTAATTTAAGTGAACTTAAAATAATCTTTACATGAACCCATTTCCCATTATAATAAATTACATATTTAGCTACCTGTGCCCTTCAGCAGAAATATACAGAAAATGAATAGTTTTCAAACACTAAATTCTAAATTAAATATAAATGAACCCTTTTATAAATAAAAGTTCACAGCAGCTGGTTATTAGCGTATTTGCCTGCTATTGCTTTAAAAGCTACTGTTGCTGAACGTGACGCGGTTCTGACATGCATCTTATTTTCTCACAACTCTCTTTACCTTTTCTGACCCACTTCAGGTCTTAAAGTCTCTACTAATGAGCGGACGAGTTAAATGGATGTTTTAGATGAGGGATACAGTGCTGGGGTTCCTCAGGACAGTTTATAAAACCATTTCTTAAATGTTACTCATATATACATATTGCATGGATGCACACAGTTTTAAGGCAGCTTTTTGGTAACTTCATGCCTTAACTGACGGCATAACTAGGACACTGCATGCACGTAGTTTCTTTCACTGTTTGATATGAAATGATACAGGCTACAGTGTGCACTGGCACCTTTGTGCGTGTGTTTTAAGAGCGCGCGCTACGAGCACAGTATCTTTTTACGCGTTCCTTTGAATCACGCCTGGCATGGAGGAGACTATTAAAGCGTGCGTCTGAAACGTCTCCCATTTGATGTGGTCATAAAGACGTTCTGCATCTAAATAAATGCAATCCTTTTCAAGAAAAAAGAGACAGAGGCAGCAGTTGTGAATAGGGTGGCCAACCCTAGCCCCGCCCCTGCGATAATTGCGTTAAATATTTTTTAACGCGTTAATCTGAAAAAATTATCTCCTGCGTTAACGTGCTAATTTTTACACCACTAGTTATTTTACATTTGATAATTCAATTTCTGTACCTGAATACTGTTAGACCTGAAAAATATAAAGCACTGTTGATTTAATTTCTTTGTTCCATTATATATATCTATGCTTGTAATTTTTTTCTATGTTGATTTACATGCCTACAAAATCACCCAAATCATTTATTATCTTTTTCCAAATACTAAAGTAATCTGGTGAATTTTTTTTTCTCAATGTGATTCAATATAGCAATGATGAGTTTTTGCCAATATCGTGCAGCCCTCATATAGGCCTAACCTATCTATGACAGATGTAATGACGAACCCTTGCTAGCCTTTACGTTTATTCCTACAAACCTCAGGTTGTTCCTTCTTGACCTGTTATCTAGGTCTTTGCCTTTTTATTTCCCTAGTTTTATGAATACCCACCTGGGCTTTACAGTAGGGTCAAGACTTCACTAGTCAAGGCTTCGTGCCTCAACATGTCCTTGACAGCTCTCAGCCTCTTGCTTTGATTTATAGAGATTGTTGCCGAGTTGCAACCGTTGTTATCAGCTCATTGTTTATATAGAGGCAACATCTGCCTGCAAGCTACAATCTATTCACTTCTGCTTCAACTGTGGTTTATATGCCAGCTTTGTGGTTGCTCAGTCAATCTGAACATGTCCACATTGAGTTTATCAGCTCCATTTGTATGCAAATCAGTAGAGCTAGCACACTTGGTTTGGTGATGCAGCTGCCACCTTTTAGAGAACCCTGGAAACAATCTATTTTGGCTACTGTGCCTGTAGGACTTCTTTATATAAGTGACCTCTGTCATGATTGGTTAACCTCAACATACCAGCGTTGGTCACAGTCCTTACATTCTTTTAATGTTTGATCCTTTTTATATCAAAAATGAAAATTCTGTCATTAATTACTCACCCTCATGTCGTTCCAAACCTGTAAGACTTTCGTTCATCTTCGGAACACAAATGAAGATATTTTTGATGCATCCCATGAGCTCTCTGACCCTCCATAGACCGCAGGAATACTAGATTCATTCAAGATTTATTCGTCACATACACAATTATACAGGATATAACCAGCAGTGAAATGTAAGTCAGGTCCGCTCCACGGACAGTGCAATTATATGTAACACAAGAGAATTAAGCACTGCAGTTTTAAAACAACCGATTTTAAGCCGTTGAAACTCAAACTACAGAGCTATATGCGTGCGCCGTCTCTCTCTGTGTGAGAGGAACGCGCTTTTTCTTTTTTGCCAACTTTGAACAATTACATAAACACACTTATATGCGTCAGAATCCCCGTCTTTGCAAGTATTCTCATAAACACAGCGATTTAGGTCTTAAGAGAGAGTAAACGGCAAAAAGAGAAAATGCAATGTCACAGTAACTTAGCTATATTGGATCCGGACTTCGGTCTTAAAGGGGAAGCGTCCAATATTCATTCTGACTGCATTCATGTTAATCATAGCACACTGCTAGAAAATCTCTCACTGCTCGACTAAATCACTTTTGTAACTTTTATGAGAATAAATAACTATAATAATGATATATTTATAATATGTATAGAATCTATACATAATACACGGGTTAATTATATCTATCATAGATAGATTGATATAATTAACACAGTGAAGACTAATTAATTTACACAATGTATGTAGCGTTTCTTATTTATTGTAGTTTTTTGTCCTATTGCTTGCAATTAGTTTCTTATCGTTATTTCATCACTGACTGTTTATTTATCTTCAGTGAGGTTGAGTTTTTTTCTCTCTCTCTTTAGGCTTGTATTAGTTTGATATTGACATTGGTGACAAGGATTATGAAAATGATATGGTATCAAAGATTTTAATATAATAACTTTTTTTAAAGAAAAACAAAATCACTATATCGTGATATATATTGTTATCGTAATATACAATTTGTCATATCATGATATAAGATTTTGGTCATATCACCCACCTCTAATCCGAAAATGAACGAAGGTCTTGCAGGTTTGGAACGACGTGAGCAATTAATGACCGAATTTTCGTTTTTGGGTGAACTAACCCTTTAATATCTAAAGTCTTGACTACTTGCTGCATTACACAACTGCTAAGGAACAAATGCTTTCATTTATCTTTTTAATTTATGCTTGGTATAACACTCACTCTTTGCATGTGGTCTTATGATACTTGTGTCACTTGTGATGCTACTTCACAAGGTTTCCAACTGAACCCACAGTAAACCCAAAATGGTTTCTATTGTCAATGGCAAATCAATACTGCAAGATAGGAAATGGTTTCAGAGCAAAGCACCTGCCTTTAGTTCCACTTACTTTTCCCTTTGAATTCAACTGATGTTAGTCAGTATTTCACGTAGAAAAAATGAGGTTGTTAGTTTCTCACTCTCCCACTGACCTTCAGAATTAAATGTACTATGCTGTGCTACGGTATCTTGATTTCTATATGAAATGACTTCTGTAATGATATGAAGCTGGGATTCCCAGCTATGTTGAATTCATTTATAGCAGTTCTCTGGAAGACGGCAGTGCCTCCGGGGTTGTGTGTACTGCAAGAATATCCCCTGATCCCAGCTTGCTTTCAGTTCCCATGTTTCAGAGGTCAAAGGACTATTTATGACTTCCTTGAGTCCAGATCTCTTGGGAGGAGCGGGTCCACATGGCCATCCAGCTCAGACAGGTTCTGACCCAGAAGCTCATTAGCTCTGTGGCTCAGGTCTTTATTAATCTGTATCTCTAGGCACAAAGAGGCTATACGGGACTTGACGTTTGGGAATGGCTCATTGATGTGGCCTCCACAGCCCCTTTGTGTTTGGACGATTGTCAAATTTATGTGTACGGATCTGTTTGTACTTTGGCTCCGAGATTGTTCGTAAGTGTTTGTGGCTCATTGTGGCGGAGCATGAAACATGGCTGAATATCAGCTCTGCACTGAAAGTATGTGGTGGTGATGGGAAAGTACATCATTTCGAGAGGGGAAAATAAATCGCCACATCCTGAAGTCGCATCTTAATACCACAGACTCCTTTGTTCGTGTACTGTTAGAATTTGCACATCAACATTAGCATCTAGTTAAATATAATTACATTAGGATGTATTTTTTATTTCTTCCAAGTGAACACTTTTGTTTGTTTGTTTGTTTTTACTAATAATAGTTGTGGTCATTATCATTACAGAAATAATAGTAGTATTTTAATATATAAAATTATATATAATATTATAAAAAAATAATTTCAAGCATTTCAAAACCATTGTGGCGAACAGCGCACATCTGAAGTGTCTCTGAAGGAAATAATGCATTATTTATCAGCTTAAAGATATCGGCCAAATGTTCTTATCGGGCCAATACGAATAACAGAAAAAAATTAGCATTTATCGGCCGATACCAATATGGTGGCCGATATATCGTGCATCCCTTATTTATATTATAATTATTTATTATATTCTATATTTATTATTCATATAATTGTTAGTAGTAATAACAACAATAGGATAAATATTAAATATTTGTTTAAATGTTTCTGTTCTTCATTCTCTTTCTCTTCTCCTAAATAATAATAATAAAGCTGTTATCAACATTGACATTTGCTTATTTGTAAATGTTGTCAATATTTAAAATATATTCACTTAATTTCCTTTTTTGGCTTGCAGCATGTGACTAGCATTTAAAGTGCACACAAACGGTTATCACAAATATGTGAACATATCAAATAACTGCGTGGAGTATTGCACGGTTGTGCTACTGTGTGTGTGTGTGTGTGTGTGTGTGTGTGTGTGTGTGTGTGTGTGTGTGTGTGTGTGTTGTGTGTGTGTGTGTGTGTGTGTGTGTGTGTGTGTGTGTGTGTGTGTGTGTGTGTGTGTGTGTGTACTGCAGAGCTGATCTTTATGAGTGTTTGTTAGGCTGCACTCTCACAACTCAGGTGAGTTACGACCGAGAGTACGGCTCTGTTTATTCTCAGGGGTGTTTTCATATCTCACAGAAGCTGCTCGAGGAACTCACCGGAGCCTTTGAGAAAGTGTTCCCGCAGGCTATATGTAGATAGTTTATGTACAAATATGCACAAGCGTTTCCCTGCAGCAGTGTTAGCATTGACACTTAGCCTGTGTGTGTTTTAGGAGATTATATATGAGTGTAAACACGGTTAGCTTGTGAGCCGTATGTTTGAACAGGCTGATACTGGCCTGCTGTAATCTTTCTGTTTGCTTTTGCCTCTATTGGTAAAACAGAGCCTCTCCACCAGACACTCAAAAGTGTGTGTGTGTGTGTGTTGGTACAACAGAAGCGCTCATCCTCGTGCTTAGTATTGTTTAATGTAAACATCAGTGCTGAAACAAACCTGCTCAGATGCTTACAAGCACTTGTTTTGTATCTGCGTAGTATCAGTGCTGGATCAGACCTTGTTTGCCCTCACAGGGAAAGTAGATTTGCGGAAACCAGATGATCTAATTCCAGTTAATTTTACAGTTATACATCACTAATTGTGTGGCTAAAAGCTGCATGCTTTATGCCGAACAATTGCAATGCACTAGTTACATATTTTAATGAGATCATGTTAGATATTTTTTTACCTGAATGATCAAACTATGCAAGTCATTGGGAGATTTCTTATTCATCCTGATGGTTGTTACTTCAGATTTTATTTTTAAATAAATACTATTTTTATTTAGCAAGTATACATTACTGTGAAAGCCCGTTTCCACTACTGAATTAAAAATAAAAAATAATTGCTGTGCCACATTCTGACTTTTTTTCTCAGTATTGCTGAAACAAACTTGCAATCTGAATTATTTTTTTTCTCAGAATTGTGGGATATAAACTCACAATTGAGCTATCGGTAAGCCCCTTAGTTACTGTTGCTCCTCGGAAACAAACGGATTGCTCACTGTCTTACTATGAGAGTGTGAAAACCTTGTCCCACCATGTTTTTGCACAATTTTGGACACAGAAGGCACCAAATGGAAATTAAATATTCCATGGAGGGATTTATAAAATATAAAAAAATGTATACGGTGGTAACTCGAAGTGAGGGTTTAGAGATCACAATGCAAGCGGGAGAAGTCTCATATTACGGTCCAGTCACCACGATTGCGAATGACAACATTCAGGATCAACACTTCATGTCTCGCAGGGTATGATTAAATGAATGTACATTTAACCAGTTTAATATGGAGAGGCACTGAAATGTAGACCTTTGTTAATGTGTTTTTGACCTGATGTTACACTGTACAAGACGCGACCAGTCCGTTATTTAGGTTTGTACGTTAGCATGGACTCACTAACTTTAACATTAACTAGTTTTAGCCTGAGATACCTTGCTAAAGCACAAGATAACATTAACTTTCTGCTTGAGCAGATGAAATTGTAACTTAATGAGTGTAGGAAAACCAGAAAATGAATGCTTTTTATCTTCATTTGTATTGGGCTTGAATACTTGGGGACATTTGGATTCGATTTGGATTCATTTGGTTTTTTTTGGATTCAGGAAATGTAATAAAATTAAATTTTGTTCGGAACTATAAAATTTGATTTCGTTTCTGGTTCTGTTCCTCAATTTCGTTCATTTCCGGTTTTCGTTCCTTGAATCGGTTCAGAGCCCTGATCAGAAATGTCAAAACATACTTTTTTTTTTTGCCACGGCCATAGTTTTTAACAGCAAAAAATCAAATGTTCAATGTATGTTATATGTATATCTGTAAATAAATAGCTGTAGTTTGTAGAAAAGCTTTCTAAGGACTGCCGGGAAATATGTGGATGAAAGACATCAATGATTTCAATACCTTGTGTATTTTGTTTGTAGGTTTAAAGACGTTTCTGATCTCGGGACGGAAGATGGGCTCTCGGTGTGGCTGTTCCCAGCTCAGTTTGAGTCCGTCCTCAAACACACACACTCCAGATCTCTCACACTGCGCTGTCACTGAACCACTCTCACACGGCAAGGTACAGCCCTCACACACACACACACACACACACACACATGACACACACACACACAACACACACACACACACACACACACACAACACACACACCCACACACACACACACACACACACACACACTCAGCTCACACACACGGACGCAGCACCACACACACACACACACACACACACACGCGCACACGCTTTGTTACACAAGCTTTAAATGAAAAATTACAATTCTGTCAGTTATTTACTCACCCTTTTCAGTGCATTTTTCATCTTTCTCTTCGCAGCCTGTATGCACGTCCTGTAGCATCTCCATAGATGTCATTGACAATCCGATAGCAGATGAAGCAACTCGAAATGGCTGCCAGGATGAACACAGAGCCAACAGCAGCAAGGTACAAACTAACAATGATGAACAACTAAAAAAGCCTCAGTAATTGCACAATAGAAGCACACACCTTAACACAAGAACCCAGTGTGACTCAATTTCAGCAGAGACTGAAATGCTGTCATTAGTGGCTGTTTGTATAAATATATGATGAAATGTTGGTGTAGTTAGTTGGAGCACTACACTTCAGCTAAAGTTTTTCATGTACCTTTAGTCCTAAATAAACATTAGGAGATGGCAGACTTGATGTGACTTTGCCAAAACGCTGCTCTTTGCCATACTCAATACTGTTCAATTAAAGTTCAATTGATTAGTCAACTTACTGGACAAATGGTTATTTTTGGTGAATTAAAAACAGCCTACAGCACAACCAATGTAGTCCAGTTCATGAACAAGTGAATCTTTTGAACCTTGTGAATGGAAAACATACAATGTTGGTAGTGTAGTCCAATTTTCTAAAGAATGAGCAAGTTCTTTTTAGTGATCTAAGTTAGAACTGAATCGTGGTGAATGAGTCTTTTGAACAGGTTCTTTTTAGTGAATCGAAAACAGACAGTTGCAGGCAGTTTAGTCCGATTCCTGAACAAATGAATCTTTTGAATCTGTTCTTTTTAGTGAATCAAAAAATACAGTGTGGATAGTGTAGTCAGATTCTCAAACAAATGACTCGTTTGAGCTAGCTCTTTTTAGTGATCTGCATTAAAACTGATTCCTCGATGAACGAGTCTTTTGAACAGGTTCTTTTTAGTGAATCGAACAGACAGTGCAGTCAGTTATTTTTGATAAATAGAAAAACCTACAGCATGGCCAGGGTAGTCCAATTCCTAAACAAATTATTATTTTGAACTGGTTTAGTGAATCAAAATCACAGATTGTAGTCAGATTCCCATACAAATGACTCTTTTGAACTAGTTCTTTTTGGTGATCGGCATAATAAATTATTTCTGGATGAATGGCTGTTCTTTTTGTTCTTTTTGAGAAATCAAAATCCTAAACCTACATTACAACAAGTGTTGTCCGATTCCTAAATGAAGTAGATCTTTTAGTGATCTGCATTAGAACCATTTATTTCATTTTTTTAAAGAATGAAAACTCTACAGCACAACCAATTTTGTCCAATTTCTGAGCAAATGAATCTTTTTGAACTGATTCAGTGTTGTCTGAATCAGAATCTGAAAGACTCTTTTGAGAGAATTCTTTTTTTGCGCAGTTTCCTGCAGGTCGTAGCCCTAAAACCCTGAATGGTCTGTTGAGTCCTCTGTGTGAGGAGCGGGAGCGAGTCAGCCAGTCGTCTCTGTGCGACAAACTCCAGGAGAAGAACAGGAGCTGGGTGGGAAGTCTGGCCGCAGACGGAGGCAGCGCCAGCGGCATGGACCACTCAGCCATTCTCCCGCTCCGCTCCAAATACTTTCGGGAGAAAAGCGACGTGCACTTTGTGGAGGTGATAAAGGAGGACAGGTGAGTGAGAGACGATTCGTTTGAATAGTAGTTTTGTAATTCAGTCATTCACTTTCACCTTGTTTTCTCCATATTGTCTTTGTTTTAGTCTGATGAAGGATTACTTCTTCAAGCCGCCCATTAACAAGATGAGTCTGAACTTCCTGAAAAAACCTCTGGAGTCAGCTTACCATACCAGCTACCATGAGCAGGTACACACTTGAAATAAAATAAAACATATGTATATAAAACCTTTTTTCTTTCGGATAATTGCCAAGGCAGATCTATTTGGTTTTACTCAATGTACTACAATAACCTAACAAAATGAAATAAAATGTTAAAAACCACTATGAAGACATATTTAAAAACTACAAAATATGACAAACAACAAAATTACTAAAACATTAACTAAAAATGTAATTTAAACAAGGCACATTTATTAAATGTGAGCCAAAATCATCACAATTAAAAGAACCAAAGACTTAAACTACTTCAGTCTGTGTGCATTTAATTTATTTAATACACAACAATTTGAGTTGAATTACTGAAATAAATGAACTTTTCCACGACATTCTAATTTATTGAGATGCATCTGTATACATAACACACACACACACACACACACACACACACACACACACACAACACATTATAATAAAATAAAGCTGAAATTATATTTAAAAAATACTTAAGAATATTAATAAAAATAAAAATATTTCAACATTTCTCATTTTTAATTTGGTTTAACTGGATCTATTATGAAATGACAAAAACACAACACAATTACTAAGACATTAAAATTGAAAGCTTTTAATTTGGTTTAACTTGATGTACTAAAATAAAAACTAAAGCTGAAAAATGAATAAAAACTATAAGGTTAAAATATAAAAAAATATTATACAAATATAAAACTAATTATAAATATAATGCATCTACCAACCAAGGAAATGTGAAAAAGATGAACCCAGTAACTTTGTTTTGATAAGCCTTTTTCTGCAAGCATCTGAAAAAATGAGCACATTTGATTTCGCTGCCCTAGTGACGTTGCAAAGGGATCTCATTATAATATTACCGCCCCTTAATCTGTAAATTTCCACCTGCTGCGCCGTCATTTTGATTTGGCAAGCGACAACTGTAGCAGTTCTAATGCCATGGTGAAAGTTTGAGTAAAGCATGCTAACTGTTCTGCCTTTGGCTGCACAGACGAGCACAGAACACTGTTTAGAGTCCCAGCCTCAGAGGAGACAACAGAGCGGTGCATTTATGGATTTATTTACTGTATGCTGCTGCCACACAGATCAGCTGTTTCCCTTCACAGACATAACCGACTGTTTTTGTAACTCGTGTGTTTTTAACGTAAACTTGTGTGTGAATGAGATCTTAGCTTACTCGCATGCTGTGACAGCCGCTTTCTGTCCATGTGCTTCGGATGTGTGCACTCAGAAAACCATTTATCAGAAGTGTAAACTAATATGGTTTAAAACACATGATTTCAGTGCTATAAACATGATAATCAGAACCAAAACCAAAATGTTTTTAGCAGGTACGAGCTGAAATGGCGCAGCTCATTCTGGAAAGGGGGCGGGAGCAGCAGCTCGTTTGGATTTAAAGAAACAGGCACGGAAATCAGAGCGTTTCTGTTTCCACTCAAAATAATAATAAATGATCTGTGGGGTATTTAAATGATATAATAAATCATCTGCGGGGTATTTTGAGCTGAAACTTCACAGACACATTCTGGGGACATCAAAGACTTATATTACATATTGTAAAAAGCTGCATAATATTACTCCTTTAATGTATTAAAATAAAAAAAAATAAAACATGATTTAAAACTATAGAGACATTAGATAAAATGATACAACTTTGCAATAATGTTCAGTAGTTAACATGAACTAATAATGAACAATATTTATACAGCATTTATTAATCTTAGGTAATGTTAATTTCAGCATTTACTAATGCATTATTAAAATCACGAGTTGTGTTTGTTAACATTAGTTAATGCACTGTGAACTAGCATGAATAAACAATGAACAACTCTATTTTTATGAACTAATATTAACAAAGATGAATAAATAGTGTAATAAATGTATTGGTCGTGGTTGGTTCTTGTTAATTAATACATTAACTAATGTTAACAAATGACACCTTATTGTAAAGTGTTACAATAAAACACACAAAAAACGCCAAACATTGCAACAAAAAAACTAAAGTTATAAAAATGGAAAGTATGTGTACTGGCACACAAGCACACACTCTTGTCAGTAAGTATGTGTGAGTATGTAGATCTTCACACGATCACGCATGGACCTCTTCTGGTTAGTCACAGAAGTGCAGCCTCATCACATCAGTGTGTAGAGTTGAGTATGATCATCTCTGCGTTTCCTGCAGGTGGTGAATCAGGTGCCGGTGCAGACGTTTGCCAGTCCAGTCTTCAGCTCGCTGCTGGATGTTTTGCTGTCTTGTGCCGTTTTTTTCGCCCTGACCATTGCCTGCTTCCTGTATCCCCTTGTGACCATGGAGACGCCCCTGGCAACCACACTCAGTCTGGCCATCGCAGCCGCTCTGCTGGAGCTGGTTTCTCTCGTCTTGTCCATTCGGTGAGCTGGACGTGGTCATGTCCTTCGTACTGTTATATTTAGATTAATTGTTAGAGAGCACTAGATGATGGCAAAACTAACCTTTTAAAACCTCTGATCATTTAAATAATTATAATATATTATAATTATGATCATATAATTTTGTTTTGTTTTGTAATTAATAATTTAAATAAATTCCTTATATATATATATATATAATCAAATCTTTTAACAGTGAAATGTGATTTTTAGCTAATCTTAAAATCAATATCAATTTCCATGCTGTGCATTATAATATTGTGATGCCTAAATTTACTTGTATCGCAAAATATATGACCAAGAGTCAAGTCGGACATTGGACAGTCATAATTACTGACGTTAACACACAGGGGAAATGTGTTACGGACGCCTCACAAATAGGCTACAAAATTAATGCTTTGTTTTGATTTAAAAAAACCTAAGAATTCACAACTTTTTTTTTTTACAATAGTGCTCTCATTATAACGTTATGTATATGACTGATTAATGTCCTGCATTTCTGTTTTGAGCTGCGCGCGCTGAAGATGACCGGTAGAATGAAGCATATGATATCAGGTTTATAATCAATGGGATTTAACTCATATAGCAAACACTTCATTATATATCATACCTGCAAACTAGTCGCTTTTCGGCGAAATTCGCAGTTTTGAATCTAAATATATAATTTATGTGAATCGTCTAGATCCGAAGAGTTTTTTGGTTATTTGGGGGGGGTCTGTGGAGAGAGACGGTAGTGCAAGCTCGTAGACAGTAGTGTGTTCGAGCAAAGCCCCTTTCTCAGCAATGCACAGACCGATCCCTGTATGACATCAAGCACCAGAAGCAGATGGCTCGGCATGCTTTTGTATCACTCTCGCGGTACTTTGATGTCCGATCGGTCTTCACGGAGCTGCATCAAATTAAACACGCCTCATCTTACAGCCGGTTCGTTTTGACGGCACACTTACGCTCACATCCGCATGTAAAAACGTCGTCGGCGTGGAAGTTCTTCATTGTGAGTTAAAGGGGTAATATAATGCCCATTTTCCACAAGTTGATATTATTCTTTAGGGTCTTAATGAAAAGTCTGTAACATCGTTTGGTTAAAATTTTTCATTGGTAGTGTAAAAAAACTTTATTTTTTTTGCCTGTCAAAAACAGCTCTTTTCAGAGCAAGCCGTATTGTGTCATTCTCCTTTAAATGAGAACAAGCTCTGCTGACTCCGCCCCTCTCTTTCTGAGGGAGTGTTTTCTTTAGCCGCATTCATCATGAAACTTGCTAATTAGCACATTATTAGGAAAGGCGATTAGCAAAGATTCGTTTAAAACACCTTGTACTCACTTCTTCTGTAGGTGAAGCTGGATCACGAATGATTTGCGCGAACATAGATGTATTTAGGTAGATTGGGCGCGCATTCCCTTCAAAATAAAACATAATCCACTTCAGCCGCTCAGATTATGGGAGTAAATGACGACTGCTATGTTCATTATTACATCCAACAACAAAACACCTCAATCGCTTAGGAGTCATTCTTGTCTACATCTGCTACGGCAGTGAAACAACTGATGACAACCCACTCAGGGCGGGTCTGAGGTAAGACACCAGTGCAGTCTGTGTTAAAACGCTACTGTCAATCAACAATTGTGGGAGGGGCCTCCGCCCGTGTGACCTCACACAGACAGACGGCTCGATTTAAGAAAGGGGTAAAGATTTTAGTAGATAAAAAAAAACACTGGGTGTATTTTTATCATTATAGGGTGGTTGTGTACACACACTGCCAACACACATTTCAAAACACTTTCAACACACATTTCCGTCCTTCGGATGAGACGTTAAACCGAGGTCCTGACTCTGTGGTCATTAAAAATCCCAGGATGTCTTTCGAAAAAGAGTAGGGGTGTTACCCCGGCATCCTGGCCAAACTAGCCCACTGGCCTCTGACCATCATTGCCTCCTAATTATCCCCATACACTGATTGGCTTCATTACTCTGTCTCCTCTCCACCAGTAAGCTGGTGTGTGGTGAGTGTTCTGGCGCACTATGGCTGCCGTCGCATCATCCAAGTGGATGCTGCACATTGCTGGTGGATGAGGAGATAGCCCCTTACTATGTAAAGCGCTTTGAGTGTCTTGTAAAGCGCTATATAAATGTAACTTATTATTATTATTATTTCAGTTCAAACTTGTAAAAGTGCATGTAGCATTATATGACCTCTTTAAGCAGACACAAAGTTCACAATTTGTAATACAATTAGCCTATAGACTGTTTTTGCTCAAGTTCGCTGACGAAATTTTAATCAAAGCCACAGTAAAAGTATTTTGTGTCTCCGAGCAACACAGCGGTGCTTTGATACTGAATGAATCCACGTTATTGAACGAATCAAGTGAGTCAACGATTCAGTAAACCATTCAGAAAGACAGTAGTCACTTGCCTCGTTTCTGAATGAATCAGCCGTTTGAAAGAATGACTAATGACTCGCTCATTAAAACCGTTATTTACCACCATCTACTGTTAATATCTATAATTAATTATACATTTATTATTTATAGTTTAGTTGCAGACTTGCCGTGTTTCTAATAATATATACACTATATATATAAAGCGGTTGAAATGTTTTGAAATCACTTGTACCCTACCTGATTGAAAAAATCCAGTCGTTCACTCTGCCTGTGTCAGTTTGAATCAGGTGTTAAAGATTTAAATCCCTGCTGCCAAGATGCTCCTGCCGGTCACGCATGGAAAGTGAAACTTAAATCTATGGGGGGGTTAGATTTATTCACGCACGTTAAAATATTTATTTAAAACTTCTTTCTTTTCAGATTCTTATTTACAGCATTTTCATTTTATGCTGTATATTAACTTCTTGGGAGAAACGGTAGTTCTCTGTGAAATCAGACATTGAGCACCCCATATAGTCAAAATGGTATGATCATAACACCCCGCGAATATTCGACTGTGAGATTAAGAGTCGAATCAGGCTCCTGCTATCGAAGCATCGAATCATCGACTATTCGGGGTCACCCATAATACATATATAATTGTATTTACTTATTTACCTGGAATAGTTCTAAATGCTTTTGCAGTCATCTAGTACTCACTTAAAGTGACTCATAATTTAATTAAAAATGTATATATAATTTTGATATGTATTATTAATTATACTTAAACTAATCATTTAAATTATTTAAATTAATAATTTATATAGAATAATTCAACAGTGAAATGTGATAATCTGTAAATCTCAGAATTTGTATCCATTTTTCATACTGTACATAAATGCCTAAATCCACTTTTCAGCATTTAATAAATATTCCCCCGGTTTCACAGACCAGGCTTAAGCCTAGTCCTAGACTAACATGCAAGTCTGAAGAAACTTGACTGATCTTAAAATATATCAGTGCCTTTGTTTTTTCTCAAGATGGACACAAGTCATTTTTTTATAAGGCACGTTTATAAAAATCACTTAAATGTCCTAATTGAACTATGGCCTAATCCTGGTTTAGTCTAAGCCCTGTTTGTGAAACCGGGCCATACATTTTTATTGTTTCCTTTAATTTAAGCAGGAATAAAATTGAACTGTATAACTGTAACATACTGGTGGTTTATTGCTTATTTTTATTAACTATACGGAAAACAATAAACACATTTTATTTAGTTAGTTGAAAGAAACGTTTACGGAAATAATTTTTTTAGCATATGACAGCGTGTCTGTATTATATTATAATAATATGCTTGTTAATATGTACCATATTCATTAATGGTTGATTTTGGATATTAGTCAGTTTCCCTACTTTTAAATAAAAATTTTTACAATAACATTTACAGTCATCTTGCGCTAAATTAATGTGAATCTTCAAAAACACTTCATTTAAATAATTTACTGTGTATATATAATTAGAATATCATCAAAAAGTTTATTTCATACTTTACATTGCCCAAAGACACTTGCAGAATTAAAAAAGATGTAAGAAACATTGCATCGAACTGTAATATAAGTGATTTATTTCCACCAGTCATAAATGATATAAGTGTTGAAAACCCCAAATATTTCAGTTTAGAAAATTAGTTGATGAAAAGTTTTTGAAGACCTGGTGCCAACTTTAATCTCTCCATAATTTATCTCCTGCAGTGTGGTGTTTTGTCTGGATGATGTAAGATTGCACTCGGTCTCTGTTGAAGCTGGTGCCACACTCTGGCTAGGCTCAAAAACCGCAAAGTCATGGATCGGGGGGCTGTGCTCAGTCTCACTTCCTGCTGTGTGCATCTTCTCCACCTGGCTTACAGTGTGCAGCTGCCCATCCAGGAGGGCAAGACACAAAAGGTCATTGCAAAAGAGGCTGGCTGTTCACAGAGCTCTGTGTCCAAGCACATTAATAGAGAGGCGAAGGGAAGGAAAAGATGTGGTAGAAAAAAGTGTACAAGCAATAGGGATAACTGCAACCCTGGACAGGATTGTGAAACAAAACCCATTCAAAAATGTGGGGGAGATTCACAAGATGGACTGAAGTAGTTTAAGAACCACTCGCACAGACGTTGCAAGACATGGGTTCTTTTAATTGCAGCTGATGATTTTGGCTCAGTGCATTTAACAAAAACCACGTCACAGACATGCAAGACATGGGTTTCAGCGTCTCATTCCTTGTGTCAAATGGGCTAGAACAACAGACAGCGTCAGAAGACCTCGCCTGGGCAAAAAAAAACTGGACTGCTGCTGAGTGGTCCAAATTTATGTTCTCTGTTGAAAGTAAATTTTGCATTTCCTTTGAAATCAGGGTCCCAGAGTCTGGAGGAAGAGAGGAAAGAGGCACAGAATCCACATTGCTTGAGGTCCAGTGTAAAGTTTCCACAGTCAATTCGGCGTGGCATGTGATCAGTTTGTGGTCACTGCTGAGGTCCAAGGTCAACACAGTATGGAAGCCCAGGTTTTTTGAGTTGCCTTCAGCTCATCTGCATACCAGGAAGTTTTTGGTCTGACTTCATTTTCCTCTTGACAATACATAGATTCTCTATAGATGCAGGTCTGGTGAGTTTTCCAACAGGACTGGCCAGTCAAGCACAACACCATGTCATTTAAGGACCATGGTATCCCTGTTCTTAATTGGCCAGCAAACTCGCCTGACCTTAACCCCATGAATCAGCATCTATGGGGTATTGTGAAGAGGAAGATGCGATATGCCAGACCCAACAATGCAGAAGAGCTGAAGGCTCCACTATCAGAGCAACCTGGGCTCTCATAACACCTGAGCAGTGCCACAGACTGATCGACTCCATGCCACGTCGCATTGCTGCAGTAATTCAGGCAAAAGAGCCCCAACTAAGTATTGAGTGCTGTACATGCACCCAAATCATCTTTTCATGTTCAGACTGTGGAAATTTCTAACCTTTCTTTGTATTGGTCTTAAGTAATATTCTAATTTTCTGAGATACTGAATTTGGGTTTGGGTTTCCTCCATTAGTTGTCAGTTATAATCATCAAAATTAAAAGAAATAAACACTTGAAATATATCAGTCTGTGTGGAATGAATGTATACATTATACAAGTTTCACTTTTTTTGAATGGAATTAGTTAAATAAATAAACTTTTTGATGATATTCTAATTATATGACCAGCACCTGTATATAATGATTTAACGGTGAAATGTAATTTTTAGCAAAAAAAAAAAAATTATTATACTTTTTTCATACTTTACATCTAAAATGTTATGATGCCCAAAGTCACTTGCAGAATTAAAAAAGTACTGTAATATGAATATAAGTGATTTATCCACCAGTCATAAAATGGATATAATGTTCAGTTTATTAGTTGGGTTTTTCCTAACTTTAATCTCTCCATCTTTCTCCTGCAGTGTGGTGTTTTGTCTGGATGATGTACAGAATTGCACTCGGTCTCTGTTGAAGCTGGTGTCTGGCTGGCTCCCGCGTCATGTGATCGGGGCTGTGCTCGTCTCACTTCCTGCTGTGTCCATCTTCTCCCACCTGGCTTACAGTGTGCAGCTGCCCATCCAGGTGAGCACCAAAAAGACATTTTGAAGGCTCTGGAAATTAATAATCTTTGCAGGTGTCAAAAGTTTGAGTTGATTAATCTGATTTACAGGCATAATAAAGTCAATAAAGAATTGGTGGGTTTTTGTTAAATGAATGTCGTGGAAAAATTCATTTATTTCAGTAATTCAACTAAAATTGTGAAACTTGTGTATTCAATAAATTTAATGCACACAGACTGAAGTAGTTTAAGTCTTTGGTTCTTTTAATTGTGATGATTTTGGCTCATATTTAACAAAAACCCAGGTGCATTGAGATGCACCTGTATAATGTTACAAGCTTTCTATTCATTAAAGAATCCTGAAAAAAATCACGGTTTTCACTAAAATATTAAGCAGCACAACTTTTTCCAACACTGATATTAATCAGAAATGTTTCTTGAGCAGCAAATCAGCAGAATAGAATGATTTCTGAAGGATCATGTGACACTGAAGACTGGAGTAATGATGCTGAAAATTCAGCTTTGCATCAGTTGTTTGGTTTTCTTTTTATTATTTTAGTATTGAATTGGTTCTTCAGACATCTCTATCTCTACAAGAAATCTTCATCAAGATTGTTAATATTCCCCCAGTTTCTTGAAGTCTGTTAGATCAAAAAGTTACTTTAATAATAATAATTATAATATACTCTACTGCAGTGGTTCCCAAACTTTTTTCTGCTAGGTTATTTGTTAAAAAATGTTGTAAACGTGTGCAGCATAATATTTTTGAGGAAACATCCTATTTTTTTAATCATTTCACGATTCTCTTATGAATATTTGAAATTGCCCTTTGTGTCAGAGCATAAGCAGTTCGTCAGAAATAGAACGGGACATCAGTTTATTGTCATGCATTTGTCGACGAGAGGAGCATAACCTCGGCTAGTCCTTCTGACATCTACCGCTGGCTCTGATGTCTCTATAGTGGTTAAACATAAGATATTATTTGTTTTTGGTAAATCTAACAGGTAATATTTGGTCTTTATTCTATGGTTCTATTGATATGCTAAAATTTCTAATAAAAACAGGCAGTGATTGATATAATATTTTGTTTCATTGTAATGTATGCACTACATTTCTGCGGCTATTAATGTTTAACTGAAAACGAAAAGAGGCTGTGGTGTTTGATATTTTGTCTGTAAATACAGTGAGGAAGATTGTAGTAGCCGAGGCGAGCTGACTGATGTTATCAAGTACGCTGCTGTTTGCAGAATAACCGGACTTGCGTCGTTCCGTCTGCGGGGGCTCACACACCCGAGTCTAACTCATGAAGTCCGAACTACCGAGGATGCAAGTCCGAAATTTGTGTACTTGGTATTGAGAAACGCGCACAGACCTAACGTTACATCACGAATCTTCTCGGTACTTTAGATCGCGATGGAAACGCAGACAGCAACAGGTCTGGGGGTAAAAAGTTCCTGGGACATATTGTTCCAGGTAATTTAGGTGGAAAAGCGGCTTTATATTTCTACATGGCTCCCTGCAATACAACTGTGATTCTTCAATCGCGCCATCTAGTGGTCTGTTATTGATACAACCACAACTGATAACGGAGCGCTCAAGCGGGTACTGCGAGTCATGTGGAGGTCATTAAAATGTCAAATTAATATTTAGCGTTCAATTATTTACTTATCAGTTAAGTGGCCGCATGATACGCCGTCTGTATCACCCTGCAGAGGTTTCTTTTGCAAAATAATCTGCTGACTGTACACTAGGGGTTTCCAAACTCTTTCCTGGAGCCTCCCAACACTGCACATTTTGCATGTCTCCTTTATCAATCACACCTGATTCAACTCATCAGCTCATTACTAGCAATTCCAAGACCTGAAATGGGTGTGTCAGACATGCAAAATGTGCAGTGTTGGGGAGGCTCCAGGAACATGTTTGGGAACCCCTGCTGTGCACTATCCCTCAGCCTTGCCGCGCCCCCCTTGTCATAGCTCGCACCCCCCCCCCCTAGGGGTTGCGCCCCCCAGTTTGGAAACCACTGCTCTACAGGATCAAACTGTAATATGACATGCAGGACTGTACTGAGTATCTCAGCAGCCAGTGACTTGATTGTTTACTAGGGGTGGCACGGTACACAGATGTCACGGTTCGGTACGTACCTCGGTTCGGGGGTCACGGTTTGATACAATTTTGGTACAACAGGAACAGAAAAAAAAGTCCATGTGAGAGACGCGTTCAGAATCTGCACATGGTCACTGTCTCAAGCGCGCAACTCATGGCATTCGTTGTTCTTCTGCTGGCGCTGGCGGTTATCAAACAGCGTTGCATTACTGCGGGCGCCCCCATCTGGATTGGGGGTGAATTGCCTGTATTCGTCGTAACACCTTATGCACCGAACCAAGAGGTCCGTACCGTGACGGTTCGGTAACAAATACATGTACCGTGCCACCCCTATTGTTTACATGTGTGCTCTTTCTTTCTCTGGTTCTGTAGGTGACCATGTTCCTGTGCTGTGCTCTCATTATTGCTATTATCCAGTACTGTAACTTCTGCCAGCTGAGTTTCTGGATGCGCTCTGCTCTGGCCACTGCAGCTGGTTTGTCTTTACTCATCCTGCTCTACAGCGCCACCACCAGGCCCAGGTCAGACATCCTCAGCTTGCAAAGTATCAACAAACTTTACCATTATAAACTTGAAAATTTGCTGAAGATTTTACTCACTCTCTGGCCATCCAAGATGTAGATTAGTTTCTTCTTCATAACAGATTTGGAAAAAATTAACATTACTTTATTTCCTCACCAATGTATGCTCTGCAGTGAATGGGTGCTGTCAGAATAAGAGTCCAAACAGCTGAAGAAAACATCACAATAATGCACACTCCAGTCCATCAATTAATGTCTTGTGAAGTGAAAAGCTGCATGTTTGTAAGAAACAAATCCGTCATTTTAAATTAAACCATCGCTTCTGGCTAAAATGTTGCTTTCTCCAGTGAAAAAGTTGTCTGATCTGAATTCAGGAGAGAAGTATGTACAGATCAAGCACTGTTTACATGTGAAAACGGTCCAAAACAGATGTAAACAAATATTGTGATGTTTTTATCAACTGTTTGGACTCTCATTCTGACGGCACCCATTCACTACAGAGAATCTGCTGGTAAGCTTGTGATTGTAAATGTAAATTCCTCCAAATTTCTTCTAATGAAGAAATAAGCTCTACATCTTGGATGTCCTGAGAGTCAATTTTCATTTTTGGTTGAACTGTTCCTTAAAATAAAAACTGCATTCATTATAGTTTTAGAATATTGTAAAGTTTTGTGATTTGTTGACTGTTCATGATTATACATGTCCACCGGTGTTTAAACATTCCATCCTATACCTCCCAAAACAACAGAAGTGTGTCTGTAAAAGTCATTAAATAAAATAATTAATATTGAAAGCAATTAATCCCATAATCCCCCACATGAACCTGCCACTCAGCTTCTGTAGAGTGAATTGAAAATACCTGCTCATTCCACGTGGACATGTATGGTTACTGTGGAGTACTCTTTATTTATGAATATACTGTAACTGTTCTTTTTGCAGTGCCACTGACAGATTTCCAGCATCTGGGTGAGTGTTTTTATTGTTTTTATTTTTTTATTTTGTCTCAAACTATTCCTGTAGCCGACTCTGATTTGAGCTGACATTTGTAAAATTTGTAATGCTGTTTGTATGTGAATGTGAAAATACAATGCCCTTAATAAATTATGAAATATGCAGGAAGTAATTTTATTGCCATTATTAATATTACTCAAATTAAAACTAAAAGGGGGCCCATATTGACTGTATTAGTATTACTCGAACTAAAAGGGGCCCATTAACCATTAACCAACATGAAATCAAAATTCACATCTCTTTTCTATTGTACACTATTTTCTTTTTTGTACGATAATTTTTATTGTTCTCATAAATAGAAGAACACAAACATAAAAACTGAACACCCCCACAACAACATACGAGAGGCACATGCTTTACATACAATATTAAATCAAATAAACATATACAGAATGTATATTCCAGCATTCAATGACAGCATGTTAGTATTTCCAATTTAAACATACTCTTGTCTTTTACAAACTTGTGCTATATTCTGAGGGAGACTACAAAAGAATGGGGAACATACATTTTCTAATTCAGCCTTGTTTCCATTGCTAACGGCCCCAAGAGATTCTAAAGGAAGAATTCTGAAAGTCTCGTTGTACCGTTGGTCCACTGTTAGGAGTGTATCTTTAATCCAGACAACTAGTATACATTTACGAGCCATATATAATAATTTGCTTGCCAGCTTGACCTGAAGATGTGACAATCCATACACTATTTTCTAATTATACACTACCAGACTTTCAAGTCGTCCCAAACATAAAAAACTCACATAGGAGACATGTGACAAATAGCAACGATATGTGTTCAAAAATGGGCTAAAAATATGAAACATTATTGAAATCATCCGATTAAATGGACTCCTAGTCTGAAGCTAAAACAAATTATGGTCTGTGCCCATCATACACCATGTGTATTCCTGAAAATCTGCAGACTGGCTCATAAGTTCGTTAAGTAGTGCCGCCTCATCCAGACTGCAATTGAGGCAAAAATCTGTGCTAAGGTCATGTAGCCAATTCCAGCCTTTAATCACATGTTAATGCATGCTTAGATGTCAGAAGATCTAAAAAATCTATGGCATTAAAACTGCCACATGATAAAGACAAAGTGACAAGTTCACGCACCCCTAGCACCATCCATGGTTTAAGACTTAAAACATCTTAAAACTGAAAGGGTGTTTTTGAGCACCTTCTACTATTGGTGTTATTATTCTGTAGAACACACCACTCAAATCTGAAATCTCTTTCTCTTGGCTCCAGGAACATGAGTAACCAGACTGCCGAAGTAGATCAGATAAGTGAGTTGGACTCTGCGCCCACAGCGCTCGACCTGCTCGTCCTAGAGACCATGCTCTCCTTCTTCCTTCTGCTGCTGCTGGTTTGGTTCCTCAACCGGGAATTCGAGGTCAGCTACCGTCTGCATTACCACGGAAATGTGGAAGCTGACAAGCATCGCATCAAGATCCAGACCATGCGAGATCAAGCAGACTGGCTGCTGGGTAACATCATCCCCATCCATGTTGCCGAGCAGCTAAAGGTCAACCAGAGTTACTCTAAAAATCACGACAATGTCGGGGTCATCTTCGCAAGTATCGTCAACTTCAGCGAATTCTACGAAGAGAGCTACGAGGGTGGGAAAGAGTGCTACCGAGTACTTAACGAACTCATCGGAGACTTCGACGAACTGTTGCGCAAGCCTGCATTCTCAAATGTAGAGAAGATTAAAACCATTGGTGCCACCTACATGGCGGCGTCTGGATTAAATGGGCAGCAGTGCCAAGAACAGCCACATCCGCACGCCCACCTTAGTGCCCTCTTTGACTTCGTCCTTGAAATGATGCGCGTGGTGGACGATTTTAACAAGAACATGTTGGGTTTCAAGTTCAAGCTGAGAATTGGCTTCAACCACGGGCCCCTGACTGCCGGCGTCATCGGCACTACCAAGCTGCTTTACGACATATGGGGCGACACGGTCAACATCGCTAGCCGCATGGACAGCACAGGAGTCGAGTGCCGCATACAGGTTAGCGAAGAGAGCCACTGTGTACTCAGCAGAATGAACTACGCCTTCGATTATCGTGGCACTGTAAACGTTAAAGGGAAAGGGCAGATGAGAACTTACTTGTATCCCCAAATGAACGATGGTAGATTGGAGTCCACGCAAAGCCCGGAACAAGGCCAGGTGGACAGTGCCATTGGGCATTTAGACCCCAACACACTTGCCAATACAAAAACAACAACATCTGCTGCACCACTAAACCCTCCCTGCACCTCTCCAAATGTTGCCTCTATCAGTGGCCACGGTGTGCCTCAGGGCCGTGTATTAGGCCCGTCTCAGATTACAGAGGAGTTGCACCAAGACAGTAAGGACAATTCTCCTGTCCCCGAGCTCAAAGAAAAGGATTACGAGAGTCCTTATCAAGCACCATCACTAAGTGGTACACAACCTCCCTCAATAACACAACTGTATGCGCTGTTAGCCAGACCAGAGACACCTTTACAAGGAGAGGAAGATATAGATGTAGACGAGCATACAAAGCTTTAGGGCAGTGGAGTGATTCCTCACCTCGGCTGAGCCTTTTTAAGAGCCAATCCGCAGATAATTTTCAGGCTCTACTTCCTTCAAGGGGCTTTTCCGACCACAACTGTTGGGAGTTCCAATGAGTAGCATTAGCTTGTATAGGGAATATGTGTTGATAACGTGAACTAAATAGAAAAATGGGCGCGCTAAGTATCTGCTGTGTGGATCACAGTGTAGCACAGAGGGGGAAATGGATGGAGTTCATAGTTCTGAAGTTCTCTAATTAGTTTTTTGTTTATAAAGTGCCTTCAGGATATGTAAGATCAGTCAAATGAACAAATGAAAGAGATGTTTGAACAAATATATCAGCATGGCTTTTTGAAAAGACGTGGACAGTGAAAAATGCAGATTTTTTTTGGTAATGTATTACACATCTAATGCCGTATTATTTTGTTCATTTATTTCAGTATTTTCTTTTTCTCTCTCTTTGAGAAAAAATGATTGAAAACGAGCGTTTGGCTAATTAGAATCAGGATTACAGGATAATGTTTTAAAGTTATTATAATGAATATACAGTCAGTGTATTAGTTTCACCGCTCTACTACGTAGTCGGTCACCTATATCTCATTAAAATAAAATCAAGGAAGACAAGGCAGATAGATAAAGATGGGCTTCCGGCACCTCTTTCCACAATACCCATATTAATATCCAGTATATCTGGAAGCAAACAATGTAGCTTTTATCAAAGGGAGGTAAAAGTGGCTTACGCAAAATAGCAACTCATGAAATGAGGAAAAAATAGCACAATCAGCCTTATTTGTTTGAAACCGCAATGAAGAAAGATAGCAGAAACCATGCTGTGCGCGCTCTCCCCTTCATTAGAGGATACAAGGACCGGTGATTGTAATGCATTCGGAAATTCAGAGTGTAATGTTTGTTGAAAACATGTTGTGTTTGGAGGGTCATTGCAGTTTTTTTTGCATACAATTTAGCCCCACCATTTAACGTTTCTCATTGCCTGAGGGAACATCCTACAGGATTCAAAATTAAATGAATAAATCACATTTTTCAGCATGGCACTTACAATATTTAAGGATCTTAACACAGCAGAACTGTGTTTTCCCCTAAATATATCCAGTAAACTCCAGCCAACGAAGCCTTCAATGAAGTGTTCAGTTGAATATATGACCTCTCTGTGAAAACCCAGCTAAAGTCATTTTCTACAAGAAATCATCCTTCATATGGTAAAGAACATTCTGTGAAAATAGAATATTGATTGAGTAAGGTCATGTCAAAGATTGAAATGAATGGTAGGAATCAAACGTTAATGCTTGTTATCTCATAATTAGATTTTGGGAGTTTAGCCTGGATTTCACAGAGAGGGTCACTGAATTGTTTATCAGTGCATTTTAATTCATTTCATTCAGTGCCTCGAATCAGTTGTTTTTCACTGTGATCGTGCCAGCAGAGCCTGAGTTGGTATCGCCAATTCACCATAGTTTTATTGCTCACCGAGCACTTGTGATACCAAATCACTCCATGAACTTGAGGAAGAAGGTTCTTGCGCTGCCATAGTTGGCGAGCGGCCTGCAATTTTGTTATAATATGTTTATTTCTGCCTACTTGTTTAGAATATCTGATAGCTTTTTTTATTTGAGTGTCAATTCTGTTGAGATTTTGACAGCAGCTCTTCGAATTAGTTTTCTTTTGACAGTTGTTCCGAGATCTGATTTTCTTTACCTGTTTTTTGTCCTTTATTAGGATCTGTATCTTCTGCAATCATGTATAACGGATAAGCTTGGCTCTGAGGTTTGAGGAGGACAGATTTCTTTCTTTATTTCTGTTTACAGAGCAAACACTAGTTTGTTCTCAAAAATGGGAAAAATCCAGTGCCTTTTTGTTCACTTTTCCCCCTCAATTTTAACACCGGGTTGCTTCAGAGTCAAAATATCAGGGTGTCTTTTGACGCCGCAGCTTTCAGAACATCTGCAATATTATGTTATTGTATCATTATTTCCTTTGATGTGAATTATAATTCCAGCCTTTTAAAAAAAACTACACTGTGTCTTGAAATGGAACTTTTCGGGATGGATAAGGGATTTGATTTCGTTGTTAATTATTTTATGGTGCACTGCTTTCCAGCCAACACATTCACCTTTGAGATATTGTATCACTCCATTGGCTAAAGAAGCCCAGTGCTGACAGTATTGAATTATAATTAATTGTGCATAATGTATGTGGTTTTGTATTCAATGCGTTTGTATTTATTGGGGCTGTGCATGAATCGGTGTGCAGCCACGGAGCCTAATATCAAAAGGGCATATTTATGAAAGGGAGCCACTTAAAAACAAGGAGATATGGGTTTTTGCACCCAGAACAAGCACCTAAGGCCGAACTCTTGAAAAGTGCCTCAGATTCAATTCTACTAAAGTTTTATCATATTTTAAATGAACTAAAATGGAAAGTGTGAATTTAATCTTGTTCTATGTGCGATTGTTCCCATTTCTTCACCACTGCCCGCATTCTTGTAGGTTTTCTGCATTTTAGTTTTAAAAATCAAGGATTGGTTTCAGTTTGGAGAATCATGTTGTTGTTATTTTCAATTATTTGTATATTGACGTATATTTGAGTGCAAATCTAAAACCAGTTTGTTGGTGCTCAAGTGTGTTAAAAACGTGCCCTTAAATATTCACATGCTTTTATTAACTGTGTATTAATTATTTTTGTGCCATATATGGAAATGTGTATACCAAAGAATTTAATAGTGTGTGCAGAAGCTGTGGGCAAGTTATTGTTGTTGAATTTCTTTTTTTCCAGCAGCACATGTTCTTCAATAATTTGTTCTTATGCACATGAGACACAGCGGGTATTGATTTATTAGCCGTCATATTCAGGCACAAAGCATAATCTGTATACATTTGCACAGTGCACTCACTTTGTATGTACATATCATGTATTGTTTGATTATATTTTTATGTTTCAGAATTGATTATACATGTGCATGTGCCAGATTTCGACAGTAGAGAAACAATGAAAAGATACCCAAAGTTGTGTGTCTGCTTTATGTGTGGAAGAAATGTTTTTATTTTAATAATGGTGATTTAAATCACGATTAACCATAACTTATTAATGTTTTAAATTGATACTTGTATTAATATCAGAAGAGATGTGTATGTTTGGAATATAATTTAAGACGAGAAAAAAAATCAAATAGCAGAATATAAAAATGTAAGTTTTATATTATTTAAAATGAATGTCATTTGCACTGCTTCTCAACAACTTGTTTTAATGCAATCTATAATATTGGCTAAATGTAAAACTATTTCAAAATCTTGTCCCCAAAACAATAATAGGCATACGATATCAAAATAATGTATTTTTGTATTATAAATGTAAGTTTTATATATTTAAAAAGAATAGAAATTGCACTGCTTCTCAACAACTTGTTTTATTGCAAACTACCGGCTAAATGTAAAACTATTTATCCATTTCAAATTCTTGTCCCAGTACGATGTTGTCTACGATCATTGATGCATAAATGGCTGAGTGCAGATTTGTGATCGTCTAGCGCCTCCAGCGGCCGCTTCGCGCGCTGACAGCAGGTTTGACGTAGGGCGTGATCGCGCTCGCGCGCCCCCTCCCCCTCGGCTCCGTCTATCTGGAAAAAAGAGAAAAAAAACTTTAGTAGCGAAGGAATCAACAGCCGCCATCTTGGCTCGGCTCGGAATCAGGATTTCGATAGGGCACTATTTTCTATTTTTGGACGCGGAGCATCCAAATCGAGGGTTGACTACACCGTTCAACGGAAAATGACACCTTTATATCGCCGCGAAGGAATTTTTGGCGAGAAATCCTGGATTTAATCGGCGTTCGTCGGCCACAAAACCCTCCTATATCCGATTTCCCCTTCAGAGCGGCGCTTGCGTCCGTATTTCGCTCCGAGCGGTTGTTTACCGGACACTTTTGGAGGACAGACTGCGCCGAGGAGACTGTTTTGCAAAAATTGCGTATTTTTGTGCAACCGTGCATTTTCACACGGAGCCAGAAAAAAAACTGACGTCAGAAAATGGATCGCGTGCCATTGTAACATTAACGACGCTCGCGCGCGTGGACTCCTGTGGACATTTATTGGATTTAACGTTGAATTCGCGGAAAGGAGGCGTTTTCTCTCGGTATTATAACGATGATAATGTGGGTGTTGGGTGTCGGATTATCATGGGGTGAATGGTGGTGGCGACGCGGGGCGCTGTTGCTGCTTTTTTGAGAAAATCCTCCGCAGAGCCGCTCCACACTCCCCACGTCTTTCAAAAGTAAGGCAACATCTGTTTTTCGGACGAAAGGATCCTTCACTTTGAACTTTTCCTCCACAACATTCTACCAGAAGCTCGTTTTGATCGCAATGGCTGAACATGTGCTGGAAGGTGGCCCTCCAAGCGCGAAGCGAGCGAAGCTGACAGCACCTGCTCCAGGTAACGTTAAAAGTCCAGCAGCAGGCCTGATCACAAACCTGCTGAATACTCTTCTAATCAACTCATATGAAGCACTACAACACACCTATTCACTCGCTAGCTGTCAAACAAGTCCAGAAACGGTCCATTAAGCTTCACCTCGAAATTAAATCATCTGGTCACCCTCAAGCTGTTCAAAACTCGTTTGACAGTAAACGAGATTTCAATACGTGGATTTACCTACTTTGAAAGTCAATGGTGACTGACATTTGAGTTTTTAACAGACATGAGGGTGAATAAACAATGACAGTTTTAATGTGCAGTTTAGACTTAAGTTAAGAATGAAACTAGCATTGCGAGAATAATGCTTCTGAAGTTTAGGGAAAGAAGTAGCCTGATAGATAGTTACAGTTCAAACTTGGGTGCGTTTAAACATCCATGTAACAGGCCCAGATGACATGTTTATAGCGTATTGCATCAGTCTGTCCATCATCACACTCATGCTTCAGGTTTCTCTCAGATCAGCGCGTGGAAAGAGCTCAGCTGAAAGTGCGTGAAGGAACGCGACAGATCCACGAGAATGTCCCGGGACAGTTTCTGAAAGTGAAAGTTTACGGTTGCTATGATGCAGTCATAAATGTGCACGGTTATTATTGCTTACTAGGAAGTTCACGCGTCACTAAGGTTCACCATTTGCATTTAGACATTTCGTTTAAAATATATATATTATATATTACGAGTTTGACGTTGATTTTATTTAAAAAGAGCTTAATTTTTGTAATTATTATAAATCTCTGACAAAGCTAATATTAATTTCAGTTTTCCAGAAAAAGCGTTTTTTACGTTGAGGTCACATGACCAAACCGTGTCGCTTTAACCCGAACATGCGCTGCGATTTCAGCAAGGGATCAACTCGCTCTACGAGAAGATCGCATGCGATGTAAAGCCAAAGCTCATCATTTATGTGCTCACACTATATGTGTGAAAAACTTGGGTTGCGCTTGCGCAGATGATGTGTATAGACGATAGCCAGATATAACTTAAAATAACTTATGCATATATTACTATTATTAATATTATGGTAGTTTTATTATTAAATGTATAGGTCTGCTACAATTCATTTGCCCCAAAATAATTGCGCATTTACTGAGGCCCGGATAATAAAATATTAATTTAGATTACTCCTCGATGAAAATGTTTGAAAACATTTAGATATATTCCACAATTAACAGGCCTATAATTCAAATTCTCCACCGTCTAGCTAGCCTCTGTCTGGACTCCGAGCACTGAATGAACAGCTTAATGAATATTCAGTCAATGAAAAGAAAACCTTTAATACAGAGGAGGAAATTCCAAAAACAACTTGTTTAACACGAAATACTTCGATTCTGTTGTTGTTTTTTCACTACGTATATCAGCCATAAGAGATTTTTTTGTATAAATTCAGAAGATACCCATAAATTTAGTCTCTGAGAGAATATGTGCCGTCATGCAGCGACAGATGCTGAAAGCTCGGTCAGTAATACTTTCACTTTCTGTAGCTTAATGAATTGACTGGACTTGAAAACTTCTTCTCGGGCATTATACACTCATGCAGTTTGCAAATTGTTTGTGTGGTATGCACTGCAGGGCTGCCAAATTGGCTCAAAAACTAAATTTGCAAAAGCTCATGCACGTCTGACAGCAAAATGGAAATACATCCATGGCTTTCTAACATTTACAGATGGAGAATATACCTGTGAAATGTAATTTATGCATTTAGGAAATGAGCACATAGCTCAAACAGCACGTCTCTGTCAGAGCCGCTTTAAACTCAAAGATTCATCATTACTGATACACGTAATTTATTAACATTTAATCATATGATCGCAAGGTTCATGTTTACGCTGTTAATATGCACGTTCACTAGCGAGCTAATTTCTTAATCTAGTAATTACATGTTTTTTAAAAGTTGAACATTAATTTCACATGTCTTTGGGCTCTCTTGTGTGAGACGCGAGTGCAACGATGATAGATGTCTCTCTAGAAAATGCAATAAAAATGCGTTCTGTGTTAACGGCTTGTTTCAGTTTTGAGGTAAACAACATCTTCTCCACAATGATGTTCTCTTTTTCTGCTATATTGTGAATGTGCAGCAACACATTAAGTGGGTTCAACTGGACAGGCTAAAAAAATAAAGCATTGAAATGCAACAACACCTCGTCATCGCATCTCGTGTGCCAAGCTGCCTGACGGACACCTAAAAATCGACTGCAGCGTTTTGCATTCGAATGTGGATTTGTATTTTAAATTCGACGAATATTCTAAATTCGTTTTTTTTTTGATAGCTCTAATGCACTTGCTTGCCTTCATGGTTTAAAACTGAAATATTAATTTTGCGACGTGTTTGTGTTTATCACTGATTGCAAAATGATGGACAATGATTCACATTTCCCGTGATAATAACATTATTTTATCTAAATATCTCCCTCTTTTATTTTTCTTTCTTGCTGCAATAAAGTTTAAATAGTTAAAGTACTGTTTTGGCGCAGGGAGGGAAAAAGCACTCTGTTTAGGGCAGTCGGTTCGTAGCTTTGCTTCAATTGTGCGATACTGGAGGAAGAGCGACCAAAATTTCTGACATGTCAGAAATTCATCCGATGGTCCGACTGCCTGTAGGGAGAGGCTAATCGCTTCTCGTTTCCCCCTGTACACTGCATGAACACTGCATGACAAACGACGCACAACGAAGCTGAAATTCAGCCCGACTCAAAAAAAGAGTGGCACGAGTCAGATTTCGGCTCAAAATCGGATGAAAATCGCACCGTGTATGCCCGGCCTTACAGAGCATAAAAGTGGATGCGTATCTAAACTTGACAAGGCAAAAACTTATTGAGTGCAGGGCTCTAGAGTGCGACCATTTTGGTCGCACATGCGACCTAATTTCTCAAGGGCGACTAACAAAAATCCTAGGTCGCACTGTGTGTCCAGCCATTCGAGAAAAAAAACAAGACCTCCTCCGCGACTCTGAAAGTCTCTCTGTTGTTCTACAAGACACATACATTGGGCCCAGATCTTGGTCTAAACCAATCAGAGATAGTTGAAGGGCGACCCCCCTCTGATTGGCCGTGGTCCAGATATTCCTGAACATGTGTGTGCGGCTGAAAATGCTCACGTGTGCTGCTGCAGTCAGACACAGAGAGAGAGGTAAGTAATAAAGTTACTTTAACTTTAAAAATTAAAGTTAAATTGTTGCCAATTTCGCTAGATTTAGCGCCTTTTTAGACCCCATTAGCGACTTATTAAAAAAAAAAACTAGTGACAAATCTAGCAACTTCTTGGACAAACTTTAGTGAGTCTGTTGAGATTTCGTTGGTACTAGCCGCAGCGACGCGAGATCACGTGCACGCGGCTCTTTCTCTGCATCGGCTATGTTCAGTGAATGTCTGAGAGGAGCTAAAAGAGATATTATTGCTTCTCTAAGTTTGCATGCAAATAATAGCTGAAATCACAGCACAGGAATTGTCTTTCTTATATTGTGTATTTTTTGATTCATCATCAGCCAACGGCTCAATAAAATATATAAATTAGGATTTTGTGGACTAGCTTCTTGGAAGGGAGAGCTGTTATGTATTCTTAAAGGGCTGTGTTTCAGTCACTATTTCATATTTATCCCATTGACTGACAACAGAAACAGTCAAATATAAAGTTAAACGTTTTTATTAAGATTTGGCTGCATTAAAATTACAGTATGAAAACAGAGAGACAATTAGACAGAACAGAAATTTTTTTTTTCTTTACTTTATTGTACTTTTAGTCATTTAGCAGACGCTTTTATCCAAAGCGGCTTACAAATAAGAAAAAGTAACTAAAATTAAAAGTTAAAACTATAATTATTATATATACACATAAGAAGATAAAGAAATTAAATAAAAATGACAAATGCATACAACATTTCAACTAAACATTTAATTGAAAACAAAAATAAAGCTAAAAACAATTCAAAATATTAATTCAAGAAAAGGTATGATTATAATAATGATTTTCTTACATAACACGAAAGGCCTAGTATACTTATTTTTTACATAGTAAGAATTGGCTGACCCCGCTGACCAATTAAAATATAGACCCGAACCGTACGGGTCGGGTCCCCGGGTCCTCTGTGAAGAGCTCTAATGTGTTCGGGTCTAGTCGACTAAATGGTACAGCTCCTGCTAGTCGACACTGAAAACAATAGTCGATTACATGAGAGAAATTTTAAAAAAAATGTATCATTCAGATTACCAACATTTTAAATAACAAGTTAAAAATAAAACGTGAAAAATAATACATATCAAAATATTTAAATATAAATATTAAAAAAGCGTATCTGTGTGGAAACAAAATTTTAAAATGAAATCAGTGTGAGTGTGTACAGTGTGACTAGGGATGCAACGATACCATTTTTTCAGAACCGATCCGATCCGATACCGCAAATTCTGAGGATCGGCCGATACCGATCCAATCCGATACCAGCGCAGTTTTTTTTAGTTTTTTTTTAATGTAATTTAAAATTTCTATACTTCTCTGTGTTGACCCGATCGTCACTCTTCTGTGTGTTAAACACAATCTATTACAGTGTTTCTCAACTGTCGGTCAAAAGTGCTGGTATGCAGCCCAAACTGGGTTGCGAGACCGTTCTGAGTGGGTCGCGGATTATTTACAGCCAAAGAAACGACATCAACAAAAAACGTAATTCTAAATGCTTTTCTGATGCGAGACTTATTTTAAAAGACGTGCATGAAAGCTGAGGCAGTCTAAGGAAAGAAAGAGTGCCTGAGAAAAAGGCTCTGTCCCAATTCAGTATCTGCGGTCAGATGAGATGTTGACAGGTTTAATGTTAGTGTCATTATTCCACGTTATTTTCGTAACGCGTTATGAAATAAAAAGTCTCTCACCTCAGAAAAAAACGAACTGTCCTGTCAGATGTTATACTGTGCTGGTGGCACGCGCTCTTCTATAGCACTTGCGCGAATGCGGAGCCGCGCTGTAACTTTATATAACTTCACTAAAGCGCAGAAACTACAAGCATGCAGCAGTACAGTACAATAAAAGTAGCCTACAGCTCCAACAAATCACCTATTTGTACTGCGTGTGTTTGCTGGGAAGGATTTGCATGACAATGTGATATTCATTCTATTCAGGAGCAGTTTCCACGTTTCATTAACAGTCCCCTTGGTTGTTTTCATAACCAAAAATACCATGATATTTTCACTCCGTGTCATTTTGTAGGCTATATGTTTAAATCAGTGGTTCTCTACCTATTTTTCGACCGGTGCCACTATGGTCCAAGTGCAAGTCTCACGGGCCGCACGCATGTCATTTACAATACAAACCAACCAGATTTATTATATTATTTATAGCCTAAATATTATGATATCTAAACGATTGCTTTAATTTAAATAAATAAATAATTCTACTCACCATTAATAAAACACTTGATGCTGTCGGGAGCTGACTAATTACATTTAACTGCTGGTTATATTCTGTATAATTCTGTATGTGATGAATACAAATCTTGAATCTTGAGAAATTCTGCTGGAAAGGAGTAACAGCACAATAAAGTCATGATTGTAAGTTACTGTCTGTAAGACGCGCGGAAGCGACTCGACACGCGACATTGCAGAAAAGTTCACAAATGTAGCCTATGTTGATCCAAATATGGAGAGCATTTCCATTGAATAATCTAAGGTTCTCTTCAGAGATGTTTTGCCACATTTTCTGTAATTAAGGATGATGTTTCTTTTTACCTGAACATGTTCAGTGTGAGGCAAGCACTGCTGATTCTAACACTATTCTTGTTCCTTCGCTGGCATTTTCCACATTTCGTTTCCTCCCTTAACAAATGTGTCCATTCTGATGCTCAATTTTACTGAACGAATGGCTGCTGATGACTATCTGAATTAAATTCTGCCAAAGTGCGCGCTTGTTAAATGCGTAACATTAATTACATGAGTGCATATAGTCTGCTCATGTCTAAAAATAATATAAAGAAATTCTAAATTATTTTGACATAACAAAAACATAGCTTTTATTTGTTTCGTATATTTTTTAATTAATGTAAAAACTAAAAATGAATTGTAGAACTGAAAGTATTTTTTGATTATGTTCAGCATGGAGGGTCGCGGGTTGAGAACCACTGCTTTAAATGAATGTGCTGGCTCATACCAAATTAATTTTATTAGCAAAAAATGAGTTTGGGACGGCTATTTAATAGCCTTGCGTTATAGGCTGTTTATTCAGTCATATATTCATAACAGTTTCGACTTAATTTTTGTGAAATAAACTCGCTTTGTTTTTATATATATATATAGATTTATTTATAAAATCTAGTGAAACATTTTTATTTACAAATAAAAGTGAATAAGTCTACGAATAAATCTTGCTCTTCGTATTATAAAATACATTTAAAAAACAAGCAAAAACATTTATATATAAATATTTAATATAAAATTACAATAAACGTATTTTAAATGTATAACACAATAATAAGGCAGCAACATATTATAGATAGGACAGAACAAGAAAGACTATTATTATCTTTCATTGCGCAGAAGTATTATAAAACGAAAGGCTCAATACAGCGCGGTGCAATGCACATCCCGTGCGCAGAATGATGCTCTTGAAACACAGTCACAGCACACAGGCTGCACAGCCCTCTGAGAAGAAAAGTACAGGGGGAAGAGATATTGATGCGAAGTGTATTAAATCTGTGAGTTAGTTTACTTTGAGCCTTTTCTTTTAACAGTTTTAAACCTCAGTTACTGTGCGCTCTTGAAGAGAGCTTGACTGTAGTAACCGAACGCGACGCGCAGTTTGAATGCTGAACGGAGGATGACAGACAGACAGACGCAGCGGAGAGAGAAGTTCACGTGGACTTGAATTTAACGACTTAAATATTAATCTGTACCTCAGATTAAACTATGGAACAGCTCCAGAACACTTGAAATATAATGCATGAAAACTGTATGGTGCTTAATGGTGTTTTTGTGGCTTCCGTGGGGCTTAATAACAACACAGAATATTATAAGCTTAAAAGCACAGGATCGTATTTGGATCGGGTCTCGTCTGACTGATACCCGATCCGCAGAAAATGACTGGATCGGAGCCGATACCGATCCTCGGTATCGGATCGATGCATCCTTAAGTGTGACATGTAGTGTGAGCGTTAACCGCGCCGGAGCACGGAACTTCTGATACGTGCAGCCTGATTGCGTGAACAATAGACCTGTTAAGCAATATATTGTGAGAGGGCCGTTTGTTACAGCGTCCCAAACAACTCAAAATAATAAACCTCAAAGTTAACAAAATGATGCACTCCACTGCGCTGAGCGAGAGCACTTCTCTGCCACCTTCACGCGCTTTCAGATACATCCTGTTTCCCACTTATGAAGTCGTGATTACGAGCCAACTGGAGTCCAACTGAACCGCACTCTGGCCCACCTTTTACAACCAAGCCAGGGCCTGCTAAACGAACCGCCCCCGAGCGCGGCACAGAGCGATCACATCAGTCAAACGAATAGGGCTTTGGGGCTCAGAAGTGCTCGGGCACGGTTCAAAACACCCAGAGTGGGTACACCTGAAGATAATAATCGCATAACCTAATCGATATTCTATAATTAAATTGACTAGTCGAATATTCGAAAATCGTGACCCATCCCTAATATATATGTATATATATGTATGTGTGTAAATATATGTGTGTATATGTATATATGTGTGTGTGTATATGCATATATGTGTGTGTGTGTATATGTGTATATGTATGTGTGTGTGTGTGTGTGTGTGTGTGTGTATATGTGTATATATATATATTAATTAATTTGTCAAATTATATTAGACGGAAGCAGTTTTACATGCATTCTAATAAATGTCTATTTGACATCTGACAGGAAATGTCTTAGAGACATATTGCAGATAGCCAACCACCCTACAAAATAGGTCCTCGCATATGTAAATCAGACATCAAATAGACCTCTCCAAGATGTACATGTGCGATTAGGCTTTACTGAGTGCTTTACTGTCAGAGCTGGTGCCACCTCCCTTACAACTTAATGCACTGGTGTCCTCAAATGTTAGTCTGGACCCTAAGATGGTTCTCGAAGTCAGAAAAGTTATAACAATGTTAGAAGACTGTTGTCCATGGTATATTTTCACTGCAAAACAATAAGAAATGCCGCAGCAAAATCAGTCATTTTAGGCCGCAAAAATCAGAAAAAAGTCCCACGAAATCCTGGAGGGACTGATGATGGAGCGTTTGAAGCAGCAGGGAACTTCGCACAGCTCCAGAGATCTGTTGAAGATCGATGTTTACATGGCCGTGGGTGATTTTGTTAGGATAATAATAAACCGCTGTAATTAAAAAATTAAAAATAAAACCATGTATAAACAAAAATGAATGTGAAAGGAGAATTAATTTAGTAATTAATTACTTGATTGATTTTTTAGCTAGAATACACTCTTAAAGGGTTACTCCACCCCAAAATGAAAATGTTGTCATTAATCACTTACACCGTACACTCTTCTGTATAAGCCTCGACACAGGGATACGTCGTCTTCATCGATTTCTGCTCCGATTTGAATGCACACAGCGCATCCTTGTGGCCGGCTGATACAGAAGAGTGTGCGCATTTTGCGTCCAGGGGATAATCTCCAAAATGGACCTACGCTGACACATAAATTAAGTTGATTATTTTTTTTAAATCGGCGAATCACAACAGCCCAAATGGGCTTTTTGCATGTTTTTGATGACTGAGGTGCGATAGTCACTTCCAGGGTGAAAGATGGACTAGAATGCTCCTTTTCTTAAATGAAGGCTCTTTAACCCCTTAACTGTCACCCCCCCTTTTTGAGTTCAGAATTTAAAAGGTGATGTCCCCTTCAAATGGATGTATTTGGAATGCCTTACATATAAGCTTCAATCTGGTCTTTTTTTAAGAAACAACGTGGATGTTTATGGTACAATGTCTGCATTTAAAGAAAATTATTATAAAAAAGTTATACAATTTATAGTTTATTAAATAAAAAGGACTATAATATATATTATTTTTCTTTTATGGAAAAAATATATATTCCAAAGAGTTTTACCCTAAAAATGCTATAAAATTATAGCAGGAAGTCTAAACAAGTTGTGTTATTAATTTGGAGGATATCACAAACCTTGTAGATTTTGAGAACTTTTAGCTGCAGTACCAACAAGGACACAGTGTAATTTTCTTCATTGGGATTCCTAGCTCTGTTAGTGACACTTGTTTACCACTTGATCTCAAACACACAATTGTTTTCTTTTTTTCTTTTTTTTATTCAAAACATTGTATTCCAAATATCTTTTTAGAAAATAAACAGGGTATAAATTGTTTTTGAAATATTAGTACTCTTAGTATACCTTTGATTTTTTTTGCTGCAAACCCTTGTTATAATTATAAATTTCTGTCACAACAAAATATATTTTGCAAATTGTGCAACAATGAAAACTACAATCCGAACTTTCCAATATATATGATTTGTTAATTAGTCAGTTTTAGAGTAAATATTATTGTTTTAAACTTATAAATGGCAAACGTCCCACCTGTGGGATGGTGACAGTTAAGGGGTAAAATCAGCCGTCCAAACTGATGTTACAGAAGTCAAGCAGAAACAAACAAATGCGGTGATATTTCACTAGAGTAATTTTGTCATGATACACCAGTTGTGTGGGGTCATTTAGTGGTGTTTTAGTCTGAAAGCACAGACCTGGATCATCTCAGTAGTGATAACACATCACAGGACAGTCAGACCAAATTAAATCCACTGTCTTTAGAGAAAACACACTCAGAAACCAACCAGCCAAGCACAGCATGTTTTATTTGTGTGTGTGTGAATAAGACCACAGAGAGATTTTGTCATATTTCTGTATTTGTTACATGAAAACTTACATATTTGGATTGTTTGCTTGTTTGAAGTAGTTTGCTAATTGCTTTTCAAGCAAATTGAAGCTGTGTTACAGAAACGTCCTTCTATTTTCTTAGAAACCAAGACATTTCTATAATACAGTTAGACAAGTTCATGGTCAAATCCACTAAAAAAACGATTAATTTGAACTTTGTATTGTGCAAAAGTTCGAGAGCCTTCATAAACAAACGCGCTTTGAATTGAAGTCTGTAAAATGTCATTTTCTTGAAGTTTGCTGAAGGTCAAATTTCTAATGGGAATTATTTTGAGAAATATTCTCAAGAGAGGGTGTTAGCATCCCAACAGTTAATGCTAAAGTGCAACATGCCATCTGCATGATAAATCATCTTAATTGAATTATCTTGTTTTTAAAAAAAAATTACCTCTAAAGCTAAAAATCATAAGAATAAGTTATGCACCATTTAATTATTTATTTGTTTTCAGAAAAACAACCAAATCTGTTAATGCTTATACTGTAAAATATATATTTTTCAAAGATTATTAATTATAGAAGAACAAAATATAGAACTTTTCTGTATAGAAAAAAATGCTTTTAAATGCCATTAATTTAAACCAAACTAATTAAGAATCTTGCTTTACATGTATGCTATTTTTATTTGTTGAAAACTAAACATTTTCATCTCTGAAATAAATGTTCTGCTAGTAGCCAAGTCAAGTGACCTAAAGAAGCATCTCAAACCACAGCAGGGATTTAGAGACAATGCCGTGTTTGTGAACTGGGATGAAAGCAGGAAACATGACCCTTTTACAAGATGGGATTCAGCCCAATAAAAGCTTTTAGTGGTAAGCCATGTGACCAAACCAGCCGCGTGTTAACCTTCCACCGCCGTGCCAAGAGTTCCCTCAGTCTCTCTTTCCACTCCACTGCTGTCTATCAGCAGCAGATCTGGCCTGAACAGCCTTGTGAAACCTGAACCGGTCTGCTGCTCAGAGCCGGCACATGCTCGCAGTGTTTTGTGTGCAAACACTCCTAAACCCGAGAAGGAATTATAAGGATATATCATCTGGATCTTCAAATCCTGGTTCATGCTTTGTTGTTCTGCTGTTCTTAGGACATGAAGTAGGGCTGGCTAAAAAGATTGATTTTATCATCTTAATTTGAACTTCTTGATTGGTTTTTAAAATCCAAAGTTTTTAAATATATGCCAGTGTTTCCTAAACCACATTTCACCACAGCACTGCAGAGTTTAAGGATTCATGAGTTTAGAATTTTATAACGATTTTACACATTGCAAAAAACACATTTGCATACGAAACGTATTGGATATCAGTGTGTCCCCTAGATTTATGGCTTTTTTGGGAGTCGTTTTTTTTCCCCGGCATAAAAACATTAATTTAGGTTATCTTTTAATGAATAAAAATTAAACACATCTTTTTTGGGGGAAAATTATAATTAAAACATTGAAGACATATTGTATGATTATTCCTTAAAAATAAGGGTTTTTAATAGTTTTAGTGGTAGCAGCTTATTGCGTGCGTTCTACTGAACGATAGTAATATATTTCTGCACAATGTAGTGAAATCGAACTTTTATTTTAACGGGGGTTGCCGTGAATACCTTTACATTTCTGTGTGAAACGTTATATATGATTTGAGGATAGTTTTACTCAAATGAAACGGTCAAATGCTCATGAAGTGACACTCAGAGCAGTTCTGGAGATGTTGTTCTTGTATTAATGTCCTGATTTAGCGAGACGGCAAACGTTAATATCAAATATCACCGCAAGCATCACGCGCGCTTCTGTACAAGTAGTAAACAAAAGCACACATCTGCATCATTCATTAACAAAGACATGCAGAATTCACATTTAAATAGTCGATTTGCGGCTTAATATTTACAAATACAAGTGGGAGTGTGCTCACTTGTGTGCGTGCGTACGTTTGTGTGTGTGTGTGCGAACCGGGGCTGAACTCCGCTGTGGGTGATATAGAGAGCATGAATATGTAAAGTAGAGACAGAAATGACATGCCGTCTTGTAAATAAGATAAATAACATCAGGCTATTTAGTTTGTTTAATAAAAGAACAAGGTAACGTTATAGACCTGTTCTATAGGAAAGGTAACGTTATAGACCTGTTCTATAGGAAAGGTAACATTAAATTACTTCTGTTGTGATCTGGCCCTATATAGAAAATAAAATTTACTTGACCTTCAAGGGGGGCAGGGGGGGCCGTTGGGGGGATGGGCCCCCCTAAAATAATGATAGGGGAAACACTGATATTTGGATGGTATCTGCAGAGCAATTTGAGGTTGTTTATTATTTTTGTTCAGAAAGTTCTGAATTTCATATTGTGGGCTCCGTGGTTCATTTTTAAAATGTATACGTTTGCATTAGCTGGAAGCATTTCTGGAGCATTTCTTTATAACCGTTCAAAAGTTGGAGATTGGTATAGTTTTTAAAGTTGAAAGAAATCTCACATGTTCACCAAGGCTGCATTTAGTTAATCAAAAATACAGTAAAATGTTGTAAAATCATTACAATTTGAAATAGCTGGTTTGTATTTGAACATTTTTCAATATGTAACTTCTGAAATTTTTTACATCATTACTCCAGTCTTCAATGTCACGTGATCCTTCAGAAATCATTGTCAATAAACAACCTTAGGGTCGAAGTGGTGTTATGATTTTAATAAATAGATTTTTTTGAGAGCAGTAGTGGCAGTGTGCTGATTTTAGTTTATTGACAATGAAGTGTTTCATGTGATCAATCACCTGCCTAAAGTTTTTGAATGTGTGCATATTAAACCTTCTTCCTTTTAGAAATCATTATAATATACTGATTTGATGCTCAAGAAACATTACTTACTATTATCGATGTTGAAAACCGTTGTGCTGCTTCATATTTGTTGTGTGGAAAAACCATGATACCCCCCCTCCCCAGAAATTCATAAGTTCAAAAGAACAGCATTTCTTTGAAATATAAATCTTTAGTAACATTATACAAGTCTGTACTGTCACTTTTAATAAATATGATGCATCCTTGCTGAAAACAAATATCAGTTGCGATATAGTATCAAATTGATATTCTAACTGAGAAATGCCCAAATGAATCAGAATGGATTCAGAATTGGAATTAAACACCCACGGTGTAAACACTTAAAATTTATTATTCTAAGATTGAAATGTGGGATTTAGGGAGCAACTTATAGCAACAGAGATGGATAGCTGAGCTAAAAGTCTTGGTTTGTATGTATCCGTTGCTATCCTCCCCATCCGAGTGAAATCCCAGGCTAGGCGCACCTGTCCCAGCTCAGACGGACCGCTATCTTTCAGACGCTGGGAACGACAGCTGTGGTCTGCTGCTGCGCGGAGAGGCTATTTATAGCCCCCGCCGGAGCCACTATAAAGAGCTTCAGCCCGATGGTGGAGTGAGGAATCTGGATCCCCGTTGGGACTCGAGACCCCACGTGCTTCCGAACGTGGACGTTGCTTTGCATTTTGGCTCGGCTCCAACCAAGCACGGAGAGGGCGGGACGTTGGCACTAGACAGCGAGGACTTCCACGAGTCTGGCTCCGTGATGTGGGTCATTAAACAGGGAGCGAAAGAAAAGGGATGATCCGTACTCCTGCCTCCCTCATGTTTAGCACCTGCTGTGTCTGGCAGCGTGTCTGTGTTTACTCTCAAACCGGTGCGACCTCTGCACTACCCGTGCTGCATCTCAATCAGAGTTGCGTATAGATTGACAATGTTGCTCTGGGAAACGCCACACAAAATTTGACCCAAGATTTCAGGGCTGCGAAAACAGGCTACTTTCAGAATGGGAAGCTAGTGTGTGAAATACTGTGTAGTATGTACTGTTGCGCCTGCTATTTTATATAAAAATACCATGTGAAATATTATGCTATGGTAAATATTATAAACGTAGTGCACTGTATTGTCATTTGACCACTCTAGCATACCTGCAATTTTCTTCGAACAGTCTTCACGATGTCGTTGTTTGACCATTTGTGTTTTGCACACTGTTCAGTGTGTACTGTACATACTAGTTACATACTGCATTGTCACTTGTCCTCACTAGTGTGCGGCACACTATGCAGTATGTGCTGTGTACTTACTGCCTGTAAGTATACAGTATGTAAAGCAGTTTTCAACAGTAAAAACAAACAGTAGTGTGCTATATTTTTGCTTGATTTCATTTGTGTTTATACTGTGAAATTGTTCTTAATATATTATTTGAAACAGTCTTCAGTAGTACACGTTACAAATGAGCGTACACTGCATCATTGCTTGGCACACTATATGCAGTAGGTATTAGGGCAGAACAAGTTTGGAAAAATAATATAATTTCGATTTTGTTTTAACCAATATTGCGATTGCGATTTAATATGCATTTTTTTTAAAGCTCTTTATATTCTTTATTGTTCAACAAAGAGAAGCAATAAATCATTGTATATTATGCAGTGTTGGGCACGTTACTTTAAAAAAGTAATTAGTTATATTACTAGTTACTTATCATAAATAGTTACATCATTATAAAATAAACTAATTACCAGGGTTTCAAAAAGGGTTCAAATATGTCAAATAAATTAAATGCCCCAGTATTAAATGTTAAATGAATAAAATGGTCACTAAATAGTATAAATTATTATTATAAAACATTGTACACTAATCTACACTATTTTAATGTTTCTGTGGGATAATGTGAGAGACACTTATCAAATCCAATTGATTGTTGCAAATATTATCACCCCTCTATGGACACCTTGGCAACATAATCTCCATTGGCTTGTAATTTATTTTAGTTTACTCACCAGATTAATATTAATTATCTGATATACTATTATATTTATATATGTTTATGTTTGTAAAATAGCAGTTTTTTTATATCTCACTCAGCATCAGTCAGTCAAACATAATAATTTAACAGTCAATTTTAGCATTATATAATGGTAGAACTTTAGTAATTAGAATAACCATGTATGAATTCATATTTGTCATGTTGTCTGAACTTAGGACTGGTGGTGGTGCTTAAGATGTGTTTGTCATTTAGTGTTTCTATAAAAAAGGGGAAAAAACATGTTGATAAGATAACAAAACTACAACAAATTCTACTACTAATAACCATATAAAACGCACTAAGGATTATTGAGCTGCTGGGTTTATGAATATTAATCACATAGTCTGCGTTCGCTCAAATTGATTCGCTGAAATCAAAACAGGGATGATAATAGGTGAGCGCCGGCCAATGAGATTGCCGTTTGCGCATTAGCTCCGCCCACTACAGGAGAACCCGGCAGTTCTTAAAAGCTGAAGAATTTCAAACGAACTCCATTATATATAAAAAAAGGATATCGTTTACATGTAGCGCGTCAATTCCACATGTTATGAAAGACCCGCGGACACGAAAACAACCCTCGGCAAACTGCGGACTTGGCAACATAGCAGCGTGCTAACATGATGCTTCCTCTGAAGACTGCTTAGAGGTGTTCGACTTCAAGCAGCACTGCAAGACCGATTGGTGTGTCATCGAAGTACAGCGAGAGCTATAGGAGAGCAGACGTCTCCTAATGCTTTCTCTCGCCGTACTTTGATGTCATACGATCGTCATACAATAGGCGCGTTCGACTTTAAGAGTCATTCGAAAGCATAGGAACCATCTGCTCTATTATCGCTCCCGCGGTACTTTGATGTCATACACTGACCATTCTGTGCAGCGCCGCTTAAATTCGAACGCGCCCATTACTCTCGCGTGTCACGTGACGGTGTAATCGCAGCCTCTGCGGTTAAAAAATCTATTTTTTTTCATATCGCGATATTGTCGCAAATGCAATTAATCGTTCAGCACTAGTAGGCACTGTACATACTACCTGTTATTTTTAAATATAGTATTTGAAACAGTAGTACATAGGGCTGAAACGATTCCTCGAGTTACTCGTAAAACTTTTTTTGAAGACCGTGCAGCAAAAATATTTGTTCAGCAGAATGTACACACTACTACTAAAATTATGAAAATCTATTTTTTTTTAAGGATTGATCATACAACATTTCCAACATGTTTTAATTTTAATGGTAAATTTCCTTTGTTTGCCAAAAATTTAATTTTCAAAAATGTAAAGATGTTTTATGCCTTAATTTGATAACCAGATACGCAACACAGAATTTTTGAGGAAAAATAAAATATTTAATTTGGCTATTTAATAAAAAACAAATAACAATAAAACATTAGGTGAGAGAAAATAAAACATTACTTTATAATTGTCATTTTCTTCAATCATATAATTATTATAACACCTAAAATACATTGCATGTAAAAAGTGTTGAAGGGTGTACATTGTGTGCACATGATCAGGATGCTACCTCCGCTGCATTTTGAGAAAGAAAAAACCCTGTTTGCAGGACTATACATTATTTGGATAATTAGTCAAAAACAAAAACAACAGTTATGTCTGATTCTGTTGCATAGAACTGAATACAAATAATACATTGATATTTAATATTAACATATTTTCTTTCAATACAAGTGTGGTTATTTTATTGGCTTGTGTTTTTTAAATTCCGTGTCATTAAAATTGAGTTAAATTAAAAGTCTTTCAAAATTACTTTGTAGTATTTAATAAAATAAATAATTATTACAAAGCGTTTTCGGTTTTGGTTTTGGACCAAAAACATCCAGAATTCTCAGTTTCGGCCCATAATTTTATTTTGGTGCATCCCTACCATTTACTGTAACTACATGCTCCTTTAAAGGATTACACACACACACACACACACACACACACACACACACACACACACACACACACACACACACACACACACACACACACACACAGGTATGCAGAGAGACATTTAAGAGGTTTATTCTCCAAATAACTTTAAATTCATGTTGCTGAATAATGTGTTAATGTTATGTGTATGGACTCTTGTTTTTGTTCCACATTAGCTTCCCGTCCACTAACAAAAGCCACAATTCTTCTAAGAAGACAGTAAAGGCTTGTCATGCTTGAGCTTTAGTTTGGATCAAAGGTGGAAGTTAAGTTGCACAATATTTAGATTTTATTATAATTTTTTTAATACTATTATTTTGATTTATGTCTTAGTTTTAGGTTGTACTATATTTACCTTATTTGTATTTGCATTTTGAATGTAATATGGAAATTAAATGCACTAAATGGGTTTAGTTTTCAGTTATTAATATATTTCAGCAATAACATTTTTTATTTTTCTAAAAAGGAAACAAATTACTTGTTCATTTTAAGAGACTTGTCTTATTTTCTCTTGTATATTTAGGGTTGCTCTTTAAAAATAAAAAGTAGTTCTTATCCGATTAATCGATGGAATTTTCGGTAGAATACTCGATTACTAAAATATTCGATAGCTACAGCCCTAGTAGTACACTACATTATTGCTTGTCCTTACTAGTGTGTGGTATACTATTCAGTATGTATTGTATAGTATCTCTGATTTTCTAAAAATATTATGTAAAACAGTCCTCCAATAGTAAACATTACAAACAGTAGTATGCTGCATTGTCACTTGAATTCACTAGTGTGCGGCATACTATGGAGAATGTGCTGCCTGTAAATAGTTTTTTAGAAACAGTACATAAAAACATTCTGCAATAGTAAATGTTACAAACATTACCACTTGATCTTACAAGTGCACACTATGCATGTGCTGCATATGACTTTATAAAAATAGTGTGAAATAGTTTTCAGTGGTAAACTTTGCATTGAAGGCTATGCAGTATGTACTGTATACTGCCTGCATTTTTCAAAAAAATATGTAAAACAGTCTTCATTAGTAAATACTGCAAACAGTAGTACACTACATTGTTAGTGATAACATATTTTTATTAGAGGGAATAAAATAATTAAATTAAAGTGATAGTTTGGTTTATAGAGATAAAAGCTTGATCTAGCTAAGGACTGTTTTGGTTATCATAACCCTATAAAGGTATTTTAAGACATTATGTTGTGAATACAATTTTATGCAGTTTTAAAACTATATGCAGGCTACGCTGCTTTCATAGACGCACGCACACACATTATTGCACAGATATCAGAGATCGCGCAGTGCACAAACAGCACGGCAACTTTTAATAGTAAAATAGCTTCGATAGGCTACTGACTCGCAATGTTATATTTATCTGCAATGAGGGGGTAAAATCGCTGTTTTTGAAGTAACTAAGCCTCATTGCTTGTAGAGAGAGACGCGCAGATGCAGGTCACATGCACGCACAACTTTCATACCCCTTTCTCTCTCTCTTTCTCTTTCTCTCTCTCTCTCCTCTCTCTCGCTAATTCAAATAAATTATTTTATATATATATATAATTATATATATTGCCATTTTGAGTCTTTTTATGTTTTTAGCTTAAACTGCAGAAACCTCAGATTCCTTTATTATATCAATATATATATTCTATATTTCAATTAAAAACACATAGTGTTTTTAGTCTTAAAAACAAAAAACTGGTATAGTCTTACCAAAAAAAAAAAATGCATCTCAAGCGATTAGGGTTGTAACGATTACCGGTTTGATGATAAATCATGATAAAATGTCCCACGGTTAGTATTACCGCTTCAGATTTGAATTATCATTAAAACCGTATTCGACTACCACGATTTGAACATTTCACAATAAATTAATACTGTCCAGCATAAAGTTCAGTTTTAGGTAACAGTCTCGCATGCGCACAGCAGCAGAATAGTTTCGTTTTTAGTGAAAACAGGAAGGAAAAGCTGGGATGATTTAAGAGTCATTTATCATTTTGACTTAACCCTTTTCTTTATTTAAAGCCTGAAATGTGAGGTTTACCTTTTTATAGGGGTGGGCGATATGGCAAAAATATCACGATACACGATTCTTTGTCATGTTGGTTTTACTATTTTGTCTGAGCAGTGCAGCCAAAATAATTTCCCTATTATAAAGACAAAGCCTTTCAAGGTAACAAATATAAAAAAGAATGGTGGATATTTTGACCAAAGTGGGGAAGATAAAAATCGGTCATTATTTTATGTTTGTTATTAAAAATAAGAACAAATATACATATTACAAATACACAAAAATACACAAATAAAACAAACAGTGCTTTATTTGCAGCTGCTATAGACATATTTAGCAGAGCATTCAAGAAATTTAATGAACGAATATAAAAATAAAAAACACTATATAGATTGATTCCTATTAAAGCAATTATTATTATTATTTTCAGTCAAGAGCAGCGAGTTCTTTTTTAATCTTTGTGTTTTGTTGTTTTAACATTAAGAATAACAAGTCTGTCATCTGTCTGTCAGTGTTTAATATTTATACCATCATTTACTCAAAGTTAGTTTTAAACCTGAATGAGTTTCTTTCTTCTGCGGAACACAAAAGATGATATTTTGAAGAATGTGGAAAACAAACAGTCGCTGGGTCCACAGTGACTTCCATCGTATTTGTTTTTCCTACTGTTAAAGTCAATGTGGACCAGCTACTGTTTGGTTACCCGCATTCTTCAAAATATCATCTTTTGTGTTCTGCACTAGAAAGAAATGAATACAGGTTTGGGACAACGTGAGTGAGTAAATAATGACAGAAATTACATTTTCGGGTGAACTATCCCTTTAATTACAGTCGGCTGCATGTTTAGTACTTTCCCTTAAGACCTGCACGCATCTAATATCCAGGCACGCATCCGTTTCTCTCTCTCAACTGTTTACTTTAATTTTAGACATAACCAACTGAGTCTATAAAAAACACACGCAAATGATGTACTTTTGTGACTGTGAATAAGTGCAGTGTCCCGTGAGAGTAACTACCGCTGAGTTAACACTGATGTGAATGTTTGTGGCGCTGTATATTGAGCCGGAGGTGCCAGAACTGCAACTGAAAGTTTGTGCACTTTAGCGCAATACTACGATATTTCTTCAAAAGTAGATTGTGGAGAAATTTTTATCGTCCTCGATCAAAAATCGTCATATCGCACACCCCTACCTTTTTATGGCTCTTTTTCAAAGCTTTATTATAACATTTATATTAGATAATTGAACATGATATTGAACTATTGTCAGAATTTGCACCTGAATAGGTGGTGATATCATCACTAGTAAGGCTGCAACAACTAATCGATAAAATCAATTATTATCGATAATGAAAATCATCGACAACGATTCTCATTATTGATTAGTCGGGTCTGCCCACAGTGCACGTTGCGTGTGCAACAGGCCAACTTCAAATTACAGCACTGAATAACACATTTCTATCGACAAAATGCATCTAAAAATAGTAGAGGAAACCGAATGAGATGCTGCGGGAGAACTAGGCTACGCAATCCAAGCTGCCCAAAACACGAGAATTATTTATTTTAATGCATTAGCATAATGGCTTGCCCTGTCAGGCTCTTTGACAGATGCGTGTGCGTCCTCAGTGCACACACGTTCAGTTTACGGTCACATCCTTAATTGTGATGATACTGATAACCATGATAATTTTAGTCACTATAATCGTGATGAGACATTTTCATACCGTTACATTCGTTCAAGCGATCATATACAAGTCATATGCACTTGAAATATCCAACAAGCTATTTTTATGCAATTTCCTAATATTTGCATAAAAGTACATAGATGGAAACTTAGCTAATGAGTTTAAATATGGGTCATTTTTTGAATAGTAGAACTCTACAATTTTTAAAACATTTTATTTTTATTTATTTATTTTATATTTTTTTGGCTCATCTGGAAATTTCTACAGTAAATGTTCATATCTTCCTGATGAATAAAACATGTATCTGCCTCAAGCGATCATTATTTTTTTTACATGCACTTTGGAAATTCCCAACCAGCAAATTGTATGCAATCTCTCAGTTTTTGCATAAAAATGCATGAATTGAAACCTGCAAACTGGGTTTTTGAGACACGTCTTGAGGCATTCATCAAATTCTCATTTTCGTTCACGTCAAATTTCTGTGCATTAAGGTCAATAAGAAACTCTCAACCTTATAAACAGAAGAGAAGAAATAACCACACACACCATTACATTTCTCCCTCTCTTTATTTCCTCAGAGTTGGGTTCACTTTCCTGGGATGACCTGGAGAACGATCTTCCAGATGAGCTGATACGTAACGGAGACCTGGGGCTGATGTCCATGTCCTCTAACGGTGGGGCTACAGGTACAGGCGGTCACGGCCCCATGGTCCCCGACGCTGCTGCCAAGCACAAGCAACTCTCTGAGCTCCTGCGGCCGGGAAGCAGCGCTGGGATGAACTCGGCCAGTCCGCAACCCGGCGGCATCGGATCTCAGCTGGGCGGGCTTGGAAAGAGTCCCCGGGGCCAGGGCTCCCCTTCCCACCCCTCTCAAACACAGAAACCAGGCGGCACTCCTGGGACGCAGGGCAATAACGCCGGCTCAGCTGGCATGGGACTCGGCACGGGATTTAACCAGGCCATGCTGAACAGCGGCATGATGGGACAGAATGCGGCTGGACAGCCGGGTCAGGTGATCAATGGGACTGTAGGCCGTGGTCGAGGAGCACCGGGGATGCAATACCAGGGTGCCGGCATGCAGGTGGCATCTTCTGTTGGGGCAGGAGGAGCAGCAGGGACGGCTGCACAGGGAGGAGCGGGGAGTGTCCTAGCAGAGACGCTCACACAGGGGGCGCAGCAGATGGGCATCAACACCCAGCAAGCCGGCAATATCAACAAGGTGAGATGGCCAGTTTCATTTGCTGTGGTTTCAGTCGTTTAGAGTTCAGAGTTGTGAGAAGATTTGAGAGGATGCAAATGAAAACGGTCCCTGATGAATATTCCTATTATCAATTCATGTATATTAAATGCACATTCTGGCATATTGTATATAAA
>CM049815.1:12896381-12938881 GCA_027422405.1 Ptychobarbus kaznakovi
ACGGATATATTTATTATGGCCACGATTCGCTCCCCATTCGCTTTAAGTAGCTACATGGCCACGATTTAGTAAAACGAGGGAATTAATTGTTGACTGAAAAGGAGGGAACGAATTTATAAAATGAGGGAAGGAGTTGTACATTTGTAGCCATGGTAAATATGTTTTGTCGGCATGTTGCGGAGCTCCTTATGAATTTCTTCAAAAAGTGTGAATTGCTTTACCACAGTAACAAATTCACGTGTACAGCCATCCACTGTAATTACAAGTGATATATTTATGAGAGTAATTTCCTCAACTGTAGGGGACTCAAAAATCATAACATTATACAAAACTACACACAGTTGTTTTAATATACTGAAACTAGACCTTACTGGGGCTTGATTTTGGCATGCGGCTCTATTTATATCCTACGGCGCCCCACATATGTGACAAGTATATGTATATTGTGGCCACGAAGTAAGAATTCGTTCCCACAACTTATTCATTTGTTCCATTGTTTAACTAAACTGTGGCCACATTGATGATTCATTTAAAAAGAGGTAACAAATCAATAAAACTCGGCTATGATTTACTACAATGAGGGAGCGATTTTTTATTTCATGGATATGATTTAACTAAAACGAGGAAATGCATTAGTACGTTTTGTGAAGTAATTCTTTATTTGTGGGAACGTTGTTATAGAGCCCAACAGAAAACATATATATAATCGGAGTTGTCTACCACAATTAATGGTGCGTTTACAGGACGATTTTACTAAAAACAGAATGTGTTTCTTTTGCACTTTAGAGGATAACTTGGATGAAAAAAAAACTGTATTGTGCATGCCAGGCCAGTAGTTGGCAATGTCACTTTATAACTCATAGTTTATGAATTTCATAGTTTACATGGAAACGATAATGGTATCGTTTTAAAAAATGTACACGTTGAAACCCATTTTCAAAAGGTATCATTCTCATGCCCCCAAAATGCTGTAAATAAACAGTCAAAATGTGTTTTGTTGTTGAAAATATCGTTGCCTCACTCCAGCAAATTCATGTGTAAACCCACTGTAATTGTAATATTTTATACTGTAGTTATATATTTATGACAGTAATTTCCTCACTTAATTGTTAGGGGCTCAAGAGTCACAAAATACACCAAACTACATACATTTCCTTTAACCTACCAAAACTACACCTACTCGGATGCTGCAGTTCAAGTAGCCTACACTCTTAAAAATAAAGGTGCTTCACGATGCCACAGAAGAACCGTTTTGTCTAAATATTTCCATAAAGAAGCTTTAACATCTGAAGAACCTTTCTGTTTCACAAAAGTTTCTTAATGGTGAAAGAAGGTTCTTCAGATTCTAAAAAGGCAAGAAAGAGATGGTTCTTTACAGAACCTGTGACTGTATGGTTCTTTGTGGAACCAAAAATGGTTCTTCTATGTCAACGCTGTGAAGAACCATTTAAAGCACCTTCATTTTTAAGACTGTACTTATGTAGCGTGATGTCATGTCGCTATTATTTGTTATTGTCGCTGATTTACGTATGTGTATTATACAATCCATAATTGCTTTTGAAAGCACATTTTAAACCTGTCCACATAACCAGTTCCTTCTCTTCTCAGTATGAAAGCTTAATCGTATGAGAAAGCAATTTGCATCCATATGTTTTTAGTATTAGAAGTGACATGTTCATGTATTTGTAGACCGTCTCTAGAGTGGTGGACTTGTATCGAACTTTCACTACAGATATCAGACACTCAGGTGTTAAAAATGAGTCCAGGGGTCCCGCCAACCCTCGAGGTCAAACATCTTCTGCTGTTTGCTTTTAGCAGCAGAAATGACTAGTGATTTTTACAATAAATACCAGCTGTATTGATTTCACTGCTCTGTTATTTGAAGAACTGACTGACAATCTCCGATTGACACAAACCAACAGTAGAGTTAAACTGAACCACCTTTTTTGAGGTGTGTGGTTGTAGATTACATGTCTCTGGGACTATTTTTGTGATTTATAAATGTACAAATTTCACTTCTCAGTAATTTCTCGATAATTAAATCATCCTTGATGATCTTAGTAAATATTAATGCATCCAATGTGGCAAGGTCCTGCAAATTTCTTTTCAAGAACTCCATGTTTTGGAATATAGACGTCTGGCCCTACTGCCCTTGAGGCAACATTCACACTGGGGCCTTTTAATGGGACATTTTTACAATTTAAAAAGTGAAGTATAGTAACAGTGGAAACCAAGAGAAACATACATCTGTCAAGTGCTTATTAGAAAGCCCTGATGAAAAGCATACGGTGGGCTTTCTTATGTTTTCTAGAGTTTACAGAGGAAAATTCATATTTTGGAAAAAACAATTTGAGAATGGATTTATGTGTGTGTGTGTGTGTGTGTGTGTGTGTGTTGTGTGTGTGTGTGTGTGTGTGTTGTGTGTGTGTTGTGTGTGTGTGTGGTGTGTGTGTGTGTGTGTGTGGGATGTTTATGTGGTTTATGTGACACAAATTTGTATAATGACATGTGTGTGAAATAGGTGAATGTGTGAGGCATTTTCAGTGTCCATATTTAAAACGCTTATAAATCATACGAGTGAGTTTTTGAGGAAATAGAAATCACCGTCTCTGTGAGGGCTAAGTTTAGGTGTAGGTGTAGGGCTAGCACATTGTTGACAGTAAAAAAACATTACGCTATGGAAAGTCCGTAACCATAAAAACCATCATGTGTGTGTGTGTGTGTGGTGTGAGTGTGTGTGTGTGTGTGTGTGTGTGTGTGTGTGTGTGTGTGTGTGTTTTGTGAGTATGTGTGTGTGTGTATGTTTTCAGAGTTTACGAGAAAAATTATATTAGGAAAACAAATTTGAGAATGGATTTGTGTGTGTGGGCATGTGTGTGTGTGTGTGTGTGTGTGTGTGTGTGTGTGTGTGTGTGTGTGTGTGTGTGTGTTGTGTGTGAGTATATATATATATTATTATATTTTTATCTTATATTTTATTCTTTTTATGTTTCATTTTATAACAGTGCAACTGTGAAATACTTTAGAAATTCCTTCATACTGTACTGTTGTGTTTTTATTCATATTGATCAATACAAAATACAAAAATAAATCATTACATTACAAACTCCTTATATTTTTAAAGTGGCTCAAAAACATTATCAGAACAAAAAAACAAACAAAAAACGTGTTAGATAAATGTTAACGTAATGAATACCAAAATCACAGTCACATTCTTTATGTGTCTAAAAAAAACGGATACATATGGAATACATAAAGCAATATTAATTTAGCCTTCAAATCGCTTGCATTTTTCAGTTTTTGGTCCCTGTTCAACCCATTTACTGACAGCCATTTAGTGCTGGAGAATATGTACATGTTGTTTGGTCCTGTTGGATCCAAATCACAACCAGTATGACACAAGATCTGTAGTCAAATGATGTTAATTAAGGCCTGAGTCATGGAATGTCGCTCGATGCACATGAGCAGAAGTTTTAAGCTGCCGTGGCATGATTGCATTGACGGCACCTGCTTTATACATATGCATATCTGCTTTAAACTGCATACTTCTTGAATTTCAGTGTCTGGCATTTGCTACACATAGGTAGCACAGAGGAAGTGGAAAGCAGAAAACTGTGTTTCTGCTTCCTGTAGTTGCAGCCCTGTGTCAAACGTGTCTCTGTTACGAAACCTTGCTACATAGTGCACTATGCACTACTGTCTTCTGAGACTGCACTTTAGTCATTATGGAACTTAGTAAGTCAATTGTTTGAAAAGCTCCACCAAAATGGATTCTAAAATGTTTGACGTTAGCATGTTGCTAAGCTAATAAACCTTAGGGTTGTGGCATATGTATTTTTTTGGCGGGAATGAAGATAAGGCTGTAAGTTATAGAAGTACAGTGCGCTCAATGGATTGTTCTGGTGTTTAACAACATACTGAGTATTCAACGGATGAAACGACGAAATAAATGTTCGGTCAAACACTTCATAAATTGGTTTTGAAAGTTGTGGGTTTTCATGGCATTTAATCTGACTAAGATCCATTGCGTCATAATTATTTAAAATAGTTCAATTATATTTTAATGGCATTTTATTTTATTTTCATTTTTTTTTTTTTTACAATGTAAATTTAATTTTTCAAGGTTTTTCGAGTACGTTTTACAAGAGAATGCTATTTCAGGTTTTCTACTTCAACATTTAGTGTACAATTGCCAAATCTTTGTAATATTTCTGAGCAATTTCTGAGTGAAAATCGTTTGTACACCAGTTTTTTGTTCGGTAGGTGGCTCACTAGGTTTTGGAACAGAGCTAGCGTTAGCATGCTGGATCATTCATGTGTGCTGGTGAGCTTTTAAACACTTCTACTAAGCTATGAGCAGCAAAATAACAAAAAGTGAAAGCTTGAAAGGGCAGGTTTAAATCTCTGCTTCATTTTTACTTCCCTTTGTCCCTTATTAATCCCAAACTATCCTAAAGGTTAGACATCCCTCACAACTATGACACAAACTCTCATTTTTACTGCCCTTTAAGTTGCAGAAAACCTGTAGATATCTCTCTTGCCTTCACATTCAGACGTTCACATTCAGTCAGTAATCACAGCTGCAGTAGCAGTGCGTCAGGAGGAAGGTGTTGGCTTGTGTTTTGGTGAGCTGCAGGCTGTCTGGATGCTTGAGAGGCAGGTCTAGGTGAAGTGCTGTTTGTGCAAGCAGTCCAGAAAGAGGAGGAGTGATCAAAGAGAGCGAGAGAAGAGGACTGGTGTCTCTTTGGAGATCAGAGAGTGGTCCTCCTCGCAACATTCCTCAGGTGTTTACTCTGAGCGCTTCTTCTTTATTCTGGAAAAGAAAGAGCAATCATATCATTAGAGATGAACAAGACAAGTTTTGCAGATGTCAAAGCTGATTTTTAAATAAGTTTAAAGTATTTACGAGTTTTGAGGATGAAATGTCAGCCCAATCTCACGGCAATTCGTACATATTTTACAAGGTGGCTGATTCGTATGAATTTGTACAACCTCACTCGTACAAATTCATCAGATTTTTGCCAAATCGTACGTATTTTACGAGTTGCACAATTCGTATGAATTTGAATGAATTACCTAAAGCTAGCCCGCCCATAAACCTACCCGTCAATGGGGTTTAGACAAATCGTACGAGTGAGGTTGAATTAGCCACCTCGTAAAATACATACAAGTTGGTCGTAATTGAACTTTTATAACAAAATATCTATTTAGCTTTTACATATTTTCCATGAGAGATGTTTAGAGAGTCAATAAACGCTAGACCAGTGTTATTTTAGTGTTATTTATATAGGATTATTTTTTATAATTTTTTAAGTAGGATTCATTTTTACATTTTCAGTTTTCATGTTTTTTAGTTTGTTTTGCAAGTATTTTTTAGTTTTAGTCATTTTTAATACTCTAACTTGAATTTGTTTTATTTCAGTTATTACAGCTAGGCAACATTTTTCATAAAGCTTTTTTGTCTAATATTTATTGTCTAATAATATTTCTGAAGTAATATATTATTTTATATCATATTATTTAATATAACATATTAACATGTATTATTAAATAATATGATATCATTATTAAATACTATATAATATTAGTATATTTTTTAAGTAAAATAAATCAAATCTTTTTAGTTTACAGTAACATCCCAGCTCTGACAACGATCGACATGTTTTTTTTTTATTGCATCAGTTCTTTCGGCTCAGTGGCACAATAGGAGGTCGATTATAGTGGCGTAAAACCTCTCTGCTCTGCCTGTTACCTCTTCATTAATCTACAATTAGTGTAATTTAAAGAACGGGGGTTAAACGCTTCAGGCTCTGTGGTGGAGCCTAATTACCTATTTAAGTAAACGTGTAATTTCTATAACCTTAAATTAGCCAATAACATTCCACATGCAGTTTAAATGTTAAGAACATCTTATTTTGTTTTAAAACCCTTAATGATACTGCATTCCTGCATTTATTTGGACGGGAATCACTTAGCGTAAAGTAACAAATTAAAGTTGTGTAAATTAAAAAAAAAGTCATACATTTTTGCTATTTGGTATTATTTGTGAAATTTACCTGTAATTTCTAAGTGAAAATCATCTCACCAGTTTTTAAAATGCAGTTTAGTTTTCTTTATTTTTCAGACGTTATATACTTTAGAGGTGTGAAATGATCTTGAAGGCTGCATCTATTCCAGGTCTGTCACATATTCAGTGTCCTCCACTAATATTGGCACCTTGGTAAAATGAGCAAAGGCAGCTGTGAAAATAAATTGCAAGTTTATACTTTTTATCTTTTACTCAAAATATTCAAAAATTCAACCTATCATTGAAGTAAAAACAATTGAAGTGGGGAGAAAATTCAATGTGAAATAAATGCTTTCACTATTTTCATTTGGAGTGGCCACAATTATTGGCACCCCAATAATTGTAACGTCCTTTTCCAGCACAACAGCTCTGAGTTTTTCTCCTATAATGCTGAAGAGTTTGGAGAAACACTGACAAGAGATCAGAGACCATTTTCTTCTACAGAATCTCTCCAGATCTTCAGATTCACAGCTCCATGCGGTGCTGCTTCTCTTCGTTCACCCCATTAATTTTCTGTAGGGTTAGGTAGAGGACAGAGACAGCAATGGTAAAAGATTCATTTGTGCTCAGAAGTTTATTTTGATGTTAGTTTTGGATTGTTGTCCTGGTGGAAGATCCAAACACGGCCCTTGTAAGAATTTCTAACAGAGGCAGTCAGGTTTTGATTTTTTATCTGTGGTATTTGATAGAATCCATGATGCCATGCATTGAACAAGATGTTCAGGACCTTGGCAGAAAAAACAGGCCACAAACATTAAAGATCCAGCAGTTTTTTAAACCATGGACATGAGGGGGGTATTTTTACGCTTTTGTACTAAACTATCTGGTGGGTTTGCTGCCAAAAAATATTTTCAGTTTATCTGACACAGAAGCCAGTGCATGTGAATTCCAGGTCGTGTCTGATAACTGAATTTTGTTGGAGTTTGTTTTTGGATGAGTGAGGACAATTTTTATTGCAACCCTCCGAACAACATGTGGTGTGATTTAGGGGATGTTTGATTTTTTTTTTTAGGTTTCTGACACGACAAAACTAATCTGCAATTTCCAGCTGTGATCCTTGAAGAGTCTTTGGCCACTCAAACTCTCCTCCTCAGCGTGCATTAGGACGATATAGACACACGTCTCTTTCAGGCAGATTTTTAACATCTTTGTTGATTGGAACCTCTTAATTATTACTGATGGTGGGAATGGGGATTTTCAATGTTTTAACTCTTTTTCTTAAACACTTTCTATTTTGTGAAGCTCAACAATCTTGTTCTTCACATCAGATATATATTTTTGGTTTTTCTCTTTGTGATGGATGATTAAGGGAATTTGGGTTTGTGTTCTCATATTTATAATCCTGTGGACAGAAAGCCATGGCTGGACACTTTCATGCTCCTAGTCACCCTGGTGATCTAAAAAAAATTTAATATGAATGGGAATATTCTTCAGAGATATTTTATCATAAGAATTTCTAGGGTGCCATAATTGTGGCCAACATTCATTGGAGAAAACATTTATTTCACAATGAGATTTTCTCCCACTTTCAATTGTTTTACTTCAATGATAGGTTGGAATTTTGTGAATTTTTTTAGAGAAAGATCAAAAGGATAAACAATGCAGATTTATTTTCACAGCCGCCTTTGCTCATATTTATCAAGGGTGCCAATATTAGTGGAGGGCACTGTATGTTCCTGTTAAGTTTCCTGTGTTTCCTTATTTGGTTTTGTTCCTGTTCTAATTATGAGTTTCCATGGTTTTTGATTAATCCACCTGTTTCTGTTTTTTGATTATGTTCCTGTTCATAAGTCCTGTGTCTCTCTGGTTAGGTTCTATGTCTGCTGTTATATATCTTCTCTTGTTCTTTGTTGGGAGTCCTTGTAGATAGGGTTATTATTAAAATATATTATATTCAGAAAGAACTCCTCGTTCCTTCTTTCCCAGCGTTGCGCGACAAAAGTGTGTTCAGAAACATTTGTATTAGTGCTGTTAAACGATTAATCGCATCCAAAATAAAAGTTTTTGTTTATGTAATATATGTGTGTGTACTGTGTATATTTATTATGTATTTAGAAATACACACACGTATACATTTAAGAAAAAAAATGTATGTTTATATATTAAATATATTTATATATAATATAAATTACATGAATATAAACATATACATGTCAATATTTTCAAAATATATACTGTATATGTGTGCATTTATATATAAATAAATATACACAGTACACTCACATGTATATTAATGATATTACATAAACAAAAACTTTTATTTTGGATGCAATTAATTGTATGACAGCACTAATTTGTAAAAAAAATATTTTCTGGTTTTGAAACTTAACAAAAACATACAAATGCTTAAAATTTACGCAATTTATTGTGTGGATTGTATATTTTCTAGTTACTGATTATTTCCGTTATATATTTTTGTTTACATTTGAATTAAGCTTGTTTAAGTCTATAAGGAACAGGTCTGTATTTCATCCCATGATTCCGTAGAGAACTCCTGCGTTTTCTAGTGTAGATAGAGTTTCTTCTTACTTGCTAATGGCATTCTTTAGATACTGCTGCAGCCATTTGGTCTTGGGGTTGATGCAGACCTCTCTGTTGTTCTTCAGCTTGGCACTGGTAATGAGAGAGAGAGAAGAAGGGATTTGTTTCGGACGAGAGCAAAAGAGAGACTGTAGTTTTCTCCCTCAGTGTGTTTAATCGGATCATATCAGCTGTCCGTCATGGACTACATTTCAGCCCCTCTATTCTGCTGTACTGGCAGGAGTCACTGCACTTCATCAGATATCAGGACTGAATTAGAGGAGGTTTGTAAGGACAGTGTTGTGCTGTCTGGACGTTCGGGATTTTTGATGATTCGGAAGATTCGGCCTGGGATTCCCAGCTCTGTACATGGGCATATAGTTTGTCTATGTAACTTTTTTTTCTCCTAATGAAATTAAATGGATACTATGTTAGTACACTTAATATTTAAACTAACATTCAAATACTCAGATTCTGACTCCCAATTACTTAAAAAACAAAACGATGGAATTTGCTATAATTTAAAAACCTGATTCTGTTACTAACCAAACACATGCACACTTAGAATAAATCAAGACCTATTATTCAATTTCTTTTCACAGATTGTGATGACTTTGTGACCACAGTTATTATCACTTTAAATCTGTAAAGTACTTTTATCTTTTTTAAAAAAGTAACACATTTATGACACTGTATTTTGTTTTATTGCCTCGGTGTTAAATGATGTAACCAGTGAGTGTTTCAGTCTCTTAATATTGTATTTTTTCTCTTTTGGAATGGCAGAGAAACTCTATTGTGGATTGTTTTTATTTTGCTATTAGAGCAGATGGGAACACAAACATGATATTTGTTGTAGTTTTCATTCACCGCTATACAGATTTGCAAAATTATATTATAGCTAAACTGTGGTAACCACAAATTAACCATGGTTTGCTACACTAACCATGGTATTTGTAGTAAGATTGTAGTAAAACTCTGGTTATACAAATCAATAAGCCAAAAAAACATGGTTAGGACACTTTTACTATAAGAAAACCATGCTGGTTAATGTTCATAAGGGAAACCTCGGAAATGTGAAAAGTGTCCATCAGCGATCCATAAATGTGAGATTTATACATAGTGACAATACTTACAACTTGCACTTACAACAAATGGGCCTACAGCGTTGTTTTCAGGATAGTCATAAAGAAAGCGACTTTTGATGTGCAATTTTTCGGTTAATGAAAAAAGAAAGTCAAGGGTCTGAAATACCCTCAAACAGAAATCTTTCTGATTGATATCTGCCCTCCAAATTAGCTTTGACACAGCCAGGAAAATCCCCTCAAACGCTTCATTCACCCACACGTGGAGAAAACCACACAAATGACACCCAGACTTCGCACCTCGGTGCCAAAAGGTTGTGTTTGAGAGTTAGCGGCTCACGTTGCCCTTCAAATGGCTATTCGTATAGCTTACACCTCACACACACATAGATCTCTCAATCTGTCTAGACAAATGGAGCCTGTCGGCGCAGATAAAAGATCCGCTTAACCTCAAATCTACACACCGATCCTCAAAATCAACTTCCCCATCAGTAAGCTAAATAAAAGCGTAATGCTATCCCTGTCTGTTTTCCGGTGGGATGTCATCCATTGACTTTATCTATACTTGTTTGTTTGTTTGTGATTTGGACTCTGGGTTAATCTAGCTAGTCTAAACGATCTTTCGAGAGAGCTTGTCGGTGGTCTGGGACCGAGCCAGCAGGTAGTAATTACCTCACAGCTAGCTAAAGCTAACAACAGAATGAGTGATGTGCGCGTCTCTGGGGGGGAAAGGGTTGGTGGCTGTCTTTCATCTTGGCCAACGAATCCGAAAGGATTTCTAATCAAGATGTGTGGAAGACGGCAGATTAAAGGTGATTTCCTCCAGCCAAAGTTTGTTCCTTAAATGACCCTCAGCTACATGCTAACCTCTGTAACCCCTATAACCTTGACCCCCCTGTAGCGCTTTGGCTTTTCGTTGCCCGACGGGGTACAAATGAATCTGTTTAATACATTCCAGACCACTGAAGTAATTCCAAATGCTGGAAAAATGAAAACGACAAGGTTGCCCGTAACACAAAGCTAATCATTTTGACCCTTAACAATTATTGTGTCGTGAAAACCTTGGCAAAATCGCTCTCTCATATTTTCTCATTTGGCTGTTTTTTGTGTTATCCTGTGAACAATAGAGCACATCGCTACATTCCCACACAGGTTTGACTCTTTAAACTGGAAATTTGTAACTTTAAATGCTATTTCTGGCTCTTTTTTGCAGAATGACGTTCATTGTTGTAACTTAATGTAGCCATGTACTGTATACAAAATACAGTTTAGCGATTGTGAGAGAGATGGATTGGGGAAAGTCGACTCACATGACTTGGAAAGGGCAGCTGGGTGTGTGGAGGAACTTAATCTCACGGATGCTCCTCTGCGGGACGGTGTTGAGAGTGGACCGGCACCAGCATCTCTCCACCAGACTGATGGGTTTAGCTGGGATCAGATCGGAGCAAGAGAGTCAGTACAAGAGAAATGTGAAAAAGGCATCTTATATTGAGTTTAAGTTATCATTTGTAAGATAGTAAGTGCTGAATTAATACAGCAGCATTCAAAAGTTTGGGATCAGTAAGGGTTTTTGAAAGAAATTAATACTTAATAATAGAAAAATGCCATGCTTCTCTTCATATTATTTTCATTAATTTAAAGAAATATTGTTTAAAAGATATGTTGCACAGATTGTTTTTAAAAAAAAACAATCTAATCTTCTCTTTTACAGTTTAAAATTGAGTATTGGTTGGTTACCTATGTAAAGCAATGCAATAGTTACCCAATAGCTTTGAATTATTGTCCCTGATTATTACAGTTTTTGTAAATTCATCCAATAACAAGATGAATAACACTGTAAAAAGTGAAAATATGCAGTTGTTAAACAGAGCTGTTTTCTATCTGATCTGAACCTTTAAAATCTCTTGACAGAACATTTATATTATGGACTTGGAAAGACACAATGCAATCATAATTTTGCTTCCAACCTAAGCAATCCATAATTCAAGTTTACGCAATATAATCATAGTAACAACATAAATAACAGAACTTTTCCTCATCGTAAAAGCACCTGAAAGGTTCCAATCACCTGCGTCCATTAACAAGCCCTGATCATTAAAAAGAGATTAGCCTGCCATTCTAGTGGCTCTCGTCCATTCACACGGGGGCCGGTCTGCCTTTTCATAAAGAGGGTCCTCGACATTAAACACGGCAGAATCCCGTAATCACACTACGCCTCTCCAGGCACTTTTCTCCTGAATACGTGCATTAAATGAATCTGTTGAAGAACATTCTCTAAATGGTTTCACATCTCCCTGGTTTCCTTTGCGCTCCGCCGAAACGGACGCCGTTATGAGGGAAGTCAAACTCTGACATTCCCTTAGATATTTTCAGACACTCTCTGTTCCTTTTGTCATGTTAAACACCGACCCATTAAGCCTTGACTAAACACCACGCCAAGTGAACAGCGCAGGGACTTTTTTGCTTACTATTCCCTAATTAGACACTAATTAAAAGAGCTTGCGGATCAGTAAACAGTGCTAGGTTTTTTTTCAAAGCAGAAGCAACAAAGCCAGACCCACCAAGTTCAGCTGGTTAAACATTTCCCTGAAAGCCTAAATCAGAGCCACTAACATGTAAAGACATGTACATCAAGTGTTTAACGTGAAGAAACATATGCACATTTATGCAGGGTGCGCAAGGTGATATTAATGGAGCCTCTTAATGATTGTTAACACTGTAATGATCGTTAACTGAAAATATTCGCTGTTCTGTAAAACTTAGTTGATTAATTATACGATAGTTCTGCAATGTAAGTAGTAAATCAATTCAGCTCAATTTGTTACTTGCCTTTTTTTGTAATTATGTGTGAAATTTACTAGCAATTTCTAAATGAAAATAGTTTTTTTCAGTTTAGTGGACTTCCAATCAATAAGAAAGCTATGATTGTATTGTTTTTGTTTTAGAAGGCAAATTGGTCTGATCCATCTAGTAATATTAATATGTGTTCATGAGCTAAAATCAATTACAAAAATTGTTATGCAGAATAATACATTTATAAAAGGATACATTAATTTAATTTATTATAAATGTGTTATTAAAAATAAACAAAATACATTAAAATAAAACCAATTAATAAAAATTCTGTCCAGAAAATTTTCAGTGTTACTTTAGCATCATTGAGATACTACTATAGTTTTTATTAATATTTTGAATTAATTTAATCTTTTCTGTTTCCATTTTAATTTTATTTGAAGTTTTAGTAATTTTGCTGTGGTTTTGTAATTTTTATTAGTTTACTATTATTACTATTTAAATATGTTTATATAGTCTTTATTAGTTTTTAATTTCAGTTTTACTCTTATTTTAGTGCATCAAGTTTATTTAATTTGACAACTAGCTGAAAATATAAGATTATGTGTTTTTACATTGTATTTTGCTTTAAAAGTTTATTTTATTTCAAGTAAAGACTTTATGGTTTTAGGTTCAGTTAACTGTCATAACCCTGAATGATACCCCAATATCCATCATGCAAATATTATTTAGTTAATTAACTTGCAACTCAACACTTCAAAGCATCATGTGAAAACTGAAGCGCTGTAAATCTGTAAATGTAAATGTAACCCACTTACCGTCAGTCTCTGGGCTCCATATGGCGACCGTCAGCAGGGCCACCAGCGCTAGGACTTTGCTATCCATGCCAAGTGTGTGTGTGGTGTGTGGCTTTTGTCCGTCACAGCTAGCTTCTAGAGCTCAGTGTGGCGTCTCAGCTCTCTGCGAAGTGTTAAGACTGAGGACCATAGGGAAACACTCCCCCCTCTCTCAGGAGGAGGAGGGAGTGGGGCCGGACCCTCTCCTCCGACAGACTGCATCTTCAGTGAAGTTCCTCAAGTGTTTGGGCAGAGATTCAGCGGTGACAGGCTGACTCAGACTCTTGTTTCTGAGGAGAGGAGAAAGTGGAGATCCTGCTGTTATCTCAGTATTGCTGTTTCTCAATGGTTCGATTTGTTATTGTTTGTTTCATGTCATGTTTCTCTGGAGCTTATTTGGCGCTGCTGTATTTCCTGACCAGCTGCATATCAGATTCCCTCTGTTTTATTCGACTGTGATTCCTTATGTATTTAGGGTGTGTTTGAATTGTATACTGCACACTACCAGGTGAAAGTTTGAACACTTATTGAATGTTTTTTGTGATCTTTAAGCTCTGAAGCTTATGCTTAAATTAGTTTTGTTGACATATATAATACAAAATGTGAAGGAAATGCTGCCAAACACGTGTCCAGCACACAAGTCTTAGAAACAATTTCCCCTCAGAAATTGCTAGTCATTTTTTTTTACAAACAATTAAACGGCAAAGAAACAGCAAGTAACATATTTTGAAGTAGAAAACTGGAATAGAATTTTCTTGTAAAACGTACTCCAATAATGTCTGAAAAATCTTTTTTATAGTGTACTTCTTGAATTTGGATGCAATTTAAAAAAAAAATTATAAATATAAAACACATTGACAATTGGGAAAATATTTCAGAATTGATTTTACAATTAAACTAAAATGAGTATGTGTCCAAACCTTTGATTGGTACTGTAAGTATTTAAAATGATAACATTATTCATACATATGCCGAGACTTGTCACGTCACATATTATTGCTCTTATATTGGTTTTGATTGCTTCTATTGTCATAATTTGTAAGTCACTTTGGATTCAAGTTTAAATATATTAAACTAGCTAATTTTATACAGTGGTGGCCAACATTATTAAACACTTCACAGATCTGAAAATATTTACTTTTTTGCCTTTAAAACATGATTTAATTTCATAATGTTCATGAAACATGTAGATGGTTGCTCTGAGCACAAGAAAAATCAGATGAAGTGAGTCGTAATGTTTTTTGTCCACTTTTAACTTTAATATTTGCTATGTCCACTCTTTGCAGCAATTATAGCAGCAGATCTCTCTGGCATAGTGTCAATATATTTCCTGATTATTTAAACACTAATGTTATCTCATGCCTTCTGCAACTCAAGCCAAAGGCTTGAGGAAGGAAAACATCATTTTCAATGTTCCAGCAGATTCCTTCATCGCAGATAGTTCCATCAATAGTTCGTTTTATGGGTATTGTAATGGCCAATTCAACAAAAAACATCCGAAACCTCTTAAATATTCGAGTGTTCCAGTAATTTTGGCCACCACTGTATATATGTAATTTGTTAATTTAAGGCAGCTGTCATGCTACCAAAATAAAAAGCTACCAAAAACCCCCACTTCCTTAAATATAATTAAAATGCAGTCTATTACGCATATGCTAAGTTTTCTAAAGTAATATAATACTTTTTGTGTATCAAAATTGTAATTATTTATTTTTTTATTAAACATCTTAAATTTAATTCGTGTGCATTCAAATATGGCACGTCAAGATTTGGTATCACGAAACCTATCATGACACGTCTTGACTCTTCATATTTGAACACACGCTCACAGAATTGATTGATATAGTAAAATAGTTCTTATCCAATCTGCAGCAATGCGAAGACAAACAATGGCACAGAGCAAGGCATGCAGTGTCCATAAAACAGTGGCTGCTGAAGTACCTTTCAAAGAGAGTCAGTGGAGGCACTGTGTTACGCTTTTAACAGCATTCAGAGCCTCACGCGGAGAGACTCGGCAGCACCAAACCCCCTTAACAGCCCGTAAACTTTAGAGGGTGTTGATAGTTATCAAGCAGCCGGCCGATATGCAAACAACGTGCATGTGAAACAAAATAGTATACAAACTTCACATTGATTATACATTTTTTGATGTCACAGAGAGTCTGTTATGTTTCAGTGGCACTTCAAATGCCTCACAATTTGTAATATTTAGTCACGAGAGTGATGTTTGGCATGTATAACAAACAATATCTCAGGTGGAGAACAATCATCCCCGTTAAACAACAGAAGTATTTTCTTTGTTGTTTAAATGTCTACCAAGAGCACTTTACTGATCCCTTTTGATCTGAGATCAAACATTTAGATTTTTAGCTTTTAAGTGATCAGACTTTTCCAACGGTGTTGTTGTTGTTTTTTCTGGCTTTGAGGCGTCCGGTGATATTTGTAAACTTTTATGTTAATGCTCACATTGTTGATCTCAACCCTTGGCCTTTTTAAAGTGCAAGTAAGCAGGAGGATGTTGAAAAGATTACTAAACATCACTACTGACCTAAGCGACAACTCGGCAACTTGTATCACTTTAGAGGGCAGAGGGCACGCTTCACATCCTCAGGTCTCGTGTTTCAGAAACGTTTTCCTTCACTTTGTTCTCACAGAGAGCTGACGGACAACTGAAGACGAATGCGTGACGCAGGACGGGGAATAAATCACCTTATATTTTTGTTTATTTACATCTCACTGCATCTATTAAGCAGAAAATTAGTCTAGGGGTAGTGGGGTGAGTTGTGCCACTTTTCACTTGTGCCTCCTAGGCATGAGAGAACATGGGTTTATGCATGAACAATTTGCGTAAATGAGAGTCAACAATTGATTAATGCCCAGAGACATTCCAGTTTTATTTTAAAACATACTATTCATTTTTCCTTATGCTATCCAAGTTTAATTTTCAAAATATTTTTTGAAAAAAAATCTATTTTTTTATAGTATTTGTTATAGTAATATTATTTGTAGTAATGTTTGCTGCATTACCCAAAGCTACTATTGTAGTAAAATAACACAAATATTATAAAATGATAAAAAATGAGAAGTTGTGGTATCATGTAAAAATAAAATCTGAATAAAATAAAACATAAATGAATTTTAAAGAATATGTCTTTTTAAAAATACATTTATGGTTTTTGTTATTTGTTTATTATAGTATATTATATTTACTCTGTAATATGCTGTATTATATTTATTTTTTTATTATTATAATATTACTGTATTTAATTGACCAACAATTTATAGATTATTTGCATGTTAATAATTTATATGGTTTTATTTATTGGAAGTTAAACCATTTCTAAGAAATTATATAATATAAAATGATAAAATAAAAAATTATAAAATTATAATATAAAATATAAAATAAATGTATTTTTAAAATATAAAGTACATTTCAAATACAATTATAATTTATTAAAAATATTAATTGAATATATTAAATAATATGTATGTACTTTAACAAATAAACCAGACAACAATTTATATTATTAAATTAATATTGTTTCTCATACAGCTGGCTGTATATAATTGTTTGTGATTACATGATAAAAATACTGCGTTTAAAATAGCTTTTGACGAGTTTTCCTTCACGTTAGTGGTATAGTAGGTTTCCATCTCTCATCTCTGTAGGTTGTTTCTTTAGATTTTATGGTATTAACTTCCATTTAGTGCAAACTTTAATGAATGTGATGATGGACTGTTGTTGATCCAACAGTTCAAAGGGAGATTATTTACATCCATTGCAGTTAATACAAATATACTGAACATTCAACTCTTACAAAAAAAGGAAGCAAAGAAACACAAACCCATGAAACAATATACATTTACCACGAGTTATCAGAATGAGTGTACATTCATCGATAGGCATCTAGAAGCAGGTGTGTCGTAGCACTCAATCCTAACAAAACAAACGCTGGCCTCAAAGACTCTCTCCGTACCCACGCTGAGTTTATTACGCTCAAACTGAGAAGCTGAGATGTGTGTTACTAATCAGAGGACAACTTTTTGTCGCCTTTGAAAAGAGGAAAGACATAAAGGGATGAAAGGCTTCCCTCTGCTGGTCTCTGTGGCTGCAAAGCAAATAAAAACATAATCACTCTCTATCAGACTTTAAAACAAGTCGCTCAACCGTTCAGTCTTTTTGGGGGAAACGTGAGGTAATGCAGTTAATGGAAACAATCACTACTGAAATAGTGACGCAAATTGTTTATAGATTTATATTGTTGTGTATAGATTTATAGTACAGAAAATTGTGTGTTGTTTATATTAAAACTATGTTACAATGAATGTGGATTGAAGCTTTGAAGCTACCAAGAAGTGGTGCATACGACTATTGCTCTATATTATAATTAGAATGAAGACAAATGATAGCTTTGTTTGAGAAAAAGACAAAAACGTATGTTCTTATTCCTAAAAATCTTGCCATCCAAGTTGGATCCAAGTTCATCCAAAAAGGAAAACCAAACCTGTTAGACTTTTTTTTGACTTTCTTTCTTATTGTGAAACAGAAAAGTTCCTTTTTTTTTATCCGTACAATGAAAGTCAGTTTTGGACCCCTTTTACTTTCATTAACTATATTACAATAAATGTGGACTGAGGCTTTAAAGCTCCAAAAATGACACAAAAGCACCATAAAGGTACCAAAAAAAGTGGTGCATACGGCTATTGCTCTATTATAAGTCTAATCAAGACAAGTGATAGCTTTGCGTATTCTTTCTTATTCAAAGAAAATTTGGCATCCAAGTTGGACGTTTCCAGTGGACCACTTCATGGATTTTTTTTTATTGGTACTGAATCTGATATCAGATGCATATGTATTATTATATATTAAAATACATGATTATATATATCTTTCAGGAAAATTAAACAAATGGCAAGTCTGCTAAAATAAGTCCAGTTTCGGGTCATCTAAACATGTTCTTTATTTGGAAACATCTAAATTGACTCTTTTATCCAAGTCAAAATAGACTGAATCAACCACATTACACTCAGTTACAACCACAAAAGTATAGTTAAGTGTCAAATCAGACAAAAAAATCACCTCAAGGAACATTTTCACTCTTTACTGTTTGCTACGGTTGGGTTTGCTCTATAAACAAGGCAAGGATATGAAAAAGCGAAAGTGTCTTGAAGGTTAGCTCAAGTGAATGTGAAAAAAAACTCAACTACATATTTTAAAGAAATGGTTTCCAGTGTTTTAAGTACATATCAGATGCAGAGCAGATAAGGGAAAGTCCATCCTGTGTAAACAGTGTATGCTGGGGGGTCCCGTGATGGGGGTAGTTATCAGTTTAACACTTCTCCTGAAGTCTCAGCTGGTTCCAGTCAAGTCTGCATGAGAGACCCCTTATAGACCAGGTCTAATCGCTTCACCCAGACCAGGTTTACAAGGAGCAGCTCTGAACAAAGAGAGAACACTTTTGTCTATGTTCAGTCTGCTTTTTTGCTTCTTTATTACTCCTTGGAGTAACAGATGTGTGCAAGCCAAAGGAAAATGTGTTAAGACGTCTAGGCTGCATTTATTCTGCGTTGTAATGCTTATTGCACACATTTGAAATTTTTCCACATATCTTAAAGGGATAGTTCACCCAAAAATGAAAACCAAATTGGTGTGACTTTCTTCATGTGGAACACAAAAGAAGATATTTTGAAAAATGCGTCTTGTTTACGCCAAGAATGAAAATCAGTTTTGGACCCCATCACTTTCATTATATTGGCAAAAAGTATTCACAAGTATTTTTGAATCATAAAATTTTTTCTTTTTTGTTCTTCTTTCCCATTCAATTACATTAAATGTGGACTGAAGCTTGGAAGCTCCAAACATCACTCAAAAGCACTGCAACAATGCCAAAAATTAGTGCATACGACTATTGCCTATTATATGTCTAATGAAGACAAATGATAGCTATGTGTGAGGACTTATCTATCTTGAGCTCTTCAGTGAATCACTTGATGAATGGTTTGAATTGGTATTGAATGATTCATTCATAAATCTGATATCAAATACATCTCAGAGTTAGAGTCAGATTTGAAAAACCGAATTGTTTGACAGGGTAATTTGGCCATGTTTAAAACCTTCTGAATGCCTTATTTCTGTCCGATTTCCCCTCTGCCATTTTCTCTGCAATCACCCAATGGATCTTTTCTTTGAATTCTCTTTGAAACTGTGTTTGTGAGAGGAAAAAAAGTCCTTTAAGTGATGGCGAGACGTTTACTTTGCGGCATTGTGTGTCTGATTCTGGCAGCCCCCCAATATGCATTTTTCCTTCTTTCAATAAAACAAAAGACGTAAACGCTCTGCCACAGCGACTCCCACACCACACTTCCATTCTGCAGACGGCAGATATTTGTCAAGTGCATATTTTGAATTTTGCCCCATCTCCATGGACCCTGATGTCGGGGAAGAGGGGGCTCATTGTTTGCTTGTTTGAGGCAGTAAGGCTGAAACGCATTAGGGTCAAAGTTTAGTCTGGTTAGCATGTCCTCCTGTTGGCCCCTGCTGGTAGAGGTCATATTACAACTGGACATAAAAAGGTCTTTATCTATTGACTGTCAATTAAAATCTGCTGTGTGTTCGGGATTGGAATGGGAATGCTCCTGAATTGCTTTTTCCAGGTATTATTGAACAAAGTAGAACAAGATTGAAGATTAAAGGTCTTGATCTTCCAAATCTGAGCCATTGGAGGAACATAAATCATCTTATGTGACAAAGAGGTGACATTAAATACACTGACTATGGGCCATCAGTGAGAATGAAGGGATTTAAGTAAGTAATGGGGAATGCTGTCTGAGATTCCCTCTTGACTGACAGACGGTAAAGATCGTGGCAGGCCGAGACAGGGCGCATGACATCAGCTTTAGCTCCCAAGCAGAGCGAGCGCACGTGCTCGGCTCATGTTTTGCTTGTTGTTGGTGGAAACGTAGCAACCACTGTATAAAGTCAGTTTTAATTGACAGTAAATTTCTAATGCTGAGTAGGAGTTAAGAAAGTCAAGATAGCTATATTTTTGTAACTGACAAACATGAAGCAAATGTGCATTAACAGTTTACATCTTAGTACAGTCAACACATTTACAAAAAAGTTGTTTAAAATTAATATTATTAAAATAGATACAGCGATATTTATATTATTGTATATTATACATCTACATTTAAGAGACGAGAATTGCCAAGAAGTCATACATTTACAAAAAAGTTGTTTAAAATGGTGATTTATTATTATTAAAATTAGTAATAATAACTATTAAATTATATTATTAGTAATGATACTGGGACAGATATTTATATTCTATTGTAGTTTGGAAAAATATTAATCTTATAAGTTATTTTGATAAATAAAACATATTATAATTTAAATAAATATTTTATAATAAATTCTTGTCTGTTTATATCATTATTTGTAAGTATTTTAATAATTGGCAATTTTATAAAAAAATAATTTAAAATATCTATTGATAGAAGGAATTATTATATTATATAATATTATATATTATATTATATTTTTGAATATATATTTATATCTATACATGACATTCTATTATACTGCATTATAATAATTGTTGTTGACACAGTTAGGGTAATATTGGGTCCATAAACTTCCTATTAAACTTCTTTGTAGTCAGGACTCACGCACCTCTGAGCTGAAGTGCTTTGTCTGTCCTCTCCACATCAAGCAAAGAAAAATTAGGCTCATTACAGAGCATTACATTTCCCTCTCAGCACTGAAATGGAGGACAGACACATTAAAAGCCCATTTCTGTGATATAATCATGGAGGAGGAACTTCCTCCTGCTCAGCCAAGAAGCCGCAATTGGAAGCAGGTGCTGCATGTTCATTAGAGCAGAACTCTGCCTTCCCTTGATGCTCTGAAGTCAATCACCACTGCTCTCATCTCCTCCGCATACAGCGACAAGTGGTGTATATGCTGTTTCAGTCATTTAACCCTCTGCGGCATTACATGTGTATTTGTGGACAATGATTGCATGAGATTTAGATGAAAAGGATGTTTAAGGTGTTCGTTTTGTTTGAACAGAACAGTGAGGCGCCCTTAAATGGCATCAAATTGTCAGTCAAGCCAAAATTGTCAATATGCTTTTGACTGAGACTTCAAACCTGCAATTTACTTCTTCAAGTTGAGTCTTTAAACAAATTGCAGAGGAAAATCACCATATGCTTATTGTTTTAATATGTGTGGCATTTCAGTTAAATTAGGAAAACTTTTAGGAAAACTTGGCAACCGTTTTGTATTTTGGACATTGCTCTGCAGTGATGCATTCAGACACTATTTGGGCTGATATAGAAGTGCATGCAGTATTTCAAGTCTGAAATTGAGCTGTATGTTGTGTTTTGAGTTGGAATATAACATCCAGAGCCGATCCTAGACTTCTGGGGGCCCTACGCAAAACTGTGTTGACCGGGGGGGTTCGAGTGGTTATGAACGAATGAATGAAACGCATTTGTCCGTCTCGAATCGCGCTCGTGGAAAGCGCTCGAGAAACAGTGTCTCTTCCGCGGCTCCCTATGCTTTCAACTCATTTTTTTTGTCTCGAGCAAGAGGCTTTACGACATTCACGGTACACGATTTGACTGATTAAATGCGACAGCACCGCATTACAATAAATTATCATTCATATTGTAATAGCCGCTGGCCAAATGAAAAAAATAATTAAAATGAAATCATATTTGAGAGCAAGGGGGCCCCCTGGTGTTTCAGGGGCCCTACGCAGCGTGCGTATTTTGCGTATAGGGAAGATCAGCTCTGATAACATCAGAAGAAGAGACTGCACAGGCATCTGCGGAAATAAATGAAAAGTGTTGACGAATGATGCTGTCAAATGACTCTAGTTGAGTTTAGATGTAATCATTCAGTTTCTGCCTAGAGTTATTTTTCTACGTTGAACACGTTTACTTTTGTGATTCCTGGGTCTGTTGGTAATTTAACTGATGCTGGCTGCTTCTCAAATCTCTGGCAGCCATTTTGAAATGTAATGGGCACCTATAAGCACCATTAAAGTGTCAGCCTCTCAACACCCTCTGTTTCTGAGAAAACACTGAAAACATGATCCACTCTCGATCCGACAGCCGCATAACAAGACAAGTGATTTACGTCTGATTGAGGCTGCTTTAAAGATGGATGCCAGATGATAAATACAACTGGAAAATCTCACTTTCTGTCTAATCAAGGTAAAGACTCCCATTGTTTTGACTGTCATCTTATATGTAAAGTATTTTACATTTGCATTTTTTCTATTTTTTAAGTATTGTTTTAGATTCTAAATACAGCTTGACTATAGCTGAACAACTTTAAATTATAAGTAATGTGTATCTTTCCCTCAACACTGTTCCAAACAGATGTTCACTAGCCAATTCAGATAAAGACTGTTTGTACTGACCGATTGTGTTCTCATTAGGAAAGGCAAATCATGCCAGCAAATTTAGGAGGATATTGTTTTTTAAACAAGCCATTGTACTTCCAAATCTCCCACACTTCTTTTGTCTCTGTCTGTAGACACGCGGTATCTCTGAGGTATCGTCAAATGTGTCTCTAGTGAGGCTGTTTTCGCTAATTTGACTGAACATTTTATTCGCCATTGTTTGCATGCATTCCTCTAATATGTTCTTTTGAATTTTCCTGCATGTCTTGGATATGGTTTGATGAACAAGGACTGGCGAGGGCTTTTTCCTTCAGTAATAGAGGTGAGGCCATTAGGAGATGAGTCCAGGCTATTGGTGCTGGGGCTTTTTTTGAAGTGGGAGAAGGTCATTTGGCTGAACCATTGTCCGGCAACGTCCTCTGCGACCCCACATCCCAGGCCTCAGGGTCAGACTTCAGGGCTTGTGTTCCTCTGAATGCAGGAGCAGATGGTGAAGTGGCTGCTTCGTTGGAAACCAATAAAGCAAAACCAACAAGAAAAACACAAGAGGCTCACCAGGACATACCACGATGGTTCCTGTCTGCACTTTTAAATTACGTCAGCACAAATACTTAAGACACATTCTTGCTCTTAGAGTATTATTTAACCCAAAAATGAAAATTATGTAATCATTTATGTAATCCCCCTCATTTCTTGAAGTCTTGTAGTATAATATATGAGTCATATGGATACATTTTATGGTACTTTTGTGTTGTTTATGAATCTTAAAATCTTCAGTAACCATATGAACTAATTGCATGGAAAAAAACAAATCCGTTTGTGTCACAAAGAAGAAATAAAGTCATAAAGGTTTAGAACGATATGGGTGACTAAATATTAATAAATTACAATTGCTCTAATTATACCAATACTTGCCATAAAAATCACCAAAATTATCTTGTATCATGTGAAAAATCTTTGGGAAATGGGACACTGGAGAAAATTATTTTCCTTACTAAATTCCTTACTCATCTACTTACATCCCATTTTATGAGCCTCTGGTTAACATGTCCTGTCCCTAAAGGAGTTGTAGAGGTTGGCATGCTTGAACTCTCTGTGAGGTAAACTACCATCCCATCCAAGCAAAGATTCCTCTCTCATTGATTTTTCTCTGCAAACGGTAAACAAGAGTTATGCTTCCTTAGAGTATTGGCCTATTTTCACAAGCTATTTCTGCTGAAAATGGGCATTCGAAAGATCAGAATTTTTATTTTTTTTTGGCATGTAGTCCACCATGGTAGATGACTTGGCGCTAATTCAAACAAGGATCCTCATTGGTCTTGTGTGTAACCATTCCATGCAGTAATAATTCTCAACCCTTCCCCTGCATCTAAAAACAAATTTGCTAATTTTTCCTTCTATCCAAGGTCAGATTAGAACTCCCCAATCCCTGGAGTGTGTAACTAAGACAAAGATAAAGTTAGCCTTAAAAATAGCTGCTAATGGTGACCTTGGCTATGCCCATCAGGTTGATGTTTCCATGACATGTTACTTTGGCGATGCTCTGCTCACAAGAGAGCTGCTTAGAGATTCTTAATTTCTCGTACTGGCCACATCCTGTTTATCATGCTTAGATCTTTTGCCATAGATTAATTATCTTTAGTGATCTTACTCAGTTGGGCCTAGAACTGTAAGGTGTGGACTTGCAGTTTTTTGGCCTTCTCTTAAGCATATTCACGGTTCAGACAGATGCTTGACTCACCCTCTAAGTCCACACTTTTGCATACTTCAGTGTCCAGTACTGTTCTCGGAGGGCCTCCTTCTAGGAGAGTTTAGCTTCAGCCCTAATTAAACACATCTGAACCAGCTAATAAAAATCTTCAAGATCACTAGAAATTTCTAGGCGGGTCTGTTGGAGCTCAACTCTGGAGGAAAGTGACCCTCCAGGGGCAGGATTGGACACCCCGGCATTACGTCACGAAAGTGTCAAGAAAAATACCAAAAATTAAGCATTTAACATGACGTTGACCTTTTCTCAAATTAATAACTAAATGTGAACTTGCATACATTTGACCTTTGTTGTGTATCTATGAAGTCCATGAGACTGTAGGGAGCCCCATTTGTCATTTGATGATTCAAAAGTGTGCTTTCATTCGCCCAAAAGCACCCTAATGAAGTCCAAACTGCTGCGTAACTCACATTGGTCTTCTACCCTGCTGTCCATGCGACAATATGTCACCAAAGCGTGGACGTGGTAGGACGATTCAGGGCGCCGAAGGTGAATGACACATTCAGTCTTGGATACGGGTGAGCAGGTCTAAGCCTGAGGTGAATTCTCCGTTTGTTTTGTGTCTTTGCCTGAATCAACAGTATGCGGGTGGGTTGGCCATCTGCTGACAGATAAACTCAACGGCGTGGAGAACGGGTGACAGAGGCCAGAGTGCAGGGGTAGATTGACCACTGACCCCATCCCCCTGTCTCTCTCAACCCTGACTTTCATCACGAAATGTCCTTCCAACACTCCCCGACCCACTGTTTCAGGACAAGTGCCATTAAACCTGCAGGAATGCTCCTACTGAGAAGACGACAGGGAATAACACTAAAAAAAGGACAGGGGGGATGGAGAGGAGAAGTGGGAATGACACAGTTAAAAACAGTTGGTAGCTGCTTTGTTACTCGTAGTTAGTAGAGCCGCTAGGGATTCTGGGCCCATTGCACAGATTTTTTTTATGGGGCTCCCTCAAAATAATGTTCAGTGGAGGGGTGGGGGTTGGCGATCTTAGTCGAGCACCCCAAACTACATCAATTGGGCTTTCTCACCACATAGTTCTAGAAACAGCATGGTGGTTCCTAGAGAATACATTTTTCCCCTGCTGGCAGCAGAAACTCTGAAGCAGCTGACAACGATGTCTTTATTTGCGGTATTTACAATGTCAACAACCTGTGAATGGAGGATGAGTGATTGGAGCTGTTTTTGTTGTGTGTCGTGGGTTTTGTGATAATGGAGATGGAATGGAAACACACAATTTACGAGACTGAATAAGCATGAAATTCTGACTAAATCTAATTTGACAGTGGTTCTCAACTCCAAACCTCGGGACCCACTGCTCTGCACATTTTGTATGTCTCTTATCTGACACACTCAGTGTAGTTCATGGATCTCTCTCCTAATGAGCTGATAATCTGAATCAGGTGCGTTAAATAAGGGAGAAATACAAAATGTGCAGAGCAGTGTGTCCGAGCACTGGAGTTGAGAACCACTAGCCTATGACAACTTGCAGTGTTACAGATAATTGAAGCTGAGAAAAGAACACAACGATGCAGACAACAGGTAAATGTCGTTATCGTTGTTTTCCATATTCGTGGAGTAAATAGCTTTTAAAAAATGGCTGGTTAACCGGTGTTTCTTATGCGTTTGGCCCATCAGCCTACACATATGCCACTGGTAGTTCCTATAGAACTTTTTTAGAAGCTAATTTAGTTCCCCCAAATGAAGTTCCTAGAACTATTTACGTTCCTGGTTCCTGTGTGCTTCTTTTGACCAAGGTCTCATGCCATATCCCACCCTCAGCACTTGCTGTCCAGCCTGAACTCCACACTTTAATGACATTATGTCATATAGACTATCAGGGTAGTAGTATAGAATTGACAACGGTTTGGACTTGGTAACAGTAACTAATGAGAGACCATAGCAAATACATGGTGCTAATCTTTCTTGAGCCCCTTTCTGAATCATAATATGATCAATGAGACTCTACAGATTGCGGACCTCAACAGCTATGGTCCACATGAAGTACAGCATTTGGGATAAGGTCCATAGACCTCTACAAACTTAAAGGGTTACTCCACCCTAAAATAAAAAAATTGTCATTAATCACTTACATGTCGTTCCAAACCCGTAAAAGCTTTGTTCGTCTTTGGGAACACAATTTAAGATATTTTAGATGAAAACCGGGAGGCTTGTGACTGTCCCACTGACTGCCACATAAATAACACTTTCGAGTCCCAGAAAAGTATGAAAAGCATCGCCAGGATACTCTCTGCCATCAGTGGTTCAATCTGATTGTTACGATGCAACGGGAATACTTTTTGTACGCAAAGAAAATAAAAATAACAACTTTTTTCAACAATTCGTCTCCTCTATGTCCTCCTCAAAAAGTATTCTCGTCGCCTCATTAAATTCAGATTGAACCACTGATGGCAGATGGACTATCCTGACGATGCTTTTCATACTTTTCTGTGCCTTGACAGTGAGAATTACTTGGCAGTCAATGGGACAGTCACAAGCCTCCCGGTTTTTATCTAATATATCTTACTTTGTGTTTCGAAGACGAACAAAGCTTTTACGGGTTTGGAACGACATGGGGTAAGTGATTAATGACAACATTTTCATTTTGGGGAGGAATAACCCTTTAACCAAGGTATTTTAGCATCTCTAATAAACTCGACCAAGACAGGTCCACTTCATTTCCACCAAATGCTAGTAGATCAACAGCTTTAGCCACCTAATTGCTGGAAATGTCCAACTGGAAACCCTGTCCACTTAACAGAAGCTTGTATTAACTGTATTTTCCAGTCTATTTAAGCCATTTGAGAAAATGCAATGGAGTAATTGGGCCAAATACTGAACAAACAACTGATGGGAGGCTTTCAGCAGATGAAATAACAAGGTGATCCTGATCAATATGAGAAAAAGCGGAAAAAAGAGAGATAGATGGCTCCCAGACCACCATGCTCTCTCCCAAAGCCTTTGTAAACTCTTCACAGCAGCTGCCTTCGAGATGGAGTGGCATTTGTGCTCAGGTAAATGTTTGTTTTCTTCACACCAACAAACACATTTGAGGGATTGTGGTTTGCCTTAACACTACCCTGACCCCTGTCACGATGGCTTTAACTGCCAACTCACAGAATGAAGGGTCTCATAGCTTTTGTATGGGATTTGTTAAAGAAGAACTCCTAGAGATCTTACTCTGCTGTTTAAATGTTTTAAGCACATTCAAGAAGCACTTACAGAGAGCAAACAACCACAACAGGGGGTCATAGGGTCACTTAGAAGTTTGTTGTTTTGGGTGATAAATGGATCATAATTTAGCAAATGTTTTTGCAGGGGATATAAAATATCTCAAGGCAACACGACCTGCATATATGTAGATGTAATCAGATGGTCAGTTAAACTAGCAGGGAATAAACACTTCAAACTCATCTGGAGCTCAGATAACACATCATCCTAATGACTTCCTCCCAGACACAATTTACTACCCCGAACAAGAAAAATACTCTCAGGTAGTTGGGTGAGGGTGTGTTGGTACAGCAGTCCTGGTGTGGTGACTGAAATATAGACTCTTGTTCACGCACACACACATTCCTCCACCTGGTCTCCCTGCTGTTTATTTATTCTCCCTCTTAACGAGTTTTGTGATTCATAACCTACCGCTAATGATCGTTTTGGGGGGCAAATATTTACATATGAGACTACCGCAAAAGCCATAATCGGTGCGTTAGAACAATATGAGCTTGTGTCAAGCGAGTGTGCAAAGTAAAGTGCAGGACAAGTTTAGCTACTTGAATGTGTATGTTTTCAACATGTAACAAATGTGACTGTTTTGCTAATGTGAAAAATGGCAGGTAAACGGTCTCGTTTTTTTTTTTTTTTTTTTACAAAGGTTCAGAATATGTACATTTGGGAAGAATGTTAATAGATGCTTTTACACAAATATGATAGTTAAAATGTCAGATGTTAGCACTCTGCTAACATGCTAATAACAATTGGTGATTAGCTGTTTTTCTAGCCTCTTTAAGCTGGTTAGGATGGTTTAAGAGAGATTTTAAGGCCCTGTCAGCTGGGAAAGCAGCCAAACCAGGTAAACCACCTAGTTTACTTTTACTTTTTTACTTTTTTGTCATTTAGCAGAGGTTTTATCCAAAGCGACTTACAAATAAGAAAAAGTAACTAAAACTATAAGTTAAAACTCTATAAATACTATATATACACATTTAAGAAAATGGAGAAATTAAATAAAATGACAAATGCATACAACAACATTTCAAAACTAAACATTTAAATGAAAACAACAAATAAAGAACTACAAACAATTCTAAATATTACAACAACAAAAGGTATGAGTATAAAAATTATTCTAACATGACACTAATACACTAATATTATATATATATGTTATTTCATTTCCATGTAGTATGCTGAAGTAACGTTACTAAAATAACTCCAATTTATTAAAACTAAAACTAAAGAAAATACCTATAAAGACATAATAAATTCATGCATAATTTATCTAAACTTAAAATAGATAAGTCAAACGGCAGTAGTTATCAGTAATCCTAAAAAAAGATAACCACATGTTAACAAACAACAACTCGCCCTCATCTAGTTTTTAAGCAGGTCGGCTTGGTTCACCTGTAACACTGACATCGTGTGCAGACACACACCAGCCTGACCCGCTGGCATGTACCCCTTGCCCACCAGTGCTGATGTTGTGCGCAGCGGCTTGGAGGGCAAGACCGGAGCCTTCAGAGATGATGCCGCACCGGGTGACAGATAGCCTGCAAGCGTCTGTTCAACCCGGGGCATCGCTCTGTAACCACACTTACTCAGCCCCGCCACATTTCCATAATAATCAGAGGCGGGGATGAATAAGCGGGATGAAAATATCTTAACCAGAAACCTCAGGGAACCATGGTTCCATACGTACATACTGAGACGGTCTGGAGGTAAAAATACATTTTTTTTTTCAAACCTGGTCACTATCGACTCTTGGTTTGTTTTTACTCTTGCATTTAACGATCCCATTTTGTTTTTATATAGAAAAATATTTGTTCAATGTATACTACACATCCCTAGTGGACTTTACTCTGGGTATTCTGAGGAAAATATTGGCCGGAACGTGGCTGATGTTGACATTGTATGAATGAAAATGTTTAGAGTTTGCTGATCCTTGTGTTTACTAGAGGGACATCTTTAGTTATCTTTACTACAGAAGCAATAATAAACAGTCATGTACCATAACAATGGACAGAGAGCTGCTATCAGATGGAGGTTTATCTCAGATCTCTGCTTTCTATCTGGCGCCAACAATCTCTGCCATCTACACAGAATGTCAGTTTTCTGTTGAGACATGGATGATTTGATTTTCAGGCTAGAGATTTTTTAATGTGTGTTTTAAAGTGTGAAAGGAGAGGTCTGTCTATGTTTTGTACAGACACATTATCTAATCATGAAGAAGATATACTTTAACCCTCTGCTGTGTCTCAGCAGGCATCCTTTTATTTGTCATTATCAGATGCAAATAAGACTTTTCTTTCCCCCAAAACTGATTTTTGTATGATGGAAAAATCTCATAAACTAACTGGACTACTGCCTACCAACACTTTAGAAACCAAACATTTGTTGAAGCTAGTTTAATTAACATGACATTTTCTGCTACAAATATCTTCCATTTGATGAAGTCGTGGCCCTATAAAACATTTATGGTTGCTCTTGTTGAATGTGCGGAAACAAATGTGTCCGTCTGTTAAAACATTTAGATTTTAGTTTAAAAAAATGATTTTCTCTAATCACCGAAACAGTTAGCTGTTACAAGTTCACATTTGCGATTACTGCCAAGGTTGTGACACATGAACAGCTGCCCGATGCATGCGTCAAGCCACTCACAAACAGCAGCCAAATTCAGTAAAACTGGCCCGCAAACTGTATTACTAGACTTGATGAATCATCTTCAACATCAAGAGCAAGATCCAGACCAGCTCCAGTCGGTCCAAAAACCAGGTTTACATTTTAATGAACTGGAATGGAAAACAGGCTCACATCATGCTAATTGCAGATGTGAACTTGTAACCTCTAAATGTTTCACTGATTAGAGAAAATACTTTTTTTAGGAGTAAAATCTAAATGTTTGAACAGATCATAATTGTTTCCACTCAATTACAACTAGAAAAGCAGTTACTATTTGTAATACTCATTCCAAATTTTCCTTGTTAAGTATCATCCATCCATCCAGTGTTGTGGGTAAAGCATTACAAGTAACGCAAGTTAAGTAATCAGGTTACTTTTTTAAGTAACTAGTAAAGTAATGCATTAATTTAAAATATTAAACAAAATACTGTAATGCATTACTTTTCATAAAATGGAACTATGTAATGCAATTTATGACTTTTTTATGAAGTAATGCAATTTTGTACTGCACAACTTTTCACTATTCTAACATTATTTTCTTTACTTGTTGTAAAATACTGTCTGACATTATACTGTGTGCACGCTGCTCAAATGTGGAGGCGACAATACAGTGGAGGCCATATTGCAGTTACGTTGCCCAGAAGACATGAAATTACCAAAGTATTACGAATACAGTATGTAACTGGAATGTTCTTAGTTTTAACCTTGGTAAGTTGGTAATATAATGGTAATGAAGTTGTAGTTGTATTGCGAATAAGCAGGGATGGGCGGTATTTCAAATACATGTATTTAAAATTCGTATTTGAAATACAAAATACTATTTTGTATTTTTATTCAAATACCTTAGAAAAAAATCAAATGTGTTTTATATTTAAATACATTTAATCTTATTATTTTTGTATTTTCAAAATACATTAATTACTTTTTGCCAATCATTTACATTTACATTTATGCATTTAGCAGACAGTTTTATCCAAAGCGACTTATTCAGGCTATACATTTTATTTTTCTCAGTATGTGTTCCCTGGGAATTGAACCCACAACCTTTTGCCCTGCTAATGCAATGCTCTACCACTGAGCCACAGGAACACGATCAACCTCTTTATTAGACTGCTGCTGGTTTCCTGTATCAACTAGTTCAGACATGCCACTTTCATGCATGTGAGCTGCAGCTGTATGACTCCATCTAGGATTGGGTAATGACATTTCTGGATTGCTGTAAGGAAATAAGGAATGATACTGCCTTCGTGTGCTATCACAATTTCCTATTTCAGAAGTCCTGATTACAAGCAAGTCGCATTCAAGTGCTTTGCTGTTGGAAAGAACAGGAATCGTGGAGGATGCCAGGTTTCCTGGGAAAATCTTATTAAAGCCAAAAACGTAGATATTTAAGATATTTAATTTTAATATTTAACTTTAATATTTAACTTAAAAATAAAATGTTCTAAGGGTATACTCACACTAGGCACAGCTGCCTTGTACTAAAGCCCAAGCACGGTTGTTCTTTCTCTAACAGACAGATATCACAGGATTATTACAGAGGCAGCGGAGGATAATGGTGGAATTTGCAGCTTTACTCGTAAACTACAATTACTGTTCATCAATAAGATGAGAACCAGACCCAAAATCTAAATCTAAATGTACTTAAATAAAATTAATTGAAAAGTGTGATATCCAAGTAGTAATAAAGATTTTTGCTGTCATAATGATAACAATAGCGCATACAAAACTAGTAAATTAACTGTTCCATGCTCCGGTGTGGTTAGAGATCACTACATGTGTACCGCACCCGAGCCACCTCTTCAAGCGGGCCAGGACACGGTTAAACGAACCACACTGGACACTGTACAGAGCAGACACACTTGTGAAATGAACTGGACTTTGGGGTCGATCGTGCTCAAGCATGGATCAGATCCGCTAGTGTGAGTACATCCTAAATCTAAACGAATAGAAGATAGCACACCACAACTATAACCATAACAGCACAAACATGATGAATGATAAAAACACTGACAGCCAATCTGAATCATTTCTGCTTTAAAGAGCTTGAGCATTTAGTGACAGATGACACAACTGCATTGTATTCTGAGAATACACTAATATAGTTATCTTTATACGTCTCGTTCTTGGTGTAAACAGGCCTTAACAGTGTTACCTCACTGGATGGCCAATTTCACATGTATTTTGTGTATTTTCAAAATACAAAATACTATATTTGTATTTAAATACATTTTCCACACAGTATTTTGTATTTTAATTTTGATTTATTTGTGCCCATCTCTGCGAATAAGTCATGAAATTGCTAAATTATTACGAATATAATACGTAACTGGAATGTTCTTGGTTATCTTATAACAATAATAGTTCATACTGATGATGTTGTGATGGTAATTCAAGTACAAACATGCAACGTCCTATTTACTTTTTCAGTTAAGTCGTGAAATTACCAAAGAGTACCAATAAATTATGCAACTGGTATGGCTGTGTTAACTCATGAATATCCTTTGAGCATTACAAATTTTGATTACATTCAAAAAAAGTTAATTGGATTAAATAGACATTGTCTAAAACAGAAGAAAACTTTTGGACTATTCAATGCCATTTACAGGGAGGACGAAACTGCTCAAAAGGAACAGAAATTCTGGCCACTTGTCAAACACAGCTTTACTTAAGAGCGGATTTAAGAGTCTTGTCAGATCTGTGTGCGTGTGTGTGTTAATGGTTGGATTAGAGGCTTTGGCGTGTTTCTACACACAGATTGTGATGAATGCTCTGAGCTCTGGACTCCTGGACTTTATTGCCATTGGATATCTTTAAAGCATGTTCCTGATAACTCAATTAAAATAAACTTTTGAAAACTTCCTTACGGTATTCTTTTAATTACTTCCTTAGAAGATATGGACTTTATACCTTCCATTTCAAAACTGCACTATATAGGAGTATGTTTGCTCAATGAGGCTGATTGAGAGATTGAAACAGATTTTATCATGGAAAATCAAATTGGACTTTTACCACATCTTGAATAGTAATCAGGTGGGATTTGACCCCCAGTCATTGCCTAAAATGCTTCAAGACCCACGCGCCTATGAATGCAAAAATAATAGAATCCCTTCTCTTTCATTCCATGTTTCTCTTTCTTCCTCTTTTTCTTTCACAAGTACCACTTTACACAGGTAGTGTTCGCTCCCAGAATTCCCTGAACTCCTGGCTTCTGCAGACAATGCCTGGACTTCCAGGCTCCAGCCTGGATGTGGAGTTTGAAGCCCTCTGTGCCAAAATAAAGCTTCCCCTTCTCTTTTTCATTACTCCGCACACAAACGTTAAGGCAACGTTTAGAGGCCGTTCTAACCAAGGGCACGTTCACAATGCGAAAAAAACCTTCTGGTCTCCGTCTGAGTCCGGCTTTGAACTATGAAGTGTGAAAGCGCATTCAGACTGAGTTGTTCTCCTCAGACTATTCACACATGCCCATTAACATGATTTTAAAGAGAAAAGGTTGAAGGTCAAACTCAACCACCATTCTTTGTACGAGTGCCCCCTTTTCTGTTTAAAGCCATTGTGTGTAATAAATGGTTATTTCTTCCTTTATGCGTTGAGAGATGTTTCGGATTATTATTTAAATGTCACAAGACGTTTGATTTATATCGGTTAGCTACACTGAATTAGAGTAACATGTTACAGGTTTCCTCAAGGGCGTCTACAAGATGGCGTCCATTAATCTAACTTGTTTCTCTTTGTCCTGCTCACACATGCAACACCCACTTTGGAAATGATCTGCTAAATGAAAGATTCATTGCTAAAACGTCTGCAGAACTAATTGAGTGAGCATGAAAGAAAGCGTTTTTAGAAAAACAAAGGGTTGGGGTAATATAGGTGCGTCCAAAATCGCATACTGCCTGATTACGCACTACATTTGATGAGGAATAAACTTTGTGACTGTGATTAATACAGTTTCTAAATGAATTTTTTTTGTAGGTTAATTATTTGCATAATGAAAAAAAAAATTTTATTATTTTTGTGAAGCATAATGAAATTCATGGTGTCGGACGAATTTTTGTGTGAAAAATATTTGTGGCACAAAAAAAACCTAACAAAAACAAAAAACACATGTTTGCATTGTTTCTTCAAAACCAGGATCATGTTAAAACTTTGACTTAAGAATCAGATTGATTATAATTCATGAGGCAAAATGTGTGCAGAATGAATTTATGCCTCAAAAGCATTTTATATGTTAGTTTTTATTCAACAGTACCAACAACTAAAAAATATATTTTTGGGGTGAACTGGCCCTTTAAGTAAACTAACAACTTAACTAAACCTATTGCAGCTCAGTCTTAGATCTGCATTTCTTTGCTGACTGCAATCTATAATTAAAGGGTGCGATTAAGACATGTCACACACTGTGTGTATGTATGTTGAAAAAAGAAACGTTGGTCAGGGAAGAGGAGTTTAAATCCTACCCTTTCACAGTACCCTCTCAGTCTGAGTTATGGCTGCCCAGACCTCTTAAGGTCAATCTGTCCCACACACACACTCACAGAGAGCGCCTGACCGCCGAGTTAGGCTGCTTATCAAAGACTCAGCCACTGATTGGTCTATTTGCCAGCGACTTCAACCTTTCAGCAACTCCTGTGCTTGTCTTGGATTTGTCATGCAGTAGGCGGCTGGAGAACATAATGGAGCTGTTTATGTGAAAACGTACGTGTAGATATCTGACAATAGGGTGAAGATAAAACAGGACACTTCATAAACAAGAGAAGATAGCAAATAGTTGAGAGGAAGTAACGTAACTGTGTCAATCGTAGCAAATTCTGTTTAGATTAGCATTAGCCGTTAGCGCAATTGAGCCATAAATAGTAGTAGGAAAAATACCTGTGGTAAATTAACGTTAGCTGTGAAATGTTACTAGAATATGAGTGCTTAGCAACTCAATGTATTTCTAATCAAGTGTGTGTTATAAAACACAGAGTTGAGGTGAGTTGGATTTTTTTGGCAGAGAGTGTGAATATGTAATGAATATTTTTTCCTCCTCTCAGTGAAACCGGAGTCCTATTTTCACAGCTGGTTAAATAATAAGCCTGAGTGCTTCGTCAACTGCGCAGCAATTTGTCTATTAAATCTCAATTATGTAAAAGGCTTTCTGATGTCTGGGCTGCTATCTGTGAAACAGCCAGGCATTACAAATGTTTAACACTAAGAAAATAAACAAAACTGAAGACATTCCAGCAACAGCCAAGCTGTCATAAGTCAGTCTTAATCAAATCTACTTAGATATCTACAGTTTTTGTCAAGATACTCAAAAATATTAGCTAGCTAAGGTATCAACTACTCTACAGAGACATTAGCTAAGCTAATAGCTACCTAGCTACAAGCTACATTATACAATTAGTAAAATTATTAACATTTTGGAGCATTTTGAGTCTTTAGCAAATCTACTTGGTATTTAAGCTACTCAAAAAATATAAGCTATAGCTAAACCTCAAGTACTCTAAAGAGACATTATGTAAGCTGTGCTACCCTGAAGAGAAAGTAGCTAGCAATATGAAAAACAAGTTATAATTGTGTAAATATTTTGATATTTGAACTATTTTGAACTGTCAGTTTTTATCAAACTTGGATATCAATTTTTCGCAAACTACTCAAAAACTAAGCTATACTCTAAAGAGACATTAGCTATAAGCTATGCTACCCTGAAGAGAAAATAGCTAGCTACCTTCCAAGCAACTGCTTTACCAGTTAAATGATAAAGTAAAAAGTTAACAACAATGTAATGTAATACGATGATTAATTTAAACCTTGAGTCTACACAGTACTCAAACTTTAAAGGGATAGTTCACCCAAAACATGTTCCAAACATGTATGACTTTCATCATTCTGTGCAACACAAAGCAAGACATTTTATAGCGAAATGTTTTTGTCCATACAACGTATGTGACTTTCTATCCTCTTTACTGTTCCATAGACCAAAGAAAGTCATATAGGTTTGAAACAATAAATTAGAATGTAATTATTTTTGGGGGGTGACTGTTTTGTCAAATGGTGTGGTTGATTGAAGCCCAGCAGGTCTTTCTTAGCATGCACAGTATGATGTACATCAACAAATACACAATTAATGTCTCATTTGTCTAATTCACTCATAGATTGGGTTTCAGTGAAAACCCCCACCTCGTCTCTGCAGGCATCTATCCTGGCATTTGATCTACAGTCACACTGTGTTGGTTTAAGCATATATCACTGCCATGGTTCCTCAGCACCGGAGGCCTGTTGTTCCTGACCCGTTCTTTAGCTTATAGAGCAGGCATAGTTCTGTCATCTCCTCCCCGTGTGGTACTAAAGGCCCAAATATAAGTGTGTGTTCAGACACAAATTTCTGTGAAAGACTGTCAACTCAAATCTGCAGACTGGTTCTGACATTAGGCAACTAGCGTCAACTTCTCCAGACTGTAAATTGCTGCAATAATCTGTCCAAAATTAATGTATTCCAGCCTTAAGGTGATCTGAGGGGTTGATATACGGTTGCAAGTAAAAATCCTTTTTTATTGCAAATTCAGTCGCTAGAGAGTACTAGCACATCGTCAACAAGAACACACTTATTGATGTCAAATTAGGGTAATCCTAAAATAACTGTTTTTAAGGAGACTTGTATGGTCAGAATTTGAGCTGCTTGATTTATAGCACCAATGGAGTGTGAAACGACCACCGTCCACCGGCATTAATCCAGAGCTTCAGTCATAAAAGCAACTGAGAGATGTTGAGAGGAAAAGCCAGAGAGTGGGTTTAAAAGGGCAAAGCCCTAATCTTTCGAGACAGGACGTGTGTCACGGGCTTCTGTAGATCGGCTTTGCTTTATTGTTGGCTATAAACTCTTGATGATCTTTGGGCCTGTGCGTTCCTCATAAAATGTCATTTAGATCCCTTAGGAATGCAGGGAGCGGGTCAGTGTGTGGGTTTTCCCTCCTCCCCTCTCGGCCTAAAGGTAAGAAGACACCTTTGAGTAAGACAGCTTTACAACCCCCGCCCTCATTCCAGAAAGCTTGGCTTTAAGCTGTCTCATGGATTCCATTCCTGTTTATCCTAGCGGTATGTCAGCCTCCACTGATCCAGAACCGGGAGAGAGAGTGTTTGTGCCGCATGCGCGCTTGAAGAAAACACCAATTGGCTCAGATTGTTTACCTCCACGCATTGTTGCGTTACTTTGTGTGTTCGTCAACGTCTGGTCTTGCTTGGCTGAGCCAGAGGCCATTACATGCAGTGTGGCTTTCCCACATTCAAGTTTGTGGTGCGGAAGGTGTTGAATGTGAACAAATTGAAGGAACATTCTGGGTTCAGTAGAAGCTAAAGTGTTAGTTCAGCCAAAAATGACAATTCTGTAATTAATTACTCACCCTCATGTCGTTCAAAACCCATAAGACCTCCATTCATCTTTGAAATTAAGATTGAACCACTGATTCAACCACTGATACTACCTTTCTGGGTCTTGAATGTGTTGGTTACATTGCTGTCTATGCAGAGTCAGAAAGCTCTTGGATTTCATCAAAAATAACTTAACTTGTGTTCCGGAGATGAATGAAGGTCTTATTTTACGATGTGAAGGTGAGTAATTATAATGACAGAATTTTCATATTTGGGTCAACTATCCCTTTAAGCTAAATAAACAGCATTTATGGCACAAGGTTGATTACAACACAATTAATTTACTCTTTTTCTTTAATAACAATTTGGGTTACAGTGCAAATTTTACACTTAAAATCAATGGGACAAATCCTGATTTTATTTAACTAAGTACATTGTGGTTCAATCTTTTTGTAAAAAACTACCCATAATGCAACACATTTTTCCATCAGTAGTGTGCTATAATAAGTTGTTGTCACATTACTTTATCACGTTGTATTTTTATTTTAGCATGTGGTGTCCCAACACACTTGATTCGATAATTATTTGATTCGATTCAAACTATTTTACATTTTGGCGGCAAATTCGCAACTATTTTATGTTTTAGTAAATTGAAGGGGAATTTTAATACTTTCACACAATCTAATTCATATATTTTAATAAAAAATAATACATAAAATTGTACGAATTCATATGAAATTGGCCACTCGTAAAATAGTTACCTTTTCCCATGAGATTGGATTGGGTTTTAAATCTTGGAAATTAAATGTTGCTATTTTGTGTTTAATGCAATTTTGCGTTTAGCACAAATTTGTGTAGAAAAAATGGCAGTCGAATGAATGATGATTGAAAAAAAATAAAATAAACTTGGCCTACATTACGATATATTTTGAGACAGTTATTGTTCGCAGTTTGCTCTATTGTACATATTTTGGCAAATACATATATTAATTCATCCATGTATTCCAAACACATTACATTTGCAAAGTGTGCACAGTTCACATATGTACTGCAAAAATTTTATAGTTATATCAAATTTGATAATTTTATACTGGCACAACATAAAGCTATAAACCATATAACGCTAAAATGACTGTTAAAACAATGGCTAGTGTTTTTATATTAAAAAAAATTATATAAGCTTCATGTTTCCCTCACTCTGTATTTACACTACAAGTTCTTCAGAGTGCTTTTTTCACAAAAATAAATAAATAAATGAGGTATTATAAATATTTTTTTTTGTGGGAAAACAATCAACATTCTGTTCTTGAGATAATCTGCCAACATTAAAAATATTGTGATGCATGGAGCCATAAGGCCTTAGGAGCCCGTCCAAAGATCTCGCTATCCCTTTGCTTTTAGAGTCAAATCGAACATGAGTGCATGTCTTCAGATGTTTATATTATATAGTTAGACGTCCAGACCCTTCTGCGCACTGCTCGGTTTGTTCAGGTTTTGATTAGCTAACGGTGACAGGGAATTTTCCTCATCTCAGGAATGGAAAACAGGGAGTATGTCATCAGCAGGAGCTAAATGGTGATGTTATCTTGATCATTTGTCCGAAATTGTGCAGGCAGGGAGTATGTCTGTATGTTTTTACCCTCATTCATCAATCTTTAGGGTCATATTGGAACATTTTTATGCATCAGATATGATAAAAAACGTAAAAAGAGCCTTCACTTTTTGTTTGACTGTTACATGAGGCTTCACAGAAGCATATACATTCTTCAGACTAAGTAAATGTGGTTTGTTTAATGTGGTTGGTGACGCCATGCTTTCTCTACCTATACCCTGTGCAACACAGTAGCCTTAAAACCCAGTCAGTGCCTACTTCGACAGCATTTTTGGGTGGCCGATTAACAAATGTAAATTGATGTAAATTCTTTCAATGAGAGTTTACTGAGCATTTCCATTTGAATACATCACTGTTTGCTTCATTACTTTGGTCAAAACGATGTAACACCAAACAGTATTAAATATCAGTTAATGCATCAAAGTGTAGATTAGCCATTAAGTAAGAAATTAAATTAAGATGGGGAAGTCGTGGCCTAATGATTAGAGAGTCGGACTCATAATCCAAAGGATGCGAGTTTGAGTCTCGGGCCGGCAGGAATTGTAGGTGGGGGGAGTGAATGTACAGCGATCTCTACACCCTCAATACCATGAAGAGGTGCCCTTGAGCAAGACACTGAACCCAGCAGAGCACGACTTCCGAGTATGGGTCACCATACTTGGCTGTATGTCACGTAAAAAAAAAAAAAAAAAAGTAATGAGCTTAGTCTTAGAGTTCTGGAAATCTCATCCTGTTGGGTTAGGATTTTAGTGCCCAGTTGTGTAAAAAAAGTTAAAGGAGTAGTTAACCCAAAATTGAACATTTGCTGGCACTGTACCTCAGGTAATCCAAGATTTAGATGAGTTTGTTTCTTTATGAAATTTGGAGAAATTTAGCATTGTCACTTGCTCACCAGTTGATCCTTTGCAGTGAATGGGTGCCGTCAGAATGAGAGTCCAAACAGCTGCTAAAAAAAAATCACATTAATCCACACCACTCCAGTACACCAGTTAACATCTTGTGAATTGAAAAGCTGCATGTTTGTAAGAATCAAATTCATAATTAAGGATTTGGGAACTTTTAACCATGGCCAATATGAGTCTGTAATCCATAATAACGCTTCCTCCAGAAGAAGCAGTATTATGAATTATTCTCTTGTGTTTTAGCCATAAGCATTGGTTTGAAGTTAAAAACGTCTTATTGATGGATTTTTTACTTACAAACATGCAGCTTTTAGCTTCATAATTGATAGACTGGAGTGGTGTCGATTACTTTTGGATTATTGTGATGTTTTTATCAGCTGTTTGGACTCTCGTTCTGACGGTACCCATTCACAGCAGAGGATCCATTGGTGAGCAACTAATGTAATGCTACATTTGTCCAAATCTGTTCTGATGAAGAAGCATACTTACATCTTGGATGACCAGAGGGTGAGTACATTTTCAGCAACTTTTCATTTTTGAATGAACTATTCCTTTAAGTAAACCCAATTGTATCTCCAAAGGTGATTTTAACATTAACGGTCAGTTTTTTTGCAACTAGCTCCAAAGCTGTTGAAACAAGAGCATTTTTGTTTTTGCCTTCTATAAGAACTTTGTCGGCCACTTTATGGGTCACAGCAACATTTAAGCCAATTCTAATACATTCTAATAATAAAAAATCTGTAGCAATGTAACATGATCACCACATTCTTCTGTCATTTAGATTGAACATTTTAGGTTTAAATAGGAATGTTTTGTTTTTAATCTAGTTTCCTCTTCATTGTATGGTAGATTGGAAAGCTGTCTTGAGGATTTTGATTTGTCTACAGCCCAGCTGAGACTTTTTACATGTGATGTTTCCTACTCGAGGGGTCAATCTACTGCTGTAGCTTAATGGAGGGAGATCCCACGGGCCGTCAATCAGATCTAACGAGCCTTCCATTAAAACCCATAGTCAGATTTGAAATAGAGCATTCTGGGATACTCCAGACATGACGAGGTCATCAGCGCTGGCCCCAGGAGGTTTGCTGGAGAGACGCTGAGAGGTTTCTAGTGAGAGTGCAGGTCATCCTGAACATGTATTCAATTCATATAATTTAGTGGATCTGTTCTGGTTTTTATTGTTTGTATTTTTAACTTGGTTTTACACACATGCGGACAGCTGCAGGACTACAACTGACTGATTGATTGAAATCGCTTTAGATTTGACAGGAAACGATAGCAAATTAAATTGGGAAACAATGTTACATATTTTTAAACTTGCAACAAGAAATGTATGACCCTCGGGGAATCATTCAACCAAGTGCATTATGGGTCAGTCTGAAAGTGAAAAAAAACATCCTTAGTATGACAATAAATGTTCACGCAGACCGTAATATACTAGTGCATTAACACATTTGTTTATTATAAGGTGTTTGATTACGCACTCTCAAACTGTAGCTAAACTCACAAACCAATTTGTACTTTTTTATACAATTTTTGTGCTGCTTTTATGTTATTCCAACCTTTATGCTGCTTTCCCCCCCCCAGAAATATATATATATATATTTTTTATTTTTTTACAAATACTTGTACTTCATGCGAAATCACAAACTTGTAAAATCATGTTTTATTGGTTGCTTTGTTTTTAGTTTGGTAGTGTTGTTTTGTCATGTTTTTATAGTATTTATTAATATTTAGAATTAGCTTTTATGTTTGTTTATATTTTGAGTTTTCAATTTAACTTCAGTTTCTGTTTTCTGTCATTTAGATGTGCTTTTTGTTTTTCTATTTTATTAATTTTATTTGTTTTTTGAAACATTTCTATTTATTTTATTTTATTTTATTTTTAGTACTTCAACTGAAATGTACCTTATTACCGTTGGTTGCCATGGCAACAATACAAAAAAAGGCTAATTTTAAATTAAATTTAGTTTACGTTTTGGTAACTTGGTCCAAAGTGTGTTTTGATTTATTTTTAGTAGTTTCAATGCTTAATTATTTTGTTGGCAATACAATATTTCTTATTTTTCATCTAATATTTAGATTAGTTATTTTTATGCTTGTTTAATAACAACTGAAATTCGATGTCCAGTTTACATGTAATTTTGCACAGTCCGATTCACTAATGATTGAAAAAAGAGATAATAGTGGCCTGTGTTACTTTAGCGCATTGCATTGTGGGAAACATTATTCTTCAAAGTTTGCTCTTTTGTA
>CM049815.1:12943881-12976381 GCA_027422405.1 Ptychobarbus kaznakovi
CTGCAGTTACTTTTTTAATGCAAGTGTGTGCATTCATACAAATAAGGTATACATTTTTTATTTGAATGTTTTATGCATTTTTATCTGTGATTTGAATCAATTAAGTGAAGCTTGATTATGTTATTTTATGTGCATTTTATGTATATTTCGTGCATTTTTATATGTGAACATTTGAGTTAATTAGTTATATAGCTTCTGTTATTTTATTTTAATGCATGTGTTTTCTGTTATTATTTGAGTTTAGTTGTAGCTTCTTTTTTATTATTTATTTTTACATTTTATTTTATTTTATTTACATTTACATTTATGCATTTATCAGACGCTTTTATCCAAAGCGACTTACAGAGCATTCAGGTTATACATTTTTTTATCAGTATGTGTGTTTCCTGGGAATCGAACCCACAACCTTTGCGCTGCTAACGCAATGCTCTACCACTGAGCCACATTTATTTATTTTATTTTATGTGCTTTTTTGTGAATTTTTCTATGTGGATATTTGAGCTAGTTAGATGTAGCTTCTGTTATTTAATTTTATTTAATTACATGTTATTTTATTTTATGCATATGTGTTTTTTATTTGAGTTTAGTTGTAGCTTATTTTTATTATTTGTGTATTTGTTTTTATTCAATGCATTTTTATTTGTGAGCTTTTGAGTGAATTAAGTGTAATTTGTTTATTAAGTGTTCCTGTGGCTCAGTGGTAGAGCATTGCATTAGCAGCGCTGAAGGTTGTGGGTTCGATTCCCAGGAAACACACATACTGACAAAAAAATGTATATCCTGAATGCACTGTAAGTCGCTTTGGATAAAAGCGTCTGCTAAATGCGTAAATGTATATGTGATTTGATTTGCATTTCCAGACAGAGCATTTTAATTAGTTTGTAGCTTCTTTAAAAAAAAAAAAATTAATGCATGTGAACTTTTGTGTGAGCATTTGAGTTTAGTTGTAGCTTCTATTTATTTCATTGTATTTTATTTTAGGCATGCTCATTTTTGTGAGAGCAGTTGAGTTGATTTGTTGTAGTTGCCAATTTTAATTTAATTTAGAATTAAAATGTATACATATGACGTGTGATTTAAGTAGCATCTAACTTTCCAAAGATTTCAATATTGTTGATCTAGCTTGTAGCCTTATTCCTTCTTTTAAAGTCCTCGCAAATCTTCTGACCTGGACTTGGCCTCCATCGTTCACTATTTTTCTGATTTCTCAAATCGCTTTACACCATTAAGACCGATCGGTCTCTGATTATAATAGCTCTACCATGAGGATCTACACCTGATATTGACGTTAACCCCGTTAAATCTAAAGTGTCTCCTCTTCCTGTTTAGCTTTGAGGGTCGTAAGTTCAAGTAGGTTTGCTAAGTGTGAACGCAGCAGAGAGTTCAGATGCTCTTGATTAGCCTGACATCACATCATTGCACTTAAGTAGGAAAACGGCAGAGCTGATGTTAAAAACTAATACTCCCAGACTGCATTCGGAGCTGCTTTATAGCCCCACTTGTTTCCTCTTCTCAGCAAAGCTATATATCTTACCGAAATAGTTGTCAATGCCGCCCACTCAAGCCTTGATGACCGGTTTATTTGGGATTTGGAAATCAGCTCTGGACTGATTCGGGCTCCAGTCAGCTCTTTTTAAGGCAGATATCTCCCAAAACGTCATGTAGCGCGCTAGCACGTCAACATGTTCCAGCTTCGCTAACAATTAACGTCAAGCTGATGTTTAATTCAGAGCGTTGTGTTTTTAAAATCTTGTTTTTTCAGGGTGTGATGAACCCAGTGGAGTTGTGGGTGTAGAAGCAGCTGGAACAAAGGAAACAATGTTTCCAAATTACTGATGTTTAATTGTGAGGCAAAGGTCTGTTTATGTTGGCTAGCATATTAGCATCGGGAAAGATGTTATGCTAAATCTACCCTCATGAAAATTAGCCATGGTTTTATTATAGTAAAAGTGTAGTAACCATGTTTTTTTTGACCGGTTAATCACAGTTTGCACTGTTTTACTACAAATACCATGGTAAAACTAAGGTTAGTGTAGCAAAATCATGGTTAATTTGTGGTTACTATGGGTTAACCAAGTTTTTTGGTTTTATTTGTTGTAAAAATATGGTTCATTTTCATAAGGGTACAGTAGCTCTGGCAAACCAGTTTGAACCCAAGGGCTTTTGAAGTGTGGATTTTACCGTGGTAAACATGAGGTAACTGTGCCGCAGAATGTGCTTGCTTGTTCTCTGTTGAGTGTGATGGAGCAGAGAGGATTATGGGAGTGCCTGCGTTCGCTCAGGCGTGTCTGTATGCAGTGATCTGGGTGCTATGAGATGAGGGTGAACAGGCGCTGATCTGTTTTACGCCACTCCACACGTAGCACACACAATACGGCTTCTGTCTGCCACATCTATTCATCTCTGAAGGCATTTCCCTGCTAACTGTTAACGCTCCTGCTAACACGTAAACATCTCATAACCGGGGGGAAGTTTATGCAGTTGATGTGATGACATTATGATTGCTCTGGACAGTATTTACCTTTTCTGAAAAGGAAGATGGAAAATTCATTGTCAGCTTTCAAGGGTGTTCTTAGTGGTTGCTAGGGTGTTGCTATGTGGTTGTTAAGGTGGTTGCCAAGGTGTTGTTATGCGGTTGCTGTTGTGTTTTGGGTGGTTACTAGAGTATTACTATATGGTTGCTATGATTGCTGCCAGAGTGTTGCATTCTGGTTGCTAAGGTTTTCTTGGTGGTTGCTAGGGTGTTGCTATGTGGTTGTTAGGATGCTCTGGGTGGTTGCAAAGTGTTCAGAGTGTTTTTTTGCATGCTGCTATGGTAGTTGCTAGAGCGTATTGGGTGGTTGCCAGGGTGTTGTTGTGTGGTTGCTAGGGCGTGCTGGGTGGTTGCTAGGGTGTTGCTAGGAGGCTCTGGGTGGTTGCAAAGGGTTCAGAGTGTTTTTTAGCATGTTGCTATGGTAGTGCTAGAATGTACTGGGTGGTTGCCAGGGTGTTGCTGTAGTTGCTAGGATGTTGTGGGTGGTTGCCAGGGTGTTGCTAAGTGGCTGCTAGGTGTGTGGTTGCTGGTTTTAAGTTCAAAAAGCCTATACAATAATTGTGATTTTTTTTAGAATGATTTATATTGAGGTTTATATACTTAAACATTAATTAAAAAAAATCCAGATAAGAATTTTTCCAGAATTTTTTTTCTGATTTACTGATTCCAAAGTACATGACAACAATTGTAATAGTAACAAAAATCCATTACATTACCCATTTTAGGTAATATAATCAAACTATTTTAGATTACTTTTGACCTAACTCATTTATCACATTGATTTAAATAGGATAATCTTGTGCCATATTGATATAAACATTCAAAGAGTAAGAAAATATATTATATTCATTGTTATTAAAAACACCAACAGCATTAAACATGATATTATGTCAAGGTTTCCAAAATTGTGGTTCATGAAGGAACCAATAATAAAATCAATGAAAATAAAACACTTACTTAAAATATATATATTTTTTTATTTGTTTAATGCTAGTTTATTATTTTTATTGTGTATATTTTTTATATTTATATATGTAATTATATAAGAGTAACTTTAAGAGTAACTGTAGTCTGATTCAGAGTATTTTAAAATGTAATGTAATATAATTACAAGTACTTTAATTTTGTTTACCTGATTATGTAACCCAGATTATGTAATCAGTTACTACCCAGTTATATATATATATATATATCACATCAAAATGTTCTTTGTGGTTAGTTTTGACAATATATCATGTTGTAACCTGACACACACACACACACACACACACACACACACACACACACACACACACACACACACACACACACACACACACACACACACACACACACACACACACACACACACACACACACACACACACACACACACACACACACACACACACACACACACACACACACACACACACACACACACACACACACACACACACACACACACACACACACACACACACACACACTAGTTTTCCTCTAGTCTGGAGAGGTTGTTGTTTATGCAAAAAGATGATCTGTGTAATGCAAACAAGTCTCAGGAAACCACCTGTAGATAGAATCAATAACTGATGTCATTTTTGAGTGTTGCAGATTTGTAAAATAACACAGAAATAAACATGCTGGTAGACATATGTGTTGGATCAGGGTCTGAGAAACACTCCTTCAGAAGTAGATTACATTAAAAACCTGAGGCCTGCAAAGCTTACAGTCTGTTCGCTTTTACACCTTTAGAGTTTTGAATATTTCACAGAGGCTGAACGCTTGGGAATAACTTATTTCTGGATTTCTTGATATGGTTTTTGTCTTTTAGATCCTAGAGACAGCTTTGAGAGTGATCCAGGAGTGATTGTCAAGGGTCTGGCTCATGGATTCATGGCTCTGTCTCAAGTTCAGTGTTCATTCAACCTCTCGGCTTTTCTCTTTGTGAGAACATTGATGTTTGGGGAGCGGCAGACTGAACTCTCGACCTCTCTTTTTCTTGCAATTCATCAATGACAATTACATGTCTATGACAATGAAGGTCTAGTTTAAAATATGTGCCAAGCTTGTAGTAATGTACTTACAGGAAAAAGAAAACTTTACAGCCTGTTTTAATTACTCTGAATGTCTCTTGTGTAACCATGAAGTTAAAAGTAATAACAATTTTCTTACACATTGAAAACACTACCGGTCTTGTTCTAGGCGCTTTCCCAGTTTGAAGTTAAAAGAGCCCATCAAAATGAGTTTGAGTGCTTCTCTTTAGATTCATTATTAATAATAGTGGGTAAAAAAAATAATATATTTTTTTAATAATTTGCTTTAGTTTCTAACCATGAAATAAAAAGTAATAACATATTTTTGTAATTTAAAAAAAATATATAAAAAAAATTGTGCCAAATATGCTGTTCAAGATACGTTTGCTTTCAAATATTATAAATTAATAGTTCATAAATACTATTAAGTTTCTGTAATTAAAATACAACATTAAAAGTTATTTTAATAACATTAAAATATAAAACTTTAATACAATATGTTATGTAAAATATAACATTTCACTTTCTGAAATAATCTACTAAACCTTCTTTAAAATGATCTGATATTTTAATGCAAGCTTGACCTTTTTTAACCTGGATGTTTCAAGATTAGTCAGACAAAAAATAGATAAAAAAATGAATAAATAATTATTTTTCATTTTGTCATGGGCCGTTGTATCACTTTAATATTTTGGACTTTGTCACACAAAAATATTAAAAGTAATTTTAATTAATTACTTAAAAATGCATTTATGATAGAAAATATGTATTAAAGTCATTGCTTGAATGAATTGCTTTCTTATTGTGTTTTTGAATAGATGTTCACCGGTCTTACCGGCAGCATAACTGTTCTGATCCTTCAGCATCAAACCAGAACAAAACCAGCCTGGAATATTTTGTTTTCATAAATAGTGTTCCTGAGTTTTCTGATATACATTTCTCCAGCTGGATCTCTCCGAGGACACTACAATTATCGCTCACAACTAACTAACCATCATCACAAATACATTTCTGCTTCTTTGAGAACATGCGGTCCTTCCTGCTCATGACACATTGGAAAAGCAAACATTCAGCGCCTGACAATCATCTCATGATCCGACTCTCATTTACATTAAATCGCACATATGAGAGTCTAATCATTCAGTATTTCTTATGTTTTGCGTCCCAGACGACGTATATGTCAGAACGGTGTTTTTGGTCCCTCTCTGAGTAATGCCAGCTAAAACAGCAGGATCCAACAAACCCATAAAAAAGTATTCAATGTTGATGGCGGAGACCTGAGAAGTTCTCGATCTCCAGAGTGGATGGACAGACCTTTTCTCCGAGCTGCAGCTGGCAGCGGCGGGATCGTTGATTTGAGCTCCCACTAAATCCCCTCTCTTGGGATACAGTCCGGCTCTGTTCCCCTCTCCGGTCTTCCACGCACAGATGACCACGTGCACTGTAGCGTAAACTACACTGGATGTAGTTTCACTGTTTAAGTTGGCAGCGTGGAAGAAACCTGTCTGCTGACTCCCTCAGGAAAGCCCACCTAAGAGTCGAGAAAAAAAGAGAAGCATCCGCATAAAACAGTGATTTGAGAAACTCCTGCAATGATGGGAATATTTCAGCTTAGACCTGCTGGTTTTGAGCTAGCTGTCAACACTATCAATAGCGACACCTGTTTCACGCATCTTGCACCTGCCACATGGGAGCATCGTATATGTGCTTGCTTAGCATTTCAGCAAATATGTCTACTTCCATACTATATTGTAGGCAAAAATAAATTATGTGAGCTGAGTAGTATGTCAGAATTCGTAGTATTCATCAAACAGTAGGCGAAAAGCTCCCAGAAGTCCTTCTGGTATAATTCTGAAGTGTGCATCTGATGGACACTTTTCTATCGCTAATAAAGGCCTCCTGAAGAGAATCCATGCATTTTTGTAAGAAAGATATCCATATTTAAAACTTTATAAACCGTAATCTCTAGCTTCCGCTAACTGTCGTACTCATGTTCACTAGAGAGGGGTGTTCCAGCGGATGACGTAGACGTAGTGTTGGCTCCGGTGAGAATATGCTATAGTTTCATCAGAACCAAGTTTTGTTTACTGCAAAGGAAAACCAGTCTCCTCTTGTATATGCTTATAACTGAAATCTTCGGCATTTGTCTTTACAAAGCCTTGCTTTATACTAGTTCGTCACCGGTGTTTTGTTTTGCTTTCTACTCTGCGCTTCCGCTTTTGTCACTTCTCAACGCTACACCTAAGTCCTACGTCATCCGCTGGAACGCCGCTCTCTCGTGAACATGTGTACGACAGTTAGCTGAAGCTAGAGATTACGGTTTAAAAAGTTTTGAATATGGACATTTTTCCTACACTAATGCATCACTTTGCTTTAGAAGGCCATTATTAACCTTCCGGAGCCGTGTGGAGCACTTTTTATGATGGATGGATGCACTTTTTTGCTATGTTTAATGTTGTCATCCATTCACTGCCATTATAAAGCTTGGAAGAATATAGAGTTTTTCAAATATAACTCCGATTGTATTTGTCTGAAAAGTCATATGGAAGTGAAGGCTTAAGGGTGAGTAAATTATGGGGTGATTTTCATTTTTTAGGTGAAATATTTTTTTAGGAACATATTTTTTCTTAAGGATGTGTGAACATTAACAAAATTTTGGCTAAATTTGGTGTGGGCAAAAAAATGTGACAGTACCTTAATACAACAAATTCAATACTGACAAATGTTAGTGATAAACATTTTATTAACCTTATTAAGTATTAGCAGTTGTGTACAATGATTTGTAAGAATTTTAAGAATTTTTAGATAAAGAAAAAATTGCAGTTAAGAAGAATTTATTCTTAAGAATGTTTTATATAACGGGGTCCCTATGGGGACATGGTGATAGATAAATATGACATGGAGGGGAAAATTATATTTGAAAAATATACACAAAAGTATTGTATTTGCCCAAGAAACTTCTTTTTCGCTTGCAGAAGCATTAAAATGTTGTTTGTCTTCCCACATCATAACATTTCCATATCAAAAGGTTTGCCAGCATTTGCACATTTTTGAGGGAGTGCAATTTTTTTTTACAAGAGAATACGAAATCTTAAAAATATTCATATTTAGGGGGCTTCGTATTATATGACTAATCCTTAGTGGACCGTGGTGGTCTCCCCGCTGTAACGTGTTACCTATACGATGTTAAATCCTGACTCGGCTATGTTGTTCTTGGACTTACAGATATCCGCAGAAAGCTAAAGTAATTTCTAAAGGACTCTATACATAGTTCTTGGTGTTCTGGAGATGTTCTGACAGCTTGTGGTCCTCTGTCTCCTGTGAAAACGGTTCGGCGGAGGGCACATTTTTCCTATGCGCTCCATGTGAGAGATGTCAGCCTATTTTTGGGCCTCCTCCTGCCTCCCCAAATCCATCTCTCCCCAGAGTGTCTGAGCCTCTTTCCCAGAGAAAACCAGCGTGCGTTTGCAAGAATATCTTTCTTGATGAGTTCGTGCCCATGGAAAAGTGGCCATCTTTTGCATATTCCCATAAACCAGACACATATGAGCAAGTGCATCCATCAGACTTTACCTCTGTAATGTATAAGAGCTGAACGTTTGAAGGGTGGGTTAATCTTAGTCACTTAAAGGTTTAAAAAGATTTACCATCCCTATAATATCTGGTCTGCTGAAAATGCTTAAATTAAGCCTTCGGAATAAATAATTTATAGCTGTTTTGTGAGTCGTATCCAATCTCTGTTGACTCGAAGCCAGTGTGAAGGTGGTGAGATATTTTATGTTGCTGTAGAAATGAGAACCGCCTCTTTTTGTGTTTAAGATTTCGTCTCCACAACTGCAACGTAAATATATCACTATGAATCACTCGGATTTGTGCTAATCAAAAGATTCGGCTCTGTATTTTCTCAAAGGAGGCGAACCATGGACGCACTCCAAGGCTACATCTGTTCTGGAGAGACTCCAAGGTGAGTTCGTTCATGTAGGTATGCTAGTCCAAAACAGTGTTTTGTATCAAACTCCTGAATAGATACAGAATATTACACTCCTCGTTAGCAGTGATTATGAAAGCTAGCATCGTATTACTGTTGCGATAGAGATTTTAATGAATTTTGGCATGTAATTTGCTGTAAATCGTTTGTACTTTGGGGACATGAGTGATATCTTCAACCATGTGGTTTAGTGTACTGCTTATTTTCCATCCGATCAGACATGATTTTTATCTGGCAGATATTAAAACAGGAACGGGAACACCCTGGCAACCAATCTGAAGACCCTAGCAATGACCTAAACCATCAGAGCACCTTAGCAAATACATAACCATGTGTCACTTACTTGATTCTGCATTATTCTACTTTGAAATGCACGTTCTGTTGTGGAATGTCTCTGTGTGATTCTGGCCACTGACAGTTTACTCAATAGGATCAACACCCCGGGTTGCCAGTTGGTGGAAAACTCAGCGTATTGCAGCCATGGAAGTTAGAGATCGCAGATTCTACCCGACCTAAAAAACATCACCATCCATTTAAAAAGCTCCGTGGCCAGATGAATAATAATACACAAATCAATCAATGTAGAATCCTATAGTTTAAGGCTCATCACTTAAGCTCTTTGCACACTGAGTCTGACATTTTTGTCTGAACTTTTTGCACATTAAAAAATAAATATAACCTCATGTTGTGTCATTCACGTTTAAGTCTGTGAAACTTTCGTACGTCAAATTTTTTTTCCAACCAAGTCCAATTTTCTGCGCTTTTGCATCCGTAGCAAGCATTTTGATAGGAAAGGATGAAAAAAATGAAAGAATGCATATGAAAATTTCAGACTCAGTTTGCAAGAGCCTTTAATAAAGGTACCATCATATTTACCATTGTTCTGTGCGTTTTCAAGGGCTAAACCTCCCCCTCTTCCTCAGATTCAATTGACACACACTAGGGGTTGCACAGACTAATCGACTAGTCGACTTCAGTGCTCTGCCATGACACTTTACGCTTGAAGTCGACTAGTCGCTGGTCCTAGAGGTGCAAGCACAATAGGATAATAAATTCACATTTACGCTCCATTTCCAAACAGTTAAAATGAATGTGCACTCCACAAGACATGTGTGATTATATTACTGACAGAATGCAGGTTTAAAACAGCTTATTGTGACAGGTAAGTTAATCACGTTCTAATATAAATGCGCTGCTGCACTGTAACGCACACACATAATGAGCACGCACATAGGTACAGACAGTAGCGCATACATAAATCATCAGCGCGGAAAAGTATTCAGCGCGGAAATGTAGTTTCTGTGATTTCTGTGATTTTCAATAAAATAGATTAGAAACTGAAAAGTTCAAGCATATATTTCTTAATAACTAAATCCTACAGCTTCACTACTAGTAGAGAGATGTAGATTTAATTCACACACGCAATGCTCTCACTAATGCATTCATTCATATGAATGTAATCTTTACTGTATACTTATCTGTATCTATTTATAAAGAACTGATACAAATAAGCTGTTATAGGTGCAATAGTCATGTGGGCAGCACTGTGTCATATTTCATAGCTGTGCACAAGATGTTTGTCACAGCTCCAACTTATTTGTTCATTAATGACGTCATCAGCGACTAATCGACTTCGACTCGACTTTCATCACATAAAAGTCGACTTTTATGAAAAGCTGCCGCTAACGCTACACGATGCTAACGCTTCCCGTTAGCATCACAGCTGCCGCAAACACAGCTAATACCCTATTCACACACATTTACCATTGTTTCATTGTTACTTGCTTTAATGGCCGATTTGTGTCTACCTTTGAGTGCAGGTGAGGACACGTTCGAGATCCATGAGCTGCTTGGGAAGCGGGCCCAGATGAGGGAGCGGAGAGCAACGCTGGAAACATCCCGGGCTGACACTCACAAGTCCGGGGTAAGCATGCAGCGCACTGCTAACACTCCCACCACCTCTACTCCGTGTGTTTCTCTGCACAGGCCACGTGCACCCGGGACGTGATCTTCCCAGATGTCCTTCACTCCGGCGCCGGGAAAGTTTCGTATCAGTTACAAAATATTATTACTTGCCTATAAGGCCCTAAATGGTTTAGCTCCTGCGTAGCTAATTAAACTTCTATCACGCTACAATCCAACCCGCTCCCTAAGGTCGCAAAACTTTGGACTCTTGGTAATACCTAGAATAGCAAAGTCCACTAAAGGAGGTAGAACTTTTTCATATTTGGCTCCCAAATTCTGGAATAACCTTCCTGATAATGTTCGGGGTTCAGACACACTCTCTCTATTTAAATCTAGACTAAAGACATCTAGACTAGACTAATCTCTTTAGCCAAGCATTCATATAATGCATCTCATAATCTTGTACTGCAGTTATATCTGATCAAATGCACGTTATTATGCTTTAGCTTGGGTTGAACAAATAATTTTTGCTTGAATGGAACAACTGCTACGCTAATTATATCTCTATTTGTTTCTGTTTCTGCCAGGAATTACACAAGCTTCAGTCTGGATCCAACCCTTAAATTATCTGAGATGACCGAACACCTGAGAAGAGGTGATGCCAACCCCTCAGAGGACCTCAGATTAAGCCAACCATCAGCGATTATACTGAATTAACCAAATTTTGCCATAAGTTAAATATATTAAGTTTCTTCTATATATAAATCTATTGTAGAAACTCAATTTACTGTAAATCTGCTTTGAAACGATTGTATCGTAAAAAGCGCTATACAAATAATCTTGAATCTAATTAAATTGAAATTGAATTGAAAGTTTTGCATAGAAACCACTACTCACATTTTGTTAAATTTTGCTCATTTATTATGAAAACATTGCGAGAGATTACTCCCACTCAAAAAAGTATCTGAATATACTCACAAGCCTTCCCTTCATTCCATTAGTAACTTGTGAGTTTGTTTAATATCAAACTCATTAGCAGTGTTTACGAAGGCTAGCATTGTATTACTGTTGCATTATGGATTTTAACTCATTCTGACGTGTAATTTGTCAAACCATTAGTGCTATAGACATGAAGGATACCACAAACCATGCAGATTTAGTTTCTAAGTGATCAGACTTATAATTATTCTGATTTTTTTTATCTGGCAGATGACAAAATGGGAACTGTAATATCTAGTGACCAATCTAGACCCTTAGCAACGGCTTAAACAACCAGAACACCTTAGCAACTGTCTAACAAAGCTTTGGTAATCAGAAAGTAAAAAATATGTTGAAAATGCATAAGTTTCATTTCACAAAAACATTGCGAGATATTCCTCCCACTCCTATAAGTGCATGAATATACTCACAAACCTTCCCTTGATCCCATTAGAAACTTAAGACTGGTAAAAGCTGCTTTTTGGACCCGTTTTCATTTTTCCGTTTGCCTTTTATCTGCCTTTTTGCAGCTCAAGTACATTTACGTCAACAAATGCAGCTCCATTCCTCATGTTTTTCTCAACAGCATTATGTTCCCGCTTCAGGAAAGATCTGCTGATAGCAGATCGGATATGTAATGTAGCAAAACGGCTCCTTTGCGTAAACTTCACCGCTGGAATGCGTTCAGAGCCGAGGCCGCTGATACACGCACTACTTAGAAGTCTGAAGCTGTACAGAAACACATCGTCCTGGCATTGTTCTTACAGAGCCAGACCCACCTGATGGATCTGAGCTGGAGCTGTCTGACTGCAAAACTTATTGGACAGACCACGGAAATAAAATCTCTCTCATAAAGCTGTAGCAGTAAGATCATGTGTGAGAGAAAATAGCTGACAGACTTGACGATTAATGACCTCGTAATGGATGTATATTACAGTGCCGGAAATGGTTCTTAAATTTGACTGATCTTGAGGTAATTTCTCAGCAGGATTCATGCACTTGGCTCTCCATCAGGCCCCTTAGAACCTAATTTTCAGTGCTTGCAGATGTATTGGACGTGTTCTTAAATCTGCAGCGTTCATTAGTGTGTTGTGTCTTTATCTGCATACACAGCTGTGTTGGCATGTGTTAGAGTTGGGTTATATAAGCCTCATCTACTTCACAGTGTCGGTGCTAAGAAGGAAACTTAACCATTCACTCATTGAAAATATAACCACTTTATAATTTATAAATGACATTTTTTCATACTTATATTATTTTAATGCGTTTAAAAGAAGTCCTATATGAATATAAAATTTAAAACAACAACATTTATTTGAAAAAGTTTACTGTCAATTTGGATGATTTTAATGCGTCCTGGCTGAATAAAAGTATTGATTTCTTAATTTTTTTTATTTAATGGAAGTTTATATTATATTATATTAATATTTTTTTTTAAAGTTCTCTAATAAATATAAAGTTTAACACAAAATAATTTATTTTAATTCATGTTTTATGTCTTTACTGACACTTTTGACCAGTTTAATGCATCTTGATAAAAGTATAATTTCCTTAAAAAGTCTAAAAAGTGAATTATATTATTAGATTTAATATTTTTGTAAGTCTCTTATGAACATAAAGTTTAAAAAAACATCATTCATTTGAAATTGATTTTTTTTTACATTATAAATGTCTTTACTGTAACTTTTTATCAGTTTAATGCATCCTGAATCAAAGTATTAATTAAAAAAAAAACTTTTATATAGAAATGTATATTATATTACGTTTTTGTGAATATAATATTTAAAAAAAATAATTTTATTTGAAATAGCAGTATTAGTAAAATAGTTATAAATGTCTTTGCTATCACTTTTTTTGCTGTCACATTACTAAAGTATTACAAATGAAGTATTAAAAGGACCCCGAACTTTTAAATGGAGGTGTATATTATATTATATTAGAAAAATTCAAGAAAATATTTCGTTTAATTCCTGAAAGGTTTTCTTTTTAACTTGTTAATGTAATTTAACTTAATAAACTCTTCAGTAACCACATAGAAACACCAAGAGTATAGGCAGTTTTTCCAGAAAATATACAAATATAATTTTTGCATTTTGCAGGTGTAAAAGATTTCATTTAATTCACAGAGCACTGGTTGAGTCGTGCGTTTGGCACATGACTGCTCTGTCACCGCTGTCCTGAGGGCTTTAGCAGGAGGTGTGTTATCAGCCGGCAGGCAGAGGAATGGCTGTGTTCTGGCATGGCTTGTGTCTGTGTTCACACTCCCGTCATGAATCATCACGTGTGTCCGTCTCTGTGCAGATGGATGTGAGAGGAGACTGAATTACTGCTGCACACTGGCAGTTTTTCACAGGCCGTGTTGACATGTAGTGGAGTTCAAAATGCTTTCTGCTTCAGGGATGAGTTTGATTCAATCCACACCTCCTCGAGCGCAGGATCGGTGCTGATTGGTTTGGCTGTACTGAAGATCTTGTTTGGCAGTGTTTGTGGTATTTCACAGTGAATGTGGCTCAGCACTGAAAGCTGTTTAATCCAATAAAAGCCATAATGATTTTTAAAAATACATATCTTATGGATGTGTCATGATATCCATAAGATATACATTAGGCATGCAGGTACTCTGAAGCAGTGCTTCTGCTTTGATGTATAGTCAAACGTGGTCAGGTTTGGCAGTAGCTTCCCGTAGTTCATAGTTTTTATTTATTTATTGTCTGTCTGTATGTAACAATCAAGAAAGGGATTTAGTCATTATTCAAATATAATTAATATTGTATTATAAATATATTACTGAAATATGTATTATTACCTTTGTTATATATTGTACAATATACTGTATTATCAAAATATATATTCTGAAAAACATTTATAAAATTTAAATATAGCGTATATATTATAATTAAATAATATTATATTATAAATATTATTTATATACTTATAATGGTTACATATTGTATTTAAATATATTTCGTACATTTTCAGTATTTTAAAAATATATAAAAATACACTTTATAAGTTTCAAATAAAGTGAATATATTTAAATATATTGTATTTATAAATGTTCTATTCATGTATTATTATAGTTATTACATGTTGTGTATTTTCTCATATTATGAAAATGTGTACTATATAAAAATCAATTATATATAATTATATCTATCGTATATCCATCGTCCGTCCATCCGTCCGTCCGTCCATCCATCCATCCCATCCATCCATCCACCGTCCGTCCGTCCATCCATATCCATCCATCCATCCAATCCATCCATCCCTTCCATCCATCCATCCATCCATCCATCCATCCATCCATCCATCCATCCATCCATCCATCCATCCATCCATCCTTCCATCCATCCATCCATCCATCCATCCATCCATATCCATCCATCCATCCATCCATCCATCCATCCATCCATCCATCCATCCATCCATCCATCCATCCATCCATCCATCCATCCATCCATCCATCCATCCATCCATCCGTATATCCATCCATCCATCCATCCATCCATCCATCCATCATCCATCCATCCATATATCCATCATCCATCCATCCATCCATCCATCCATCCATCCATACATAACCATCAACCAACCATCCATCCATCCATCCATCCATCCATCCATCCATATCCGTCATCCATCCATCCATCCATCCGTCCATCCATCCATCCATCCATCCATCCGTATAATCCATCCATCCATCCATCCATCCATCCATCCATCCATCCATCCATCCATCCATCCATCCATCCATCCATCCATCCATCCATCATCCATCCATCCATCCATCCATCCATCCATCCATCCATCCATCCATCCATCCATCCATCCATCCATATATCCATCCTCCCATCCATCCATCCGTCTATCTATCTGTCTCCATCCTCCGTCCTATATATATAGTAAATATTATAATCAAATGTAATTTTGTATTATAAATAGAATGATTAAGTTGTATTATAAATATATAGTACAAATGTTTACAATGTACAATGTTTAACTAAATTAAAATATATTAATTTTATATATAAATATTATGTAAATAGTATAATTAAAGATAATGCTAAATACTATCTGTATATTTGTAATATTTCTGATATATTGGTTGTTTTTATAATATACAGTATTATAAAAAAATATATACAAATATAAAATGTACATATGTTTTAAACTATTTTTCAAATTGTATCTATTGTTTTCATGTTTGATTTTTAATTTTCATAGATTTAAAAAAATATATGAAATAAACCACAACAACAAAAAAGATCTTGCCCTTTAAGAATTCTGTCCAATTCACCTCGCCAGTTTCCAAAAAATCGTACTATTGTGTATAACTTTGTGATCAGATGTCGTCTTCTAAACTGGATATTAATCATAACAATCTCTCGCCCTCTTCCTTTCCTTTCTCTTTTTTGTCCATCTCATTCATTCTTTCTACTGCACTGAGGTTCATCACATGGACAGAATCTGTGTTTACACAAGTAAAAGGCTCAGACAGGACTTGCCATCACTAATGAAACGCCGGGACGTCCCGACTGGGGTGTTTGTGTGGGCTGTCAGGCTCCCCCATCCAGGATCTGTAAAACAGGCTGAAGAGAGAAAAAACAGACAGAGATTAATCTGTGAAACACAATTCAGCCTGAAATATGTCAGACATACAGAGCAAACACTCTTTAAAGATTCATGCATTCAGACACACTTTATAACTGCTTACAGTTCATATCTGACTCTTAAACCCCATCTCAGACACACACTATGTATTAATGACTGATTTATATTTATGTCTGTCTATATTCACAGCAGTATCCTCCTGTGTTCAGCATGGCGTGTGTGTTGGGTGGTCTTCTGTTCCGATCTTTTGTCACTGAACACATTCACCAATATGCCGATAGTTGTCCGTCCACTTCACTTCATACAAACAATCCAATAATCAGAGCCACCCACAGACGCTCAGACATGAGGCCCAGCGTGCTGCTGGGTTCAACCTGACTCAGTTTTACTCCACTACAATCAAGCGCTGAGACAAACCTAGATTGTACTGCATGTTATATTGATTATATGTTACAACTGTTATAGTTATAGTTATAGTTTTCAGTCTGAAAACGAAAATGTTTTGTGACGCAACAAAATGTCAGACAAACAAACACTAAAAGTTTTCTCTCGAGAAAATGACTTGATTAGATGCATCAGTGAGACTGTATAGAGAACATTATAGACGGGTTTGTAGTTTTGCACTGTTATCTGGCCAAAGTGTGTTTATGAATTCATCGAGTCATATTATAGCTGTATAATTTTTTATAAAGGCAAAAAACAACAACCGAACAACAAAAAAATTGTTTAATGTTTTTAATTTATAATTGTATAAAATTAAAGTGTGTGCATGTAAATGTTATGTTATCTTTATTATCATTGTTATGTATTGTATAATATATATTATCGAAATTTGAATAAGAAGCAAGATTATTCTATCCCTCCCTCCCCCCTTTTCTCTCTCTCTTCTCTCGCTCTTCTCTCTGTTGTCTGTCTGTCTGTCTGTGTCTACACTGAACAAAATTATAAACGCAACACTTTTGTTTTGTCCCCATTTTTCATAAGCTGGACTCAAAGATCTAAGACTTTTTCTATGTACAAAAAGCCCTATTTCTCTCAAATGTCGTTCACAAATCTGTCTAAATCTGTGTTACATTTATGCATTTAGCAAACGTTTTTATCCAAAGCAACTTACAGTACATTCAGGTTATACAGGTTTATTTTTTTTTGTCAATGTGTGTTCCCTGGGAATTGAACCCACAACCTTTGCGTTGCTAACGCAATGCTCTACCACTGAGCCCCAGGAACACAGTGTTAGTGAGTACTTCTCCTTTGCCGAGATAATCCATCCATCTCACAGATGCGGCATATCAAGATGCTGATAAGACAACATGATTATTGCACAGGTGTGCCTTAGGCTGGCCACAATAAAAGGCCACTCTAAAATGTGAAGTTTTATCACACAGCACAATGCCACAGATGTCGCAAGTTTTGAGGGAGCGTGCAATTGGCATGCTGACTGCAGGAATGTCCACCAGAGCTGTTGCCCTTGAATTGAATGTTGATTTCTCTACCATAAGACGTCTCCAAAGACAGCGTGTATGGCGTTGTGTGGGTGAGCGGTTTGCTGATGTCAACGTTGTGGATCGAGTTGCCCATGGTGGCTGGTTATGGTATGGGCAGGCGTATGTTATGGACAATGAACACAGGTGCATTTTATTGATGGCATTTTGAATGCACAGAGATACCGTGACGAATCCTGAGGCCCATTGTTGTGCCATTCATCCACGACCATCACCTCATGTTGCAGCATGATAATGCACGGCCCCATGTCGCAAGGATCTGTACACAATTCCTGGAAGCTGAAAACATCCCAGTTCTTGCATGGCCAGCATACTAACCGGACATGTCACCCATTGAACATGTTTGGGATGCTCTGGATCGGCGTATACAACAGTTGTTCCTGCCAATATCCAGCAACTTCACAGCCATTGAAGAGGAGTGGATAACATTCCACAGGCCACAATCAACAACCTGATCAACTCTATGCGAAGGAGATGTGTTGCACTGCGTGAGGCAAATGGTGGTCACACCAGATACTGACTGGTTTTCGGTTTTTACCCCCAGGACCACCCAATACAGTAAAACTGCACATTTTAGAGTGGCCTTTTTATTGTGGCCAGCCTAAGGCACACCTGTGCAATAATCATGCTGTCTAATCAGCATCTTGATATGCCACAACTATGAGGTGGATAGATTATCTCGGCAAATCTGTCTGTCTAAATGTTCTGCATTTTTATATCTTTTTGAATTGGATTTATTAGCTACATTCTTCTAAATATGATCTATATATTTATTTTTATTGTATATATTTTTTACGCGCGTATATATTCACACACAAAGTAAAATATACATAAGTTCTAAATGTTTTATTTTATTTTCGTGTTTTTTTCGTTCTATTTGATTTTCTGTATTTAGAATTTTTAATCATCATGCACTGCAGATAAAAAAATATAAAACAACAATTTATAAAATGTATTTAATTTAATACATTTATACATTTCATGAATGTCATTTAATAAAATACATTTTAAATGTATCAAATTAAAATATAGTATATATATATATATATATATATATATATTATAATATTGTATTATAATGTATTATTCTATTATAAATGTTAAATATTAAGAAACAACAAAATTAAGGACAAATAAAGAAAAATCACCTGAACCTTCAAAATGTGTATACAATGATGATAAACTTTTAATATGTTATTAAATATATATTACAATAAGTAAATATGCTAAAAACAATTAATATGTCCATGAGGTGGACCAATGTGGTTGCTATTTTAGGAAATATAAAATTAGCAATTTACATTAATTTTAAAAAGAAAATTAAAAATCTATACTAAATACAAAAGTAGAAAATCCTCACTGTTAAGCTCTGTAATGTCTGATGTTAGTAATAGTAATGTTACTAATATGTAATGTTAATATTTCCTTGCTCATAATGTGGAGTGAAGTGTTGTGCATGGGTTTTACAGAAAAAACACACAAAGCAATCTAATTCTTACAGATGCATCTCAATAAATTAGAATGTCGTGGAAAAGTTCATTTATTTCAGTAATTCAACTCAAATTGTGAAACTCGTGTATTAAATAAATTCAATGCACACAGACTGAAGTAGTTTAAGTCTTTGGTTCTTTTAATTGTGATGATTTTGGCTCACATTTAACAAAAAACCCACCAATTCACTCTCAACAAATTAGAATACTTCATAAGACCAATAAAAAAACATTGTTTAGTGAATTGTTGGGCTTCTGGAAAGTATGTTCATTACTGTATATGTACTCAATACTTGGTAGGGGCTCCTTTTGCTTTAATTACTGCCTCAATTCGGCGTGGTGGAGGTGATCAGTTTGTGGCACTGCTGATGGTATATAAGCCCATGTTTCATTGACAGTGGCCTTCAGCTCATCTGCATTTTTTGGTCTCTTGTTTCTCATTTTCCTCTTGACAATACCCCATAGATTTCTCTATGGTTCAGGTCTGGTGAGTTTGCTGCCAGTCAAGCACACCAACACCATGGTCATTTAACCAACTTTTGGTGCTTTTGGCAGTGTGGGCAGGTGCCAAATCCTGGGAAAATGAAATCAGCATCTTTAAAAAGCTGGTCAGCAGAAGGAAGCTTGAAGTGCTCCAACATTTCTTTGTAAACGGGTGCAGTGATGTTGGTCTTCTGTACAACTGTCAGATCAGCAGTCTTCCCATGATTGTGTAGCCTAGTGAACCAAACTGAGAGACCATTTTGAAGGCTCAGGAAACCTTTGCAGGTGATTTGAGTTGATTAGCTGATTGGCATGTCACATATTCTAATTTATTAATTTGTTGAGATTGGTGGGTTTTTGTTAAATGTGAGCCAAAATCATCACAATTAAAAGAACCAAAGACTTAAACTACTTCAGTCTGTGTGAATTGCATTTATTTAATACACGAGTTTCACAGTTTGAGTTGAATTACTGAAATAAATGAAATAAACTTTTCCACGACGTTCTAATTTATTGAGATGCATCTGTATGTTGTCACTTGTTGATGCTGGTTTCAGATAAAAATGAGTTTTGCAGCAACAAATAGAACAGAAGTCATTCAGTTTGAATGATGCCGATTTTTTTAGATTTTTTAGCAAAAGCAACAAAACTAAATTTGACTTCATGTGAATGAACTGCCACACGATGCTCTTTCTCAAAGCGTAAAATCTTACAAAGAGATACAGTTATTTAAGTTACCAAATGAAGTTTAATTAGGCTTGCCACCTCACATTTGGAAATGATTCACAGGAAGGCGTCTTTCTTCTGCACTTTGTCACGTACTCTGTTGTTAACCTGGAGTTTGACGTCTTTGTTTGAATAGCGGAGAGAGTCTGAGCGCTGCTTCCATTCACTGTCATTGGGCTCTGTCTCCGACTCGCTGAATGAATGAACTCTCTGCTGCTTCCCACATTGTGCTCACGGGTCACTTCCCAAACTGTAAGCAGTCCTGCGAGCAGAAATAGCCGTGCTGGTTTGCTCTGGCCCAACAGATTTTTGAGAGCGGTCCAGCCGAACAAACATCTCATGCTGAGCTCTGTATAAAGGTCAGTTGTGCTCTGTAAGGCCCATCGGTGCCAAATACAACTGTTTCGACAAGTGTTACATACAAACACCCTTAAAGCAGATCAAACCCCATCTCTTCGTTAACTACACGCATTAGTGCAGCAATAAATAAAAATGTGTAGGGAGTGATTAAGCTTTACTTTGGTCAAATTTTCAATAATAAATACAAATATTTTGTAATTAAGAAAAAATAAATAAACAAATAAAGAAAGCAGAAACATAAAATATCAATATAGAAAATTCAATATATATATATAATATATATATAATCTTAGAAAATTACATTATATAAATATTAAATGTAAACTAAACTATTACAAATGTTGCCTTAAATGTTTAAGCTGAAGCATTAAAATTACAAACTGCACTAAAACGCAAACAAGATAAAACAAAACAAACAAACAAACAAAGAAAACCTAGTAACATTGTAAAAAAACAAAACAAAAATAAAATCTAACAAAACATACAACCAAAAAATGAAATAGCAATATTTAAAAAACATATAAAAAATGACAATCACATATAATTGCTAAAGAATTAAACTGAAATTAAATTGAAAACGGAAAATATAAAAATATTTCGCATAACTAAATAGCACATACCATAAAATAACACTGAGTCGGTGTAACACAAAATAAAATAAAAAAACTAAATTCCATAAAGACTCAATAAATTTAACATCAAAAAATGATAAAAGTTTAGAGTTCAGATTTGATTATATAAAATATAATAATCATAAATAAAAAAAGTAGCAGAAGAAAACGAAAGAATCTTTGTGAAGAATATAAATATGATTTGCATGTTTGCTTGATGAAGTCAGACTTTGAGACTAAGAACCTTGTGTGTTTATATTTCAATGCTGGTTCTGAAGCAATATTTCTCAGATGAATGAACATGTTCTGATGCTGGAGATAAGACATTGCATAACACTTATGAAAGACAATATCACTATTCACTATATTTTCTTCAGGAAACTGCTGACAATTTGTCAGAACATTATATACAATATGGGTTTTGATACGTTAGTACTTTACAATTTTAATCTTACTAAATATTTGCTTTCATAATTTCATGTCATTACAGAGTTTCATGCCTGTGACTGTTTATCTGTTGCATGTGTATATATGGTGTGTTTATGCATTATGTGTTTATCCTCTGTATGTATGTAAGGTCAACCAGGGTCACAAAGCCCCTATTAGTCTGTTCAATAGGTCATGGTCCATGTAAAACTAAACATGCACATAAATGGTTCCCATTTTGGATGCAGTTTGTTGTCTAGCCTATATTTCACACAGATTTCCAGCTGTGGAAACATAGAACCTAACTATTGTTGGTGTGTAAAATAGGCTAGTTGGGCTTACTACAGATATATTTAGCATGATAGGCTACTGAACATTTTTATTTTTATCAGACTATCTGACAGTTTGCATTAGTTAAACCCAGTAAAATAAATGCTTTTATTGAATATTTTTATATAAAAATATATAAAATGTAGCTATGTTAGTGAAATTTTATTGAATTTCCTGCAAAAAAGATTTTTCAGCAGTAGTCTCACAACTCTAACTCTATGTAGTTTATATAATTGAAATTCTTAAGCATGTTTTTCTCGAATTCTTTTATTCATTCATATTTTATGCCACGAAAAAAGATTATTCACAAATTTCCTGCAAGCGTGCTATAATCTCACCGTTTTTTTCTTTCAATGTTCGAGCAAATTTTCCAAAACTATTTTTGGCAAAATCAATAGGAGCTTTATGATGTGACGTTTAAAAAACAAACAACAATAGAATTCACCACATAATTCAAACAAATTCCTCACACTATCAATATTTCATTACAAGAGTGCGCCACCGGAAGGTGATTTCGACTTTTTGTCTCACAACTCTAACTCTAATTTAGTTACCAATACATAAACAAAAAAAATAATAAAAAATTTTTGACTTCAAATACTTTTGCAAAAAGAGAGTTTATATAATTCAGTAAACATACATACATTACATTATATACTTCTTTTCAGCATTCTCAGGTGGCTTGTGAATTACGCACAAAAATAAAAAAAAAATTTTCCTTCCTGGATAGTGTGTGTGTGTGTGGTGTGTGTTGTGTGTGTGTGAGCACAGAAGGGTTTTGTTGGGGTTTAAGGGGCGGTGTTTTTTTCTGGGGGGAAAAAGCGAATGGCGGAGCGGGCTCTTTTATTCATTCAGGGGTGGGTGTGGTCCTTCACGACACTTTTTGCTTTGCTTTTGTTTGGAGGGGAGAAGGGGCACCAATGATTTTTGCCACGAAAAAGGGTCTTGCGGTCTGCTGCAAGTTCCCGTATTTTTTAAATTGTATTTCACTGTAGAAGTGTGAGGATGGGTGGAAATTCTTTCTATTTTTTCTTGGAGACCCTGGTGTTGGTGGTCGCAGGTCCTCTGTGATTGCAAGTTTAGGCAGTGGGGGTGGTCAACAGAGTTTCTCCTATCTCACCGTTTTCCACATTGAGGGACAGGTTGTTAGCGCCACACCTCAGAACTTCCTCTCTGTTGCATTGTTGCGTTTATTTCTCAAAGTAGGCTAATTTGAAGAGCAGCGGGCTCCAAGCCCTGTGGGGCACTATTTTTGCCCGCGAAAATCCGCAGAGGGAGTTGTTAAGGCCCAGCAGTTTAATTTATTGACTTTATGATGTGACTGTTCCCTTTAAAAACAGGTGGAGGGTGGAGGAAACAACGAGCGGTTTGGCGGTATGACGAATCGAGTGTGTTGGGGAGGCTGGTTTTGAATCACCACATAATTCAAACTATGGGAGAATTTCCAGTGTATTTTTTTGGTCACGTTGTGGATTTGAGACTATCGAGGTGTTGAAGAATATTTCATTACATATACTGTATGGACAATATTGATTTCTGAAATGAAAAATTGTTCAAACATAAGGCAGATCGCTGGGAACGACCCACAAGCATTGCTTGGTAGGCCTATTTGTGTGGCAGCCGTTGGCGAATGGTGAGAACGATCTTTCTGTGTTATTATAACTGGCATTTGTCATAATCAGCATTGAAGCCTCTCATTGACCCATGTCTGAGTCCAGTATAACCGAGATTTACCCAGCAGGTTGTGAGGTGTCAGTGATCCCATGAATTCTTATGCAATGGGCACACGGTTCTGCATCAGATATATTGACTCTGGCACAACATGAAGAGGAACACGTTTATACAAATAATTAAACCCAGCACTCTTTTACAACCCATGTTCAGGCTGGAGACCAAACAAGAAGATAATTTGTTCCACATGTTGGCATCAGGCTTGAAATACAGTGTTACATGATTGTACCTTTCAGAAGGCCTTAAAAGAGAAGAAAATACTTGATTTGCATTTGCCATAAAATTGCAAGACACACCAGCCAAACAAATCAAATTTCCTGCAGAAGACAAGTGGTAGGCCTAAGTTTAGAGATTAATATATTGTTGAGTGAAGAGCCAATCAATCTCCAGCTCACAGGTCAATGATTCATGACTCCTTATAAAACGTTTTTATGTGTAGAATTTTGAAATATGAATCGTTTTATGATATTTACTTGTCACTTTAGTACGTTCAGCTCGTGCTTGGTACAACGCGGATACTTATAGGTAAGTCTATTTGCTACCTAATGCAATGCAAATATTTGTAATGACTCTGTTATTGATTTAATGTGTAAAACCGAGCACTGACGTAAAACACAATGAGCTATGGGCTAATTAATTTCAACATCACATCGTCAATCTCTGAAGCTGTACATTCAATACACGGACGTTGCACTGACTATAGGCTACCAAACGTGTAGGCTACTGCGTTTCTTGCTTGTTCATTCACCGAAGAAAAAGTACACAAAAGTAGGCTATTTATCGTTTTGAATACAAATGAAATTAGGCCTATGTGTCCAAGCAAAACTACAAAACTGTTTATTTTTAAAAATGTTATTTGTGAGGCGCATGTACATGTTTAAACATGTATACGTTTCCTATATGAGTTTATGTATGTATACTGTGTTATATTGCTTTGACGTTAATAATAATAATATAAAGTGTCTGCGCCTCAGAGTATCTAGTACTCCAGAGTGCAATCTAGGGTGCGTTTCACAAAAAACAACTATGGTCGCAAGTTCCGTCGTTACCAATAGAGTTCAATGGAACTAACGACCATAGTTAACTAACGATGCTTTTGGGAAACGCACCCCTGGACCATTGAGGTGGCCGGATTTGAGAGTCAACACTGAACTCTAGCGGTTGGTTTGAGCATTGCATGAGCAACACAACACGTTCAGACGGGTCATTCGTTTAACCAATGTTGACCTACTTTGTCTATGTATGTACGGTGTACAAATATGCCGTTTGAAGTTAGGTCTGGTATGATTCCCTGTCATTTGTAGGTAAAGGCTTTCATAATCTGTCCTAATATTATCAGCCTAAAACATTACCAGTCATGTAAGAAGACATACAAATTAACAATGCATTTGCATTGTTGTACTGGGCCGTGTCAGTCTTGATAATACACATTGTGGCCAAATTCACAGTGTTTGTGTGTATTTGTGTCTGAGGAATGTTCTTTAGGAAACGCGGGACTGAAATCTGTTTATTTTATAAATAGAAGGACCAATGGGATTGTCTAAAAATAGACATATTCCAGAAAAGGACTTTGAAGGCAAATCAAGAATAGGCAGCATTTTGTAAACAATGTGTGAGCATCATGGGATTATTTCCCAGCATTCTCATGTCGAGAGCCAGAGTTAATTGTGTAATATTGTTTTTGAAGTCCCAGATGAAATGAAGCATGCATGCTAATGAATGCAGGCTTTGTGTTTATCTGTTCAGAGTGCAGCAGGCCCTGCTAAAAAGAGATGCAGCATACGTGTTATGAAATTTCCCCTTTATTTTGCGCAAACACTTTTAACGAGTTTCCAAATTAATCCTGTTCTCTGGATAATTTGGATTAGGCACACAAACCTGCTGTTTTGCTGTGTTTCTGGGATGCGGCCTAGATCTTTAAGGACCCCAAACTGTCAAAGCCGAATGAAGTTAGGGGGCCACTGGGGCGATGAGGTAGCGGTGTTTCCGTGGAAACAAATCCACGGTCACATGGGTTCATACTAATGAATATTCTCACCACCTCTTTCCAGACCGAGTACTTTTGGCCTGTGCCATCGGCAGCATGAGCCTAACGGGGATCGATCTGTCTCTTAATGGGACGGCCTTATTGAAACCAAATGACACACAAATACAAGCCGCTCTCTATGGTGAGTAAATGTGTTTTAACTCATGAACATGATCCACTAGCATTTGACAATCACAACATGTTATCTTGACGTTTGAAACCAAGAAAATAAGTTTACGCTATCTATTTTCACTTTTCTCTCACAGAAGTCAAGGTGTTCAACATCACCCTTTCATCAATCGCTCTGTGCATCCTGACAGTGACAGGAATCATCAGCTGTATCTCGTACCGAAGACACAGAAGGTGAGTAAACAGACGTACAATGGGGCAAAAAAAAAGTGCTGGACACTTAAGCCACAAATAATGTTTTCATAAATGTCCTAGCGTTAAAAACATTTTTTTTTACATTTAATAATTTGCCAATTAAACATTAAAACGTTTGCAGTTTAATTGTAAAACTATAGATACATTGTTATTTTGAAAGAAAAAAGTAAATCCCCCAAGGAGACATGATAATTGAAGTAGTGTATGCGAGATGGGGAAGAACAATTATATTTCAATGATTTTGAGTTCTCTTAAACAAGTATTGTGTTCCCCTGAGAATCTTTGCATTCACTTCCAAAAGCATTGAAATAGTTTTCCCTCCTGCCTCACTATTTCCATCTCAAAAGTTTGCAAGGAAATTCAAAAGCATTGAAATATACTTTTTTTTCATTGCTTTTGAGTTTCTTGCAAAAGCATTCAAATCTAGTTTTTCCTCCTACCTCATATTATTTCCAAATCACACAAGTTTTGCAAATCAATTCAACGTTTCTCAGGGGTTGCAAAATCATTGAAATATAATTTGTTTCAATGCTGCATTTGTTCACAAAACTTTTGTATTCGCTCACAAAAGTACTGTGCCCCCCCCCCCCAAAAAAAAAACTTTCCTTACAAAGGGGTGAAACCCAAAAACATTGAAATTATTTTCTCCCACTATATATTTTACAAAAGTGTTGCAAGTGAGTGCATAGTTTCTTGAGGGAACGCAAAAGTTTTGTGATCAAATGCAAAAGCATTGTAATATAATTTATTTCAAAACTTTTGCTTGCAAAACTAGCAAAAATACCAAGCGCATGCAACGTTTTTCAGGGAAGTGCAAAACTCTAGCAAGCTAACAAAGTTTCTCAGGAAAACAATACTATTGCGCAAGAACGCAACGTTTCCCAGAGAAATGCAAAAAAAATATTCTAGCGTATAGAACGATTTTCAGAGAAAAAACATTTTGGCGAGCAAACAAACATTCCTAGGGAAATGCAATACTTTTGTGAGAGAACGCAAACTTTTGCAGGAGAACGCAAACTTTTGTGCGAGAATGCAAATTTGGAAACGCAAACTTGTGCAAGCAAACGCAAAGATTTTCAGGGTAATGCAATACTTTAGTGGCAAAATGCAAATTTGGAAATGCAAAACTTGCGCGAGCAGGTGCAAAGATTTTAAGGGTCACTCAATACTGTTGCGAGCAAATTCAAAGTTTCTTGGAGGAATCCAATTGCTTTTGCGAGAGAACACAAGGTTTCACAGGGAAACAATACTTTTTGCAAGATGACGCAGTTTCCCTGAGAAAAAAAGCTAAAGTTTTGTAAGCCAATGCAAATTTTATCAGGGAAAACAATACTTTTGCTAGAGAACGTAAACATTTTGAGTGAAGTTTTGTGATTGAATGCAAAAGCATTGAAATATAATTTTTCTTCCCATCACCATCACTTTTTTGGTCAAAACCATCTTATTGGATCCTATATATTGGAATAGCTGTAACGATATGTATTTTTGTGTCACAGGAAGTGTAAACGGGCGCATGTCTATGAGAGCGCCATAGCCAGCGAGGTACCTGAAGAGCCAGTGGGTGTTATGCGTGGGAGGAAAACCCATAGTTTCCATAACCCGCTCACCCAGTTCAGTAGACAGGAGGCGCCGAAGGACAACTCAAGCATCCACTACATCTACACCAACCCTCTGCCTGTGGGACATGAGGAGGACAGGATCCCCCCTCACACCGTGTCCATACACGCTCCACTCACGCTGCAGGACTACGCCAACGACCCCAGCAGCGGCATCATCCTAGCCCCGCCCATTTTTTACATGCAGCTGTAGAAAATGAGTGTTAAAAGAACAGTTTGCACACTGTGATGTCATCCCAAACCCGTATCACACTCTTTCTTACGTAGAACACAAAAAGAGACGTTTAGCAGAATGTTCATGCTGCTCTTTTTTTATAGTGTAAAGAGAAACGCTGTGTATCTTTTTCCACACAGTTTAATAAAACAGCTGATGAAAGCGTGCTTTACAAAAGAAGCAGAACGTGAATTATTTCCACCAGAAAAGCAGATAGAGACCAAGACTGAGAGAGAACGACAAAGAAAAATCACTGGCGATCGTTATGATGATGACAAAAAAAAAAATCTGTCAATATTTTTAGACAATCGGTTGAGTTTCCTGGCTCAGCCAATCCAGAGCCTCCTTCCTGCCTTGCCGCTCGAGTTCCGCTCCAATCGTCTCCCGGCATTTCTTGTTGTAGTCATTCACCCAATCACGCTGCAGGAAGACAAGTATGTATAATTACAGCATTCCATGCTATAATGAAAGCCATTTCACAGAGGTTTAATAGAGAGGATTACACTTTAATTTTTACAAGTATGCGGATGTCATTTGATGTAAATTACCTAATCGTATTGTAATAATGATGTAAATATTGTCATTAGCAGAGTACGCAATCACATGTAGCCAGAAACGCATGTTTTTTTTTTGTGTGCTAGCTAGTTTGCCCTTAAGATGGCAACACTGACCTTGGTCTGTGGTCCACATTCAAAAACAAAACTGAGAGGACAAAAAATAAATAATAAAACTTGAGTAATTCTTTGAAACGTTGTGTGTTCCGCTGCAAGTGTAGCTAGTATCCATTTCAAAAAGTATACTTTGAGGTTTAGACCGCTTAAATCATTTTTAGATCATTTATTAGATTTCTTAAAAAAAAATAAAAAACATTTTGTAACAATGTTGGTGTGATTCCCCCCCCCCCAGTTACACACAGCCTAATTGCTAAAAACACAGCACACTGTTAGCATATGCTAATACATTTTTTTTGTTGTTGCTAAAAACAGTAACCGAATGTGTTTTGGCCACTCATTAACACAACAGTGGTTTGGTGGCATGAAAACGCAAACTGCTGAAAATGAGTTCAAGTGCAAGTTTTTTGAAAACAATATCTTTGTGTAAAATACCAAAACATTGTATTTGTATAAACAGTGATGTCATTACATGCTCAATATATAGGTATCTATTAGTGTTTCTCTACAAAGTGACATCAACTTCTGGCCTGGCATAAATAATACGGTTTAATTAGGTTTTGCAAAACATAAAAAAAAATGCAAAGGAAAACTTTTCAATTTTTTGTATATTGTTGACATGTAAACATACCCTAAAGCACTTACACTGCTTAACTAAACCAAATGATATTTATAAGAGAAAATCTGTCGGCCTGCTTTTACCTCTTTCTGTGTGAGCAGGTCTGTGTTGATCATCTTCAGCTGGATGGGGACCAAAGTGAGGGGTTCAAACGTCAGACTACCTCTGTTTCTGTAGTTATACTGAAAGAAAGTCCTTTCCAAAACAGAATACAACATAAAGTTACTCTAATGAAACTTAAAATCTTGCCAAACTGAAATATCATACTTGAGATCTCTCAAAAGTATTTTTGGGTTTAGTTTGTGCTGTTATGTCTTTGACTCAATACTGACACCTATCGGTGTGGATGAAGCATCACACACAACAACAAAACACTGGGACAAAAATGAACCTAGAGCATCTTTGAAATGAACCGTGTCAGAAAATGTAAGTATTTTCTAGGTATAAATATGAACCGATTAAAGTGTGTGATTTGATGCAGTCATTACTTTAGTTTTGGCAGGAATAACCAGGACAACGTTTTCTATCCGAATGCCAAAAGATCCATCTTCATAGTATCCAGGCTCTTGAAACAAACCACAAGTCTTAAATTTATCCCAGAAGTAATTTACAATGTACTATGTACATATATAACTAAAATAAGCAGAGAAAATATAAATGATTAAAGCATGTATGCGTTTCCGTACCATCGCTGACAATCATTCCAGCCTCCAGAGGTTCGTCTGCAAACGTTTTGTAGCTGATGCCACATGGACCTTCGTGTACATTAAGGAAACATCCGACACCGTGGCCGGTGCCATGAAGATAGTCCAACCCAGAGTCCCAGAGAGCAGCACGAGCAAACGAGTCCAACAGGTGACCTGAACCCAAGAGCACAGTCCACTGAGACAAAACATTTCTCTCAACCTCGCGGCTAAAACTGCTTCAACTGTCTGGTTTTAAGCTCTTACCTTTGGTTCCATTGGGAAAAACGGCAGCACTGACAGCGATGTGTCCCTTTAGGACATATGTGAAGCATTCCTGAGGAGATCAGAGCGTGTAAGGACAGAATTATTAGCATTATGGGTAGACCAATCATTTTCAGACTGTTAAGTAGGAAGAGAGTTTGATCTTTAAGTAAATTAATAAAAATAATGTAATGGAAATGAAAAATCCGTTCTTTTTTAGATTATTTACCTTCTCATAATCAGTGGGTGTGCCAAAGTGCACCGTACGGGTCACATCTGTAGTTCCATCTCTGGATACCAAAGACAAAAACAAATCTAATTTCACAGTAGATATTATTTGTATTTATTTTATCCCAGATAACTACATTTTTAAGTATAGAGTTATTGCATACGAGTACAAAAAACTTTTAATTGTTATTTTAATTAAATTTCACTCAGGAACAGCTAAATTTACAAATAAATATAATCTCAGGTTGACTGTGATTTCTCTTGAGCGGTGTTTGTGTGCTTACAAGTACTGAGCTCCGGAGTCAATAAGATAAACTTCATTTAGAGAAAGAGTCCTGTTGGTTTCTGGGAGAGGCCTAAAAACAGGACAGAAAAGGATTCTTAAAAATAAAACAAAACATTCAACTAAATGTATTATTAAATACTGATTATTAGAACAGCTCACCCGTAATGTATTATGGCCCCATTTGGTCCCACACTAGAGATTGTTGGAAAACTCAGCCCAACAAAGTCTTTCTGTTGACTAGATAGAAAGAAAAGAAAAGATTTTCATTTGAGAGTTTTGCTGCCTCAGTGTCTGCAGTTCCACAGATCACCAGTAAGAGGCTCCACAATCTCATATAAGACAAAAATAGCAAACAATGCGGCTTTTAAATTCACTTCCAAAACAGTTACTTATAGAAATACATATCTGTGGATAAATTCATTATTTGATTCTTGTTACAGGTCAAATGCAGCATGTTTGTCTCACCTTCGCAGTTCTTCAGCTTTATCTGCCACTGATATTTCTGTAACCGTACCTTTGGGAATCTGTGCAAATGACAAATACAAGCTCTTATATTTTCTTCATTCATGCAATAAATAAGGAAATTTCACTACACAAGCAAATGCATTGAGAAAAACACCTAAATATATTTCCAGTGAATAAAACAACAAATTGTACACAATCATACCTCTTTTTTCAGCCAAGCAAAAAGCTCACACAGTGCCACTGCGTCTTTAATCTGTGATAAAAAAATTATAATATTGTGATTCATAAAGCAAAACAAGTTCAGATTTCTGAAATATCTCTAGTTATGTGGACGTACGTGTGCCATCTTCATGCCTTGGATCTCTGTGGGGTTCTTGACGGCTTTAGCCAGACATAAGGGTGTGTATGGGATTGCAGATCTGTGGGACTGAACGGTTACAATTTTTAAATCATTAATATTAAATCATATTCAACCATTTTAGATAAAAAAAATAAAATATCAAGACTTATTGAAGCAATAATTCACCCAAAAATGAATATTTGGGGAAATTTATCCAAGATGTAGATGAGTTTGTTCTGATTTGGAGAAATATAGCATTGCATTACTCACCAGCAGATCCTCTGCAGTGAATGGGTGCCGTCAGAATGAGTCGAAACAGTTGATAAAAACACCAGAGTCTATCAGCTAACACATTGAGAAGTGCAAAGTAGCATATTTCTAAGAAACAAATTCATTAAGACGTTTTGGCTAAAATATGTAGATGAATATCCTCCATCACAAATCAGGAGAGAAATATGCACAGATTGCCCACCGTTTACAAGTGAAAAACTGTCTGAAACTGTTCTGAACAAATATTTTGCTGGGTTTTGATGTGAGAGGACAAAAAGTGATGGCCTTTTTCACTGGAGGAAGCTTTATTATGGATTATAGATTCGTATTTAGGCGAAAGAAGGTTCAAAGCTAAAATTTCTTAATAATGAATTTGTTTCTTACAAATATGCAGCTTTCACAAGACAATAATTGATGGTGGTGTGCATTACTTGTGGATAATTGTGATGTTTTTATCAGTTCTTTGGACTCTCATTCTGACGGCACCCATTCACTGCAGAGGATCCATTGGTGAGCAAGTGATGTAATGCTGAATTTAACCAAATCTGTTCTGATGAACAAACATCTATATCTTGGATGTAGAGTGAAAGTGAGTAAATTTTCAAGCATAATTTTCATTTTTGGGAGAACTATTCCTTTAAGGTTTAGAAGACAGGCTGCATTGCAATCATAAAAAGACATACATCAGCATTCAAAACCATTCAACATAAATAAAATGACACATTTTTAGAACAAAATGGAATAT
>CM049815.1:12981381-13376032 GCA_027422405.1 Ptychobarbus kaznakovi
TTAACAACGCAATAAAGTCACAGCACGCACGCATCAGCACCACGCACGCACGCACGCACGCACCGCACGCACCAACGCACGCACGCATGCACGCACCAGCACACGCACGCAAAGCACGCACACCACACACACACACACACGACACACACACACACACACACACACCACACACACACACACACACACACACCCACACACACACACCACACACACACACACACACCCACACAACACACACACACCACACACACCCACACAACACACACACACACACACACACACCACACACAACACACACACACACAACAAATGTCTATACATCACAGGCTGTTGATTGTTTATAAAAGTGAAAGCTTGAATATTATAATCATATATAAACCACATAAACATGCCCACACACACACACACACACACACACACACACACACACACACACACACACACACACACACACACACACACACACACACACACACACACACACACACACACACACACACACACACACACACACACACACACACACACACACACACACACACACACACACACACACACAGTATATATATATATTTGTTTTTATTAGTCGTAGTATATGAGGGAAGTTGGCTTATGCTTCACCCTGTCCTTGAATGAGCCACACATGGGCCACCAGTCAAAAATATCTGCCAACACCACTAAGCTGTAAGTCATGTATGACAAAGCAGCCTCTCAGTCATTAGATATGAACCACAAATTCCAGTTTTACTTCTCCATTCTTTGAGTTAAATTATTTGGGGTGGGGTGAACTGCATTGTCATGTAGTGACTATTATATTGTCTGCTTTTTATCTATTTCTATAAGTATTCTATGTCTAATCTTCATCTTGTTATTAATGCCATTGTTCCTATGTGCGTGTTCACCTATGATTCCGTTGCTCTATAGTTGATAAATCTCCACTGTGATGGATTAAAAAAGGTATTTATTGATACTATTATAATATTGCAATTATATAAAATTGAATACTTTGACGTTACGCGCACCTGCAGAGCCGTTGAATCCACAGATGAATTCTCGTCTGCAGTCACAGGGCGCGATGTATTCACTCTGCAGAATGAACGGATGAAGTGAGAAAAACAGAGACGAAGGGAAAAAGTGAGATCAGCTCTGTCAGCAATCAGTCCTAATTACTGCTAATTTAACCAGCCAGCAGAATGAAGGAAAACACTTGGCAGGAGGTCACACACACACACACACACACACACACACACACACACACACACACACACACACACACACACACACACACACACCACACACACACACACACACACACACACACACACCACACCCACACACACACACACACACACACACACACACACACACACACACACACCACACACACACACACACACACACACACCCACACACACACACACACACACACACACACACACACACACACACACACACACCACACACACACACACACACACACACACACACACACACACACACACACACACACACACACACACACACACACACACACACACACACACACACACACACACACACACACACACACACACAACACACACACACACACACACACACACACACACACACACACACACACACACACACCACACACACACACACACACACACACACACACACACACACACACACACACACACACACACACACACACACACACACACACACACACACACACACACACACACACACACACACACAACACACACACACACACACACACACACACACACACACACACACACACACACACACACACACACACACACATAATAAAAGGTGATTTCATAATCACAGAGTCAGAGTGGAGGGGGTAGAGAAGCCCATCACTCACACAATAGATGTTAAAAGGCATGACATGGACAAACACACACACACGGTGGTTTTGCTATACTTGTGAGGACTTTCATAGACTTCTATTGTTTTTATACTGACCTCACAATATTTTATATCGCCCTACACCAACCCTACCCCTAAACTTAGCCCTCACAGGAGACATTTTGCATTTTAAGATAAACTTCATTTAGTATTTTTTATAATTTATTTCCCTTGTGAGGACCGGCCAAATGTCCACACAAAGTCAAAAATCTCAGGCTTTACTATCCTTGTGGGGATATCTGGTCCTCACAAGTATAGCAAAACCAAAACGCACGCACACACGCATGCCCTCTCAGGCCCTATAAAATGTTTATAAACATATAAAACAGTATTTATTCAAATGACAGTCCATATTTTTCTAAATCACAGACTATATGTTTGTAAATCACAGGTTGAATGTTTATAAATAACATGTTGTATGTTTATAAATCACAGACTATATGTTTGTAAATCACAGGTTGAATGTTTATAAATAACATGCTGTATGTTTATAAATCACAGACTATATGTTTGTAAATCACAGGTTGTATGTTTATCAATCACAGGCTCTATGTTTATAAGATGAGATGTTTATAATTCTGTGCATTTCTAAATCGCAGGAATCACATTTGTGGAGCACAGCTCAAAGGTTATTCAGCAGGTTTTAGTGTGTTGATAGATCACCTGATGTGCATCTCCTGATGGGACGATGTACGCTTGTATGGGCTCTGTGATGTACTTGCTGTTCTTCATGGCCTGGCGGAGCTGCCTGAGCAACTCCACTGTGATCTTTGGAGACATAGTGTCTGTTGAGAGAAAAAGAAAGTCAGACGAAATATTTACACACCATGTAATTTATGACATCTGCTCATCACCAATGACTACCCCGTAAAAAAAATACAAAATCAGCAATTTGCCAATTTTTCAATCCATATATAATTCTAATAAACATGATCTTTCACTTTCAGACATATGTTTACCAAGACCAATAAATAAATACAAAAAATTTGTAAATTTTCCCTCTGTTCAAAACATTGAAAAGTGAATTGTTAAACCTTGCAACCAGGTGGCATAAAGATCATACCATTTAAAGATTTACTGTTACGCCTTCTTGTTCATAAATTAAATTCGGCGGGTCCTGCTGCACGGACGGTCTCTTATTAGATCAATCAAAGTTACAAGTTTATCGACATGATAACAGAGATCACAATTAACTTTATGTTGGTGAACGTTGACTCCAAAGCACAGACAGAACAGATATCTACACGTTTCTGACTGTGCAAGTGTGTGTATAAGTCCAAAAAAGGCTTACAATGCTGTCCTGCATCAGAACATCTTTTAAACCGTCCAAACTCTTGTATACTTGGTATTGAGCTGCTGGACTTGAACAGTTTTTGACTGTGCAGTTCTGCATTATGTTCTAAAATTTTCCCTCTGAAGATAAAGCACAAGAGAAAGGTAAGCGCATTGTTGTTCATTGTTATTATAATTTTATGTTTGCTGTCAGATTATCATACAGTATGTATCAATGAATAATGTTTGGCTGCTGTGGGTGTGAATTAACATTGCTTTCTGACACTTTATTGTGCACTTTTTTTTTGCACAAAAATGAGCTTTTTCTTACTGTGGACATTGAAAATGAGATTGTTTTCCTCCGGGGGTTATCAGTTAATTTCTTGATTGCCATTTTGAAAAGGTTCCTGGTCATTTTAAGCATATTTTCTGACTGTCTTTAACGCATTTTCCCTGTTTTGATCCATGTTCCTGTGAAATTTATTTATCTTTATTACCTTTTTTTGTCATTATTTTATTTTGAGAGATAAAAGTGGTCCTTATCAACCTTGATTGACATGGTAATAAAATCATATCACATTATTTTGGCAGTTAAAATTTTGGGCTGGTTTTTGTTGAAGTGGGCGGGTTTTGGTGAGCTTTTGGGCTGGAAATCATCAACCCGATCTGGCAACACTGTTCTTGTTCTGTGATGCAACCATTTACCAAACTTTCCGCTAAAGACTACCACGAAAACTTCTCTTTTAAAGATACCATTTTCTGTAATTATTATCAAAGCACGAGGGAATCAAATTAGTGAATGAATTAATAAATATTCTGATTCAAGTTTACACTGTTCCTATGAGGGACTATATTATAATTTATTAAAAATTATCGTAATGTTGGGGGAAAGCATGGTTACTATAATGATTTTTTGAAAAGATTCCAAGCATATTCATATTATAAATATCTTATTAAAATTTAGTTTTATTTGTATTTATAAAATCTGTGGCCCGGGGTTATTCATTCACAAAATAAACACCTTCTCAAAAGCTACTGCATCGACAGGCCAGAGTTACATCATCCAATCACGTCGCTGGAATTATCATATCGACAGCTGATTGGACAGAAGGGCTTTACAGTTCAACAATAAAAACAATATATATTAAAGCAGTCCGTTTTTAAGCATTATCTTATACGGGAGATCTGCAGTGGACGAGGACATAACAACGTATCAATAAACCCACAGAAAACTTTGTTAGAATTTATTTTGTATTATGTTTTATCCATGGTAGGTGTGGCAGTCTCCCGTACCGTTCATCTAAATACAATGCTTTCAAAAACATAAATGATATTCATCTGCAAACATACTTGTTTTGATTTATGTCTTACTATTTATTCAATCTTTTCTTTCCCTATCAAAGGAGAGAGCTTGTGTGATCCGCGCCGACGCTTCTTCATTTATCAAAACACAGGCATGTTATGCAAGCGACAATAACAATAACACTCGTGTTGGTCTCAGGCAGCACAATCCACTGCTGTTTTCCGAGCGTGGAGCACACACAGTGAACGACTGACATCAAACAAGTCACCAGTTACCTTAAAGAAGCGAGTCTTGAGGTGTAAACCCTTGTTAAAACTCTGCTGTTCCTTGTGTTAGTGTGCACAGGAAGCTGCCATTACAGTGATGACGTCTGCGCTCACGTGACAGACGGCCTCTTCCAGTTACATGGCCACGCGCTCACTTTCAGTCAATGAGCGCTTCGAGTCTAGTAGACTCAGTAGACAGCAGTCTAGTAGACACATTGGACATGTTTTATATAAGTAGCTATGTATTTTTGTTAATCTTTTAATTTTATTGGTATTTTAACAAGACCATACATAATGTATTCAGTGAAAAATAAGAAATTACGGATTGTCTCAATATAAACCCATTCAAAACCCTCCCGCCCAAAATATATTAGAATATAAAGTCAAGAGAATAAACTAAAAATAAATTGAAAATAAACAACAAAATAATAAAGGAACCAAATAATATATTAAATAAACAAATACAAATGAAGAAACACATACAAATAAATGAACATTCCTCTCTCAAGAATCAATCCTCCCTCTTTCCAATATGTTAATTAATATTTTGAATTTAGATTTTACTTCATATTTTTAGTTTTAGTAATTTTGCTGTTTTAAAAAATGGTATATTTAAGAAGTCTCATGTGCTTAAAAATGCTGCACTATTTTGTGAAATATTAATACAAATTAACTAATTATATTTTAATATATTTAAAAAATAATATATTTTAGCATTTTCAGCATCACCAGGGTCACATTTGTGATATTTCTTATTATTATCAATGTTGAAAACAACATAAGTATTCTGTGATCGAAAGTTAATTTGAAATATGTATTTTAATAGTATAAAAGTCTGTACATCCTTGCTGAATAATTTATCTATTTTCTTTTTTTAATTCTTACCACCCCCACAGTTATATATAACCTTTATATGAATAATATTCTCAGTAAATCACCTGCCAGACACCCATGAAAAACACACAAACAATGTTAGTAAGACGCAAGACTTCATTTCACAGGCTCAGATAACAAATTACAGAGTCATGTTGCATGAAAACAAGGGCTGTGTCGTATTCACTGCATCATACAAAATATAAACTGAATAGATATAAATCAGGTTAGAAGTATAATATGGTATCAAGTTAGGCCTTTGAGGAATTTACAATGAGAACATGTCCACTAATCCCATTCAGTACAGAGCAGCAAGATACAGACGATTGTGAAACATGATCACATCATTTTCTTTTAAGGATGTAGGTGTGTAACATGATGTTCTTTAAGGTTTGGGTTGCAGTTTTGATAATTTGCCACATTCTTGGAGTTGATGTGAACATGTCCTGGTTTATTAAAGTAAAGTGAAGGCAGTGTTGTGATATCACTGAAAGGTCCATCTAGTGCCCCAGAAACCCGAGCAGACAGACTCCAGTCGACATGACAGACAGTAACATCATGCAGGGGACCAGCATCAGTCCTGTGTTTCCAGCTGAGGAAGAAAGAAAGTCCAGGTGATCAAGAGTAAAACACTCAATATTAATATTGCAATCACAGAGCCAAGGCTTACTTGGAGTGCACGCCTTTGATTCTTTGAAAACACCCATCTTGTCACTTGTCTGAACTGATTTCAGCTTCTCTTGGCTCACATCACCTGGAAAACAAGTTGTTAAAATAACATCTATTCAACTTTTGGTCATATCTAACTTAAGTTTTCACAGTTTTAATTAACTTGGATTAGTTATGAACTTTAATTTTCATATTTTAAGTAAAAAGGTGTCACTAAAAGATATAATTGTGTAATTCTTTACAAAGAAATGTTATGTTTAAATATGTAAATGATAAATAAATGTGTTACTAATTTCCCTAAATTTGAACACTGGACGTGGTTCAAAACTATAGTTTCTTTTTCTTGACTTATTAGAGTCGAAGGTTCAGACTATTAACAGAAAAAAAATAAATATATATATTTTAGGAATAAAATGTTTCATAATTCAATCAGAAGATATATGAACAAACCCCTCAGTAAAAAACTTCAGAAGATAGACACATAATACAATTAATAAGTTTGGTGTATCTAATTACTACTAAAGTGGGGGGAGGGGAATTGAGAACATGGTCTTTAAAGATATGTATTGGAATTAATATCTAGATATTAATAGAAGTGTAATAAAATAATCACTTAAAAGTGTTTTCTGTATGTTTTCTTTACACTAGTCTGAAAAAAACTTCATGAAAAGACAAATAGCCCAAAATTTCAAATGGTGGATGAAAAAAAATTTTTTGCCTGTAGTGTCGAAATTTTTGTTTATTTATTTGTTTGACCCTAAGCTTTCAATAAGATATACATCATCTAAACTATGCCGTATAGGCAGATACAAAGTTATTTAGGTACAAGGGTTTTGTTGCGATCTTTGTTTGGAACTATTTTCGTTAAATAAATCGAGCAAAACAGTCAACACTAACAATATTGTACTGTATATGAAATCAATTAAATTTTTTGCAATTGTGGTTTTGAGAGAAAACTGCACTCTCTTAGTTGTGTCATGTTATAAATATAAAAACGGCCTTTTACCGCAGTATGTGTTTCTTGTGTGTGCATTTGTTTTGATTTCTCAAAGATATTGTTTGATATATAGGCTACAGACAGGCTGGATGAGCCTCAACTGGCGCAAAATCAGAATCATTCTCGCCGAAAAGTGCCCTGCTTCCCTAATTGGATCAGTAATCAGATTAGTTGTCCGTTCAGGCAAGAAAAAATCTCTTTCACTTGCTCCTACAAAAAAAATCAACTTGTTCCAGGCAAGCATTAACGTCAAGCTCTGTTACCCTATATAAAATTCAGCCTGCCGATGTGGCTAGTGAGTGACCGTGTTACCCGCCACTGCTGAAATGCACCCGCATTTGGCGGTTGTTAATGTCAAGCCCTGAATGTTTCTGTTGTTTCCTCAGTTGTCCTGTGCTATAGACCTCTGTCATATACCACTCTCTGGTTTCACGATGTTGCGCAAGATCACAGGATCTCTACGCTCCACCCACGCATCAGATTACGGTGAAATTGTCCTTTTTTGTGTCTTTTGAAAGGACAGGATTGTTCATTGTGTTGACAGACAAAGCATACCAAGTCAGTTCAGGAGAGGAGAGCAACAATCAAACAACTTGAAAATATATGAAGAGACACTCTCTTCTGCCAGCTCTTGTACTGGAATATGTGTATAATATTAATATATTAGAATTATTAACATTTGTAATTTTAATATTTATAATAATAATACTACAGTATAAACATAATATGGATAATGTCAGTGTTAAGTGGGGCATACGCCTTGCTATTTAAGCAATAGACCAACTCTCACTGTACAAATATGGCATGAGATGTAAAACCAAAGCTCAGGATTTATGTGCTCACACCGATCGTCGAGCTGCAACTTGACTGCTCACACAATACATGACTATACACACTATACTTAATTCTGTAGTACTTTGAGTTGGCTTGGCTCTGTCATTCATGATTTGAGTTATCCTGTTAGTTTGCACTGTTGCTAGATCTGATTCCTTTGCTTGTGTTCATCAGTTACCATGGTTACTCCTTAGTTCATTTAGTCACCTGTTGTGTGTTTTTTTCCTGATTTTGGTTTAGTTACAAATAAAAACTGTTACATTTAGATCCTGTCTTTTTCATCTGCAACTCATGTGTCACAGAATATGGACCAATAAAATGGATCTGGGAGCAGTGAAAATTCTCCTCCTCAATTTCTCAAGAGACACATGCAGGCTTTCCTAGATTTGTACAACCTTGTATGCTATGACAACGATGACCTTTGTGTTTTTCCAGACAGGTCTCAACACAAAGACAAGAGCGCGTCACAGAAAGTAACTTTCTTACAGTATTAATGTAACCCCTTTGGTCACGTTAACAAGGACGCTAAAGACCATAACTCTTAGCGTCAATAGCTTGTGCGCCTCTTGAGATCAGGGGAGTGAGGTTTACCTACATAGCAATTACCAGCTGGCCTCCGTTACACTCAACCCCCTAAACCTCACTCCCACCCGGGTCACGGCACCAATGTAACTCCTCCGGTCCTAACCGTCCTGCCTCGTTGTTGCTGTGAGTGGGACTCAAACCCGGGTTGCTGGCATGGGAGGCGGGTGCACGATCAAGGACACACTAAAGACTGGAAGAAGGGCTCAAGAGTGGGAGGGTCACGGAGTAGTGGCCTTTTAACTTGTAAGGTTGCACACCTTGATTTTGGCTTGACCACTAAAAAAGGAGTAAATTAGAGCAGGAAAAGTTTATTTGTATGGAACCTGGCTCATTTGCATGATCAGAGTGGGCAGGCAGTTTTGTGCACTTTTATACTCTGATTAATATATCAAGAAATGCATGTTATGAGGATCTGGTATATGGATAGAGGACTAAACAAGGATTATTTTGATGTCAATTACGCTAATATCATATGCATGTTTATTTATAGGAAGGTTTGTCTATGAATTTAATGGAGAGAAGTCATTGTTATAGGCATTATGTGGCCATTTCAATGAGGTATTAAGTTAGAGGAAAACTCTCTAAATTTATTTGGATCTTATCTGGACAGACTTATCTGAATACTGTGGCCTTGATGCCATTGTAGCCAGGCTTCTGTTCTTTGTTTTTTGTAATCCAGCTTCATTTTTTGCACCCAAAGAAATACTGTAGTGCTTTACAACTTTAAACAGGAAGATCTAAATAAACTTACCACTGCATCTAAACCAACAACATGTTTAGTAGATCATGTACCCACTGAATTACTGAAAGAGTTGTTACCTGTAGCAGAAGAACCGCTTCTCAATATGAACTCATCGTTATTTCTAGGTCACGTCCCAAAACCATTCAAGCTGGCGGTTATTAAGCCTCTTATTGAGAAACAAGACCAGACAAAACTTTTATATTATCTAAGCTAACAGAGTGTGTTAAAAATATAAAAGACTGGATGACCAATAATTTTCTCCTATTAAATTCGGATAAGATCAAGAAATGACTTATTGGACCAAAAAAAGAGTACACAGGATCTCGTAGTTTACAATTTAATCTAGACGGATGTACTGTTACTTTCTCTAAAGTAAAAATGTTTAGTGTTATATTAGACCGCAACCTATCTTTTGAAAATCATATTTCCCATGTTACAAAAAACAGCATTCTTCCATCTTAGAAACATTGCAAGCTACGGAACATGTTAAGTGTTTCTGATGCAGAAAAGCTAGTTCATGCATTCATGACCTCTAGACTGGACTATTGTAATGCACTGCTAGGTGGTTGTCCTGCATCTTCAATAAACAAGCTACAGATAGTACAAAATGCTGCGGCAAGAGTCCTTACCAGGTCAAGAAAATATTATCATATTACTCCAATTTTACAGTCTCTGCACTCGCTACCTATTAAGTTCTGTATCAGTTACAAAAGTTCCTAGGATATCAAAGTCAACGAAAGGAGGTAGAGCTTTTTCACATTTGGCTCCCAAACTCTGGAATAGCCTTCCTGATAATGTTCAGGGTTCAGACACACTCTCTCTGTTTAAATATAGATTAAATCTCTTTAGCCAAGCTTTCACATAATGCATCTCATAACCTTGTACTTCAGTTACATCTGATCAAATGCACATTTTCATTCTTTTGCTTGGGTTGAGCACAGCAGCTATGTTAATTTTTCTCTATTACCTTCTCTGATTGGCATCCCGTGGTAACAAATAATTACACAAGCTTCATTCTGGATCCAGCCCTTATAAAGACCTGAGATGACCGAACACCTGAGAATAGATGATGCCAAACCCCCAGAGGACCTCAGATGATGCCAACCCTCTGACAACATACAAAACTACAAACTTTTGCTATGAGTTTGATCGCAACCTATAATCATTGCTGTTAATAGTGTTCATCGTCTGTATGATTGCATGACATTAACTAACTGCTTGATTTTTACCGTACATTTCTGCCATATAGACATAAGCTTGAGATAGTCACCACTGATAAGCTATTACTAAATATAATGTAGAAACTTACATTTTCTGTAAAGCTGCTTTGCAACAATTTGCATCGTGACAAGCACTACAAAAATAAACTTGAATTTGTTTGGGGGTTGTCTGCAATTCGGGGGATGGTTTGCTTGTTGGGTGAGAAAAGTTGTGGATTGTTTGTAAAATATAATAATGTGTTTAACTGGTCCAGCCATTACAGCAGTCTATGAGCCCTAGCCTGCTGTGATAAAGAGCCAGATGTGTGAGCCGGCAACAATGACTGTCATAGAGGGAATACTGGTGGAGTATGAGGGGTTGGTTTGGAGGTCTATCGCTTCAGTTAAGGTGGATGAAGACGCTTTAAACTCTGAGCCATCGAATAATTTAGAATAATTTCCACCCAGTCCTGTACAACTCCAAGTTTGTGTTGGCTCCCGCCTAGCCTGCCACTCCCACATCCTCTGCCTGTCACGTGTCACACTGAGAAGATAATTCTGTATTTCCTGTGTGTTCCATGTGGATGTTAAGCCTGTCTCGTGTGTTCATGTTGAGCCTGTTCATTCACCCCCGCCTGCATTGTACAGTTTGTTAGCTCTGGCTGCACTGCCTCTCCTCAGTCCTCCTGTTCTGATCAACATTAAGTCACCTTGGCCTGAGTTGTCATCAGTCCAGGGTTGAAATGGTGACCCATTAATTCCCCTTTGGACCTCCGTGCCCATCACTAAATATAAAAGGTTAACCTCCTCTTGCTCCATTGGTAGTTCCACCTTGGATCTTGGGTGCTCCGCTTACACCTCGGTCCTCCGGTGCCTAGGCTCCACCTTGGCAGCTAGTCCTGTCATCGTGTTTCCAACTTTGTTCCTGGTTTAACTGCCTGAATCTGCTGGGGATGTTTGCAAGTTGGGGGCATGCCTCTCCTCAAACTGTTTGTTGGCCTGGCGCTGGTCATCTTGAGTTAAGTTTGCACTGTTTCTAGATCAGTCTCCTTGGTCTTTATTTATCAGTTACGATGATTACTCATTGAGACACACCTGTCTTGTTTTACCCCTCATTATTTTGTGTATATCTACCCCTCGTTTTATACTTCAGTTTGTGCATTATTATCATTGGTAGTGTAGTTGTTCTGTTCGTGTTACCTATGATCGCTGAGTAACCTGTGAGTTATTTGTTATTTTTGGTTTATTTGCAAATAATAATTGCTGCACCTAGATCCTGTCTAATTATGAATAATTTTTGTACATTTTTTGGCTGTTAATAATTAATAAATTAGATTTGATTTAATTACAAAATATTCATGCGTGTATATTTGCACATTATAGAATATACGTATATTTATATAGCAGATACCTTTAAACATTGAGCTATTATTAATAGTTGGTCTATGCATACATGTCGGATGAGCATCTCACTGTTTTTTTTCAGTATGTCACGGCATGAGCGTCAAGTTTTTAAGATGTTTTGTGAAGATGAAAGCAAAAATGTTGCGCTTCAAATTTTGTGCTTTTGTTTACCTGACACCAGATAATTGACCTGCTGGCATTTCCCATCAGACCCTTGTGAATGAGAACCAGGTAAGATGGAAACTCTGGATATGTGGACGTTCAACACATCGGTCACTCTCTTTCGGAAATCATACCTGTACACAACAGTAAATGTGTTATAATAAACCACGTACAGGTGCATCTCAATGAATTAGAATGTTGTCGAAAAGTTCATTTATTTCAGTAATTCAACTCAAATTGTGAAACTCGTGTATTAAATAAATTCAATGCACACAGACTGAAGTAGTTTAAATCTTTGGTTCTTTTAATTGTGAAGATTTTGGCTCACATTTAACAAAAACCCACCAATTCACTATCTCAACAAATTAGAATACTTCATAAGACATTTTTTATAATGTTTATAAATCTTATAATGTTTTATATAAAAAAACATGTTTAGTGGATTGTTGGCCTTCTGGAAAGTATGTTAATTTACTGTATATGTACTCAATACTTGGTAGGGGCTCCTTTTGCTTTAATTACTGCCTCAATTACGGCGTGGCATGGAGGTGATCAGTTTGTGGCACTGCTGAGGGGGTAAGGAAGCCCAGGTTTCTTTGACAGTGGCCTTCAGCTCATCTGCATTTTTTGTCTCTTGTTTCTCATTTTCCTCTTGACAATACCCCATAGATTCTCTATGGGGTTCAGGTCTGGTGAGTTTGCTGGCCAGTCAAGCACACCAACACCATGGTCATTTAACCAACTTTTGGTGCTTTTGGCAGTGTGGACAGGTGCCAAATCCTGCTGGAAAATGAAATCAAGGTTCAAGGTTTCTTTATTTGTCACATAATAAATTATACAGGGTATAATCAGAAGTGAAATGTAAATCAAATCAGGTCAATAAAAAAAAAATAAATCAAAGTTACACAACACAAGAGCATATAATATATATATATATATATATATATAGGTAAAGTAAAAAAAAAAAAAAAAATAAGGAGTAAAATGTGCAATAGAATAAAAAGTGCAAAACAAATAAGATGTGCAAAAACAATAAGATGTGCAAAACAGTATACTGGGACTTAATAAATAGTAATATGAACAAGAGGGATGTGCAAACGGGTTGAACCGGGTATGTACACTAGCAGCAATACGGATGATGAGAATATGAATGTTTTTTACAGTTAATAATGAGTCTTGTAAATGTTATGAATGTTATGAATGTTATGAGACTGAGTTTGTGTTAAGGAGCCTGATGGCCTGAGGGAAGAAGCTCCTCCTCAGTCTCTCAGTTTTTGCCATAATGCTCCTGAAGAGCTTGCCAGATGGCAGTAAACAGAAAAGATGGTTGCCGGGGTGGTTTGAGTCCTTGAGGATTTTAGCAGCTCTGCTTTTGCAGCGTTTGAGGTAGATGTCCTGCAGAGAGGGGAGAGCAGACCCTGAGATGCGCTCAGCTAAGCGCACGACTCTCTGTAGAGCTTTGCAGTCCTGGTTTGTGGCGTTACTATACCACACTGAGATGCACTGAGTCAGTACACTTTCTATGGCCCCTGAGAAGAAAGTTTTCAGGATTGCTGGTGAGACCCTGAATTTCCTCAGCTGTCGCAGATGGTACAGTCTTTGCCTGGCTTTCTTAACCTGAGTCTGAATGTGTGTAGTCCATGTCAGGTCCTCGGAGATGTTTACACCGAGGTACTTGAAGCTGCTCACCCTCTCCACAGGAGTCCCACTGATCATAAGAGGAGTGTAGGGCCGCTGCTGTCTCTTCCTGAAGTCCACGATCAGCTCTTTAGTTTTACTCACGTTCAGAGAGAGACAGTTGACCTGGCACCATGATGTGAGTCTCTCTACCTCATCCAAGTATGCGGCCTCATCATTGTTGTTAATGAGGCCCAGAACCACAGTATCATCAGCAAATTTAATGATAGAAGTGGAGCTGTGAGAGGACACGCAGTCGTGGGTGTAAAGAGAGTAGAGCAGGGGGCTCAGGACACAGCCCTGTGGGGCTCCTACGTTCAGGGTGATGGAGTTGGAGGTGAACTGGCCGACTTTCACCACTTGTGGTGGTGAAATCAGCATCTTTAAAAAGCTGGTCAGCAGAAGGAAGTATGAAGTGCTCCAACATTTCTTGGTAAACGGGTGCAGTGACGTTGGTTTTCAAAAAACACAGTGGACCAACACCAGCAGATGACATTGCACCCCAAATCATCACAGACTGTGGAAACTTAACACTGGACTTCAAGCAACTTGGGCTATGATCTTCTCCACCCTTCCTCCAGACTCTAGGACCCTGGTTTCCAAATGAAATACAAAACTTGCTCTCATCTGAAAAGAGGACTTTGGACCACTGGGCAACAGTCCAGTTCTTCTTCTCCTTAACCCAGGTAAGACTCCTCTGACGACAACTGTAGCCAAATTCCTTGACACGTCTGTGTGTGGTGGCTCTGCCGTGTGATATGCCTTGACCCCAGCCTCAGTCCATTCCTTTTGAAGTTCACCCAAATTCTTGATTTGATTTTGCTTAACAATCCTCATAAGGCTGCGGTTCTCTCGGTTGGTTGTGCATCTTTTTCTTCCACACTTTTTCCTTCCACTCAACTTTCTGTTAACATGCTTGGATACAGCACTCTGTGAACAGCCAGCTTCTTTGGTAATGAATGTTTGTGGCTTTCCCTCCTTGTGAAGGGTGTCAATGATTGTCTTCTGGACAACTGTCAGATCAGCAGTCTTCCCCATGATTGTGTAGCCTAGTGAACCAAACTGAGAGACCATTTGAAGGCTCAGGAAACCTTTGCAGGTGTTTTGAGTTGATTAGCATGTCACTATATTCTAATTTGTTGAGATAGTGAATTGGTGGGTTTTTGTTAAATGTGAGCCAAAATCATCACAATTAAAAGAACCAAAGACTTAAACTACTTCAGTCTGTGTGCATTGAATTTATTTAATACGCGAGTTGCACAATTTGAGTTGAATTACTGAAATAAATGAACTTTTCCACGACATTCTAATTTATTGAGATGCACCTGTATTGTTTATGCAAACAATTATTTTATATATATAATGTAATAAGTGACCTGTGATTTATTTTTTTTTGCTTAAAGGAAAAAATTGTGTGTTACATGAAACCAGGAGTCATCTGAATTATAATAGTCATTTCCCATCCATAATTTTTTCCAGTTTTGATTGTCTTTGTGAAATTCAGCCAACAAGGCATTGAACATAAAACATTCAGATATTTTACTAAAGACATTGATATAAACATAAATTTAAGTTATGAAACAACATCATGACACTGGCAATGCCATAATATGTATATAATATAGAATTGAATTCAGTTATTTCATGTAGTAAAAACATACAGTTGTCACCTTAAGGATCTACTTCTATTTAATCTAATATTAAAAAAGGCCTTTTTAGTAGTTAGGTTGATACAGATAATATTTCTGAATATTTAAACCAGTTCAAACATGAACATGCATGCACTTGAAGAATATACCTGCTGAAGGAAGTGATGTTGGGGAAGATCTGTGAGGCAGAGGGAGATTCTGGGAGAATATCTGCACATGCGGTTGTGGTGTTATTGAGCCTGAGAACTAATGACCTCTGGACAACTGCGGGTAAAACATTGAGACCATTTCTATGTATACAATCTATGCCAATGCATGAAAATATCATATCTGCACAAGTGTTAACGTTATTCATATCTGCTACCTGTGAAGTCTCCGGCCAGTTGCAACAGAATGTCATAGTACAGCTGCCTCTTGGTGAGACTTATGGATCCATGTCTGCCCGTCAGATCTCCAGCCAAACAGGACAGAGACCTGACCTGAGAACAGCTGTTCATCTGACAGAGAATAATTCTGTTTTAATTATTTTGCATAATATTTTTACAGTTTGATGAGAAAATAGGCCTCACTCACATTTGTCATGTTGAATGGATTAAACATTTCTTCTTCACCAGGACATGTGCCATCTGACCCCACTGGCTTATTTGCGATGTACCAGGAAGCCTCTGCAAGCTAGAAACCAATAGCAGAATTCCTCATATTCAATTAAATGAAATATAATTGTGATAGCTAACATGACTAATAAAAAAAATCTGATACAATATAACTTACATTTGATGATTGTGATGCCCGCACATCCACTTCCAATATAACATCACCATAGCTGCCATCTGGAAAGGTTAGCTGGGACTAAAGACATGTAATGTATCACTTAGCATTCATTTCAAATCAACCAAATTTCAGAAACTTCCCTTCTATTGAATATTGAAAATTACAGTTAATATTGAAAGTTTGTTAATACGCAATATCTGAAAGGGCATTCAAATATATTTAATACTTTTTTTAGTTATAGATATGCAAACTTTGGAGGAAAAAACTTGCACAGTGCTCTTTCCACCATTGGCACATAATGCAACAAAGATATCAGAAGTCAACAGATGTTACCAACAAACCTACCAATCTCTGTGTAAAAATAAAACAAAGATGCTGCCATCTTTCTCAAGTCATTCTACAGCCCTGTAATTTGGCTCTGAATCTCAGGTGAAAATAACCATTTTGACCCCCCTCTACAAAATAGTGGATTACTGACTAAATATTCATTCATGGCATTTAATAGTTTGGCTTCCATTACAATGCTTATACATGTAGATCTTTCTTCAGAAACATATTAGCAAAATAAAAAATGTACACGGAATTACCTATTTAATATGTTTATATATTATAATATGCAAACCTTATAAAGTACTGTATAAACAATATTTTAGGACTGGGTGGAGGCAAAGATATAAATAAAAATAATTAAAGACAGATACTTAAATGCACCAGATGCTCTGGACAAAATGTATTATAAACATAAATGTATTACTCATTACTGTAAATCATGTGTATCATTCTTCTGCATGCAACACTAGGACCACAAGACAGCTGCAGGTTTGCTGTGCGGCATGTGACAGATCCATCTGCCTGCATACCGTCCCAGCAGGACAAGAGCTGTACCCCTCCACAACCACAGCCTCACCCAGATACCCATCTCCCCTCTCCACCCCATCCTCCTCCATCCAGCATTATTAGCAGTGTCATCTTTTTGTGGCAGATTTAAAGTGACGGTAGATTTAAACCACTTTAATGTGGGCGAGCGTAGAGATGAGGAAGATACTTATTTTTCACAATTCCCTCTAATTTAGCTACCATAGGAACAGTGAAAACAATTCAAAATAGGCAATTCAAGCCATTTAGCAACATGGTCCTGGCAACCAACCAGCAGACAAGAACCATCTATAAAAATCTGCTTATACAATGTATTTTTCTTTTTACCATTGTCACTGTCCCAGTTACAGCACTACTGAACATGGCCTTGGCGATCACCCAGTTTCCATCTGGGGAGTCTTCTGCTGAAATATCTGTGCACCGCATTCTGTAAATAGTGGAAGAAACCATTTTATATTTATAATGTTCAAGTAAGTTTTGAAATTTTCAAAGTCAAAGAAATCTTGTTTATTACTTTTATGAATAAACAATGAATGACGTGTGTAGATTAATAAGCGGTGTGAATATTTTCATGACAGTTTGGTTTTCAAGCATTTCACAACAACGTAATTATGCTAAAATTCTGTACAGAAAATTATATGAGGTCTCTTCCAGATTAATCAATTTTGCCTTTGGGGAAAATAAACATTAAAAATGATCTTGTTGTCAGTTAAATGTGGCTAATGCAGCAGAGTGCCAAAGAAGAACTGGGGAAATGAGTCAAAATGCAGAATTGGGAATCAATTGTATCACGACCTACACCTACAGTTGGGTCTAGATGGTTCTGCTCTGCTCCAGATTAATCAATTTTGCCTTTGGGGAAAATAAACATTAAAAATGATCTTGTTGTCAGTTAAATGTGGCTAATGCAGCAGAGTGCCAAAGAAGAACTGGGGAAATGAGTCAAAATGCAGAATTGGGAATCAATTGTATCACGACCTACACCTGCAGTTGGTTTCCTGTCTAGACTATTTATGGTTCTGCTTCTAACAGAAGAGAAGCAAACTAATATCTTATATTTATTTTCAAAGGTCAAAATACTGTGCCTGCTGACTGTTTGAGGATGTACGATTCTTAACTAACCTTGAGCCATTAGTGTAATGTATGACCAGAGACCGGCCAATTATGCTGTTCGGTCCTGAAAGTGGCATATTTCCATCCGTGTACTGATTCTGAAAGTTGTTCTGACTGGCCAGGTCTCCAAACTTCCCACTGATGTCTCCAATCTCATACTGGTCAACCGTGCCATTCCCTGGAGTTGGAGATGAGGCTGCGTTCACAGAAAACGGGTTGAAGTGTCCCATGATGTTAATGTCCGAGCAAGGTTCCTGTGTTCTTTTGATTGGAAGAACATGGATGTGGTAGCCACTGGCTCTCGCATTAAGCCCAGTAAAAGAGATATTTAGGATTGTTGGTCCTTGAGGAGAGACTTGGGAGAATCGGACTTGACCTTCAGAGTTTCCAGGCCCAAGCCAAGAATCTGAGCGAGCGGAGGGAAAACGGTACATGGTGAGGTTAGCACAAGCAATCCGTGGACCTGTTTGGTTTGGACCATGTATCACCACAGAACGTCCAATCATTCCAGACATCCAAGAAGTGGTGTCAGTAAAAAAGTTCTTGGTTGCCACCGTTCCCATCGCAGACTGCAGGTCAGCAGTTTTGTGCTTGCCAGAGATATCCCCAACCTCACAAGCAAAAGGGCTGTCGGGAGCACAGTTTACAGCATATGCACTTACTGTGATGTCTATGTTGTATGGGTTCCAGTGTCCTCCAGTTGACAGACAACATCCCTTGTCACTGTCAGTCTCTGTGCTGATGGGATAGTTGTGGACATGCCAGTTGTGATTCACCGTAGAAGGTGCAGTAAGTTGTCCGTAGGATAGGTCCATGAATACGGAGACATCAGAATATGGGTCACTACTGAGTTGGGTGAACTGGACCGTCCCCACAACCAGACCACGAAAGGTAGCCTTAGCAACAGTCACTTCGCCAGGGTAGCCGATACTTGCACAGGCAAATCTGGTTGAGTTGGGCATGTGTATTACCACAGAGCGACCCACAATGCTATTCCTCCCAAACAGAGGTAGGTTCCAGTCCAAGAAAGTGGCTTGAAAGTTATTCATATTCTCCAGAGATCCATGCTTTGCGCTCAGATCTCCAACCTCAAAGAGATCATGAGTGGAGCCTCTCGGTGGCGGATACCCCGGTGCCTGAGTATTTACATTAAACGGGTTCCAGTGACCGCCAAGGTTGTTGTTACTGCAGCTGCTATCTGATGGAGAATTCATTTGGGGAAGGGGAAACTGATGAACGTGGTATGGGCCAACTCTTCTGTCCAGGTTTGTCAGGTTAACAGTGATGGAAGTGAGATCGAATGGAGATGGTTGATGGAAGGAGAAGTAGCCTTTAATCCCTTGCATGTTCACAACAGCACCAACTACCTTCATTGCAACACTTCGGATCTCTGCACACATGTAGCTTGAGGTTAGGTTGAGAACGGCGAACCGGACATTTGAATTGAGATTGGATATTTCCAATCGAGATTTAGCAGGTTCTAGAGGTGATCCCACATTGATAACACCCAACTTTGTAAGACTCTTGAGATCCAGACTAATAAGAAGTGCTTTGCAGCTGGTTGCAGAGCTTTGTGATGCTAAAATCGTAACATTTGAAAAAGTCCTGGTCTGATCGACATTTCTTAGATCTGAGAGAACCCTTGCCCCTTCTTCTCCCACCACTTGTCGGATGTAGACGTTTCCAGCCACGGGACTGAAAAACCGGGCCCTCCATGTTCTTACCTGGGACTCTGAAGTAAGTCCAGCACAAATCCTTGCACCATTACATGTGTCCACCAACACCGAGAGGGCATCCAGACTAATGTGCTGTTCAAACAGAGTGGACACATTCACAGCAGCCTGAGGCTGATCTACAGAAAATGTGAACACACTGTCTCCTATGTGTGACTTTTGACAAGGTGAAGCAAAATGGCCGTACATAACTGGGAATGTAGTGAGGGAGATATTGAATAGACATGTGCCAGTTCCTGTGAGATTAACTGTGGATTTGTGCTCCATGGAGTCAAAGAGGATCCAACCAGTGACTCCTATCATATTAAAGTCAGCCCGATACCGCACACAAGAGGCAAAACCTGAATAGAGTCAACAGAATAAACAAAATGTCATAGGATAGGAATTAGTGTAAACATTGTCATTAATTTCAGGAAGTCTACAAACTATTTCAAGCATTTAATTTTAGCAGGTCACATGCAGATATAGCGGTTCAGATGCTGTCTTCTGTATCATTGAAATATTCATAGTATATTCTAAGAAGTTGAGTCATGTTTCCAGTGTAAGATTGGACATTATTATTCATGTCAGCACCTCTTCTGTTATGTCCACACTTGTCAGACACCAATAATGCTGATTAAAGGACAGTTTATCAGCTTTAGATGCGCTCAGATGGTGGGTGGTTTCAGGTGTCAGGGTGTCACCTGCAAACGTGATATTTCTAAGAGATTCTCTAAGAAGAACATTGGTGAATGTTCTGTTGAATTCAGGGAATTGTGAGGTTTGATACATAAACAAATAATATCACTGGCACTCTTGCTCAGTATGACTCAGCTCAACAGAGACAGGTACATTTATTAAAACATCCCAATAATAAAACATCAAAGTCATGGAAGCATGATTTAACTTTTCCACCACTTTCCTTGAGTAACAGGTACAAAGGTTAAATAAATTGTTTAATTCATACAGCTTAACATTTGGACACAGTTTAACTAATATAACTTAAAGAAATGGGGCTTAAAATTAGCAATATTTCAATCCTTTTACATGGAGTAAAAACTTAGCATGAATATTTTCTCACATAGATTGACCTTGACATTTGTTTACAGTGTCTGTTATGCATTATGTTATACCTAATGAAACACTAGGTACCACATACAAACACTAAGTTACACAAGATCCCTGAATAATTAAAGCAACTGCAGACTGTCACATATATGCCAACTAAGAATGTATAATCCTCAAACAATATCCAATAGAAAAGTGAAAATATCTTAAGGTGACACAGTATAATACAAATTCATAAACTTTTCCATTTACTTGGCAACAGTTTTCCAGAAACTCAAACTTGATAGACCAAAGGTTTTGGAAATGCAGTGTTGGGATACAAATCACAATTTTTCTGAAGAAAAAATAATAAAAACAACTTACCCCACAGGATGAACAGGGTCAAAGCTCTTGGCAGCAACATGTTGACAGCTGTTGCTTGTGTGTGTCTGTGTGTGTTTGCAAGCAAGAGGTAGAAAGTGATATAGAGAGTTGTACGAGTGGTTTCACAAGGTAAGCCCCTCTGTGTGTGTCTGTAACCCTCTGTACTGGAGCACGTCTATACTGATGTGTGCTAGTCTGTGTGCATGTGTGTGTGTATGAGTGGATTCCTTGCTGTCTCAGTGTCTGGCTGGTTTGAATGAGACTCCGGCTTGTCCCTTTTGTAGTCTCAAAGGAGGGCAGCGGAGGGAGTGGCTTCCCAACATCCTGTATTCACGTTTTTCTTGATATATAAAACCATGGAAACATGGTTTAGCAAGTTTTATGGAATTGATAAATACACGACAGGAAAATAAATACACTTAACATTTTTGGGAGCAGGCATAAATTAAAGGAATATTTGAAACAAAAATGAAAATTTGCTTAAAGTGTATTTACCTTCAGGCCATCCAACTTGGTTTCTTCAGATTTGGAGAAATGTAGCATTACGCCAGTTTCTCACCAATGGATCCTCAACAGCACTGGTTCCCAACCTCGTTCCTGGAGGCCCCCCAACACTGCATGTTTTCCATGTCACCTTAATCAAACACACCTGATTCAGATCATCAGCTCATTAGTAGAGACAAGGCCTGAATTGGGGTTGTCAGACAAAGGTGAGATGCAAACTGTGCAGTGTTGGGGGGCCTCCAGGATTGTGGTTGGGAACCACTGCTCTACAGTGAATAGGTGCCATCAGAATGATAGTCCAAATAGCTGATAAAAACATCACAATAATTGACAATTAAATCAACAGGTGTCCATCAATTAACACGTTGCGAAAAGCTGTGTGTTTGTAAGAAATAAATCCATCACGGCATTTTAACTTTAAATCGTCACTTCTGACCAAAATCCATAATAAAACTTCCTCCAGTGAAAAAGCCCATTTCCTCTAACATTAAAATCCACCCACATTTCTTTAGAACTGTTTTGGACTGTTTTTGCATGTAAATGCTACTTGATGTGCATATTTTTCTGCTGATTCAGACAAGCTGAACTTTTCATTGGAAAAAAGCAATGTTCTGGATAGATGGCTTGTATTATTTCCATTTTGATGTTAAAATGCCTTACTGATTGATTTCTTCTTTACAAACACACAGCTTTTCGCTTCAAATTTTTTTGATGACTTGTGAACTGTTGTGATGTTTTTACAGTTTCAACAAATTGTTGAGTGAACTATGGACCAAATTTAGCAACTACAATCTACTGTCTTTGGCATTTTTTTATACGTTCATGTTTCTTGCTGTTGTACTGATTCATTTCTCCTCAGTGTTGCAAATGCAAAATATTTCCTTGCAAATTGTTTCTCCTTGCTAAATTTATGATCAGTGTATTTTGGTCTGAGCAGTTTCAAGAAGCTCTTGAGGTTCTTCAACCGGTGCTATTTTAGATAATGACTGTAGAGGACTCAGCGAGGAGATGTGACGTAGACGAGTTCACTCAAAGACACAGACTCAACAGTCTGCACAATATTATTTCTAATTATAGCTAGTGTAAGTAGAAGAAATATTGTGTGTGTAATTTTAAACATGAAGAAATTAATAAAAGAACAGTATTAGATGAAAAGTGAAGTGACTAAACTTGTGATACACAGAAGCTGCTATACAAATCTGTTGTTCCCTATCGATCAAATCTCTACTTTCACTTCATTATTAAAATGAGAGAAGCTATTTTTTCATCAGACGTCTGTTCTGTTCATTGTTAAACAGGTGGCTGTTTTAATTCAGAGTTAATAATAGTTAAAGCTACATAATTGCACATTTAACTTCTGGATATTCACATTAATAAGCTGTTAAGGCCACTAAAATAACTTTTTTTTGTCATTTTATTAGTATATTGTTGCAAATCTTTCAGCAGTTCAGAGTGCCAAAACATTTATGAATAGCCAAAACATTGTCACTTTATGTGCATACTGTAAATACAGTATGTAACTCTATATTGTATTGTTCACTGTAGCAGTATTTTGTTGGTTGTATACATACATGTGTATTTACATCAGAAACTGTTCACAGCATTCCTTACTCTCCCGAGCATGACGTAGGTTCAGCTCAAGTTTCAACCTGGTGTCACATGCCATTTTATTAACTTCACAAGTTCACCTTCCCACCCAGTCCTGATGGTTAATGGTTAAAATCAACGTGGCTTGCTGTCCTCAATGGAAGCTTAAACCCAAGGCTCTGCTTGAGTACTGGGTTCAACCCTCCCATTGGGTTAGTACATGGAGGGAGAATAACAGAATTTAAAGGCAGAGATGGTGAGGTGGAGGGATGCCGGAAGAATTATCATTGGGACGGTGCAATGACTGCTGCTTATTTAGGCTCGTAATGAAGATTAACAGGACTGAATGATTAAGCTCCTCCCAAACCTTTGTTTGGAACTTCATATTTATATTCTTCTCTGGAAGGCTGACATTGTTAATCTTGAGAAAGATTTAAGCTTCAGGAAACATGTTTGCTCAAATTATGATTCTTCAACAGTGTCAGAAGAACAGACAAGTTGTCAAAAGGCCACTGTCACTAATATACGTTTTTCCACTTATATAAATCACTCATTTACTAATTTTACAAAAAAAAGCACTGTTGATGTTGTTCCAGACTGTATGTTTGATCAGATAAAAATTATTATATATGAATGATTTTGCTTTTCTTTTAACTAATTTGTGAGTTAAATCATTGGGGATCTTTCTAGTTCTACATTTAGTGTTGTATCAATTAAATGAGGGAGAATAGCAAGTTGATACGATAAAAGAAAGAATAGAAAATATATTTAAAAAGTTTCTTCTAGTTTCTTCATTGTAGACATAACTCGGAAATGATTAACCAGAAAAGCATATTTTATTGGAAAAGTAACACTAAATTATTATTATCAATATTTATTATTAGTATTATTATTATTATTATTTACACAGTCACACTTAATTACACAGTTCACTATAACAATGTTGCTGAGATTAACTATAAATTGTATCAGTGAAAAACAGTTGATGTGATATTTTGGACATTTGCTGTAAATTGTCTCTCTGCAGCTCAGCAGTTCCTCTGCTGCCCTCTGTAGGTCATTAATCAAAGTTTACTGTGTAGAAAACTGGAAAATATTATCAACATAACTGCAATTAAAAAAAAAGCTGTCTAAGCTATTTACATTTTTTTTTACATGTGTTAATGTATTTTTAATGAAGGGTTGTGGATATGTATTATCCTGCTTTTTTGCTATTTGCTATTATTATTTTTTTATTTATTTGGATTAATGGCATGAAAAGCTAAGTTTTTAATTGAGTTAATTAGATTTATGGTCATAAATATTCATGACAACCCGGAGTCGTTGTTTTTTAGAGATTAATTAAAAAGGGGTATTTATACAAACACAACACTCAATAAAGGTCATCTGTGAATCAACAACAGGAAACCACTGCAACAGAAACGGTGTCTTGGAAAATAGGTCGTACTGACCATAATCAGTTGTAGAAATATAAGCTATTTATCAAGGGTGAAGGTGTTTGACATACATTACACCTGGCTAGTGCTAAATATGCATTAAATTTGAACATATAAAAGAATAATAAATGCTGCGCTGTTTCTTTTTGAGGTTAAGTCAACTGTGAGAAATGAGATACGTAAATGTATAAAGGTATTGAAAAAAACTCTGCATTCAGTTTAAGGTTAAACCTACACTCTAGACAAAAGTGAGTGACCCCTTTTTGTCATTGGCTGTGCCAAGGCCAATGGAACATCTTTACGGTTTTGCACTTCAGTTTAACCACATCACTGTGCTTTGTGTGTTACATTGTCTGGCATGAGTTACGCCGGTGTGACTCACTTCTGAAGAACACCTTAGAATTGTTTTTTTATTAATTAGTTTAATTATTATGCATTTAAAAATTATTCTGACTAATACTGTCATAAGCATTGACAAATAACAAATGTGCACATTATCTATACTGATGTTGTAACGAAAGGATCGATCTTCACATAAAAATATCGATTCTAAAGAGCATTTTTTTAAACCACAAATTGTATTTATTAAGAAACTCGGTGCATAAAACAAGCTTCTAAATGGAAAAAAAGACAATATTAGCGAGCAATTGTGTTGGATAGAGCTATTTCTCCTGCTCATTTGGAACACACGCAAATGCTGAAAGACAGAACCAATCAATCACAGACAGCGTTCGCTGCGGACGCATGGCTCAGTCACAGTGCTTGTTCAAATAGAGCTGCGTTTCCCAAAAGTATAATTATTACTATATATCAAATTAATTCTGAAAACAATCCATCACGGTTTCCACACAAATACGAAGCAGCTATAATAATCAGAAATGTTTCCTGAGCAGCAAATTATATTAGATTCATTTCTGAAGGATCATGTGACACTGAAGACTGGAATAATAATGCTGAAAATTCAGCTTTGATCACAGATGCATTTTAAATTACATTTTTTAAATAGGCCAGCATTAAAATATAAAATAGTTATTTCAATGGTTATATTTCACAATATTGCTGTTTTTACAGTATTTTTTCCCCAAATGCCTTGGTGAGCATGAGACTTATTTAAAAAATATTACAAAATATTACATATTACAAAATCTTACTAACCCCAAACTTTTGTACATGTAATATTTATTTTAAATAGGCTAGTTTGACTTTTAACTGATGTTAAAAGTTCAAATGGATTGTGTTATGTTCTGTAATTGCTGTTAATAAATCTGTCAGAAAAAATATATGCTAAAGTTTCACCTTTTAGGAGTACAGCATTCTGGCAGTCTTTAAAAAAAATACCATGGTTTTATTACAGTAACCACAGTATATCACAGTATTTGAAGTAAAACTGTAGTAACTACAAATGTACCATGGTAATAATAATAATACATTTTAGTACTTACTGTGTGTAAAACCATGTTTATTTTTCATGAGGTACCCTCAAAGGTGCACCTTTGTAACTTATCTATACCCTTAAAGCATGCATACTTGTATGGTACTAATATGCTCCCTTTTAGGGGTTTAGGTTACTGCCCCAGTAAAGGGCTTAAATACAATTTTTGTATATTTAATTTCTGACCGTGTAAACAAAAAAAGTCCTGTGAAATGTAAAAAAAAAAAAACATGGCTTTAAAATCTAATATTAAGTGAGTATAATTACTGATTGTATTCTTTTAATAATTTAAAAGATAATTTAAGTTTACAGGTATCGGTATCGATATCGACAATACTGTGCTTGAAAATATCGGTATCGGATCGAAAATAAATTAAGAGGTATCGCCCATCCCTACGGTTGAGGGAGGGGGGAAGCATGGACACTGCTGGGTGGTGCGGTGTGGAATATATATTCGGCTGCCGAAAATTCAGTGCATCCCTAGTAAATGGACAAAACGATTCTTCGAGGCACATCATTTGCCTCGATTATTTTTTTGTATTCGAGTTACTCGAGGATTCATTTCAGCCCTACATTCTAGGAGGTATTTGGACAACAAATCATTACACCTCTGTGTTCTTGTTGTATATTTTTAATTTCAAAACAATATTAAATTATTTTAGTTATTTCCTAACAGCTGTCAATCTTCTGGAAAACCCCACTCAACATCCAGTAGATGCAAGAACATTGATGCAGGAATTTATTCTTTGCTAAAGCAGAAAAGACCCCCATAAAAAAAATGTATATCAGAAATGATCTCAAATAATGGATTAAAGAAATGACTGATGGCTATATAAAGTAAAGAATATACTGAAATGCACAGTTATTTTATTTATAAGATACTGATATTAATGTATAGCTCTAGATATACAAACAAGAGCATCATCCCATAAAGTGTTTAAACCACAGCAGACATAGGCATATTATAATGCTGTTTCCATTTGAGGTTAAGACAACTTTGAGAACTGAGATAGGTCTACATAAACGTCTGAAGGTTTTGGCACGTGGTTAAACCTCTACTCTAGAAAAAAGGTGAGAGACTTTAGTGATTAACCAGTGGAAGATATTTCCGGTTTTGGTTTAACACTTCAGATGAGTTTAACCACACTGTACAGCTTACATTTTTTATATATTTTTTTAATAAAATCTATGTACAAATAAATTTTGTTATTTGTCATATATGTAGCATGATTCATAATAATAGTAATAATAATTACAAAAGCATTAATATATTTATATAAAATAGATATATACACTTCAATAATAATTATTTATAATGAGCATTCACCATAGAAAGCAGACTTAAAACAGATCAATTTATTGTTAGATAAGCACATTTGAAATAAAACAGGTCTTCACACCAGACTTGATAACTGAATGAATGTTATGCTGATAATGGTTAATACGTTTCTTTTCAATCATCATACGATTAGCTAAACTGTATCTTTTTCCTGGTCTACACAAATCAACTTTCTAAATTAGTCTAAAATAAATCTTTTTACTGTAAAGAGTGGCAAATACCCCCAGTCTATAATACTCCTGTCACAATGTTAACTCATGTATTCTTGACGTAAGGTACATTAAGCACACAATAAACAACATGATATTTAAAAGCATGATAAAATCATAGAACTCATGGTTTCTGATTGTTTAACATAAATGTTCCTTATTTTGCTGTTAATCAGATTAAGTCTTGGAATTTATATACAACTTGTGTCCACTGAAGATCAGGATTATATGCATATTTTTCCAGCCGTTGTGTTTTTCCAATTGCAAAAACTAAAAACAAGACAATGAATTCAACAGTTATTAAATGTTATATGATCCATTCTCAAATTTTAGAGATGCCAAATAATAGGCGCAAAAAAAAAACATTATGGAAAATACACAATTTTAACAGCATTAGCTATCTGTCAAGAAGAGCATTGATATTTTTTAACTATTTAATTTGCTAATTGTATTTTTCTTAAAGAACAATAACTCACCAATTACCACGATGATTAGAAGCCCATTCATCAGACTTGATATGACGATGATTATCTGCCATTGTGTCTGATTCTGTTTAAAACTATTCACCACAGTATTATTCGCGCACATAATCAGTGTCTGATTCTGAAACTCAGTTAGTTGAGTTGGTTCTGTAAAGAAAGAGTCCACGGTTAGTTACTATAAGGCAACTTAATAGGACACACAATGAACACAATATTGATCACATAATTATCTTTTTGTGAACTGGGGCAACCGAATGAGAGGCCTAGTTATTTTTTTGTGTCTAAAAAGCAAAGTGGTTAATAACTAATTAAAATAATCAGAGAAAAATGAACTCACCAGTGAAGTATATTCTGGAGCTGTTGCTGAGTTTTGGAGGTGTGCGTGTGTTCATACAGTAATAAACTCCTAATTCATCAGCAGTCACATTATTAATAACCAGACGATGTTTAAACTGCACTGAATATTTCTTTCTGAATGTTTTATTATGGTAAAAAGGTGATGTTGTTGTTGAGAATGATCGTAGAATCACTGTTGGAGGATCTGCTGTTTTCAGTAAAATCCAATAAACCTCATTTTCATCAAGATCACAGTTTATGCTCACATTTGATCCCAAATCAGTTAGTAGATCTGCCTGGGCCAGATCTGCCATTTAACTCTAACAGACTTTATCATCTTATGATCATTTGGTATATTTTTTAAAATACAGATTTCATTTATAAGCATCGATTAAACCATCTTGCCAAAATAAACAGTCCTCTGTGCCGTATTAAATGTAACCTCTTCTTGGTTCAGCAGCATTGAAAACACAACCGATCAGGCTTCACACAAATAATGAATAATGTGCACACACTCCATTCTAAGGTCAAATCAGAAAAATTAATATCAACGTCGACAAGCATTCTCAGATAAACAGATTTCAGCAGATACTGATTCAGTTCCTAAACAAACATCTGATCTGAAGCAGGAGTTTTCAAAATGTTTAAAGGCCACCAACATCAAAATATGATGATTCTCTTCAGGACCCACTAAAATACACAGACAGGTACATATTTTCATGTGTAAAACATTAATACAAAATTTATTCAATAAACAAGTTTCCACTTAATAGTAAATATTTCCAATGTAATATTTTCTTCTTTTATATGTTAATCTTAAGGAGAAATATAAAAGCCGTCGGCTCAATAAAATAATTATGATCACGTCTTTAGAAAGGAAAATATGAACAATATCAAATATAGTCAATGTTTAACTTAGTTGTATATGTATTTATTTTTATTTTTAAGTTATTTATTTTAAGATTTTTTTATTTTTTTGTGGAATTTTCCCATAAATAACAGTTTTTTTAAAACCCCTGATCTGAGTTAAACATCAAGAAAACAAAATAAATATAAAACAGTCATGTGTTAATATCTTCAGCAGGTTTAGATCAGTATAAGTGATGCTGGATTGGTTGGACTGAATATTTTAATGCAGTTTGGAAAAGTCCACCATACTGAAAATCAATATTACAATGTTTAGCTGCAATCAAACAAAAATAAATCTAAATAAATGTTATAGAAAGCTATTGTACAGGTCAGCAAGAATCCTCAATAATTATCGAGACAGAAATGAATTTTAGTAATAATGATGGATTCACAGTTTTTTAAGTGTAAATAGTGCCGATGCTGTTCTGTAACGTGTGTCTGCTGTAGATCAGCGTTGAGTTCTGATTGTTCTGCTGCTCTTTTGTTTCCAACAAAAACATTTAATAGTCCTAGAAATGGAACAGTTTTCAAATTCAGTATATTTAATAAACAGTTCTACAATAATAATGTAGAAATATGTTTACAGATGGCTGAAAATTAACTCACCGATCAGAAAAATGAGCAGAAGTCCATTCATCAGAGCAGATATGATGCTAATAATCTTCCACTGTGTCTGATTTTGCTCGGTATAATCAGTCACTGTATGATTGTGACACTCAGTTAACACAGTTAGTTGAGTTGATTCTGTAATAAAAGTGTCCATAGTCCAATTATAATTTATCATGGAATTTAAAAATATAATTGTTTTTCAATAAAAAAAAAATGTAAGTAGTTAATGACTAGTATGTATGTAAGCAGGGATCATCACTTTGTCTTGATCACTGAAGAAGTAAATGAACTCACCATTGAAGTATATTCTGGTGCTGTTGCTGAGTTTTGGAGGTGTGCGTGTGTTCATACAGTAATAAACTCCTAATTCATCAGCAGTCACATTATTAATAACCAGACGATGTTTAAACTGCACTGAATATTTCTTTCTGAATGATTTATTATGGTAAAAAGATGAAGTTGAGAATGATCGTAGAATCACTGTTGGAGGATCTGCTGTTTTCAGTAAAATCCAATAAACCTCATTTTCATCAAGATCACAGTTTATGGTCACATTTGATCCCAGATCAGTTATTAGATCTGCTACTGCATACTGAAAATATATTAATACCACTGTATGAAGAATAAAAAAATATATTATAAAAGTTTCAAGTCTGCAAAGAATATATGTTAAAAATATTTATAACATGTAAACTCACAGAGCTGAAGCTGAATGATCTTCATGCTGTTTCTTGATCACTTCAATATAAAATTCACAACGTGTGATGAAGCCACTGCACGAGAAGACAAGAAAGACATGCACATGAAGAAGAGGAAGTCAAGTTTGACCACATTGTACACTTTTAACACACAACGATCCATGAGCTCAAAAACGAAGAGCCTCATCACTTCATTAAATGTGTACAGATGACAGTTATGTTGCCCCAATATTCCAGCAGTGCTCACTTTTGCTATCCTTATCATGCTGTCTCTATAGGTTTATTGTTTATTTACTCCTTTCACAATCTGTTTATGGGATAGTGTGAATTCAGTAAATAATAAGTAAACCTGATGTTGTTCTAAAGCTGTATGATCTTATGAAAACTGCAAATGTAATCTATTGTCCAGCTCCTGTCATTGTACGTGTTTCTTCTGAGTGTGCAGCAGTTTGTGGCTGAATGCACAGGAAAATCACACAAACGAATTATTGTGAGAAATCAAGAAGAATAATGACACGAAACACAAACCGTAACAGTATATGTATACAGTCTTCTCTGAGGTGAACATCTTTGTGAGACAGCCAGAAAGTGAACAAATAGTTTATAAGCTACAGCCTACCATCTTAGTTATTCTTTTCTTTGTATTAATAATTAAATAATTACATTTACGACCAGTTCAATGAGTTTGAACTAATCATGGTGACATTAAAGGGATAGTTCACCCTAAAATGAAAACTCTGTCATTAATTTATCACCCTCATGTTGTTCCAAACCTGTAAGACCTTCGTTCATCTTCAGAACACAAATTAAGATATTTTTGATTAATAAAGAGTGCTCTCTGACCCTGCATAGACAGCAAGGATCCTAACACGATTAAGGCTCAGAAACGTGGTTCAATCGTAATTTTACGAAGCTACGAGAATACTTTTTGTGTGCAAATAAAACAAAAATAACGACTTTATTCAATAATTTGTCTCCTCCGTGTCACCGTATAGCGGCATTTTGGTGAGTATAATTAATGACAGAATTTTCATTTTTGGGTGAACTATACCTATAAAGACTAACAATAAACATGGGGTATTTAAAAAAATATATATATTAACAAACAAATAAAATAAATAAATAAAACTAAACGGCTGAAAAAAAACACCTGCTGCTTTGTTCTTTGTGTTTTAAACAAGTTTTAAAATGTACCATAATTATAAGTCAATTAAAGAAAATGTTAAAGGCCTAGTTCACCCACAAATGAAAGTTTGCTGTTAATTTATTCACCCTCAGACCATCCAAGATGTAGGAGGCTATTTTTTCTTCAGTAGAACAGTAAAGGAGATTTTAGCAGACATACAGCAATGCTGCTCATTTTCCATCGGTGGTTAAGACTGTGAGAACTTTATTAAAATAAAGGTATTAACTCTGCTCTCGTTTCACAGTTTAACCTCCACTCTAGACAAAGGTGAGAGTCGTTGGTTGTCACGTGTCAAAGCCAGTGGAACATGTTTCTGGTTTTGTTTTAGCACTTCAGCAGCTTAAGCAGTTTAGTTACTGTGTAGTCTTATTAGTTTATATATATATTATTATTATTTATTTACAACAAATCTATAAATAGTGCTCAAGGTTTGTAATTAAAATTCTAATTCTTCATATGACATTGAAATATAAATGTTGAAATAAAATGCTGTTTATAGCTATTATAAAGGGACTGTAGTGATAACCAGTTAAATATCTTTCCAGTAGATTATCAAAAGTAACATACTCAAACACACACATGAAAATAATGAAGCAACTTTATAATAAACGTATTTAGAAAAACGCTTAATTATGAATTCCAGGTTATAACAACTGCGTTGTGCTCTTAGAATAAGGGTGTTTTTCATTAATGTCTAGTCGGGACAAGTATGTGAGTTTTTTATCATTATTCCTGATTCTTATTTGAATGATTAAGTATTCACATGTATGTCTCAAAATAAAACATATTTTAAAGACCTCAGCAGACAAACTATACACATTTTAAACAGGGTGAAAAAACTAACAAAATAAACCAAACAAACAAATAAAAACAACAAAAAACTAAAAAATATGAGTCATATATAAAAAAACAATATTTAACTCTAACAGACTTTATCATCTTATGATCATTTGGTATATTTTTTAAAATACAGATTTCATTTATAGGCATCGATTAAACCATCTTGCCAAAATAAACAGTCCTCTGTGCCGTATTAAATGTAACCTCTTCTTGGTTCAGCAGCATTGAAAACACAACCGATCAGGCTTCACACAAATAATGAATAATGTGCACACACTCCATTCTAAAGTCAAATCAGAAAAATTAATATCAACGTCGACAAGCATTCTCAGATAAACAGATTTCAGCAGATACTGATTCAGTTCCTAAACAAACATCTGATCTGAAGCAGGAGTTTTCAAAATGTTTAAAGGCCACCAACATCAAAATATGATGATTCTCTTCAAGACCCTCTAAAATACACAGACAGGTACATATTTTCATGTGTAAAACATTAATACAATATTTATTCAATAAACAGCAAGTTTCCACTTAATAGTAAATATTTCCAATGTAATATTTTCTACTTTTATATGTTAATCTTTAAGAGAAATATAAAAGCCGTCGGCTCAATAAAATAATTATGATCACATCTTTAAAAAAGGAAAATATGAACAATATCAAATATAGTCAATGTTTAACTTAGTTGTATATGTATTTATATTCATTTTTAAGTTTAAGTTTTTTATTGTAAGATTTTTTTTTTTTTTTGTGGAATTTTTCCATAAATGCCAGTTTTTTTAAAACCCTGATCTGAGTTAAACATCAAGAAAACAAAATAAATATAAAACAGTCATGTGTTAATATCTTCATCAGGTTTAGAAAAGTATAAGTGATGCTGGATTGGTTGGACTGAATATTTTAATGCAGTTTGGAAAAGTCCACCATATCTTACTGAAAATCAATATTCTAATTTTTAGCTGCAATCAGACAAAAATAAATGTTATAGAAAGCTATTGTACAGGTCAGCAAGAATCCTCAATAATTATCGAGACAGAAATGAATTTTAGTAATAATGATGGATTCACAGTTTTTTAAGTGTAAATAGTGCCGATGCTGTTCTGTAACTTGCGTCTGCTGTAGATCAGCGTTGAGTTCTGATTGTTCTGCTGCTCTTTTGTTTCCAACAAAAACATTTAATAGTCCTAGAAATGGAACAGTTTTCAAATTCAGTATATTTAATAAACAGTTCTACAATAATAATGTAGAAATATTTTTACAGATGGCTGAAAGTTAACTCACCAATCAGCAAAATGAGCAGAAGTCCATTCATCAGAGCAGATATGATGCTAATAATCTTCCACTGTGTCTGATTTTGCTCGGTATAATCAGTCACTGTATGATTGTGACACTCAGTTAACACAGTTAGTTGAGTTGATTCTGTAATAAAAGTGTCCATAGTCCTGGTCCATTTTTCATAATTTATCATGGAATTTAAAAATATAATTGTTTTTCAATAAAAAAATGTAAGTAGTTAATGACTAGTATGTATGTAAGCAGGGATCATCACTTTGTCTTGATCACTGAATGAATAAATTAACTCACCATTGAAGTATATTCTGGTGCTGTTGCTGAGTTTTGGAGGTGTTTCTGTGTTCATACAGTAATAAACTCCTAATTCATCAGCAGTCACATTATTAATAACCAGACGATGTTTAAACTGCACTGAATATTTCTTTCTGAATGTTTTATTAGGGTAAAAAGGTGATGTTGGTGTTGAGAATGATCGTAGAATCACTGTTGGAGGATCTGCTGTTTTCAGTAAAATCCAATAAACCTCATTTTCATCAAGATCACAGTTTATGCTCACATTTGATCCCAGATCAGTTATTATATCTGCTACTGCAGCTTGACAACAGATTAATACATCTATAAGAAAATGAAATAAATAAATAAATAACCCCCTGTGTCATACATAGCATAAAATATTTTAATTAAGTGACAAAGCATATAAATTATATATATATATATATATATATATCATGTAAAAACTCACAGAGCTGAAGCTGAATGATCTTCATCTTGTTGTCATGGATTAAGACACTTCAGAATAAAATCTTCTTCCCTCCAAACAACACTGAAGATGAATCTACTGCAGCTTTAAAGCAAAGACAGGAAGATCAAGCAGAGGAAGTCAAAGTCAAATCTGCTCTGTTCTCACCATCATCACTTCATTCAGTTTAACACATTTGATATTTGATCATGTTATAGATTATAGTCACTGTGGTATAGATCTCAGATCATGACTGAAATTCTCAAATTCTTATCTTTTCCAGAAACTCGTGTATGTGTTGTGTGTGTTTGAAGGGTTGTATTGATCCTGACTCTCCTGTATGGTTAGGTTTCAGTCATTAGTGTCATTAACATTTAGTGATGTTAATGCTCTATATTTTTTTGCCTTGACTTTTGTTGTGAGCACATGGTTCAGTTCTGAAGCTTTTGTGCCAATAGTAGACAGGACAGGGGTCTCATGCACACTTTGACTGGTTTGTGGCTATGCAGCAAACTGTGATTCTCTGTGTTGTGACACCTTTCTATGATTGCCAGCATTATATTTTTCAGCAATATGAGCTACAGTAGCTGTTCTGTGTGATCAGACCAGACAGGCTAGATGGGCTTTGACTTATTGTTTTGCTGACGTTCTGATCCATTCGTCAAGCCATCACTATTTGGCTTTTGTCACTCAGATATTTTCGCTTGCCAATTTGTCCTGCTTCCAACACATGAAATTCAAGAACTGACTGTTCACTTGCTATCTAATACATCCCACCCATTGACACGTCCATTGTAACAATGTAATCAATATTATTAACTTTGCCTGTCAGTGGATTCAGTGCTGTGCACTTTTCTATTCTTTGATGACTTGTTTACTGGTGTGTGTTGACAGCCTGTCTCTCACTTCAAATAGAAAGCCACATATTTCAATTATGATGATGATGGAAAAAAATCAAGTCCCACCCTACATTTTAATATTGTTCAAGAAGCTGTTTCACTATACATCACATTAAGGATGAAAAGACTACCACAAGCCATTTCATGTCAACTTTAAAGGGGTCATATGATGTGATTTCAAGTTTTCCTTTCTCTTTGGAGTGTTACAAGCTGTTTGTGCATAGATAAGATCCCTGAAGTTGCAAATACTAAAGTCTCAAAACCAAAGAGTTATTCTTTCTAAAAGTTAAGACTCATCCACGCCCCCCAAAAACGGCTCATTTAAACATTCCCCCACATGTCAACATCCCGGTGTGGGAAGATTTGCATTACACCACCCAACGTATATGCAATGAAAGAAGGCGGAAATATTATTCTCGCTGTATTATTTTTGATGCCGCCAGGGGCGGCGCCAGAGTATTTTGAATGCAGGTGCTGAGGGGGTGCTATATCATTGACAGGGGGAGCTGGGCAATTACTAGTAAATATGACCAAAACAGGTAATTATTTTTCATATGAATAATAAAATCACCCAGTCGATTTTGTAACATTTTATTACATGAATATTTGACTCATCACATTTTTTTTTTTTGGCCATTCACTCTGACGTTAATTTTGATGAATATGCACTGTGCAGGCGCATATGTCAACTGTTTATCAGTGTGGGAGTATTATTGAGGCATGGAGGCATCTGCACAATCCCTTGCTTTTTTTCTTTTCTTTTTTTTACTTAAAATACATAGCCGATATGTAATTTTTGGATGCGCTTTCTCATGCAGTCTCTGTGAAATTCAGCGCGTCACAATGAACCGGCCCACAGACATAAGAAATAAATCTTAAATTTTAGGCTATACTATTATACGAACCAATTCAAATAAAAACAAATATTCTTTAATTATGTAGTCTGTATGAAAAGGTGCATTTCTCTATTAATTGCACGTCCATTACTGTGGAGATAGCGAGTCAGCGTCAGCATTCGACCACTTCATGTTTGCAGCCAACACTGAAAAAGCACTAGTTTAGTAATAAATGATAAAAAAGTCTTCTTTTTCCCAGACGCATTCATAATCATTACTTTTGCAGGTGCTTTGCGACAAGCTTTTTGCATGCACTTGAGCGTGGAATCGGCTATAATACGCAAGTAATATATTAAAGGATGACTTAGTAGGTTATTTTATATATAAATTTAACATAAACGTGCGACTAGTTGACTAGAATAATCTGTAGTCGGGCACAGGCCTAAGTGATCACACTTGTGGTTTTTGCATGGTGCATAGTTAAACGGATAAAAAAAACGATGATCCATTTTTTTCATAAAATGCTTTACGAAAAGTGCGACTGCAAATCACGTCATGTTATATTGCTTTGCATGTTATTGTTATGAATCTGGCTGCCACTCACTACAACTGCACATCACCCATGGACTACATCTCCCATCATACACTGCACTCACACATTCCCATCCACCATCACACCAATCACACAGCTGTCACCAATCACTCATTTGCCCTGATTGCCTCACCACACCTGCACCTCATTCACCCACTCACATATAAGCAGCACACATACACTCACCCTTTGCGAAGTCTTGTTTTGCCCTGGCTAACATTTCCGAGCGTTTTCCCTAGTTTGTCTTCCCGTGTTCTACCTGGACTGTTGACTTCCTCTCCTGATCGTTTGCTGCCTGCCTCTCTGACCCCGCCTGCTTTCTGGTAATCCTCTCTGTCTGCCGCCTGCCCTGACCCTTTGCTCTGCCTCTGATTACGACTCTGCCTTGTCTACGTTGCCCTCGATACCACTGCTTGATATTTGCCTGTTTGACCTCCTCCTTGTATTAATAAAGCTGCAAGTGGATCTACTCTCGCCTCTGACCAGTCATTCATTACAGAAGACTTCGCCACACAAGGATCCAGCACCTTTCAGGTCAACATCTCTTAGGTATGGATGCAAGAGTATTGTTTGCCCTTAAGCAAGGCCCACGATCACTGGAGAACCATATTAAGGAGTTTTTAGCCTGTGCTCATTATTCAGACTTACCGGACATTATTTTGATTGACATTTTTTGTGATGGCATTAATCAGCCTCTGCAAACTCAGCTCAGACGCGAGGGTCCGCGCTCATCACTGAGTTGTTTTTTAGAGTTTGCTTTGTTGACTGTTGGCTCACTATTCACCGGGGGTGTCGCGGATGAGGATCGCGACACTGCATCTTGTCACAAAATGGCCGCCGATCCTGAGCCTCATACCAGGCCTGCCAAGCCGGAGTCCCCGGCCAGGATGGCTACCACGCCTGCGGATGCACCTCTTTGGCCAGGACTGATTACTAGTGTGTTGGACCCACCACTGGTGTCGGTGCGAGCAGCAGGCATCCCCAGGTTCGTCGCAGAGTCCGCTCCAGAGCCCGCTCCGTCCCAGGAGCTCGCAGAGTCCGCTCCAGAGCCCGCTCCGTCCCAGGAGCTCGCAGAGTCCGCTCCAGAGCCCGCTCCGTCCCAGGAGCTCGCAGAGTCCGCTCCAGAGCCCGCTCCGTCCCAGGAGCTCGCAGAGTCCGCTCCAGAGCCCGCTCCGTCCCAGGAGCTCGCAGAGCCCGTTCCAGAGCCCGCTCCGTCCCAGAGCTCGCAGAGCCCGCTCCAGAGCCCGCTCCGTCCCAGGAGCTCGCAGTCCGCTCCAGAGCCCGCTCCGTCCCAGGAGCTCGCAGAGCCCGCTCCAGAGCCCGCTCCGTCCCGTCTCCGCTCCAGAGCCCGCTCCGTCCCAGGAGCTCGCAGAGTTCGCTCGTCCCAGGAGCTGGTCCCGCCCAGCTCGCCTTCTCCGCTGGTTCTGTCCAGTTTAGCGCTTTCCGAGCGCCCCCGAGACCCAGCAGATAAATTGGCAAGTTAAAGCGGTCATATGACAGTGCTAAAAAGAACATTATTTGGTGTAATGCTATGTGGTTTAAGGTTAAAAAAACACATTGTTTTCCACATACTGTACATTAGTGTTGCTCCTCTATGCTCCGCCTTTCTGAAATGTGTTGATTTTTAACAAAGCTCATCTTTCTGAGAAGTGAGGCGTGCTCTGATTGGCCAGCTATCTGGTGCATAGTGAGTGGCAGAATACCTCAAGCGTGAGACGGAAATGTTATGCCCTTTACCGTATTGTGATGCCGTGTCACTGCGTGACGACACAAAAACAATAAAAAACATTATAAATGAGGCATTTGTTGCATCCAGTGGGGACATAATTACTGATTATGATGAATTATACTGTCTTTTTACACGTCGAGTTGCATCGCCCCGCGTAAACATTACCGTGTCTGCATTTGTGATTGGAGAAACGACAAACAACAAGCACTACTCTACGCAGTTCAAAACTCGCGTTTGAATAGTCAGTAGCAAATAATTTTAACAAGAAAACATACTTACTTGCTGTGAGTCAGAAGTGCCAGACTGTCCTTGCAAAATTGGAATTGCCCCACTTTATAAGAAACAGCCTTTGAGCATAGCTGGCAGGCTACTTCCAGGTTCAGGAAATAGTCCTCTGAAAAATGCGCTGGACACACTCTAATATTTGGGTTGAACTGTTCTGGAACAGTGTTGTAAATACAACTTAACCACTGATTTCTAGTTGTGTCCTCTTTTGGAAGCCCAAACAATGTACTTTCACTTTCCCAACGAAACACAGTGTTTCCAGGACATAGCGCCGGCGGCAGCAACAATACTACAGCGAGAATAAAAATCACGCCCCCTTTACAAGCGTGTACATTTGGGCAGTGTTTTGCAAATCTCCCCACACCGTGACGTAGACATGTGGGGGCGTGTTTGAATGAGCCGTTTTAGGTGGGCATGGCAGAGTTTTAACTTTTTTAAAGAATATCTCTTTGGTTTTGAGACTTTAGTCTTTGCAGCTTCAGGGATCTTATCTATGCACAAACAGCTTGTAACACTCCAAAGAGAAAGGGAAACTTGAAATCGCATCATATGACCCCTTTAAAGGAAAGTTTCATACAAACCTTAAAATTATGTTATTTACTCATCACTGTGTTCTGAATTCATTTTCTCTTTATTGCTTAAAAAAAATTAAAATTGAAGACAGTGAAGGTCAACTGAAAATACTGCCTGGAAAAGTTGTCATGGCTCTTTCCTTCTGAATATCAAGCCACAGGTAGAATTAATTTAAGGCTTTAGACTGGCCACACAGTTGAAGATTTTAAAGCAGATTATATTTTAATCCGATAGAGTCAGGGCACCCCCCAAACTTAAATCAAAAATGTCAAACATGTTTGACATTTACGACTCTTGATCGAGCTGCCTCTGTCGTGGTGCCTGCAATAGCCAATCAGAGTGAGCAAGCGTCACCTACCAGATGTTGCATACTTCTATAGCTGAAACTTGAAGCCACAAATCTTGAAAGTAGAGTACTGAGAAATCACCCATCACCTATATTCTTTTTTGTTCTATTTTGTTTTTCACTGTACATCAGAATTTGCACCAGGAGAGCCAGCTCAGTGCATGAAAAGAGCTGTAAATGGACCAGTAAACTTTTCGGTCAAAACTGGCATTATATTACTGACCAGACACGGAAATACTATGGGTCCGTTTACTGCCAAGTATCTTACAAATCAAATGTATGATACTGAGTATTTTTCCGTGCAACAGCCATTTGTTGCCATGGCAAGTAATCCCCAAAAAACTAAAAAAATTGCAGGGGACATTCACACATCTAGCTAAGATTTGAAAAACTTCTAATGTGTCCCAGGCCTTACCAATGGTAACTGACTGTTGACTTAAATTGTTAAGAGTTTTATTGATGTACCTCATTATAATAAAACTATCTAACGATCACTTCTAACCTGTACATATAAATACAATTGCACTTTAACATGGTGCCTCCTAATGGCCAACCATCCAGGTTGTTTCCCGCCTACAGAATGAGATGGTGGGATAGGAAAAGAAGTGTGGACAATACATTAATAGATGATGGCCCCTGGAGGTCAATGATGGTATTGTGTTTTATTAGAGGAACCAAAGTTCGAAAGAAGTTTAATAAAATGGCCAAAACATATGTGTTCAAAATTATTTAGAGTGTACTACTGCAGAATTTTAGCTGACTCTTGACATTCAAAATGGCCAAAATGTGGTTAGTGTTCAGTCTGCCTTCCTGTAAGTGGTGTGGTTTTGTTGTGTGAAGGACAGCAACATGAGAATGATGTAGCTTCATTTCTGAAACGTTGTATGTCATTTCATATGCTTTGTGGAAACAAATTATAAATATCTTCACATTCTATGTTGTGCAAAATTGTGTTTTCAGAGTGTTTGATTGTTTGTGTTATATAATGAACATTAAATATGTACATGCACACTCTCCTTTGCAGAAGTGTTTGCAGTTTGGCTTAGCTCAAGTAAAGTGTTAAACTAGGCTCAATACTTGAACCATCAGTTCCACTGAGTTGGTCACCTTACAAAACAAATGACTCATAAGGTCTCTTCTTTGTCTAAACAGGTGGTTTACCCTTGAACTCAGTTCCCATCTGCTTTAGACATATCGCCATCACATGATTTTCTTAACCTCAAATGGAAAAAGAATGGCAGTGCAGTCAGCAAGGTTTTAGAAGTTTGAAAGAATGATTGTTATTATTTCTACATGATTGTTTACAGTTCTAAATATATAAACGCACGCACGCACGCACGCACGCACGCACGCACGCACGCACGCACGCACGCACGCACGCACGCACGCACGCACGCACGCACGCACGCACACACACACACACACACACACACACACACACACACACATACACACACACACTTTACACACACACTACACACACCACACACACATTACCACAACACACACACACACACACACACACACACACACACACACACACACACACACACACACACACACACACACACACACACACACACACACACACACACACACACACACACACACACACACACACACACACACACATATATAAAACAAAAAAGCTTCATACTGTTAAAGGTTAAACCACCTGGCTTTGCAGTTCACTGGTGATCAGGTGACCATCTGTGGAAAAGTTTACTGAGCTTGTCTGGCCAAGGCCAACCACAATGCCTACATTTGATCTGCGTTTGGCTAGCCATCGTCTAGTAGGTGGATGATTCCATTGTTTATTTAAAAAAGAGAGAGAATCTCATTTCTGATGTGTATTTCTTAGTTATTTTTTATTCATTAAGCATATTTTATGAAAATCAATATTTACAACAAAGGTATAAGCAACCCACTGATACAAGGTCAGGAACAAGCTTTCCTGTTTACGATTTGGGCTTCAGCTAAAAAGCACCGGTTTTGTTCAAAGTCTTCATGCATCTGGGAAAAGATCACCTCAGTATACTGAAAGAGCAACAAGGAAGCCAGTATTAGCATTTAGAAATGTATGTAAAGAATCTATTTATGATTCAAACAGTGATACATAATTTAATAATCTTAAATTTAATAAATCATTAAATAAATGTAAATAAAAAAATAATAAAAATAAAAGATGGTTTTGCATAATTTACCATTGTCTTTGGCTCTTTAAATTGTTTGCGAAGAGTTCGCTCTAAATCTGCTTCTTGGTGTTTGGGATTTTCTCTACAGTAGCAACATACATAACCTGCAAGAGAAGAGAATCATTGTCATATTTTACAGATAGATTAAATTAGATTACATTAATGAACAGAACTCACCAATCACCACAAAGACCAGAACACCATGCATCAAAGCAGATACGATGATAACAATCACCCATGGTATCTGGTCAGTATAGTTCACCTGATTCTGCTCAATATACTTCACCACAGTGTGATTCTGACACTCAGGTAATTTAGTTGGTTCTGTAAAAAATAGCTTTACATTCAAATAACCAAATCACTGAACATCCATATGGCCTGATTACGGAATGCTCACTCACCAGTGATGTGAAGTCTGGCGCCGTTGCTGAATTTTGGAGGTGCCTCCGTGGTCATGCAGTAATAAATGCCCGACTCATCTATAGTGACATTTTTTATGAATAGATGATGTTTAAGGCTGCACTGAATATTTGGTTCTGAATCTTACATCATAGTAAAAAGGAGTTGCTGAAGTTGAAAATAACCGCAATATCATAACTGGGCGATTGGTAGTTTTAGTAGCATCCAATAAATCTCTTTTTCATCAAGATCACAGTTTATAGACACATTTTGTCCCAAATTAGTTAATTCTGTTAAAGTCTCAACAGCTTGGCACCATACTAGCAGACCTGCAAGATAAAAATAAAATAATACACATAGTATGAAAAAATAGGATTCTTACGAAACAGAATACTTGTTCAACAATAAATGAATCAGGTTACTCAATATAATACTTACAGATAAGATGCTGGATGATCTTTGTGTCATTTCCGCCATTATAATTCATTGAGATGGTTAATTATGGTTGCTTTCAAAAAGGCTTTAAGATGGAAATGTAATTCAGAGCTTGAAACCAAGAAGAGGGTGATTCTCTACCAACCACTGAAACAGGAAGTCACACTCACAAACCATACCTGACAGTTTTTAAAGGAACAGTTCACCTGAAAAATAGCCATCCAAGTAGATGTAGATGAGTTCGTTTCTTCATGGGAACAGATTTGGAAAAAAATATAATTAACTCACCTTCTCACCAATGGATGCTCTGCAGTGAATGGGTACCATCAGTCCAAACAGCTGATAGAAACATAACAATAATCCAGTAGACCTATTTTTATCTTCTGAATTAAAAACTGTGTGTTTGTAATAAACAAATTCATCATTCAGGACATTTTAACTTTAAACCACCACTTCTGGCCAAAATCATGAATAGAGAACTCATATTTTAGATGGGAGCAATGGTTTGAAGTAAAAAGAAAATGTCTTTCTTAATTGGTTTCCTGCTTTTTTTCACAAGATGTTAACTGATGGACTGGAGTGGCATGGATTACTTGTGGATCATTGGGATGTTTTTCTCAGCTGTTTGGACTCTCATTCTGACGGCACCCATTCACTGCAGAGGATCTATTAGTGAGCATGTGATGTAAAGTGATGAGTGGGGGTGGGGGGGTGATCTATTCCTTTAACAACCAAATACAGTTGAGAGATTGTGATTCTGATCAGTCAAGATTAAATGTATCTTTATAATAATCTTTATAAATTACAATAAATAAATAAATATCATACAAATCCATTACTGTAACTAGTATACACCACTGAATAGACTAATGTATGGACTGAAAGTAGCATGTGCTGTTTCCATTGTTTATTACCACAGGAACTAAGCCTTACACACTTCTCTCTCACTGTGAAACTTAGTAACAGAAGTAGCAAAAGTTCCTTAAATACAGTTTTGGGGATTTGGATTGACACGTATACTTATACGGATCAACTGCATGTTACAAAGTCTTTTATTAATTTTAGCACTAATTTTGTATTAACAATATAATAACAGTGCATAGGCCTATATAAGAACTTAATCTAAAGTTATTCATCACTTAAACTATAAAACTGACTAGAGATCAGCTACAGTCGTACATTTAATACTGCATCATGGGTTCACTTAAGATCAACCCATCCAACCATTGATATTTAAAACGTTCCAAACAGCATGAGGTAACATCGCCCTGTTTGATGAAATCACGTGCTTTAGTCAGGTAGATATGCACACTGATCTCACGGATTTGAATTTCAAATCACTAGTTCCAACATCCTGCTCAACATAAATACTTACAACACATCAAATGTGAGATGATTTACTCATGGAATTTGTACTTTCAATGCAGAAAGACAATGGAAACTAATGGTCTCCATTACAAACAATCAACGTTTAACCATTAAAACCATTAAAAATGGTTTTCTGTAGTATGTTTTGGGACATATTCCAATAGGATTTATTGGTTTTAACAAGCCACCAATAGAAGGTGACCGATTACTTGTAGATACCCAGAGGGTCCATTTCCATTACAGCCAATACAAGTCCATTATAACCAGTAAAACCATTACAAAATTTGTGATGTTGTCTATTGTTTTTTTTTCAGCAGGGCTGACAGGGACAAGGGACATGTTTTGCATTTCTGTCATTTACATTTTCCATCTTTAAATTCAAATAATATTTAAAACAGTTTGTTTCATGAACTGCAGTTGGGTTTTTTAGCTTTGACTTCTTGTCCAACACTATAATGAGTTTTTGCCTGAGAAAAAGACTATGTGAACCTGCTAACAAATTAAACCTAAACTTACAATAAAACAAACAATATTTCCCATTCACAACAACTGAAGAATCAAGAAGGATGCGTTCCATCTTCACCAGTCGAGCACAGCTATTCTTCAAAGGTGAGTAAACATTGGCACAGTTTTAGTTGTACTATATTGCATTTTGTTCGGTATTAAAACTAGTGTTTGGCTTCTGTGAGCAGTGATAATGAGTTATTCTGCCTTGTTTGTAAAATTTGATAAGCCGATATTATAACAATATATATAATAAATAAAATAATAAAATATCGGTAACACTTTAGAATAGGTAACAATTATTCCAGGGGTGACAAACTTTTCCCTCAATACATTCCGAATTTGCTGCTTATTAATAGATTAGTTTAATTAGTTTATTAATCGTTTAAAAGTTTAGGTTTTGGGAAGGGTTAGGAATAAGGTCATATAGAATAATAAATTAATGTGTGCTTAATTACTACTAATAAATGGCTAATATTCTAGTAATATGGATGCTGAAGCAACCAATTAAGAGACCCTAAAATAATGAGTTACCAAAATATCATAAAATTAACCCCCCCCCAAAAAAAAAAAAACAGTTTCTGTAAGTGTCCTCTCAAATGGCTTTTGGGAGCATTGTGCATATCAAAAAGTGCATGATATATCTATATATAAACAATATTAAATTAGCTGATACTTCCGTCTTTATCCACCTGTAAACGTCACATCCGTACGCATGCGTATGATCATCAAGCGTCATTCGTGACGATGCCATTTTGACTCAGCAGCCATTTTTGTAGACAGAGTCATCGTTAGTTGCCATTAAAAATATGTTTCATTTTTAAAATTGTTCAAGTGCTACATTTACATTTGCTTGCTTTGTCTGAAAAACAAAACTAAAACTAAATACCATGGAACAAAGGTATGTTTCTAAGAATTTAGGAAAGATTTGAGATCGTCGACGCCGTGCATCGTTAGAGTAGCATGAAAGCTAACGGCTACATTGTTTGTTAAAATATCATTTATTGTCTATTACGTAGCATGAATTACAGATAAATATATTAATATCTATTTTCAGTATTTGGTACACCGGTTCTTAGAAAACTGATTGGTTAGAAGGCTTGAATGTAGATCGGTTGTTCGGTCGAGCTTTAGCTGGTTAGGCAGGTCAAAGACAGCACGGCGTAAGGTGTGGATCAAATTAATTGTTACTCTTTGTTGTTATTCCTAGTGTATACTGTTATTAATAATAATATTGTTTTTATTAGTTTTAGACATTTGGAGTAAAAAGCTCATTTTGGGTCTCCTGCTGGCCCACATTTTATTCAAAATAGTTATATTAATCAACGTTGGAGCTGTAACTGAAAATAATCTGCCGTTAAATGTAAATCTTTTATGCTTTTTAATTCAAATACAAAGGTATTTACAGTATTTAGAATGACATAGACGTTCTTGAATGACAGGGAGAACATGATTCAGATCTAGTAGATCCAGTTCTTTTGCGATAACTGTGAATATTGGTGGGATATGGGGCTTTGTATTTGTATTTATGCTTTTAGCAGACGCCTTTATCCAAAGAGACTTACAGTGCATTGTAGGTTAGCAAACTGTTGATATCAGTTTATCTTCTCTTTCTACAGTTGGTTCATCATCATCTCTGTGCTTCTGCTGGATTTCACAGGTGAGAATTTAAACATCTTAAATGAAACTTCATGCCACGTGCAGAATAATAAACGGTGTGTTTGCTGTTTTTTAGGTTCTTACTCTGATCCTGTGAGGGTCATAGTTGAGGGTTTTGTTGGAGTCGGCTGACTTTTCTTGTTCGATCCCTGAGAGTAAGATTCAAGGCAAAAAAGAACAATTCAGTGTACACTGGGAAGACGATGGAGGCAAGAAAGTGTGTGACATCATTGATGGTAACGGAACATGTCAAAATCAAGCTCCAGAGTACAAGGATAGAGTCGAAACGTTCCCTGAGGAGTATAAGAAAGGCAACTTCTCCATCAAACTCAACCCCCTTCAAAAAACTGATGCAAGGAAGTACCACTGTCACATCACAGGACCAGCTCAGAATCACACCATCACAGAGCTTCGTGTCAAAGGTGTGTATAATCTGAAGAGTTTCATTTAAAAACCATGATTGCGGATTAAAATTCTGAATGTTAATCAGCAGTTGTTGACGGATCAAACTAATGCTACAAACTTTGCCATTGTTGTTTTGTCCCACAGATAAACCAGTAGGAAAAGGAAACCACGGAGAACCATCATTGATTGTGTTGTTGACCAGTTTTCTTCTCACTGCATTCTGCTGTTTATCTGAACAATGATTTGATTAGTTCTTGAAGTGTTGTAGGCTTGAGTTCAGATCTGATCAATCGGTCAAAGTATATTTTCAAGTATCTTTACATTGAGTATTGTCATTTTGGTAAACTGTACACTACATTTCAGAAAATAACATGTTGATCCTTGTTTTTTCAAACATTACATTACATACATGATTCCATTCCATTCAGTCATTGCACAACCTGGCACACCTTGTATTCATCAGTGTTTATACTAAAGATATAATTTCAGTCACTGTCATTTCTGTAATAAACTGAAAAATTCAATATTTTACGTATCTGACTAAGCCTCATTTTACTGGAGTTGCATGCAAGTTACAAAATGTTAGTTATGAACCATTTGCATTACAAATAAAACAAACGTTAACTGAAATAAAATATAACAATTGTTTTATTAGAGCTATACTTGCCAGAGCAACATATATTTATTTTAATTTGAGCTTGTATATATATATATATATATGACTTGTATATATATATATATATATATGACACATTTTAAACCATTATCAATGACAAACACATAGTACTAAAACTTTAAAATTAAAACTGAAAATTAAAATAATAAATGAATAATATTCAAAATATTCATAATAGTATACAAGTGATACTTAAATTACACTGAATGTTTATCAAAAAATTGCCACATAACACTTAATCAAATATCAAATACTGAGCACTAAGTTTCTTACATTTCACTGCTGATTATATTCGGTATAATTGTGTATGTGACTAAATAAATCTTGAAGGTGCACCAAGAAAAGAGTAGTTTAGACAAATATTTTAAAACATAAAATATTGTTCGCTATTATAAGATGTAAGTGGCTTAGAAAAAACTGCTTTACTACAAGAGAGGTTGCCATATTGAGGTCACATGACCAGATGAACTTATTTTTTCTCAGTAAACCCCTATGATTGGACAGTTTCAGTTGTGGAATAGATTGATGGATAAACTCATCTGCATAATACCTAAATTAGAAGGATAAAATGAAAGGAGGAGCAAGGACTCTTAACACAAGACATGAAACGAGTTTATTTAAAAATGTATGCAAATATGGATGTTCCATCTAGACTTGAGACTATTACTGTAGCACCATTCAATTACCCTCAGCAGCCCGTAAGATACACATTTTAGGTTTAGATATCGGTCAGACAGCCTCTTCTGAATAAGTAGTTTGGTATTTAGCCAAAATATCACTCAAAATTCCACTGCTTTTTGTTGTTGTTTTTTGTTTGTTTTTTTGACATGCTTAGTGCAAAATTAACCTTTATGCATCTAATTTAATCAAAAAAATCAAGCATATGTTTCCAAGAACAAATTTATTTGCACTATTCCAGGCAGCACAGCACTGTTACACAACAGCGTTAATGCAACAGTTAAATCAACTCAACACAGAAAATAAAATATATTAAATCAATTAAACGTTGTAACTCAAATATGACATTAAATTCACTGTTCACAAATACAATTACTTTAAATAAAATAAAATAAATAAATAAATAAATAAGGCTAATGCATACATTTTAGTGCAACTGATCTGCCTGATGCAGGATAAGTATTTATAACTAATGAATAGATTAGTAAACAATCCACTTCAATATCAACTCATCAAACTTTCAAGATTACTGAAAAAACGTGTTATAGAACATGTCGGGGTATACGCACCATTTTATTTGATGTGTTTAATGTAAATTCAAGAGGTTGTGTCTTAATGTCATTTTAAATTTACAGTTTTTGTCCATTGGAAATTATCTTAAAATATGTATTTGCAATGTTTTTCAAGCTGAATGACTGAATCTAAAGTTTGAATCCAAATAAAATCCACCACAGTAGAGTCCAGTGAACAGACTGTACTTATGGCATCTACCCTGATTATAACAGGCCTGATATGTAATGTGTGTGTGTGTGTGGTGTCCAGATATTTGTCATTAATTATATGTAGATGCAAGACACAATGCAGTGTAATTCTGTGGTTCCTACTGTAGTCCAGTAAATACAGAGAAGAAAATAATAATATTGCAAAGTCAAAGCTCACTGCAATTAAAGCACACACCGCTGAACTATATGCAGTCAACTCTCACACACAGAGCTGAAGAGTTACAGAGAAGAGAGGAATTAACAGAGATGCAAACCTCCCTGCCGTGGTTTCACCTCCACCGTTTGAGCTTGGCTTTTGGATTTCTCTTGGTTTCTCTACAACATAAAAACAATGAAAGTAGAATGAAAAAGAGCAGCATGTAATCTAGTACACACTCACTGCACTTTACAGTGGGGAAAAAGCACTCAAACCCTACACGAAGTGTGTAATTTCTGTGCCACAAATGATATCAAATGGAAGTGCAAGAATAATTATTTGTTTCCAAACAGGTTTCCCAAACACTCAAACCGCTGCACTCCCTCTGTCTTCCACCAAGACAATTGTATTTTGAGTTTTGATTGGTTACTTTTTGTGTGTTTTGTTAAAACTGTATTTAGTTTGACTTGTCATTTGCTTTTAAAATGATTTTGTTTGTTAGACCTGCTATTATATCATCTGTTATTTTGTTAATCAGAATTGTTTTAGAATGTATATTGTTTGCTAGATCAGTGTAATTTTTGTTTTTTTTATAATCTGTTATTTTGTTTGTCAGACTGCTTATGTTGTATTCAAATTAATTTAGCCAGATGTGTTATTTTGCTTTATAATTTAATTTGTCGGTCTGCTTATTTTGTTTTAGAATTGATATTGTTTGTCAAACTGGTGTGTTTCCCAAAAGCAACTAGAGTACGGTCGCAAGTTCTGTCGTTACCAACATAGTTTAATGAAACTAACGGCCATATAGCAAACGATGCTTTTGGGAAACACAGCTCTGGTTATTTTGTATTAATATTTATTTAGTTTTATTAGAATTTGATATTTTGCTCAAATTCTAATGTGTTATTTTGTTTGTCAGGCTGGATATTTTGTTTTAAAATGTTGCCAGATTTGTTATAAAATGTAGCCATTATTACCGATAGTAATCTTTTTATTTAATATTTTCAGAATTTCCTATTTTATGTGTCAAAATAGTGTTTTTTTTTCTTTCTAAAATATGTCTATTATAGAGGGTTGTTGTGATTTTGAGCTTAATTTAGTTTTAGGATTTTTATTTTTGATTCTCGTTCAAAACTTGCTGTTTTGAATTTCTCCATCACGGTACACTTCTTCACTAAACGCTTGTTACAGATAGCCCCGCCCCCAAACCACGCTATTGGTCGAGGCAGAAATGATATGCAGGACTACTTGAACAAACAACTGAAAGTGTCACACAGCACCAGTGTTTACATTCAGTACATAAACCTATGAAAAGCTTACTGTGCAGTTGCCTTTGAACATTAAACACCACTTAACTTCACCACTTCTGTATTTTTAGGAGCAAATTATAGCAATCACACCTTTGATTTGGAAGATTCATGCATTTTTCGAGACCAAACTCCGTGATGAAGCAGCAGTATTGCCCTTCGTCACTTTTCTGAAGATTATTAAGCTTAAGGGTGAAGTTTCCTTTCGGATACTCTGCAGGAAATGTTTCCGTTCTGCCATTGTACTCTGGGTCCTGCTCCTTAGTCGTCGCCTGGCCCTTTAGTATGTCGTAAACATTCTTCCTGTCCTCATATCTCCAGTGTGCAGTGATGTCTGTAAGTTGCCTGTTCCCAGGATGGCACGGCAAAACCGCAGAACCTCCAAAAAAACCCTGAACTACTTCCTGCGCAGATGCTGAAACAAAAGCAAAGACAGAACAGGGACATGTGAAAGACAGTCAAAATTGACTTCACATTCGATTCAAATACATATCTGCAATTGTATGTGCTTACCTTCATTGGAAAGTAGTATAAAGAAACAGATGAGCAACACACTGCAAAAAAACAAATTGTCACAGACATAATAAAACTTCTATTCCCAATATTAAAGATACGCCTCAGGAGTTACTGTTTATTAAAAATAGCTTTTCCTGAGGGGACAGACTTCAACAACAGGTGCTGCAGCGACACAGAGGTCAACAAAACATCACCTTATGATGAGAAAAGTGGGTGATGAAACCTACATTAGTGAAGCATATTGACAAGAGGCCTTTGTAGAAGTGTGAAGATACAGAAGACGTTTTGTTAAATTCTGGGTCGCTTTAATTGAGCTTGCCATTTATTTACATTTACACCAATGGTAATGGACAATGGTGTATTTGGATTATTTAAAATGTCGTTTAAACCAAATTATTGCATTGAATTTATATATAAACATAACGTTACATGATGGATTCATGTCAAATTTAACTGCAACAGGTGCAGTTTGACGGCATTTAATAATTATACAAACACATAAACTATATCAGTTCGTCATATAATTCAGGTTATATTATATAGGCATAAATATACGTAATTACACTTGATTTACTTTAATTTATTTTCCATGAATTCGAGTTTTGTTTACGTTCAACTAGCCTGGCGAGCTAGTTATTAGACGCAAAACGGGACCTCGCGTAACTGCGCAACCAGACGGACAATTTTTAAACAGATGCATTAGAAATTACATTTCTCCGTTACTGGTAATATTCAGGACACGTTATCATTGTAAATGTATCGACATGTATAGATATATAGACTGAAGCTTAGCTAGCACAAAGCCTCTAGCTAGTCGTAACACTGCAGACGCGTCTTTGTCCTTGAGGCCTGAGGATATAAAGATGTCTACTGCTATTCGACGACAATTTCAACACAACGTACCTTTTAACCATGATGTACAATTTTATGATAATGTAAACGGGTAGTTATTGGGAATTAAGCTGAGATCTCAGCTTGATAATTATTGTAGGAGTTCATTTTCACATGTTCCCTCATTGATTGGCATTTTTATTTCCATTGGCAATTTGTGGAACATGCTGCCATTTTCGGCATGATTGCGCAGACAGACGCAACTTATTGGCACCTCATCTGGTTTAGTCATTGAAGTTGAAGTTCTCATGAAATAACCAGTGGCACTGTTTAAAATATCTCTTATGATGGTGTGACGAAATTTTTGATGTTCTGACAATGAGTATCCAAGACACGCATAATTGTAAAATGAACGACATCGTACGTACGATCACACCAGTTGAGTCGTCAGCAACATGTTGTTTACAAATGCACTCATAACAAGCTAATCATCAGCGAACGTGTCACTGCTTTTTCAGATGAGTTTAGTAAAAGGGCTTTGTCCTACTGCTGGATTCCTACCCCAATCGGATAAACAGCAACCTACTGCTATTCGAACGATCAATCAAAAGAGCACATAAACCCCTGAGTGAGGTGAATAGCACCGTCAAAGTAACAAATCAGAGACAACAGGTGTCAGAAAAAAGATGCGGTGGGACAAATAATTGGGTGAAAATTGTGGCCGTGAGATCACTCCCCCCCTAAACTGTTTACTATTTTGCCACACTGTGTACTACTTAATTGTGTTAGGCATTATGAGTGATATACAATATTAGTGATAGATAACACATTAGTCAATGTTGCTGTTTTATTTATTTGTTGTTGTTGCTGAACTTGTCAGAAGCTGTAATTCCAGCTGTACACTAGAACACTGAAACACAATAGATATTACAAGTTCCATATAGCAAATCTGAGCTAAAGTGTTCGTTAAAGCATAGCAAGATCTAAATGGCAGGAGTATTGGGTGGATCATGATAAAGGGAGACATTTATATAATATAAACCAGAAGTGAATATAGGAAGGACAGAGAGTAGGAGTAGATAGAGGAAAGAATAATCACAGGTTAAGAATAGACACACAGGCCTCAATTCTTCATTGAAGATAATAGGGAAACATCCAACAGGGAAATGCCAACATTGTAGTCATTTAGAAACTGTAGAGCATATTTTATTTCATTGCACAAAGTACAGTCAAGAAAGAAACCAGCTTTTTCAGTCTCTCAGAACGGTCAATCAGAATAATTTTACAATGCAAGGTTTATTAGGGAAAACATCCAGTAACATTTATCACTTTATTATTAAGTTTCTGAGAGACACAGACTTAGCCAAAAGGATTTAATTTCTTTTTTTTATTTTTTTTTTTTTTTTTAAGTTCCAATATCTCTTGATTCACACCCCAGCCCAGTCGGTGGCGGTAATGCACCGTTAAGTTGGTTTGCCAACCGCCATAAAAAACAAAAGAAGAAGAAGAAGCTGTACACTAGATGACGCTGTAACGATTCTGATCATTTACCCGCCAACCGCCAAGCGCAGAAGAAGAAGAAGAAGAATTGGAAGAACGTCGCACATAAACAGACAGAGGGATGCCCACTTCTTAGTGCACTTATTGCTATTCTGCTGACCAGAATGATTTAGCAGTGCCTTCACCCGTTCATAGCCCATGCCTGATATTTATAGAGCGAATCTCAGACAGATGTGTGCTGTAAGTATGCCGTTTATGAAGCTAATATCAGCTCAGATGTCTAATATTAATGGCCATGGAGTGCAGCTGCCAATGCTACAAGTTTAAACTGATTAACATCAATCACACTAATCAGCTCTAGAGCTTCTTAGACACCTATATTGTGATTATTATTTCTAATACATAAGATTATAGCTCGTGCATGGTGTTTTGTATGGAAAGTCTTTGTCTTTGTATTTGTTGTTGTTTTAAGCGTAAACTCACTTCATTTTGATCAGTTGCTCAGACAACAAGACGCTTCATATCTTTATTTTGCATCTTAAGTAAATCTATGTAGATCTGTTGGAAATACAATGTATTCATTTAAATTTTAAGAACATTCTGTTTTATTAATGTTCAGTTTTTCCCTAAATCCTCCCATTTATTCCTTAATTTTTTTTATGTATTTTTTTACTTGGTCTTAAAAAAGTCTTAAATTGACCTTCATAAAACCTACATAAATCCTGTTTGTAAAAATTATGTCTTTAAATTTCCAAAAGACATTTTCAAAAAATACACACTGTTTGCTGTAGTGTATTAAGCTAATGTATCATGGTGTAAAAGTAAAATGATTAAACAATACATTATAATTTGAATATCCTAACAGTTATCGTGTGTGTTGTAGATGGCAGTTCCGTTCAGAATCCCCAAAAAGAAGCAGTCGTCAGATTCATGCAGTCTTGACATGCAATCTCCACTGTCTCGACTGCAGGACAGCAACACACACAAGGTAATAATGCCTTCATCTACACTAATACACAACTGTCCATATAATCAGCCAATACGAATGTGTTATCCATCTCATGTCAGTCTTTTTATGTAAAGCAACTCTTTTTGTTCAACTGTTTCTTGTTCCACAGAGGCAGTGGGGTTCAGCCACTCTTAATGGAAGAATGCCTCATAAAAGCAGTTCTAATGGAAATATGCTGTCAAAAGAAGGTCAGAGGAGTGAATCGGTGAGGTAAGACTTCAGTATTCGATGCTTTGAAAGTTTGGAAACCATCACCAGATGGAGCTGTTTATTCACTTTCTAAGTGGTGTGTATTAAGACCAGCTTCACTGTTACGCTACTGCTCAAAAGTCAGGACTAATTATGATGTTCTCCAAGGCTGCATTTATTTGACTTGAAATACAGTACAAATGGTAATATTGAGAAATATTATTAGAATTTAAAATCTGTTTTCTATTTGAATATATTTTAAAATGTATTTTATTTCTGTGATGCAAAGCATCATTACTCCAATCTTCAGTGTCACATGATCCTTCAGAAATTATTTTACTATGCTGGCTCAATTAATATTGCAATTTAATTATTAATAATGGTTTTTGATGCTTGATTTCTTTTGTGGAAAACTGTAATACATTTTTTCAAGATTCTGTAATAAATAGAAAATTCAAAAGAACGGCATTTATTTGAAATAAAAATATTTTGTATCATTATAAATATATTTTCTTTCACTTTTAATAAATTTAATATGTCCTTGCATTTTAAACCTTACTGTATACTTTTGAATTGTAATGTTTAATAAAAATAAATTGAAAAATAAAATAATTAATGAATTAATAAAAAGAAGAAAATTCAATATTGTTGTATTAAACTATTGAATATAATAATTTTTTTTTACAATGTTTGGGGTCTGTATTTATTTTTTTAAATTATTATTATAATTTTTTGGAAGAAATTAATATTCTTATTAAAAATGCATGCATTAAATTGTTCAATAGTGACAGAGAAGACAAGCATAATGTTTTAACAAAATAAGTATAAAGATTTACATATAATGATTAAGCAGCACAAATTAATTTAACATTGATAATAATAAGCAATATTTCTTGAGCATAAAATGAGCACATTAGAATGATTTCTGAAGGATCATGTGACACTGAAGACTGAATGATTCAGAACATTCAGCTTTGATCCAAGCTATCAATTACATTTGAAAATATATTGTAAACAAAATAAATCTTTAAAATTTTAATACTATTTCACAATATTACAGTTTTTTCACTGTATTTTTGATCAAATAAATGCAGCCTTGGTGAGCAAAAGAGGCTTCTTTCTAAAACATTAACAAATCTTAATTATTCCAAACAAATTCCTAACCCTAAGTATTAAAGTGTGCAAATTTTGAGCAGTTAGACTTACATCTTTTCCTAGTGGATGATAAAATGGGCAGAAAAATCTATACATTTCCATTGTAACGCGTATCAGAGCCACATTTAGAGAGTGAACCATCATTAACAATTGCATAACAGGACATTTTCTATTGTAGACTTGTCAGGCCGTCTCTCAGTGGTGACCGACGGGATCTTTCACCGGACCCACGCACACCAGGCCGCGTCACACGCAGCTGCTCGGATAACATTCCCAAAAGAGACACACGTGGAGAATTCAGTTTTAAAATGAACAAACAACTCATAAAAATCAGCCCTGTTCAAGTGAACAGGACACCCAATAAGGTGTCCGAGTCCCCCGGTTTCAGAGCCCATCGTCCAACTCCAACCACAGGAAGAGACTTCACAGGAAATAACAGGTGAGAAGCTGAACCATGGTATGGCGGTTAGTGCACGTGGTTCAGAGCGGGAGATTTCAGTATGATCTAGTGGGTTTTATAACATATATGTTTATTTGTTTCAGATGGAGACCCAAAAGAGCCTCAGATACTCTTCTCTGCCATGATGAGAACCATACGGGGGCGTCTGAAAGCTCTTTGTTCAAGATTCATCGAGGTACATCCCTGTCTTATTTATATATAAGTATCATTATAAAGAAAATATATAAGCTGTATTTTTTTATATTTTCAGATTCATTATAATTTTAGTTTAGTAATTTTTATCAGTTTTTTTTTTTATAGATTTATTAATTTTAGTGATTTTAGTACTTAAAAGAAAGTTAGAAATGTAGCTTCAGAAATATTTACTAAAATGTTTACAGAAACTTTTATTTAAAATTGTTTATTTCAGTTAAAATTTGTTTTATATTTATTATTATTTTATTTTTTTTAACCAGTTTTAGTAATTTTAGTACTTGAACTAAAAGGAAGTTAGAAATGTAGCTTCGGAAGTGTTTACTGACAGTATGACCAAAACTTTTATTTTAATATTATATTTTGTTTCAGTAATCGCAAAGGTTTTTAATAGTTTTAGTTAACACCTGTCAGGTTAATTCATTTTCACTCTTCTCTTGTGTGTGTGTGTGTGTGTGTGTGTGTGTGATGCCAAACAGGAAATCATTTTATCTAATCTGATTATATAAATTTAAATTGTGAATATATATATATGTATGTAAATCTGACTAATAGTTATAAGTCTGAATATATAGTTGTAAGTCTGAATGTATATATGTAAATTGGAATATATAGTTATACATCTGACTATAGAAATGTGAATCTGAACATATAGTTATAAGTCTGAATATTGACATTTACATTTATGCATTTAGCAGACGCTTTTTCCAAAGCGACTTACAGTGAATTCAGGCTATACATTTTATTTTTATCAGTATGTGTGTTCCCTGGAATTGAACCCACCACCTTTTGCGCTGCTAACGCAATGCTCTACCACTGAGCCACAGGAACGTTGTGTATGTAGTACTCAATATACAGTTGCAAATCATATATAGAAGTAAATCTAAATACATGGTTAATTCTAAATAGGTCTAAATCTAAAAGTCTAAATGTAAATATATAAATTAAATTGTGACTATGTAGTTAGAATTCTGAATATAGAAACATAAATCGTGAATATATGTATCGTCAGGCCGTGTCTCAGCGTATTGGTTTAGATAGAAGTAAATCTGAATATATAGTTACAAGTCTGAATAAATAGAATCAAATCCGAAAATATATTTGTAAAGTTTGAATATATAAATGTAAATTATATATTCGGATATACATATATATATATTCAGATTTACATCTATATATTCAGACATAATTATATGTTCACAATTTACATTTATATATTCAGATGTACTTCTATATGTTCAGTTATATATTCACATTTTTGGAGAACTATTTCCTGTTTGGCCCCTCATATGTAATTTATTCTATTACAATGTTTTGTTCTTGTTACTTGTTTTTTTTTTTAAGTTTGTAACCATTTTAAAACTGTGGTGCTGAGTATTGCATACGCACACACTGCTCACATTTTCTTCAGAAAACATAAAACTAGAATAAAATCAACCATAAATGTAAAATCAAATTGAATTCATAATTATTCTTGCCAAAAACGTAAGCGAAGTATAGCATGACTGTTCCGGCGTAATTCAGAATGTGACTTGGTTTTTCCCTAATGAGTTGGATCATTAAACAAAATAAGCAATTAAAGCAAACTGTAAACTTTGGCTGAGATATCTGCTGTAGATTATCAAGAAGCTAATGAGGGAAAACGCCCTTAATTTTAGGCTTTACTAAGTCTCTGCATCTCTAAGTACCTTAATTATCAGCTTTGTCTTTCTCTACTCTTTCCCTCCATTGTGCTTCAGGCAGTATGTTTAACATCTCGCAGCTGTCTCCTCTCCTTTGACCCTACTTCATTCTCTGCTCTACATAATATTGGACGGCATCAGAGTTTTCCTGGCTTTGGATCGCTGATAAATAAACAAATGCTTAACTTTATGGATCTGTTAAAAAGGTCCTGCTGCTCTCCTTCTCGCTGGCTTTCTCTCTTATACCCTGTCTAGTTCCACGTCTCTGGAGAATTGGGCGATTTAGCCCCGTTTCATGGCTGATGTGACCTCCACCCAGGTGGAGGAATGATATTTGGACAATAAGGCCGTTTATATGTACTGCATAAAGAGATACAAAAAAACAGTTGTTAGGAGAAGGTTATGTGCTGCTTGTAAAATCCTGGAGTTTTCTTCTTTCTTTGTTTTATATTTCACCAAGTTCTCCATCATTCCATCTTGTTAGGCCTGTATCCGGGGGAACTGGAGGCATGTGGGCTTTTCCATCAGGAAGAAGAACCTGAAGGGACACAAGGCCATTCTCAGGTGAAAGAGACACAGAGGTCGTCCAATTCAGAGGACACGGCACACGTTTCACAGGAAGACCGCAAATTAAAGTCTACAGGTTCTGTTGGTGACGTCTGTAAGGTGAGATGGTGTTGAGGTCTGTCATTAAAAGACATTAAAAAAATCTGTAGTGCCCACTCAGCTTTTTCAAAATTATGAATCTGTCAACTGTAAAGCTCTATCTCATGAATATTAATTACATTCTGGCATTGTTATCTGAAAAGTCTAAGTTCATGAATTCACCATAGTAGGGCTTGTAACAAAGAAGGATTTGATGCATCGTCACTTCGTTCGACCTAATTTATATTTATGCCAAAGCTTAGCATAATGCCGAAATATGGCAAAGTCTTAGCTCATGAATATTAATTAGGGCTTCTAATTATGTCATTCTCGATCATATTGACTTGTATCGACAATGTCATAAATATAAATTATCACTCTTATTTTGCTTCATAACCTTTGCAAACAATGCAGTTGTGTTATCTAATTAATATTCATTAATCAAACCTTCACCATAGTAGGACTGATACATACTAATTTGTTCATAGCAATGCTGTTCCAAAGTCTTGGCTCATAAATATAAATTAGGTTATTCTGATGTTGGCTCATAACCTTTCAGGAGCATCCAGTCATGTTCAGTAATATTCATGATCTGAGCCTTCATAGTAGGGCTCATAAACATTTATCTGATCATAATGTCAAAGCTAGTTTTTTTATGAATCCTACTATAGCAAAGTCTTGGATAATAAATCTTAATTGGATCTGACATTGGTTTGTAACGGTCCTAGAGTGAATCAAATATGTCTTGGCTCAAAAATATAAATAAGGTCACACTTGCCAACTGGTCATATTACCTAATTAATATTCATGAGGCAAACCTTTCTAATAGTAGGTCTTGTAAATATTCATTAGGGCATAACATCATTGGTACACTAGTGGTGATAATACAAATCTTACTATGGCAAAGTGTTGGATCATAAATGCTTATTAAGACTTATTTTGCTTTATTACCACTCATGGGTGTCTATCTAATTAATATTCTCTAGCAGAAGTTTCACCAGGATTCATACTCATTAATTTGGCCATACTGATGTTGGTTATACTATTAAACTGACATTCCCTCAAAACCCTCCAGGAGCTTCCATTCATGTTACTTAATATTCATGAATTGAGCCTTCACCATAGTAGGACTCATAAATATTAATTAGATCATACTGTCATCGGTACACTAGTGGTTATATTACAAATCCTACTATGGTAAAGTGTTGCTATTATGCCTAGAGCATCTATAGTCACCATAATATGAGTAGTACCTATTAATTTAGTCATACTGATGTTGGTACTTAGTTAGAAAATGTAAGATTCCAACTATGTCTAAATGTTAGGTCATGAATATTAAGTACTTTAATATTAATAGTAAATTACTTCATGCTAAGGTTGCTTTGTAGCTAAGTTTTTGGTATTGTTAGCTAATTAATATTAAAGAGCTGAACCTTTTCCAGTTTTGGACAGGGTGTTGTCTCACTCAGCAAGGGTTATCTGTAACCTCTTTGTTCTTTTCCCTTCTGACTCCAGAGCACAGTAAGCAAAAACAAGAATGGAACTCTGTTGAATAAAGAATCTGTTTCCAAACTGTCCAATCATGAACCCAGCCTCTGCTCAGGCCGCTCTCTTCAGGAGGCTCCAGCTAGGTATCTGAGGACCTCTGGAGAAAGTGCTGCCACCTCTGTGCCTGTTAGAAAAGACCCACTGACTTCCCTTCCAGAGGCCAAGAGCAAAGACCCTTTTGGGCCGTTTTACAGCAACAGATTGAGGAGGAAGCCCCAGGTTTTCTGCAAGACCTACAAGAGATCCAAGCCTAGCTCCACAGAGCCAAGTTCGTGTTACTGTCTTTTTTTCTTTCTTGCATATTATTCTTTCCATCACTTTTCAAACATTGTTTTAAGTGCAAACTTGCCTTATTTAAACTTTATTACCCTTCAGGGAGGTGGGTAGTGCGTTTAACAGCTTTTGCATACCGTGTATGCCAGCTTACCCCATAAATGCTTGGAAAATAGTGAACGTGCTCCCTTTGTCTTTGATCGAATACGTATTTCTTAAAATCACTGATTGGCAGAGGCACCAAATCTTGTTCTTTGAAATGGTCAGAAGGGCAACATAACTTCAACCTATTATAGGTTTGTTAAAATAAAATAAACAAATAACTAAATAAATGAATAAAGATGCATCAATATTGCAATAATATAAGTTAATTATTTTTGGCTGATAAAAATAAAAGATTTGAAATTATAAAAATAACACAGCATTATAACAAACATAAATGTACATTATGAAAAATGGATATTCATTTTGAGATTTGTTAATAATGATTAACTTGAAATGACTGTTAGATGATGGCGAAGGTAATTGAAATGTATAAATAGGGAAGATGAGCATTTACAAATGTATTTCTAAAAAAAAAAGTCTGTATTGAGAAATTGAGTGTGAACATAAAAAGAGAGCGAAACCGAATTAACCCAACAGGTACATTTTTTTTTTTTAAATAGTTTGTCCACCAGTGGACAAAGTGGAATCTAGTTTAAAAAAAAACACAATAGTGTAATATAGAAAGAGAGTAAAACAGAATTAACTTAACAGGTAAAAAAATAAGCCTTTTCCAATAACTATTATATACTGTGCATGCCTAAATCAAATAATAAACGTTCACCAGTGGATGAAGTTGAATCTGGATTGAGAAAGGCAGATTGAATTCAAATGCAAAAAGGGACTGAAACCGAATTAACTCAACATGTAAAGAAAAAAGATAACTTTTTCTCTTAACTTATACAATAATTGTGCATCACTAAATTATTGATAAATTTCCACCAATGGACAAAGTGGAATCTGGATTTAAAAATGAAAACTGAATGTGAATGCAAAAAGAGAGTGAAACCTAATTAACCTAACAGATAAAAAATAAACCTATTCCAATAACTCTTATGGTACAGATATATTGTGCATCCCTAAATAAAATAGTAAACTTTCAACAGTGGACAAAGTGGAATCTGGATTGAGAAATGCAAACTGAGTGTCAACATAAAAAGAGAATACAACCAAATTAACCCATCTGACAAAAAGCAGCCTTTTCCGTGACTACATGGCGGTCCTATTGTTATGGAGGCAGCATTTGTTCTGAGCTGTCATTGGATGAAGGATGTCCTCATAAAGATTAATGTCTTTAAGTGTGTGGTGTGCAGAATAGCAGCATTCACTCTCACAATCTAGATTACTGCAATCCTGTCCTCAAGGTCTGGGTAAAGCCCATTACACCTCTGGCTGCTAGAGAGGAACGTAGATGTACCGTCCTCCTCCTCATGATCAGCTGAGACTAGTTCATCCTAAACACCTTATCTCCCATTATGGTTGCCGTTAATGGAATAGTTGGTCATTGGTCACCCACAAATGAATTACGCACATTCATGACACGTTGTCTTCAGTAGTCATATGATAGTGTGAAAAACAGACTAAAACTGTGTTCATCACTTATTATCTTCTGTCCCAGTCTGGATTGTTAGGTCAGTGAGTCCATTCAGGCTGGTTTTATGAATCAGATCAATTGATTTATCGACTGACTCAAAATAATGAGTCATTTTGCTCTTTTTCTGATTAAAAAGCTATCTTATGGTGTTTTTAATTTTTTTCCCCCCCCCATTTTTTAAAGCTTAAGTTCCCTTTTGTTATGATTTTTTGCTTTAGTGACAATCTGAAAAAGAAGATTTGAACAGATTGATTCAAACAAACGTCTGCTTAGTTTGCAAATCTGTCCAATTCAAACCACTTTTAATGTAGCAAAAACAGATGGGCGGCATTGAATTTGTTATTGTTTTCTGATGGATTGGTGGAGAGGAAGACGAAGGGAAGGAGGTAAAGGATGAAAAAAGAGAGAGGATTACCCATGTCCCTGTTTCTCTCTCAAAGCCCATTATGGAACCCAGCCAAAGAGAAGCTTCTGCTGCAGAGAAGAAGGGAAAATAGATCAATACGTGGTCAGAAATTAACACTCCTCAATCGCCAAATGCAAAAAAAATCGTCTGATAGCTTTATTAGAAACATAATATTGAACTGAAAGAACACAATGTCGGAATGACCATCTGACCCTCGGTGGTGTTAATCATGTGAACTTTTCAAATACACACACAAACTGTTTACTGAAGCAAACATCTGTCAAGGCTCGCGTTTACCTCATTGGAAAATGAAGCATCAGAAGTTTATCTAGGAGGCCTCAAGTTTGTTTTTCCTCCAGAACATTTAGACATGTGCGGTGTGATCCAGAAGTCTGAGACCACTGGTGAAAAGGCTTCTATTCTTCATTTGTTCCTAATTTAATATATTTAAAAAAATGCATTGCAAGTTATATTATAATGCACAACCTGGTGGTTTTTGCCCCAAAGGACATCCATGGAAGAAAGAACATCTGACCTTTTGCACAAAGGCATTTCTGATTGTTTTATACACATCTGTCTCTCTCCTTCAGTCGTGCTGTCCAGCGATGATGAAGGAGCCGATGAGATGAATGACGTGTCTGGGAGTTTGCAAGAGCAGCGGATCTCTGAGGGGATCAGGGACGCTCAGGTAACGGATAACGAATGGGTGTAGATTTAGAATGTATGCCATTTACTGACTGCATGTCATAAATCATTTTTTATTCATTTAGCACTCGCTTTTATCCAACGCAAATTACGAATAATAAATGTGTAATGCTGTTTGTGGTTACACACTCACAGAAGTCACTGAATAAAACTATTTTTTTTTAATTATCGTATTTTTAGTTTTCCTGCACTTTGATGTAAATGTAGAATATATACTTTGTTCTCAATAATTTGACACATTTTCTTTATTTTATTTGTTTTAAAGGAACTGAATCCATTAACATGAAGAATGTTAAAATTATAACATAAACCATGATTATACAAAAATATTTAAGTCAATTAACAGCCCTAATATCTTTTTAAATTATTTTGTGTTGTTTAGTTAACAGAGATTGTTAATAAAACATTTCTGTAAACATACCAGAATTAGCCAAAGGCTATTTTTCTTTATTATTATTATCCATAGTCCCTGGATAAAATAAGAATTTATTTTTTTGTGTCTTTACTTTTAAATTATTAAAATAATAGTGTGGCATTTACATGCAGATGTTTTTACATTTTTATGCCTTAACACATTAAAATTGCATAATAAAAAACTAAGCATTTTTCCACTGCATGAAATAAACAAGCTATTTACAAATTATTTTCTTAATAATTTTTTTATTTTTTTATTTTAGATATTTTTATTATGTGTCCCAAAGGTGGACAAGAACAAGGACTCACCAAGGATGCATTTATTTGATCATAAATACAGTAATACTGTGAAATATTATTACAATTTAAAATAACTGCTTTCTATTTAAAAATATTTTGAAATGTAATTTATTCCTGTGATGCAAAGCATCATTACTCCAGTTTCCATGTCACATGATCCTTCAGAAATCATTCTAATATGCTTATTTGCTGCTCAGGAAACATTTATTATTATTATCAATGTTGAAAACAGTTGTGCGGCTTAATTTTTTGGGTGGAAACCATGATACTTTTACAATTCAAATAGAAAGTTCAAAAGAACAGCATTTATTTGAAACGGAATTATTTTTAACATTATTAATGTCTTTACTGTCACTGTTTATTAATTGAATGCATCCTTGCAGAATAAACGAATTGCATTCTTATTGACCACACATTTTTGAAAGGTAGTGTAAATACTTTTTCTCCTGTGGAATGTGGAATGGAAAACTGTTACATCTTCGACTGATCTTCAGATGTTTCCTTATCATTATTAAAATCTGACCCACACCATTTGGATAAAGCTTTTGTGTCCTCGAGAATCAGTCTCGTTTGAAGAAGCTTTGAAACTTTGCCGAAGGACTATGCTAAACAATGTTGACTCTTTTCAACTTATCTTCATGCACATGTGTCTTTTGAAGTCTAGATTTGTTCAGTATGGCTGTGGAGTTTTGGGCTCGCCCTTGTTTACAACTATTCATCAAACCCTTTCAACTCATTTTCTTTGTCAGAATCGTTAGTTGTGTTTGTCCAAGCTGGACACATCTTCGATTTGCGTTGTTTTTTTGTGACAGTAGAACAAATCCAATATGGCACCCCGGTATGAGAGGCTTCTAGCTTTGGTATGCAGCATTTTGGATTTGCTCTGTATTCTGAACTAGAAACGTCTTTGAGAGAAGCGTTCGGCTCGTGATCACAGGTTTGGGATGTTTGAGGATCATAATAGCAATGCGACTCAGCTGTTTCTCAATATCAGTTGGTGTGTTCACCTTCAGCCTGGCATGCAAATGAAACATTTATAAAAAGCGGATTTTGTTGGTTTTCATTACGTTCAAGAAAAAATAAATGCACTATTGTATATTATAAGCATTGACTATTAATTCATTATAGTGTCTGTTTTATATAAAATAAGTGCATTTTTACAATGTAAAATTAACACTGTGGTCCGTATTTTTTTTTTTTAAATAAATTAATATTTTTATTCAAATGCTAAATGCAAAAAGGATGCATGAAAGTGATCAAAAGTGACAGTAAATACATGTACAATGTTAAAATTTAAATATTTTCTTTTGAATATTCTATTCATTAAAGAGTTTATTAAGCAGCACAACTGATTTTAACATTGATAATAAGCAATGCTTCTTGAGCATAATATCTGAATATTAGAATGACTTCTAAAGGATCATATGACACTGACGACTAAGAGTAATGATGCTGAAAATTCAGCTTTGCACTGCAAAAAAAAATGCTTTTCTCCCTTCGATGTTTTTTCTTGTTTCTAGGGGTGTCCCAGACTAAGGATTTTCATAGTCGAATCAGGTTTTTCGAATCATGCTGATAGTCGACTGATAGTCGAATCGTATGTTTGGGGCGGGGGGGAAAAATACATTACCAAGAGTCAAGTAGTCAGACATTCAACAGTCATAAATACTGACGTTAACACAGGGAAAATGTGTAACGAGTGCCTCGCAGATACAAACGGGGTAAATAATGTTTTATGTTTTGATTAAAAGCAGTGAAACCCTAATAATTCACTAATTGTTTGTTTACAATAGTGCTCTCATTATAACATTATGTAGTGTAGGCTATAGTTATTATTGTTCTGCTTTTCTGTTTTGAGCTGCGCGCGCTGAAGTGGACCAGTAGAATGAAGCATATGATAGCAGGTTTTTAATCAATGGGATTCAACTCATTTATCTCATATAGAATACGCTTTGTTATTTATACAACATAACATTAATATCACGACTTATATAGCATATCTGCACAAAATGCCCCGAATGCATGAACGTGTCTGCGCGGCTCTGAATGAACTCCTTTGTGGACGCGTTCTTCACACAACGACGTGCAGAAACACGGCAACTAAACTTTACAAATTCACAGCGTTTTATTATTATAGTGTTCTCATTATAATGTTATGTGTATATGACAGTCTCAGTCATAGTCATTAATATTCTGCATTGTTGTTTGTCCTGCTCGCGATGCGTGCTGAAGAGATAATCACCGTAGTACTACAATGAAGCGCTTTACTGGAGCATAACTCAACCAAATGCATCTTATACGAGATAAATAATAGATACACGATATATATATATATATATAAACCGACTGAAATGTTTTGAAATCACTTGTACTCTACCTGATCGTACTCTGCCTGTGTCAATTTGAGTCTTGTTAAAGATTGAAATCCCTGCCGCCATGCTCCTCTGTCGGTCACAGATTATGAAAAGTGAAACTTAAAACTATAGGGTGGTTGGATTTATTCACGCACATTAAAATATTTATTTAAAGCTTCTTTCTTTACGGATTCTTATTTACAGCTAGGGCTGGGCGATATGGCCCAAAAAATTATCACAATCATTTTTTTCATATCTGTCGATATCGATAATTATCACGATAAATGTCAAATCTTTATTTCTTTCAAGTTTAAAGCCAGATTTTTGCTCCAAAGTGAAAGTTTTTGAAACCAGACCATTAATGTTCCTTAACAAAATGAATATCTAAATATATATATTTTGTTCTCTGAGTTTCTGCATGTTCTAATTAGTGATATTGTTTCAAATTCAATAAAACCGGTTTGGGTTGATAGTAGCTTGTGTTAGGATGCAGAGTTACATTTTTGTTCATTATCAAAATCAGTAACATATGTAAAAATGGTTGCAACCTTTATTCTGATCAAGGTTTTTTTATAAAAAAAAATTATTAAGCATTGGTCTCCCATAGTATCATACATTTAAAGCATGATAAACAGTTAAATCCACACATATAGCACCTCAATACCATGGTAAAAATATTACTATATGGTTTTTAGGTAGCCTATTTGTATGAAAAACAGTCTAAAAACATTCAGTATAAATGCACACATGCTATAGCTCAGTGGTCCCCAACCACGTTCCTGGAGGCCCCCCAACACTTCATGTTTTCCATGTCTCCTTAATCAAACACACCTGATTCAGATCATCTGCTCATTAGAACACATTCCAAGACCTGAAATGTTGCTTGTTTCAAGCAAAAAATCACTTAATTTTGACCTTTTTTTCCTGAAAACAACCATTTTACTTGTCAAGAAAATCCTTCTTGATTTAAGAATGTGTAGATATTTTGTCTTGAAACAAGACAAAAAATCTAAGTAAGAAAAGCATTTTTTGCAGTGTGCATCACATAAATAAATATAAAACAAAGATATTTTAAATTGTAAAAATATTTCACAATGTTTTGTACTGGTTTTACTGTATTTTTGATCAAATAGGTGGTGTATTTAATTTTTGTTTTAATTAACATTCTGTTACTAATAATTATATCAAATTATAATAATTTACTTCAAATTACAAATTTTGTGTTTGCATTTAAATATTATATTATGATTTAAGAATTAATACAAAAATAAACAAGCAAACAAATACATACATAACAAATGTTACGATATATTGAGGAAAAAGCTTTGTCCCAAGAATGAGTCAAATAATAATAAAATAATAATCCAATTTTCCCAAACCAATATGTTGTCACCTCTGTTTACTCATATTATGTGTATTTTTTTTGTCGTTGAAGTTTAAAAAAAACGAGGTATATTTCTGGTTAAAATGTATGTGTATATATACTAGTGCTGTCAAAATTAGCACTAATGCGATTAATTTTTCCAGTTTAACGGCATTAAACATTTTCCGCAGTTAACGCAGGTGCAGAGCTACCCCACTCACAACTGAATTGCACTTATTTAGACTCAGAACATCTTTACGACCACATGAAATGGGAGACTTTTGAGACGCACACTCCACTTCAGCGCCAGGCGCGAGTCAAACGCGCACGGAAACGGTACAGGAGACGAGGAGCTTCAGTAGAACAACAGTGAACAGCAGTCAGATGAGATGTTGTCAGGTCATATGTCAATAAAAATGAATTTTCCTGTCCTGTCAGCCGTTATACTGTGCTCGTAGCATATGCTCTTCAATTGCACGCACAAATACAGCGGCGTATTGTAGCCTGTATCATTTCATATTAAAGCACAAGTGAAACTACTAGCATGCGTGTCAGATCCGCGTCATGTTCAGCAGCGGCAGCTCTTAAAGTAATAGCTGCCAGATTACCTAATAACCAGCTGCTGTGATGTCTGTTCATCAAAGAACAAAAGTAAAAAAGAGCAAATCAATAACTTTTGTAGCTTTAAGGATTCATCTATATTTAATTTAGAATTTAGTGTTTGATAAATTGCTTCAGTATCTGTGTATTTCCTACTTGCTGAAGGGCACATGCAAATATTATATTTATTATAATGGGTTTATATGAAGATTGTTTTAAGTTCGCTTAAAGGGCCACTATTATGGGTTTTTTTCAAATTACCTTTCATGCAGTGTGTAACACAGCTCTAAGTGAATGAAAACATCCTGCAAAGTTTTAAATCTGAAAGTGCACCTTGTATAAAGTTATTGTCTTTCAAACGAAAGAGTCAACTCTGGATCATTGAAACGAGTAGCTTTTAAAACGAAACCCAAGCCGTTTCATGTTGACGTCAACATGACACATTAGCATATCGCCCGCCCACTTGTTGGTCTTTTTCAGTTGGTCTGAATAAAAATGCAAATTCATTCTTTGCCACTGGGTGCTGCTTTTGGAGCGTTAAAATAGATGTTTTCCCCGGTAACGCTGTACACAAAGCAGCACTGCCCTCACAAACGCTGCTTTATATGAAATCGATTAACATCACGCAAAGGAGGGTTGTGGAAAAATTAATCGTTAAACTAATCGTTTGGGAGTCTCTGAGCAAATAAGGTAAAATTAAATGCATATTATAAGAAAATTTAAGTGTTTTTTGACCTTGCATGCATGTCAACCTGTTGTTGGGGACCAAATTATGAACTTTTCAACCCATAATAGGGGCACTTTAAATTAGAAGTTGTAGTAGAAATTATACTGTATTGATAGGAGAGTCAGTGGTTAAATATTAGGGAAAAATGTACTAGAAACATCAGTGCTTTGGTATCAGTGATACTCGCCTTCAGTCATAAAAAAGATGCTTTTAAACAAATATAAAAAATATATACTGTCTTATGTTGTTTCTACATTAATTAGAAGATTGAATATACAATTATTGTAATATAAAAGTATATTTAACAACTTTAATGTTAGGTGGGATTAATCGCGATTCATTTCAGAAAAAAATGTGCGATTAATACGTATTTTTTTTAATCGATTGACCGCACTAATATATAAATGAATAATGTTTTTTATTTTTTTTCATTCTCTTTCTTCATGCTTTAGTCAGGGAACCAAAAGAGCCCAAAGACAAACGCAGGAGGTGAAAGATCAGCGAACAAAGTAGAAGTGCCTTCCATCGTAGAACTGGACTTCAGCAGACTCCATTACGACACAATCGATGCGCAGGCCAACGGCACAATTGTGGTGAGAGAAACTTATGCTGAAAATATGATTTATAGTTGTATTCAATTATAAAAGTGGTTCAGCAATGGCCTCAAACCCACTAGATTTGACATCAGTCTGAAGATCTTAACTCTCTTATGTGGTCACATTGAATTAGGCCTCTCGGTTCCATCTTCCAGATCTGGCCGGATGAGTTTCCAACACATGGTTCCAGCGCTTTCATTCAGCCAATCACGCAGTTCGATTTTTGTTGTTGTTTGTATAATGAAGGACATCTGTTATTCCAGTATTTTAATTGGCCGTTCCTGCTACAAACCACAAAGCAACAGCTAGCCGACATCGGGCTGCATATGTGATTAAGAGACCAACGAAAGTTGTTTGCCAGAAAATTCTGAAAGTTAAAGTCGAAACACTGCAGAGCGAGCAGCTGAAAGCCGTGTTTATTATAACAACAACAACGGCTATTACCTAAACTGTCCCTGACACGGAGTACAGCGCAGCTTATTACTGTTTGTCCAGCAATGCTTCAAAAGCACATAACAGAGGCTTTTCTGCTCTCTTTTTACGAGCCGTTAAGCTAGAGTTCTGCTCTTCTGAAGGGGGCCGCTCGTTTAGGATGAGTTTAAATGAGTGTAGCCGGGGGGGGGGGGGCACACGTGTGTAACGTGTGGTTGGGATTAACAGGTCAGTATCTCTGTTCCAAAACCCAGTGAGCTGCCTCTTTTAACCTTGAAAAGTCTGAAAAAATGGTTTTGAAATTCTGAAATCGATCTTGCAATCTCTAAAGAACCTTGCTTTTTTTATATGCAAAAATATATTTTTTCATAAGTATAATTGTATACATGTATATTCCTTTGTTAAACTGCCAATGTAGGCAGCAAGAACGCTGATTTTTGGAACACAAAAACCATAGAGGAAGTGTCAAGCGTTTGTTGTCTTTATTGGAACGAATCCAGCAGGAATGTCCTGGTTTGGGTTCATTGACCACTGTTTTAGGTGACTCTGTTATTTTCTGCTTTTCCATCTGTGGCAGAAAGACTAGTTTATATCTTCAATCTGTTAAATATCTGGTGGTGGACAGACTTTGTTGTCAGCAGTTTAAGAGACCGCCAACCCTTTGTTATCCCGTGCATGTTTGGCTTTTGTCTTAATGCAATGTTTTCTTTCTCTCTTTCTTTTATAGATCACAGATGAAGGCATCTATGTACCACTGAAAGGTATTTACAACTAATAATCTGTTGTTGTTGTTTTTTTTTTAAAGACAATTCATTTCGGGGATTGAGAAATAAGGAGAGCGAAAGAACATAGAAAGACACCTGACCATTAAAGTGGACCATAAATAAAAAAACAGATTGTTTTTCTGTTATATCAGGACTTAACAATAAGAACTAGCTTTATATTTAATTGTATTTAATAATTATTTTAAAACATATTTATGTCTAATTATATACACATATTATTTAAAATAAGTTAATGTTAACCAATAAATGTAATACATAAAAAAAGATTCTAAAATAGTCAAAATAATACAAATGGAAATCTAAAATAGTGTGTGTGTGTGTGTGTATATATATATATATATATATATATTCATTAAAATAATTGTATGTATGTAATATATATATATATATATTAGGGCTGTCAGTTGAATAAAATATTTAATCACATGATTATCATGAGTTAACTCGCGATTAATCGCAACTTAATCGCACATTTTTATCTGTTCTAAATGTACCTTAAATTAATACTTTTCAAGTTTTTAATAGTCTAATCAACATGGGCATGAACAAATATGGATGCTTTATGCAAATGTATGTTTATTATTATTAAAACTATAGTCAGCATAGAGCATGAAGAGTAGACTTGTTTCAAAGGGTCATATATGTTTTTCAAAGAACTTGTTTGTGTCTATTAGACACATGAAAAAAAAGAACATAGAAATACCAGGTTCCTATATTACTTCTCTTTCTTTACACTGAGCAATTTACTGACACAAATATACATATACACACACACATATAATATTGTAAGTGTCTGTGCATTTAATTATACAGTATTTTAAAACGTATATTTCTAGAATTAAAGAAAAAATACAAATTTAATTATAAATTTCAATAAAAGGGTTTAATACCTTTAATAGCGTTTAATAATATATTTAATAATTAACTAATACATAATATTTCTTTATAATTATGTAAATTAATACAATTAAAATGAGTATTAAAAATACATCTAATAAATTAGTCTAAATATTATACATGTAAATTTAATAAAATAAATGCATAATATTTAATAATATATGTTACATCTAATTTTACATAATTAAAACTAATATTTTTTAAATAATTGAATTAAAAAACATTAGAATTTTAAATTACAAATGTAGATAAACATCTATAATAATGTATTTTATACTAGATTCAAGATTTTAAATCTTAAGGATGTTTTGTATTATTTCAGATCTAATTATACATAAATACAAAAATATTATTTACATATTTTTTATGAAATTTTAGTTGTATTATTTTAAATTCTGTTAATATAAAATATGTTAATAGTATATTTTAATCTTATTATCTTTAGTTTATAAAGCTAGAATAATATGCAGGCATTAAATGTGAAATGTGGTCAATTTGGTTTACTTCTCTTGATGAAGTCTGTCAACAAGTTGCTGAATGTTAAAGCATAAACATACAGGAATTAGCTCTAGTGTGTGTGTGTGTGTGTGTGTGTGTGTGTGTGTGTGTGTGTGTGTGTGTGTGTGTGTGTGTGTGTGTGTGTGTGTGTGTGTGTGTGTGTGTGTGTGTGTGAGACCATTAAAGTATTAATTTATTCAGTCTGGTGCTCATGCGGGGAAGAGCAGTGAAAAACTAGACTCGTTTAAACAGGTGTTTTGTGTTATATTGTACAACATGTGCATGTTAGCAATGAGTAGAGTAACTTATTGTGATACTAATATAAAATCTGGACACCCTGTGAGCAAATCTGATGGCTAATACAAATTGTATGTATAAAAACAACAATGTTGTGCTGTGGTGCTGCCCTGTGTGGTGAAGAAGTGTAATTACACCGATCGGCTCACTGTATGGGCGTCCAGCAGAGTTCTTTGACCCTTCACCCTGTTTTGTCTCTCCTCAACTGTCTGTGACCCTCCGTCTCTCCCGCCTCGCTCTTAGTTTCACTGCTAAGACGGCTCAGATTAAGACTCTATTTATGTGTGTGAGACAGAGGAAGAGCAGAGAACTAGTGTGCGTGACTTCAGTCATCCCTGTATTACTGAATGTGTTCAATAGAGCACCTGTGTGTGTATAAGATGCTTATGAGGGTTTCAGACAAGTGTGTCTCTATTCTTAGCTTTCTAGGGTCTTTGTGCGTAAGCTACCCACTCGAGAGACATTAAAACAAATCATTTGAACAAGGCCATCCTGTTTCGGAAGCCAAAGAGAGCATTTTATCAAGCCTTTGTGATGAATCTGTGGCAGTTAGCTATTAGTGTTGACGTAAATGCTAGTTTGTGCCTAAAAGTTAATCAATGTCAGTTGCTGTTTGAAATCCCCTTTACTTGCGTAATGTGACATATTTCTGAGACAAAGAGGATATTTGTTAAGAAGAAAAATGTGGTTGGACATTGTGTGATGGATCGTGACAAATGGGGGCTGAATATCAGAACGTACCAATGCTAGTTCACATTGTATTCATTTAAATGAGGATATCCTGTTTCAAGAACCAAAGAGAGCATTTTATCAAGTTTGTGACACAGTTAGCTACTAGCATTGACGTATGTACGCAAGTGCGCACCTAAAAGTTAGTCAAGCTAATATCAGTTGCAGTTTGAAACCATTTTATATGAACAATGTGATTTTTTTCTGGGGGAAAGAGGATGTTTGAGAAGAAAAAAAAATGGGGTTGGACTTTTCTTGTCGCTGTTAGCTATTAGCATTGGCGTACATATGCTAGTGTGCACCTAAAAGTTAGTCGAGCTAATGTCAGTTGCTGTTTGAAACCCATTTTATATGAATAATGTGGCTTTTTTTTCTGAGGGAAAGAGGATATTTGGCAAGAAAAAAATGTGGTTCGACTTTTCTAGTGGTTGTTAGCTATTAGCATTGATGTACATATGCTAGTGTGTGCCTAAAGGACAAGTCAACGTCATTTGTTGGTGTTTGAAACCCATTTTACTTGTGGAATGTGACATATTTCTGAGGGAAAGAGTTTTTTTGACCAGCAAAATTATTTGGCTGGACATTAGCCTATATCATGACAAATGGGGGCTGAATATCAGAATGTACCAATGCTAGTTCATTTTGGTAATCATTTGAATGAGACCATCCTGTTTCAAGAGCCAAAGAGAGCCTTTTATCAAGCCTTTGATAAGTCTGTGGCTGTTAGCTATTAGCATTGACGTACATATGCTAGTGTGTGCCTAAAAAAAAGTCAATGTCAGTTGTTGTTTGGAGCCCATTTTACTTGCAGAATGTGACGTATTTCTGAGGAAGAAAAATTATTTGGTGGGACATTACATTGTGACAAATGGGCACTAAATAGCAGAATGTACCAATGTTGGTAATCATTTGAATGAGACCATTCTGTTTCAAGAGCCAAAGATAGCGTTTTATCAAGCCTTTGAGGAGTTCATATTGTGCCATGGATAGTTCATTAAAACAGTGGCTAAGTAGCTACTTTGCTTAGGTTAGCATTATCCAATAGCATGCACATTCTCAAGACCTAGGACAATAACTACAGCATAACTATAGATAAAGTTTTTAAAATTGGTCTAATTCAATAAGAATAAGGAAGTACATACCACAACTACAATGATAATGAGACGGGAACGATATCGTCGGAATCGCTTTCAGAACTTGTTTTTCCCCAGCTGATAAAAGACAAAAACATAGACAGCCAATCAGAATCCACTTGACTTTAAATCATTTCATAATTTGAAGCAGTAGACGACAAAACTGCAGCTTGCGATTCTAATTGCAATTTGTCCATTGGTTAAATTTAACGATAATATAGCTATCATTAAATTTAACATAACGTAACGTAACCACGTATCTGAACATTTCTGCTTATACAGTAGGTGAAAAACAGTATGTGAAAAGTGTAGAATATCCAAATTTGTAGTATTCATAATTTCATCGACGAAAAGTTTGCAACTGATGGACACTTTACTATGCTATGAAGCCTTATGAGAGGAGTTGTGAATGTGCAAGTCACATGACGATGACAACATTAAGTATATATGACAATTTTGATGTTATGTCAACTTTTAGCTACATATATCAAATAAACAAGAAAACAGACCACAAATATTGATGAATTGACAGAATTTTCCAATACAATGCTGTCTAAAATGAGAACGTCATTCTCTGTTTGTCACTAGACAAGTAATGGTGGTGATTTTGATTAATCTCAGTAATTTAAATATTTTTTAGTCTGTTCACCAAAAAAAATCGTTCAATGACTCTTTGGCTATGCCAGTAGTTTTGGTATATTTTTGCCTGTTTTGAGAAAATCATTGAATTATGTACTCGACAGTTTTGTTTTTACTAGGGATGTTAGTTTGGTTCGTTTGTTTGAATGACTCTTTGAAAAGAAGCACATTAAGATTATACATCGCCAAAGCTTCATCATGCTATATGTACAATATCTGTGACCAAAGTCGAATAATCCTTCTTGTTTCTTGTATTTGTAGGTGCTGATGGGGAGGGTGAAGTAGCCGTTAGCATGTCGTGTTCTGAGCTGCTCTTGTACGGTGTATGGGACGGTGGACTGGTCCGTGACGGCAGTTTGTTATCGAGCACGGAGGAGCCTGCACCTTCTCTCCTCTTCCTCATGGTGTCAGATGCTCAAGCCAGGCTGCTCCAGAAAGAGCTGTCTGTGCTGCACACGGTACACACTTCAGGTGAGGCCTGCACTGGAGCATTCTGGGTAGGGATTCATTTGAGCTGAAAGTTATGCTTTTCTGGATGGAAATCAAAGTTATTTTTGTCATCTTGTGTAATGAAGAAACACATTTCACAAATTACAATTAATACAGACCATCAAAAATGTAGCTGTGGTTATTGCACTTTTGTAGAGCACAAGGCACTGTTATAAATTATAAATCAGAACCTGCTCTAAATTCTGACTGGATAAAGCATATCTGTACAGTAAATACAAAAATAAAATATCTTTAATTTTAAACATTTGTAAAAAATAATTTTAACACACACACACACACACACACCTATCAGCACACATAAGTTTATTATGTGTGCTGTATTATGTATTAAGTCACATAATACATTTTATTATGAAATATTCCAAAATAGCATGTTTTCTTTATTGCAAATGTAACAATAAAAATTACTATTATTATTATTGCAATGCATTTTGAATAGCAATTTTATCAAAACATTGTAATTAGATTTTCCCCAAATTAATATTATTGTTAATAATAATAATACATGTATTATTATTATTTAAAAGTGCAATAATATTACTACTAATACTAATTTTATATTGTTTTATTATTAAAATGCAAATATTTGTTTATTTATTAATAAATGTAAAATAAAACAAGAAACACATGATTGTTTAATATTGTAATTTCATTTGATTTATTAATAATAATAACATATTTTTTATTGTTCAAAGATTTTGAAATTTCAAATCAAAATCGCAATATTTATCAGAAAACTTGATAGTTGAAACTTGATTAAAAACGTAGTGTGCTGTAATACTCTGCAGAAAAAGAGTTTATCATGGCTTATCATCAATAACAATTTAAGTAAATAACATTGAATCCTGCTTCTCATAACTTTATCATAAACATTTAATCATATTTGCTCATTGGCTGTGATTATCACCTCACATTCAATGTGTACAGACATTTATCAAGCTCTGCTTAGTACACACACATACACACACCATTGATCTCTGTAATGAGAATGCTGCTGGCAGGGTGAACCAGTCTTAATGGCACCATGCGGTTACCGAAGCAGTCGGAGCTCATGTGATGAGCCGTCAACCATTGAGTATTATGGCATTCCCTGTAGTGTGTGTGAACCGCAAACAGGTGTGTGTGTGTGATTGAAGCTGTCGCCATTAAAAGATTAATTAATTCAGTCTGGTGCTCATGTGCTTAAAATTCTAGCAAGGAGGAAAGCTAATTTTTTTTATTATTATTATTTTTTTTTTTTTTTTTTTTTTGCCAACCAGTGAGAATTTCTGGATGGATCTTCAAGCATCTGAGCCGAGTTAAATGCTGCAGATAAACAAATAAAACAAACTAAATTAATAAAGAGAAATGAAGAATGTGGTTTCTATTTTTCTATTCTGTTTCCAGGACAGACCTGTCCGTTCGTCCTGCTGGTGTTGACTGGCCAGTTGGAGGATCTTCAGGCAGCTCTGTTGGCATCTCTCATGGACGTGATTGGCCTGCGACACGGTCAGAGCGATTTGAGTAACTCTCTGTCCTGGTCGGACGGACTGAATCGACTTCATTGCCACACACGGGGCAAACATCTCCTGTCTCTGCTGGGACAAAACGCGAAGGACGCTGGACAGGACATGGCAAAGGTCAGTTCATCTGTCTCTTTATCCATCTGTTCATTCATTGTTGGTCGTCCATCTCTCTAATTTATTCCATCTACTTGTTGATTGCATTGTCCGTCCTTTGTCCATCCATCCATTCATTGAGTTCATTGTTTGTCCATCCATCTATTCCTTTTGGCATCCATTCATCTTTCCATTCTTTTGTCTGTCCATCCATTTTTTTTGTCTCTCTTCCTGTCCTTCCATCTGTTTATTTTACTGTCCATCCATCCATCTTTCAGGTTCTTTCATCTTTTCTTATTGTATGCTCACACACCAAACGCAAACGTAATTATTGGCCTGCATAAATTACATACGTCAAAGCTGGATGATGCAAATGACGCAAACTGCGTGTCGCGTTTGCCACCAAGACGCTATATTCGCCTCAATCGCGTCTTCCGCACAAGTAAAAAAAATTATTCAATTCGAGCGGAAAATTCACATGATCTCGCTGGAGGCGGCTGTCATCCAAGTGCGGTTCCTGGAGAATTTCACTGAGTGATCGCACAATGCTTTTATTTCTGCGAGTAACATCCCACGAGTAATCTAGAGCGAGTGACACGATGCGCATATTCACTTTGCATTTGGTCTGAACACAACATTGTGTTTCTTTCATCTTCTTTCATTCTTTTCTCCATCATCTGTCCTTTTATCTGTTCTTTTGTCCATCCATTAATTAATTAATTCATTCCATCCATCAATTCTTTGTCTGTCTGTCTATTGATTTCATTGCCCATCCACCTGTTCCTTTTTCCATCCTTCCATCTTTACATCTATTCCCATTAATTTACTTTATTCCATATATTTATCCATCCATTCATTCTTTTGTCCATACATCTACCTAATATTTTTGTCCATTCATCTGTCCTTCAGTACATCCTTTGTTTCTTTCATTCTTTCATCTATTCTTCAGTTTCTCTTATCATTCATCCATTGTTTTGTCCATCCATTCTATTATTCTTTCATTAATTCATTCATCTATCCAATTTCTTTGTCTATCTTTTTTTACCATCAGTCCATCCATTTACTCCTTTTTTCTGTCCATCCTTCAATTGTTTTTATCTCCATCAATTTTTTTTTTTCTTTAATCTGTAATCCATTATTTTGTCTATTGATCAATTCAGTCATTCATCCATACATTGACCATTCCTTTGTCAATCCATTCATCCAGTTTCTATTTCCATCATGCATTGATTTCATTGTCCATCTACCTATTCCTTTGTCCGTCATTCAATCTTTCCCTCTTTTTGTCTGTCCATCCATTCATTCTTTTGTCCATCCATCCACCTATTATTTTGTCCATATGTCAGTCTTTCCATCCATCCTTTGTCTGTCCATTCATCTGTCCTTCAGTACATCCTTCATTGTTGGCATCCTTTTTATTCATTCTCCCTTCAGTTTCTCTTATCATTCATATATTGTTTTGATCCATCCATCCATCCATCCATTCAACCATCCAATTTGTGTCTTTTTGTCATTCCATCCATTTTTTCATCCTTCGGTTTCTTTCACCCTTGGATCTATTTTTTTTTCTTTCTTTCATTTTTAGTCCATATTTTGTCCATTGATTCAGTCATTCATCTATACATACATTCATTCATTCATTTGTCTATCCATCCTTCATTCATCCATCCTTAATTCCTTTGTCTGTGCATTTATTCTTTAATTCATCCATCCATCCAATTTATTTGTCTATCTATTTTTGTTTATATATCAGTCCACCCATCTGTTAATTTTTTCATTACATTGTTACTTTCTTTCATCCTTTCATCTTTTTTTTGGTTTCTTAAATCTTTAATCCATTTTGTCCATTAATTCGGTCATTCATCCATACATTGTTCATCCCATTGTGCATCCCTCCATCCTTAATTTCTTTATCTTTCTATTCATTTGTCCATCCATCCATTACATCCATCATTCCTTTATCCGTCCATCCAGCCATCAATCCTTTATTCTTTTGTCCGTCTGTCATCCATCTTTCCTTCATTTCTTTGTCTTTCTTTCTATTCATCTGTCCATCCGTCATTCCTTTGTCTATCTGGACATTCTTTTGTCCTTCTATACATCCAGCCATTCATTTGCCCCTCTCCATTGCTTCCTCTTACAGTGTTCAATGGGTTGGCCAGATATTGGCAGGAATTTGAGTGCAGGCGTGATAGAGGCACCAGTGGAATTATACAGCCCAATATAAGAGCAGGAGTGAGGTTAGCCATGGTCCATGGAGGCTGTGCTGGTGTGTAGATATGGGACAGAGAAGGAAACTTGGCTGCCTTTACGGATAGTAGCTGAGCGGTTCCCGCTCTCTCGGGTTCTGTGGAAGTGGCTCTCCAGAACGATTTATGATGTGGGTGGGGGTTCATAGCTGCTGCATTTTGGGGGTCCTACAACTTTAGTACATATGTGGGTCTTTTTTGGGGCAACATCTGCGTGTTGGCGTCAGGACTCTTGGGGCGTGAAACGTTTGTTTCTTTTTCAGTTTCAGTGGTGCCAGCTGGCAGCAATGGAAGTAGGCCACCTCAGACGTGTTCTCCTTTCTTTCTTTTCTTGCATTTTATGAGCTGGCTCATCGCTCAACAGAGATGGAGCCCAGTTAGTCGCCCTAAACAGGCAGCACATGGCGTCTCTCTTCTCATTTTCCTTCTTCTGAACCCATATCGCCCTCAAGTCTACTGGCACTTTGAGTCCATCATGTTTCTCTCTTTACATTTTCCCAACCTATATTTACAATCCTCTTTTGAACAAAATCAAATGTAATTTGCTCGCTTGAATGGAAACCATCCGAGTATCCAAACCAGTTGACCTTCTCCCAGGTCCTCACACCAATGAGAAGGGTCAGTAGGTTCAGATACTCCAACCACAGGCAGTTGTGGTTGGAGTATCCAGCTGTTTCGAGTCTGATCTGACCTGGTTCACTTTTCCCCAGCAGGAGAATACAAGTGGGACCACTAGCTGGCTAAGAGAGCCAACAGTCAGAAGACCCCTCCGGAGCCACAACCGGCAACAGAGCTCACCACGCAGGTACAGGATTTGATTTTTCATGCCAAGAGACCCCAAATATGATGACACCTAAAATATGAAGGGAGCTACATATTTTCATGCATACAGGTTCATTGCAAATGTTTAAATATTATCAAATGTGATATAGAGCGCTGCAGTGATTACTTATTTTTGTAGGCCAACCCAATAGTTCACATCACACTGGTTCCTTCAACAAAAAACCCAATTGGATTTTTCCATTGGCTTTTGTATTTTTGCTGAAAATAAACTGTGTGACTGTTTGATTCTTACATGTTGTTAATCATGATAATCTTAATAACACAGCTTTTATGCATTTTTGAAGCCTACTTACTAGTAAGTAAATGACTTCAGAATGACCTGTTCAAAGTTTAGTTCACTCAAAAATGAAAATTCTGTCATTACTTACTCACCCACATATCATTCCAAACCTGTAAGACCTTAGTTCATCTTCAGAACACAAATTAGGATATGAAATCCGAGAGCTTTCCGACCCTCCATAGACAGAAATACAACTGACACATTCAAGGCCCAGAAAGGTAGTAAGGACATCATTAAAATAGTCCACGTGACATCAGTGGTTCAACCGTAATTTTATGAAGCTACGAAAATTATTTTTGTGTGAAAAATAAATAATAAATAACATGTGTTGTGTACTCGCATGAATGCGTGTCAAAGACTGACAGGGAAGAGAATACATTTTTGAATAGTCGTTATTTTTCTTATAGCTTCATAAGATTACTGTTGAACCACTGATGTCACATGGACCATTTTATCAGTGTCCTTACTATCTTTCTGGGCCTTGAGCGTGCTAGTTGCATTGCTGTCTATGGAGGTTCAGAAAGACTTAATCAACAATATCTTAATTTGTGTTCTGAAGATGAACAAAGGTCTTACTGGTTTGGAATGACATGAGGGTGAGAAATTAATGACAACATTTTCATTTTTGGGTGAACTATCTTTTTCAGTCCTGTTCAGCCACTTGATAGAAACTGCCTTTTTCAAGACGAGTAAAAGCTTTAAAAAATCACAAGGTGGTATTACTGATGCAATTTATGTTCTAGAATAGAATGTGAACATATATTCTGCTTATGTTAACCACAGAACTTCAGACATTCAACAAAAAACCTATTCAGAAAAAAAAACATTCATTTCAGGATGATGGAACCAGAAGTGCTAAAATGCCCTAATGTCAAAATGTCATCCCTCCATCACTATTATTTTATTTTCAAAACTAAAAAAAAGGCTTTTTATATTGTCAGTGCACAAAAGTCAAAATAAATATTATAGATATAACAAATCAAACAACACAACCAGTCTTTAGAAAGTGGAATACAACCATAATTATTTAAAATTCTATAAATATTACCTTTTTCTGACATGTTTTGTGAACCACTGACTTTTGTAATGCCCCTTATATAATAAGCTTAAGGATTTAAATCAGTCAAATAATAAATACAACTGTTAAAATAACTTATTTGGGTTTCAAATACATTTTTTTATACATATTCATATATATCCATTGTCTTTTGCACAATTGAAGATAGGAAACTTGTTTCTATACTTGCCATTATTTTTGCAATTCAGTTTGGTGTCGCTAGAGGTGCAGAGGTGACACACTTCACCTTTAATTTCTTCTTTGAAGGCAACGATTAAGCCATAAGCTCAGTAGTTGGAACCCAAACGTTGACGTTCCCTGGCCCTTCTAAGAGGTTTCCACACCACTAACTTTCCATCAAGTTGTTGAAGTTTCCATTCAGGCAGTGAAATTTAGATTTAATTTGTAAGTCAATATTGATATGTCATGATTAGCGCAGAGGATTGTATTTTTGGAAGCTAAAGTTACATTTTCTATGATGAGCTTGTTTGAACTTTTTCCACCAGGCTGATCCAGTACCCGCCTCCCCCCTCCAAGGGCGGCATTACCGTGACAACCGAGGACCTGGAGTGCCTCAAGGATGGCGAGTTTCTCAATGATGTCATCATCGACTTCTACCTCAAGTCAGTCTGACGGTACTTATGAGGGTTTCAGCTTGTAAAATTAGATCTGATATTTTCCCTAATATTAAATGCTCCCTTCAGGTACCTTCTGTTGGAAAGAGCCGACAAAGATGTGGCGGAAAGATCTCACATCTTTAGCAGCTTCTTCTACAAGCAACTAACTCGGAAAAAGACTAGCTGCCCTGAAGACACTGGCAGCACGTAAGAAATCACATTTTATAGTGTGTTTATACAGTATTTAAAGAGACAGTACACCCAAAAATGCAAGTTAAAGGAATCGTTCACCCAAAACTGAACAAAAATTCCCCATTACTTACTCACCCTCAAGCTATCCTAGATGTATACGACTTTCTTCTTTCAGACGAATACAATCAGAGTTAAATTAAAATAATGTTCTGGCTCTTCCGAGCTTTGTAATGGCAGTGAATGGGGGTCAAGCTTTTGAAGCCTAAAAAAGTGCATCCATCCATCATAAAAAGTGCCTCACACGGCTCTGGGGGGTTAATAAGGGCCTCCTGAAGTGAATCGATGCATTTGTTTAAGACAAATATCCATATTTAAAACTTTATAAACCGTAATTTCTAGCTTCCGCTAACTGTCGTGCACGTGTTCACAAGAGAGGGGCGTTCCAGTGGATAAAGTAGAATGTAGACATATCGTAAATCATGAGTAATTTTCATTTTTGGGTAAACCATTCCTTTAATGTAACTTAAGCTGATGTAACTGACTGTGTGGGTTTTTTTTACACAGAGCCCCATACAGACGACATCAGAGAGTGAGAACATGGACCCGTCACGTGGACATCTTTAGCAAAGACTACCTTTTTATACCCGTAAATCAGGAGTAAGTGAGGAATTTAAATTTAGAACACACACATGCATAATTCAGATAGACACTAAAGATTGGATAAAATATAATTTTTAATTATTATTAACTTTTAATTATTTTATTACTATTTATTTAATTATTAGTTGTAGGGCTGCAACAACTAAATCGATTATTATCGATAATGAAAATCAACGACAACGATTCTCATTATCGATTAGTCGGGTCTGCCCACAGTGCACGTCCAACTTCATCCGGTTGCTCAAATTACAGCACTGAATAACGCATTTCTATGGACAAAATGCATCTAAAAATAGTGGAGGAAAGCAATGCTGCGGGAGAAGTACGTGATCCAAGCTGCCCAAAACATGATAATTCTTTATTTTGAGCTTTAAGTTAATTCATTAGTGTAAAGGCTTGCCCTGTCAGGCGCTGTGACACATGCGTGTGCGTCCTCAGCGCAAAAAAACTTTCAGTTTATGGTCATATCCTTATCTATAAATGTCACAAATTCACGCGAGCATTTCCATTTTTGCATAAAGGTCCATCCTGACCGGCTGTGTTAAGTTTAAAATACCGAATGAGCACCGGCGCGGCGGGCGCGTGCACGCGCGTCAGACAGACGGAACTCAGAGAGGGAGACAATTAACAGGATATGCAGCGCAAAAATATCCATTGTGCTGAATTATCTGTTGTTGAAAGTTAATTTAAGGTTTAAAAGTCAACATGCAGTGTGAATATTTTATGAGAGTAGGAACTTTAAAGGGATAACAGCATGTAATTGTCTGAATATAAATATGAGACGCTCCATAACCGCCTTTTACAGGATAAAGACACATGACTGTGATCAAAGTGAACATGTGTTCCTGCAGAACATTACTCTCACCTGTTGGTTAAAACTGAGTCTTTATTATCTTTATTATTATTTACATTTTTAATAGAGATTTAAACTATATTCACTATATACAATGCTTAACACATTTCTGTAAGGTTATTAACAAATTGATGTAAGGTTTGTGCCACTGCTGCTCTAAACTAACAGCATTGGTGATTACCAAAATCATGTTTTAGCTTTCTGTATTGGTTAGTCCTCCAAAATGCGTAAGCTCTTTAGTAACAGTAGTAGGCTATTTCTAATGCTATAATATAATTATTGCTGTTATCTATGAAAGAAAGGCAGAGCACTTTATAGTGTTTTTTTTCAGATACCCAATTACAGTCAAAAAGTACATAAACAATGCAAGCAAGAATGCAAGCTGTTATGAGGCCATTTTTGTTATTATAAATACTAATTAGTTGTTTCTGTTTGTAATTTGCCCAATAAATGACTAACATTTTTAGATTTTTTTTTTGACAGATTCCTAAAATATTTGTTTCTCTTTATGACAGGTGGTCTAATAAATTAAACACTGTATGTTTTCATAGCATTCAGTTTGTTTTAAGGACATTGAGCAGAATGTGGAATAGTGTGTTTTTTGTCAATAAAATAATTTAATTGAATCCGATTAATCAAAAAAATAATCGACCAACTAATCGATTATCAAAATAATCGTTAGTTGCAGCCCTAATTATTTTTTTTTTTTATAATATGGAATGAAGTATACACTTGGGAATTTTTTTTTATGTCTCACCAAGGCTGCATTTACTGAATTAAAAATACTGTAAAAACAGTAATATTGTGATTTATAATATTACAATTTAAAATAACCATTTCTATCTGAATATATAATTAAAATGTCATTTATTTCTGTGATGCAAAGCTGAATTTTCTGCATCAGTACTCCAGTCTTCAGTGTCACAGGATCTTCAGAAATCATTCTAATATGCTTATTTGATGCTATTATGCTGATTTGTTATTCTGTTTAATAGTTCTGAGACATTTAGTATTCCTTTTATGTTCAAAGGATTAAACAGTATTTATATGGAACAAATACTTTGTAACATTTATCAATATAATGCATCCTTGCTGAATCAAAGTATTAATTTCTTTAAAGAAAATATTTGGAATGCTAGTTTGTTTATTTATAATAAGTATTTCAGGAGCATCACCATTCTGTCTTTGGAACAGATGAAGCTGTCAGCAATGAAAATGAGACCAAATGTGCACTTTCAACGTCAGAGCACTTTGCAAAGCCTCGCAAATAGTTAGGACATCTCAAACACACTTTACAGAATGTTCTTTTGTTAAGGTGCCAGAATGCATGTTGAAGGCTTGTGTAGATGTCTGATATCGGAGGACAACACAGCATGTTGGATTGATCTGTACGAACAAGAGGATAAATCACAGCAACAAGTCTGTATTGCCAAACTGCGAGAGAACAGGCAAATCCGGCGTGGTACTCCATGTTCCCATAAAAGCAAATTACCACGCAGGACACGCACTGTACTTGGATATGCACACTCTCGCACAGTGCGACATAGCACAGATGAATCACAAACTTGGGAATGTCCATCGTCCCAAGTTCAGGCATTAGCAGATCTTGTGCTAGGACTTGGTGATAAAATATTTTTACGATAGTGTTGCTGGTGATTATGATTTTAAGCAACATTTATATAACTGCACTTTTATTTAGCTAGTGTAAGTGTATTATTAAATTAGATCCGCAGACTTTAGTTAAGTTGGTAAGTTTCCATGAATCAGTTACACTCTTATGAATTAATTTGGTTATGTCTGAGTCTGAAGAAAACATCCTTATTTAATCTAATAAATTAGATTTAAATAAATATCACTCTTTAGCCTTTTCAGAGAAAAAGCATACATTTATGTTCAGAAAGTTTTAGCAGTATCATCCTGTCCTGCTGCTACATGGTGTTTTCTGCAATGAAAACAAGGCTTTATCACAGATCACTGACTTCCACTTCCTCTCCTGCTGTGTTTCCCGCTCTGTTTACTCTCGGTCCAGGGCTCACTGGTACCTTGTGGTGATCTGTTTTCCCGGTCTGGAACGGCCTGAGTTTGTGCCGTGGAGAAACAAAGGCCCTGTGTCCCAGGATAAGAGTCAGACAGCTGAAGCGAGCTCTGCAGGGGATTGTCAAAGAGGTAGCGTGCGCACATCAACAGTTATTATTGTGAACTAAAACCATAACAAAACATTGTTGTTACTTGAAATGAAACCAACATTAACTATAATTCAATGTATATAAATATTTCAGCTAGTTGTCAGAGTAAAATTTCAGATTTTTGTTTAGTTTAACTTGAAATACTAAAATAACGAAAACTAAATAAACTCAAATTAATATTTAATAATAAAACTAAATAGACATATTGAAACAATAAATTGGGTAAACATTACTAAAACTTTCAACTTGAAGTGTAAACAGAAAATAAAAAATATATATATTTACAAAAACTATAATAGTATATCAGTGATTCTAAAATAACACTGCATATAGATACACAAATATGTATTTTATTTATAAAGTGTTATAAAAGAAAGTTAAATAATGGATTAATTATATATATATATATGTATGTGTGTATGTATATATATGTATGTGTGTGTGTGTATATCTATCTAAAAGTTATAAACATAAAATGTTTATATTTTTATTAGGGATGTTTTAATTAGAACTTTTATTAGGGATGCACACAGTGTTTTATATATATATATATATATATATTAGTGCTGTCAAAGTTCACTCGTTAACGCAAATTAATTTTAATGGCACACATTTTATTAATGCGCGATTCACGCAGCGTGTATTTTCTGTTTGACCCGTGGCCCAATCCGTAGTTGGAGAAATGGAGATGCACAGTGTTGCCAACTTAGAGACATTGCAGACGCCTTTAGCGACTTTTTTTCCCTTCAAAAAAAGCCCAAACCTTATTTAGTTTCTGAGACTAGCTGGTACTGTCGCGTGAGCGCAGGGTTTTGCTGTCCAAGTGCACGCACACCGCTCTCTGCTCCGTTCAGCGAGCGGCGGAGACGAGCAACACTTTCAGTTAAACACAGATATTATGTTGCTTCTGTAATTTTAAGTCATTGGTGTTTGGTGATGAGTTTTTGGCTCAAGGTCTGCATTTAAAGTCACACCAGAGGTGTTCAGCTGGGATTAGGACTTGGCTTTCTGCAGACCAGTCAAGTTCTTCCACACTGACTGAATCATCATTTCTCTTTGATCCTTGTCTTATACACAGAGACACTGTCATGTTAGAATAGAAACGGGTCCTGTCCAAACTGTTGATATAAAATTAGAAGAACACAATTCCCTAGAATATCATTATATGAAATTACTAAAGTAGTCAAACCTTTCATTAGAAGGGGGTGACCCAATACTTTTGGCCTATATATGTATGTGTGTATGAATATATGTGTGTGTATATATATGTGTGTGTGTATGTATAGTGTGTGTACCTGTGTGTGTGTGTGTATATATGTGTGTGGTGTGTGTGTGTGTGTGTGTGTATATAATGTGTGTGTGTGTGTATATATATGTGTGTGTATATATATGTAGTGTATGTGTGTGTGTATGTATATATGTATATGTATGTATATATATATATATGTATGTATATATATATGTAGTGTGTGTATATGTATATATATATGTGTGTGTATGTGTACAATTTTACACTTTTTTTTCAGATGTTCTTAGGTAACAATTTTAAGGAAAATCATGCAGGGGTTCCATGTAAAATATGGATAATGTGTTAATGTTTACAAAAATCTCTTACATTGAATTATATAAAAAAAATACACAATATTAGATTGCCATTTTTCTGATTAATTATTATTGGAAATTATTCTATTGTTTTAATGCCAAGTTTATTTTACTGGATCAAATTTTTTAAACATATCTAATAGTTGTCTCTCCAAAGAACAGTTGTTTTTTGTCTTTATTGTAAAGAAATGCAAAATTTTAAAAAGAAAACCAAAAAGGATGTTATTTGAGAATGTTTCTTTTCTGTATTTCTAGACAGTTCAGAACAACCAAAAGGAAACAGATTGAAACCCAGTAGGCCGAGACCCCACAACCTACCGGTAATCTTCCTAAACACACAGTTTAAATACTAATATCAATGGATATCATCTGGAGTCTTATCAAGTATCATTAGTATTCATTTTAAACTTCAATGCACATTTTGAGTTTTTATGTACAGTAATATGTACAGTGCTCAGCGTAAGTGAGTACACCCCCTTTGAAAAGTAACATTTTAAACAATATCTCAATGAACACAAAAACATTTCCAAAATGTTGACAAGACTAAGTTTAATATAACATCTGTTTAACTTATAACATGAAAGTAAGGTTAAAAATATAACTTAGATTACACATTTTTCAGTTTTACTCAAATTAGGGTGATGCAAAAATGAGTACACCCCACAACAAAAACTACTAAATCTAGTACTTTGTATGGCCTCCATGATTTTTAATGACAGCACCAAGTCTTCTAGGCATGGAATGACATTTTGCCAGATCTATCTTTTTCCATTCTTCAAGAATGACCTCTTTTAGAGATTGGATGCTGGATGGAGAGTGATGCTCAACTTGTCTCTTCAGAATTCCCCATAGGTGTTCGATTGGGTTCAGATCAGGAGACATACTTGGCCACTGAATCACTTTCACCCTGTTCTTCTTCAGAAATCCAACAGTGGCCTTAGATGTGTGTTTAGGATCATTGTCATGTTGGAAAAGTGCACGACGACCAAGGGCACGGAGTGATGGTAGCATCTTCTCTTTCAGTATAGAGCAGTACATTTGTGAATTCATGATGCCATCAATGAAATGCAGCTCCCCGACACCAGCAGCACTCATGCAGCCCCACATAAGGACACTGCCACCACCATGTTTCACTGTAGGCACCATGCATTTTTCTTTGTATTCCTCACCTTTGCGACGCCATACAGTTTTGAAGCCATCAGTTCCAAAAACATTTATCTTGGTCTCATCACTCCAGAGTATAGAGTCCCAGTAGTCTTCATCTTTGTCAGCATGGGCCCTGGCAAACTCTAGGCGGGCTTTTTTGTGCCTGGGCTTTAGGAGAGGCTTCTTTCGTGGACGGCACCCATGCATGCCATTCCTCTGCAGTGTACGCCGTATTGTGTCACGGGAAATAGTCACCCCAGTTTGGCTTTCTACTTCTTTAGATAACTGCAGTGAACTTGCATGTCGATTTTCTTCAACCCTTCTCATCAGAAGACGCTCCTGACGAGGTGTTAACTTCCGTGGACGACCTGGACGTCTCTGTGAGATGGTTGCAGTTCCATCTTTTTTAAATGTTTGTACCACTTTTGCTACAGTATTCTGACTGATAAGTAAAGCTTTGCTGATCTTCTTGTAGCCTTCACCTTTCTTGTGTAAAGAAATTATTTTCTTTCTCAGGTCTTGTGACATTTCTCTTCCATGTGGTGCCATTGCTGACAGCATGAAATGGGAAGGGGTTTTCTTTAAGTAACACCCTTTTATAGTCAACTGTCACCTGTGTAATGAATAATTAGACTCACCTGTGGTTGAATTCTTGTTAAATTAGACATTTGTAGTCTAAAATTTAGCTTTGCTCCAGAGACTTTCAGTGGGGTGTATTCATTTTTGCATCACCCTAATTTGAGTAAAACTGAAAATGTTGTTCTCCAAGTTATATTATTAACCTTACTTTCATGTTATAAGTTAAACAGATGTTATATAAAACTTAGTCTTGTCAACATTTTGGAAAATGTTTTTGTGTTCATTGAGATATTGTTTAAAATGTTACTTTTCAAAGGGGGTGTACTCATTTACGCTGAGCACTGTAATTGAGTCTGATGGCTCTTGTGTGCTTTTAGGATTGCACAGTACACAGCTGCACAAAAGAGACCGTCTGCAGGAGGTACCAATATTCAATCTATCATCTTATATACAACAACATAAGTATTACAAATGTGCACCACCATAGAGAATATCATGGGGGCAAATACTTTTTCACAGCTCTGTATTTGTGAGATTTGTTTCTGATCCAGTTATCTGTCTCTTTCTCTGGTTGACTCTCAGGCCCTGTATTCTGGTCATGGACTCTCTAAAGCTGTCGAAACACCAGCGGATCTACACGCTGTTATGCGAGTGAGACATTCACGCAATCCTGTTATTTGGATTGATGTTTTATTGCATTCAATCATACTTCATACTGATCTCTGAGAATATTCCTGACATCCCGCAGGTATCTGCAGGTGGAATGGGAGGTTCGGAAAGGAAGCTCTAAAGCTTTTACCAGTGAAAGCATAAGCAGGAGTCTGTGCAGGGTCCCGCTCCAGGACAACAGCAGCGACTGTGGCCTGTACCTGCTGCAGTATGTTGAGAGCTTCCTGCAGGTACTACAGACTGGCTTTAGAGTGGAATTATGGCTTTTTCCTGGTACCTTTTGTACCGTTTGTTCCAGGTCAGAGCTTTTTGGTTTCCTCAGTGGTTAGAAACTTTAGTCATCCAAGTGACCTGACATTTCGCAGTCTGCCGTTCAGTGGGATTTTCAGTAATAGATTGGGATCTCAGGAACTCAAGTTACACCTGTTTGTTTTGCAGCCTTGAGTTGAATCCTGGTTTGTATTAAAGCACATACTCAACTAGAAATGGTCAACTACGTACTTTCAAGTATGAAGTCAGCTGGTATGGAGGTTTTGGGACAAACAAGTTATTTCAATTATTTTTTGATATATTAAAATATATGTTTGTGTATATGTAAAATACAAAAAAATTATTTGATTCAGCATAAAATGTATTATGCATAAACATTTAAGCTACAACGACCTAACATGAACTATGGAATATAAAAGATCACAAGAATTTGAAGATTAAAGAATTTGAGAAAAACATTTAGTTCATACAATGAAAGTAATTGGTAGCCAAAACAGCTTTGTTACCAGTCTTCAAAATACCTTCCTTTATGTTCCACAAAAGAAAGGTTTGACATGAGGGTGAGTCTGACATGAAATTATACTCGAAGTAAGAAACTAAATCTGCCAGCTGGTAAATGTCTTCATTGGATTCGTTAAAACAGCTGTACAAGTAAATGGCTCTCTTTATGAATGGACATTTGAATCATTTGTTCACACGATTCGTTCAAAACACGGATTCATTCAGAAACTAAACACCGAAACTCACAAATGCATATAACAAACATTTCTCTAAAATGTGCACATCCTGTACCCCAACTGGGACATTCACAAAAAAACATATACTTTTTAAAATAATAAAGCAAAATAACTGGGGAAAAATCAAGTCACGCATGAAAACAGTAATCCTATAAAATGACAACAGTGTTAAAAAGTGCGATGTTATTTAAAAAAATAAAATAATATATACACTCACTGGCCACTTTATTAGGTACACCTTGATAGTACCGGGTTGGACCCCCTTTTGCCTTCAGAACTGCCTTAATTCTTCGTGGCATAGATTCAACAAGGTGTTGGGAACATTTCTCAGAGATTTTGGTCATATTGACATGATAGCATCACGCAGTTGCTGCAGATTTGTCAACTGCACATCCATGATGAGAATCTCCCGTTACACCACATCCCTAAGGTGCTCTATTGTATTGAGATCTGGTGACTGTGGAGGCCATTTGAGTAAATTGAACTCATTGTCATGTTTAAGAAACCAGTCTGAAATGATTTGAGCTTTGTGACATGATGCATTATCCTGCTGGAAGTAGCCATCAGAAGATGGGTACACTGTAGTCATAAAAGGATGGACATGGTCAGCAACAATACTCAGGTAGGCTGTGGCGTTAAAACGCTGCTCTGTTGGTACTAAGGATCCCCCTTTGTGTCAAAGTATGCCAAGAAAATATCCCCAAACAATTACACCACCACCAGCAGCCTGAACCATTGAGACAAGGCAGGATGGATCCATGCTTTCATGTTCTTTACGCCAAATTCTGACCCTACCATCTGAATGTCGAAACAGAAATCGAGACTCATCAGACCAGGCAACGTTTTTCCATTCTTCTATTGTCCAATTCTGGTGAGCCTGTGCGAATTGTAGCCTCCGTTTCCTGTTCTTAGCTGACAGGAGCGGGCACCCGGTGTGGTCTTCTGCTGCTGTAGCCCATCTGCTTCAGGGTTCGACATATTGTGCGTTCAGAGATGGTATTCTGCATACCTTGGTTGTAACGAGTTATTATTTGAGTTACTGTTGCCTTTCTATCATCTCTAACCAGTCGGCCCATTCTCCTCTGACCTCTGACATCAACAAGGCATTTTCGTCCACACAACTGCCGCTCACTGGATATTTTCTCTTTTTCGGACCATTCTCTGTAAACCCTAGAGATGGTTGTGTGTGAAAATCCCAGTAGATCAGCAGTTTTTGAAATACTCAGACCAGCCCGTCTGGCACCAACAACCATTCCACGTTCAAAGTCACTTAAATCCCCTTTCTTCCCCATTCTGATGCTCGGTTTGAACTTCAGCAAGTCGTCTTCACCACATCTAGATGCCTAAATGCATTGAGTTGCTGCCATGTGATTGGCTGATTAGCAATTTGTGTTACCAAGCAATTGAACAGGTGTACCTAATAAAATGGCCGGTGAGTGTATACAGTGTTGGGTAAGTTACTTTCAAAAAAGTAATTAATTACAGTTACTAATTACTTCATCAATATTTTATTTAAATTACTTTACTAATTACTCTGTCTGAAAAGTAACTTAGTTACCCAACAAATAACTAAATTATTAAAATCGCTAATTAGGCTACATCTTAATAGCCATATGAATTATTTCATTTAAAAGTAGAAACTTCAAGCTTTTAGATATGGAAAAGATAGACTGTACCTCCCTTTCATACGGATTACATAATCAGGAATATTAGTTTTCGATATGAATTTGTTCATTTAAAAATAGAAAATTCAGGCTTTCAGATAGCTATGAGAAAGACTGTACCTCGCTTTAATACAGATTACATAATCAGAAATATTCGTTTTTGATTTGAATTCGTTCATTTAAAAGTAGACACTTCAAGATTCTATTGATTTTAGTCTCATGTATCTGAGTATTTAATGTTTCTCTGTGAATCAGGAAAATCTGAAAGTGAACGAGCCAGCGCGCGGAGGGTTAAAGCCGCTGCATTCAATTCAATCTTTAGACGGTAAATTTAGATTTAAATTTCAAATTCAATATTGAATTTAGAACTGTTGAAATAATTTACTGTATGTAACGGAAGTACTTTTTAAGTAACTGTAATTAAATTACCATTAAAATTAACAGTAATCCATTACTTAATTTTTTGGTGGATAAGTAATTTAATTACAGTAAAGCGTCACCTAGTAATGCGTTACACCCAACACTGAGTGTAAATATATATATATATATATATACACACACACACACAAAAAAAATTAGAATAATAAAGCTCTTTAAACTTAATTTGCTTAGACAACGTAATTTAAAACTTAATTTGTCTCTTTTTTTGTGGCTGCTGCTATTTATCGCAGTCTGGGTCTCATGCAGACATGCAAGACCAAGTGCTAAGAATCTTTTCCAAATTACAAGCAATAGCAGAAAAAACAAAGACATTAATGGTCAGCAGTGCTTTTCATTTTTTCACATATGCATATATGCAAATTCAATGAATTAGCATGCAATCTGTGAAATGTTGTGTAATTAGTGTGTGTATTTGCAGTCTAAATGGTAGTTGTAGATTTGTCCTTGATGCGTTAAACTTCCACTCAACGCTGCTTTGTGGTTTCTCCGCTCAGAATCCGGTGGTGCACTTTGATCTCCCGCTGCGATTGGAGCATTGGTTTCCGAGGAATCAGGTGCACAGGAAGAGGGAGGAGCTACGGGAGCTGGTGCTGATGCTGTACCGGAGACAGGGGGGCAGGGCTGAGCAGAGCACCAAATAAAAACAGCCGGAACATGTCCTGTCACTAAATTAATATTTTGAAATTTTGCTTTGTTTGTTTGCTTGTTCTGTTTGTTTTTCTACTGATTAACAGATAAAGGATATATTTATAATGTAACTTTGTATTTATTTGTATTAAAATGGCTTTTAAATGTGACTTCAATTGAATCTGTTTTATTAATTTACACACAAACATGTAGGTTATTTAAATAAAAAAGAGCTGAATATTTTCAAATGACTTGGAATTTTTATATATATTCAGGCTTTTTATCTTTTCAAGTTTGTATCTCATAGTTCAGACTTAAGGTCTCTGCACACGGAGTCAGAAATTTTCGGATGCGTTTTTTCGTATTCATAATCCTAAAAATGAATTGCGTAGAAACCTTGCACACTGCGTCCGATTTGTATTAATTAATCCATTGCGAAAAAATTCGCTAAACAGTAGCCTACTAAATAGAGTCTTCAAGCATTGAGGATGATTTTGTTGTCCTCTCGCTTCTTAAAGAAAAAGAAAGGAAGTATTTGGTCCATCCAATCCTAAAATGTAGAGAAGATGGAGAGTTCCTCCTCATTAAGGATCAGCGGGATTATCACGGGCGATTCAAAGTTTACTTCAGGATGTCAGTGGCTCAGTTTGATGCTTTGCTAGCGATACTAGAGCCACATATTAAAAAGAAGACACCAATTTCTGTGAACAGTGCAAGGATCTATATACAGTGCTTTGTGCTGCGAGACGAAGTAGATGAACTTGACAATCGCCATTCTGGATTTTGGCGTTCGCTTGTACGGTGGCTCTGAACTGTTAAAACACCTCTCAAAATGCTTGCTACGGATGCGAAAAACGCATAAAACCGAACCCGATATAAAATTTTTTTGACAGACAAAAATTTCGGAGAAGTGATTGATGTAACGTGAATTCGTATTTATTTTTCAACGTGTGAACATTTGGGACGAAAACGTCGGACTCTGTGTGCAATTACCTTTACGCTGTGCTTTCAAGTTTTTATCTCCATTTGGACGTTTTATAGAATTGGGATCTAATTTGTATATCTAACTTTTATGAGTTTATATCTTTAAAAAAAATTGGGAGTTTTCATCTCAATTTGGACATTTCTTCTACAATTGGGAATGTATGTACAAATACTGAGTTTATTTATCACAAAGCTAAAGCAAGTTTTTAGCTCACAATTCTGACTTTTTATAAAATTGGGAATTTGTATATCTCGCTTTGATTTTATATCTCACAAATCAGCCTTTTTTCACGCAATTGCAAGTTTTTATCCAACAGTTCAGACTTTGTCTTCAAGCTTTTATCTCACAATTCAGACTTTTTATTGAATTAGGAATTTGTGTGAATCACTTTTCAGAATTTTTTTTTATCTCATAGTTCAGACATTTCTTCGCAGAATTGCAAATTTATGTATCTTGAAATACTGAGTTTATATCTGAAAATGTTTTTCTCGCAATTGCAATTTTTATTGCACAGTTCAAACTTTTTATCTCACAATTGATAAAATTGTTTTATTTCACAATTTAGACCTTATTTCGCAATTGCGAAACAAGTTCACATTGTTTTTATCTCATAATTTGGACATTTCTTCTCAGAATTTATCATTTATGTATCTTAAATACTGTGTTTATATCTCACAAATCTGCCTTTTTTCTCACAATTCAGACTTTTTCACACAATTGCAGAAGCTGGAATTGTCTTATCAGAATTGGAAATTTAATGTGTCTTGCAGTATTATTTCACAATTCAGATTTATTTTTTATCACAATTGTGGAGGGAAAGAAATTGTGAGATCGAAATTACCTTTTTTTTATCCTGTGGTGGAAACAAGCTTCTGGGTAGTAAATAATTAGATGTTATCTAGATTACATAATCAAATTCCAAAAATGAAGTACTTGCAATTATCATTTTTTTAGAATGTTCATAATCAGATTACAGTTACTTCACAGTATTTATTTTAGGTATTACATGATTATATTCACACAATGGTAGTAAATTATTTAAAATGTATTGATTTTATATATAAAACAAAATATATGAACCAATTACATTTTTAACAGCACATTTTTAATGATCTTCTTGGGAATAAGTGACTCAATATTATTCATGTAAATATAAAACTGACAGCCACAGCTGGAAGCAATAGTGCCATCACTACAAGCAAGCATTATGTTCCTGAGAGTTCAAGCAGTACTGGAATCCCCATAATACACTTATTTGCTCCACAAAAGAAAAAAAAGAACAAACAAGCAGCCCTTTTTCCAGAGGCACATGAAAACACAAGCATTTGTGATGAAATTAAAACAAAGCATCAGCCCGCTTTCACTTGTGTTTGTATGAGTTGGCCGGAGCTCAGCTGGACCCTCACTGCCTGCTAAAAAAATAATAAACATCATAAACTTTATTTAACCAGTACCTGGCATATAATTGAAATGCTTTTCATTAATGGAAAACTTTAAAAATGGAGAGGGATGAAAAGAAATGAAAGGGTTTTTTAAGAAAATTAAAGTTCACTTTGACTGTACAGGCATTATCAATCCCTGCTGGGCTACTTTGTTGGAAAAAGGTTTGATGGCCAGTGCTGATTGTGTTTTTTTTGTGGATTTTTATTCCAAGGAAAATAATTATACATCTAGACATGTATTAATTGGATGCATGACAGTGAAGAATTAAGTATTTAGTGGTAAATGGAAACGTTTTTCTAACTGTATAATTTAATGGTCTTTCAGAGGACTAAAGCCCCTCTGAAAAAAACAACTATTTTTACTCATACGTTTCATATAAATAAATATACCATATATATATATATATATATAAGCATATTTGGCCAAAAATTTGCTTGGTTGTCAATATTTTCTTCAAAATATGTATTTTTAGAATATTGTGATTTTTTTTATGTTGATTTTAAGGTGAAAGTTGACCATCTATTTCATTTATTTATCACAGAATATCATTGCTATAAATGAAGTTGGTTGTTCATTGAGGAGTAGTGTTGTTCATGAACGGACTGGGATTTGAAGAGAGCAGGCATGTTTTGGCCCGGGGCAGATGGCTGTTGTTTAGATGGGAATGGGATTTAAAGCTGCCATTGCTGGTTGTCCACTCTTTCTCTCACTAATTCAAGTGTTGTTGACTGGAAGATTATTCCTGAGGATAGTGAATGACTCCACATGGGAAATTAAGAGATTATTGCTGTACTTGTACAAGAAAGGCCACTTGCCATATTGTTGTTGTTTTTTTGTCTTCTTAAAATGTCCCTTAAAATTCACTAAAACTTTCCATTGTTTCCCATTTTTCCATTATTATTTTTTTTTTAATCATAGAGCGAATATATTTTTGCACTTTTCATTCAAATTTGGTTTGCTGATGATAAAATTTCTCAATTTAAAAAAAATACAATTTCAAATTAGAATCATGTAAAATTGAATACTTTTGGACACCCGCTGTATCCAGTACATGATTTGAGTTTATTAATAGAAGTACTGAGCCTCCCATATTAGAGTTGGCCTTAAACTCCAGGCCTGACTGGGGTGCTGCGGTGGGATTTAGGATCAGTGTTGGGTTTTCCTCTAATCACGTCTGACAATGGAAGTAGCCTCATTGAGCCGATGTCAGGCCCACTGCTCCAACTTTTCACTATACGGCCCTAGATTAGTTAATCTGGACTAGACTCTGAGATTAGAGCTGAATTAGCCTCTGAAAAGAGATCTCGCACACCCCCCTCAACCCTACTTTATACCCCATAATCTAAGCTCACTTCTGGTTCTGTCCTAGGAGCTGAAGCAAGGATATGATTGTTGAAACACATAAAAAATATATATTTGTACTTTATTATTATTACTACTACTATTATTATTATTTGTATTATCAAAAATAGTTTAGAATAGGTTCAGCAATCAGATACTTGTTTTGTATTATTATTATTATTATTATTAATAGTACAAATAAAAATAGGATAATACTAGGATGTAATATATTTCCTATACATGATTATTAAATACATAAGCACCCTCCATTTTGTTCCACGGAATAATGCCGTTTCCATGTTGTTCTTGTTTGTTTGTTTTCTTTGGGTTATTTTTCAAGCTCAATAGCCCGCATCCCCATGACTGAAGATAAAATGCTTATCTGACTGTCTGTATAGTCGCCTAGATCTATCGAGCCTCCAACGACTTACCATGTTATCCAATAACTAATGTCTAACCATTAAACCTTCTTAAAATGTCACTGTCTGGTGGTAACTTTGTCCTTTGTACTCGACATAGTGTTGCAGACAAAAAAAATGAAAGGTTTGTTTTATAAATAGGTCTGTCTGAATTCAATAGGTCAAGGTGTTTGAGTGCTGCCATGAAGACCTGCTCCAACCCTTCCTTTGGACACCAACCTATACACAGGCGAAGCCAAAGTTACCTAAACGCTTACACAACTTCCTGCTGAAGTCAGGGGTTGCGATAAGTGGACTGGTGACTATTGTCATAAAGTCTATTACCAGAATTACTGTTCAGCTTAAACATCATCATCATCATCATTTGAAAATATTTTTAAAAAAGGTCACATGAAACCATTTTAGAAAGTTTTTTTATTTTTTATCATGCATTTAAAAATTAATCATATAATATTGTTTTAACAGTGTTATCGTATAACTAAAACTATAAAAAAAGGTTTTCAATAAATGAGTATAGCTGACATTAAAAAAAATCATAAAAACGTTTAACTTGTATTTTAAGTACTAAAAATAACAATAAAAACATATATAAATAACAAAAGTACATACAATTACTAAAACTTAAGCTAAGAAAAGCTTGGAAAAGTCTTCATATTGGTGAAGAATTTAGGAATGTATTTTGGGCATTGTTAGTAGGACGAGTGAATGAATGAAAGGTGGAAGTAAAAAAGAGAGAGAACCCAAAGCTACAGATGTCACACAGGATTTGATCTGTCACACCCACCGCCTGCTTCCACGTCAAAAACCCTTTACCATCAAAGTCTACGGATTTACACCAGAGTCCGTCAGCTCAGTGTCTGAACCATCTGGTGCTCTTAACATTCACACTTCCAAAGAGAAATCTTGTCTTGTCTGTCTATCTGTCTCTCAGAACATCCTAGCAACATGGAGCATCTTTGAAGAACACGCTGAGCTGTTGAGCAACACCTTACCGACTATGTTATACTATACATAACAATTTTCAATGTGCTAAAATGCAAACTGCCCAACTATCTTTATAACCTTTCAGACAAGCCAGCATTCAGAAAGTATCTATACAATAGTTTTGGTCGATATGCTCCATAGTCACATTGTCCAATCATCAGATTGTGGGATCACTGATATTATTTTGCTAATTTATTGAATTAATTACTTATTTTTATAGCCGAAGAGTGAACTAACTCCAGGATAAGGCCTAATGTTAGTGTAATATATTGAATACCTATACATTTTTAGCCAAGTAGCCTATGAATGTCAAAAATATTTTTTCTTCGACTGAATTTTTATTTAACATGATAAAAATTAAATAAAAAACGTTATTCACTATACGATATAATGCTTTTACAGTTCATTAGTTATTAAAACATCTGCTAAAGAACATTTACATTAGTCAAGTCACCTTTATTTATATAGCGCTTTTTTAACCATTTTGTGGCAAAGCAACTGCACAATATCAAAATAGGAAAATAGTGTGTCAATAATGTAAAATTAAAAGATTAAACACTCAATTTTCAGTTGAAGGTATCATCAACAGAACATCATCACTGACTTAAGTCTAGCGCGAGTTTGTGCATTTTAAAAAACACTCCCATTATAATCAATGAAGCTATCTCTTGTACTTACATCGCACATACATCTGCACTTTGTTGTTTAATTCAGGGAGCATACGCACTCAACATCAAAACTCTGGTGTTTCAGCAACGCCTCTGATTGGCCATTGCCTTCATAAAGTCAACAGAATTGTGTCTGATTGGTTGTAACGCACAACACTGTAAAAATGCGTAAAAATTAAATATTATGGAACAAATAAGCCCTAATATTAATTAGATAATAATGCTAGACTGATAATAATAATAAACGTCTTGATATCGTAAAAGGCATCAGCCACAGGCGATTTCTCTAACTATCATTGAAACATAATTTACTATCGTCTATCGTCACAACTCTACTTTACAATCAGCAATTTAGAGTTAATTCAACTCAATTTATGTTGAATTAATAGCTGTTGTTTTAATATCCTCCACCAAACCATTGATACCTTACGAAACCTGGAATTGTTTGGCCCAAGCTTGTACCATCTGTTCATACGATCCCTGCCATGATGGAACACACCCAAAACCCAATGAAGATGAAGTTCCTGTAAGCTGTACGGTCACAGCACGTGGCAAACTTGTAGACAAAGGGCTAACCCTACTGGATGTCACATCTAGTTAAACACTTAGCAAGAGATCTTTTACGGTAGATTGCGCAATTAATCAATGATATCATTGCAACTTGAAATCCCATTGCAGACAATGGCAGCAAGGAAGCCACTCATAACTGAACTCCTCAACGGATCAGACCGCAAATTACGGGACTGAAATTGGACGTCTCGGCAATCCAGATGAATCCCACAGGTGGGAAATATAGGAGTATCACTGACTTCTCGACAAGCTTCCTCAGAAGAATTAACTAATAGGATTAGCGGGCAAGAAAAGTCTTCCAAAGAGCCATCTGCTAAGCCGCATGTGGAGACAGCGTCAGCTCAAAGCTACGTGATCACATCCCTCCATGACAAGGAAAGGATCTAGTGGCAATGCAGACTAATTAATTCAACTATGTCCAAGTTTTTGGAACTGTAAGGAGGGATGCCCAAATTACATCCGTCAGTAAACTAAAAACTGATGACTTTTTCTTTAAAGTTTGCCGGAATAAGTAATCATTATGACTAATCTAGCTTTTAAATGCACTTTGTGGGTTTTGGTATTGTTGTTGACCGGACATTTTTCCATAGATGCAGGTATGTATCTACTCTACACGAAGGCCTTGAGGAGTTTTGTGATGCATGCAGTCTTGTGACTATGTGTTCTTTGTTCTTCATCAGATTCTGAGGATTATTTACCAAATGGATTTACCACTTTGTTGGATACCAATGAAGTTTTAAATCACTCGGTGGCACCATTAAAAAATAAAACCTGGTCCGGTGAGGGGCAAAACAGCTCTTTCAAGACGGAAAAGAGACCTTCTGTTTCCCAGTGGAGTTAAACTTTGCTCACATGAGACGGTGCAACAGGCAATACAGAATCATCTCAACTACTTTCACCTACGAGGTAAGAACCAGGCATTTCGGCAGTGTTTGAGAGATTCTGGGATAGTCGCCAAGAACGGTAATTGTAAGGTACTGTACAGTACATCGCAGATGATTTCTATAGTGTAAATGGATGCTCTTTGAGGTCATTATGTGAGAAAAATGAGCTCAAGCTTCTCTACTTTTCATCAATAATAATAAACTAAGCCAACCTGACCAATTCCATTAATGTCCAAGTAACCGCATATTTGAACCACGGTTTTGAAACATCAGAAACACACTGTCTCTTTATCTTTGTCTTACTTATAATCATGCACATATATTCAGACGCACTCAACACACTTTTTAACATCATGCTCTTTCTAAATTTCACATGTTAGCCTGTGAAGTTAGATGCAATCATAGTATTAAACTATTGGAGACCACCGCTGAGAATAATGTTTCTCGCTGTTGCATTAATAGGACCCAGATGACCCTATTGAATCTAATTACGAAAACTCGAGAAAGAAATGTTGCTGTTTTACATAAAGGTTACTCTCACAGTGTGTCAGTGGAAAGTTGATGACGTTTAGCCATGGAACCCTATTATAGAGTACTCTGGTGCTTTATTACATGTACAGCAGGGTCCAAAATCAGAGACGACTTGTGAACGTGTCTGTTTTGCATTTTTATAATTGAATACAAATACAATTTGTGTGAAACACTGATTTAAGCATTTAATGTTCCCCCACTTGATATGCCAAATCAATAAATTCATCCAAAAATGAAAGCAAAATATTACTGTACACTCTTAAAAATAAAGTTCCAAAAAGGAGTTTTAGCAGTATTGCCATATAATAAATATTTGGATTCCAAAAAATCTAAACTAAAAAGTAATATTTCAAAATATCTAATTTGTATTTATTTATTTTTTAAGGTTCAAGGGTTCATTTAAGAGTGTATATATAGTGCATGAACTTTTTGATATAATAAATACCAAAAACTAAAAACTATACATTCAACTCAATAACAAATCATATGGATCTTGAGAAACATATGGAGATTATGGGATTTAAACATATGTTCCTTTTTGTAATTTGCGTAATCTGATAAGGCTGATAACGAAGATGTGGTTGTCAGCATGAGGGCTTGAGATGTTTGACAAAGCTTTTGAAGTCAAATGCTGTCAACATGTATTGTTCCAGTAGCAAAGGGCAGGATTCCCTGTTTCTCCCTCATTGCTCCTCATTCACTCCTCGCTGCTACTGAATCACTGTAGACAGTGATCAGATCCTTCGCTCTGCCAGGAAAACTTGTCACCTTTGCCCTCCTACGCACTTGAGTTCTGGTAGTCGTCATACACAGTCGGTATGGCAGGCAGATGTGGATGGAACTTTTTGACTGGAGTCGCAAAATGTTTAGCAAGGGTTAACATCCCCATGTGCATTTGATTTTCCACTTACAGGGTACTTTGAGAAAGTATGCCATACGTACCAAAATAGTAATTTTGGTTCACAAAGAAACTATGTTTGTCTGAAACAATTGACGTGTGTGGATAAGGATAAGATATGTTTCAATTATGTTAGTTATTACTTTTTCTTTATTCAATTTAGAAATAAAGTAATAATTCAGTTATTTCTGTATTTTACATTTACATTTATGCATTTAGCAGATGCTTTTATCCAAAGCGACTTACAGTGCATTCAGGCTATGCATTTTTTTGTCAGTATGTGTGTTCCCTGGGAATCGAACCCACAACCTTTGCGCTGCTAACGCAATGCTCTAACCACTGAGCCACAGGAACACTTTTAAATGAAAGGGGTATCCCTTTTAAGTGATGTCAATTTCCACTATAGCAGAGTTCATAGCTTTGTGTTTTGGCAGATTTTGTCTTCTACGCTGTTTATAGTTCACTATTTCTTTTCCAAAACCCAGCGAACTGCATTACTGTCTGATATATTTACTGGCAGCATCATCATAAATTAAATATAACCTCTTAAGTGACTGATCTGGAGTGCACTCATAGACAGAAACTCTATAGTTCAAATGACAATTATGTATGATTATAATTATGCTCTAAGTATGAGGTTAGCATGTTGCTAAAGTTAATGCAGTGATGCACTAATAAACAAAAACTGATACTTTGTCAGAATATATTCATATATTTTTCCCTATATTTGAGAGCTTGTGTGTGTGTGTGTGTGTGTGTGTGTGTGTGTGTGTGTGTGTGTGTGTGTGTGTGTGTGTGTGTGTGTGTGTGTGTGTGTGTGTGTGTGTGTGTGTGTGTGTGTGTGTGTGTGTTTACATTGTATGGGTTGGCATGCTTATGGTATCTGTAGATCTGTCTGCATTTGTTTTTGTGCCTCAGTGTGCCAGGAAACAGTTTGGGAGGCTTTCAAAATCTTCTGGGATCGCTTACCCGAGAAAGAAGAGTACCATATCTGGATGAGGAAATGTCAAAATAGTAGCGTTAGCGTTTTTGACATTGGCCGGAGCTTTAGCCAGTCAGCTGAGCACCTTGCTCTGATTTCAAGTGTAAGTATCCTTGCTTATGTCATCATATGGAACAAATAACTCTCAAATCAGCGCTTTCCTGAATATACTGAATATTCGTACAAATTAAAAACAGTAAACTTATTTTTATGGTATTTTGCAGAGGGTAGGAGTTGCTTCAATGACATCAACAAGGTGAGAACTTCTTATAAGCATCTACCATCATAATACCATGGTATTCTTTGAAGCACCTTGGAGTAATATGTTAATATTATGGTACATGAATATGATAATATTGCGGGGGGAAATACTTTAAAATGTTCAAGGTTTACACTGTGTTGCATCTCACACAAGTTGCCACAAAACTTGGTCGACACAGCACATTTATCCATATTTCAAATAATAATGTGCTACATAGACAAAAACAAAAACCCACATCACATTCTGCTGTTTCTAAAATCAAATAATTCCTATATTTGTCTTATGATAGTGCGCCCCCCAGTCCATGGCAACCTGAATGCAGGTAGGACTTCAAGCTCCCAGGTTACTCATGGGCATAAAAGAACATACTTTGCAGTAGTATACAGTAGTATTGCTCAGCAGCCTAAATATAAATAAATCTGCAAATGTCCAGTGTGGAGCTCAGATTATAACGTATGTAACATAACACTAACACTAAATGAATAATCTGAAACAGCAGTTCCTTAGCAAGGCAGCTAAGGCAGCTAACACAGAGCACACACTGATGTTTTGCAGACAAAACCACCCATTAACAGTAAAAGCTGGAAACAGACCCCTGGTTTCAGACTGCAAAAAAATTAGATCATACATTTAGTCCCTGCTAAAGCTAGTTCACTTTCCACTAGCTTTAGAGACAACTCTACTTATGGTTTAATTCATATCCTGAACGGGGAAACTAAACTTTGATGACAATAAGAAGTTTAGATTTTGTAGATTTTAGGTATGTTCCTGCCTTCAAAAGCATTTATAATTGTCTTCTCTTTCGCAGACATCAGACAACAACTACTGCACCAACACAAGCAAGCGTGGCCACAACCCAAAAAGGTCAGTCTAGTTTACTACATTGTTTAAAAAAAATATGCCACTTAAACAATGAAACTGTGTTTCTATTCCCTGTGTTTATAAATAATTCAAAATAAGTCTGGAAAGCCTTATGTCTATTTACTGCACTTTGCAGTCAGTTGATTTAAGTTATGCTCTGATTAATCTTTATTGTTCATGTCTGTATGAGACCCTGCAGTCATATCAATAGAGACCTAGTGCTCTCTGGCACATGATATGCACTGCTCTCAGAATAGACTTTAATCCTTTTTAGGTACTCATGGTTACACTTTACTTGAAGGGGTGTGCATAAGACTGACATGACACTTTCATAATCATGACATGATGCATGTCATGAATATAAAGGTTTTGTATGCATGTTTATGACAACTGTCATTAAGTGTCATTCGCTCAGTTATGTAATTTTTAATGCAAAGATTACATTGTTTGAGATGTCTTTGTTATAGGTTAGGGGTAGGGTTAGGTAAAATGATTATGCACATCCCTTCAAGTAAACTGTTACCACTCATTAGCTTGTAAAGCTGTAGAGGTGTCAGGATCCTTAGAAAGTTCTTCAATTTAGTCAAATGCAAGTAATTATTTGTGCACGGATAAGCCACAAAGATAGGCTACATGTTTGTGCCCTGATGTCCTGAAGACAAATAAGAGCATGCAATTAATGGACGTAACTTCATCTTATGACACTTTATTTTATTTTATTTTATTTCGGTCACTTCCTCACTTGCTTTCTTTCTTTTTCCTCACCCAGTTAGTGTTCTGATTCCTGAGGCAGTAACAGATTCACAGGACATCACACCACAGACCACTGCAGACCAAATCTTAATTACCACTATGGCTGCAGAGCTTCAGATGACACTTGGAATCACTCCAGAACCTGACACAGCCTTTGAGGCCTCAACGGGGAGAAGCAATGGTTCATCTATAGAACACACAAGTGTGGCCATTGGGAAACCTATTTCAGAAACTGAACTGGAGGTTGTACTCGGTCCTGTCAAAACATTAAATATTACCGTTCAACATTACGAGGTTGAAACGGTCTCAGAGTCTGATAGAATTCCAGAGGAGTTTACTTCAAGAGCCTACGATTATGATATTTTCCCAACCTTTGAGGACTTGCTAGGAATAAACACTTCTCCTACAATAGTCACCACTGATTTTACTGAAGAGCTTAATTTAGAAACAGAGTTGGGACAGGATGTTACTGATGGTCCAGGTGTTACCATTCAACATGAAACTGACATTGTCTCAAAGTCTACATTATTGACCACTGATAAAACTCCAGAAGACTATACTTCAAAAAAACACGAGCATGATATTTCCACAACCTTTGAGGACTCACCAGGGATAAGCACTAGTAGTCCTACAGTAATCATCAGTCAAATCACTGAAGAGCTTCATTCAGAATCGGAACCAGAGATGGGAGAGGATGCTACTCAGGGTCTAGTTAAGACAGCAGGTGTTGACATTCAACATGAAGAGGTGGACATTGTCTCTGAGTCTACATTAATGACCTCTGATAGAACTCCAGAAGATTCAACTTCTGGAAAATATGAGTATGTTATTCCCACATCCTTTGAGGACTGGATAGAGATAGTCACTATTCCACCTACTGTACTCACAAATGAGGCCACTGTGAAACAGGATGATACTGAAGGTCCTGTTAAGACATTGTATATTACCATTCCAAATGAAAAGGCTGACATTGTCTCTGAGTCTACATTAATGACCACTGATAGTACTCCAGAAGATTCTACTTCAGGAAAATATGAGTATGTTATTCCCACATCATTTGAGGACTCACTAGAGATAATCACTAGTTCACCTACTGAACTCACAAATGAGGCCACTGTGAAGGCTACAGTGAAACAAGATGCTACTGAAGATCATGTTAAGACAGAAGATGTTACCATTCCACATGAAGAGTTTGACATTGTCTTAGAGTCTACATTAATGACCACTGATAGAAATCCAGAAGATACTACTTTAGAAAACTATGAGTACATTCTTCCCACATCATTTGAAGACTCTCTGGGGATAATCACTAGTTCACCTACTGAACTCACAAATGAGGCCACTGTGAAACAGGATGATAATGAGGGTCCTGTTAAGACATTATATGTTACCATTCCAAATGAAAAGGCTGACATTGTCTCGGAGTCTACATTAATGACCACTGATAGTACTCCAGAAGATTCTACTTCAGGAAAATATGAGTATGTTATTCCCACATCCTTTGAGGACTCACTAGAGATAATCACTAGTTCACCTACTGAACTCACAAATGAGGCCACTGTGAAGGCTACAGTGAAACAAGATGCTACTGAAGATCATGTTAAGACAGAAGATGTTACCATTCCACATGAAGAGTTTGACATTGTCTCAGAGTCTACATTAATGACCACTGATAGAAATCCAGAAGATACTACTTTAGAAAACTATGAGTACATTCTTCCCACATCATTTGAGGACTCACTAGAGATAATCACTAGTTCACCTACTGAACTCACAAATGAGGCCACTGTGAAGGCTACAGTGAAACAAGATGCTACTGAAGATCATGTTAAGACAGAAGAAGTTACCATTCCACATGAAGAGTTTGACATTGTCTCAGAGTCTACATTAATGACCACTGATAGAAACTCCAGAAGATTCTACTTCAGGAAAATATGAGTATGTTCTTCCCACATCCTTTGAGGACTCACTAGAGATAATCACTAGTTCACCTACTGAACTCACAAATGAGGCCACTGTGAAGGCTACAGTGAAACAAGATGCTACTGAAGATCATGTTAAGACAGAAGAAGTTACCATTCCACATGAAGAGTTTGACATTGTCTCAGAGTCTACATTAATGACCACTGATAGTACTCCAGAAGATTCTACTTCAGGAAAATATGAGTATGTTATTCCCACATCCTTTGAGGACTCACTAGAGATAATCACTAGTTCACCTACTGAACTCACAAATGAGGCCACTGTGAAGGCTACAGTGAAACAAGATGCTACTGAAGATCCTGTTAAGACAGAAGATGTTACCATTCCACATGAAGAGTTTGACATTGTCTCTGAGTCTACATTAATGGCCACTGATATAAATCCAGAAGATACTACTTCAGAAAACTATGAGTATATTCTTCCGACATCCTTTGAAGACTCTGTGGGGATTACCACTAGTTCACCTACTGAACTCACAAATGAGGCCACTGTGAAACAGGATGTTAGTGAGGGTCTTGTTAAGACAGCAGAATTTACCATTCCACATGATAAGTTTGACATTGTCTCAGAGTCTACATTGATGACAAGTGCTAGCAATCCAGAATATTCTACTTCAGGAAAATATGATTATGGCATTCCCACAAGTTTTGAGGACTCGGTAGGGATAAGTACCAATACTCCTAAAGAAATCACCAGTGAATCTACTAAATATATTATTTCTGTAACTAAACTGTACATGGGGCAGGGTGTTACTGAAGGTCCTCTTAAATCAGCAGATGCTACAATTCAATATGTAGAAGTGTCAGAGGCTACACCAATGCACACTGGTAGAACTGCAATAAGTTCCACCTCGAGAAAGTATGAGACAGATCTTCACACAACCCTTGGGTACTTGCCAGGAATAAGTACTAATACTCCTGTGGTAGTCACTAGAGAATCTATTGACAATTTTATTTCCGAAACTGAGGTTGAAGATGGATGGGGTGTTACTGAAACTCCTGTTAAATCAGCACTTGTTACCATTCAGCATGGAGATAGTTCAGAAGCTACAATGATGACTACTGGTAGACCTACTGTAGACTCTCTTACAGAAATACCTCCTGTTCAGAGTGTCTTACCAGAGAAACCAGTACAGACAACTCCTACAGAACTGAAAGAGGTTTCGCCTAATCCCCCCACAGAAGGGTTGCCAAAAGCTCTGACAGATAGGGATGTTGTTGAAATCACACATGTGACCACAAAGCCAGAACTTTTGTCACCCACTACACCTGTAAATACATCACCTTTGGTAGTATCAACAGAAGGTGGATCTGAATACATTGCAATTGTTACATTACTTGACAAAGATGAGGAGGAAAAGGTATCATATACTAAACCTACACCAGAGGGAACAACAGATGAAGAACTACCAGGTACCATGACAGAGAGTACTCATGAATTGTCAAAGGAAACAGATGAGCCTATAGATGACTCATCTGATGCCGAAGAGGATTATTTAGGTAAGGAAGAGGACATTATAACTGAGACCCCAGAAGTTGTTGAGGTGACAGCTGGTGAGACACCTAGATTGACACAGGAAACTACAGAAGCTACCGAAGCTACTGTGCTTACCGAGAAATACAAACATGTTGATAAGGACATAACTGCCATTGTAAAACCTGGTGAGATGACAACAGAGCCAACAGAAGTTGCTGAGGTTGAATTTCACATCACCACAGATGATGTTCTTGAAAACATGCTTGAAGATTTTGTTGGAGGAACAAGTGAAGCTACTGCTGAATTGGGTGATGTAACGGAAGCTGTCATCTCAGAAGAATCATCTGAGAATAGTACTGCAGAAACTTCTACTAAGAGAACAGAAACGTATACTAAGACCACAAGTCAGACCACAACTGGAATCACATCCAAGGCCACACCTGATACTTCTTTTGACATTGGTACCCCTGAAATTGACATTGTAGAGTTTGTAACTGAAGGCAATGAAGATAAGGTAGAAGTCACAACTAAAAAGGATGAAGGTGGTGAGGAAAAACTTTTCAAAGTTTTTGAAGGTACAATGCCAGATCTTACTGTTACTAAGTTGGAAAAAGATATACTGACAACTACTATAAATGAGGATATACGTAAAGTTACAGAGCCATCGAAAATTCAACAGGACACACCTAAAGTTACGGTGGAAATCACATATGAAGTCACAGATATGCATGAGACCAGAGGAGACTCCATATCTGAGACACCCAAGGCCAATACTGAAGCTGATATCATGACAGAAACAGCTCATGTCATATCTCAACCACCCAAAGTTATATCTCAAGCACCCGAAGTGGAGACAAGTGGATCTACCTCGAAGACACCTGAGGTCATATCTCAGACACCTTTGTCAGTATCTGAACTTTTAGAGGTGCCTGAGACAGTACCTACAACACCTGAAATACGTGTGGTTCAACCGGAACCTGCAGAAGACAATGTCCCAACTCCTCTCTTGAAAGTCGAGGATATGACGGTTGTACTAAATGACTTGACAACTACTATTCAAAAGACTTTCTCTACCACATTGCAAAGCTTTCCACAGGACCTTTCTAATGATATTTTAGATGAAAACAGCATGGTGAGCACATTCAATTTATAATAGCCAATTATTAAAGACATTTTATTTCACATTAAAAATACACTTGTGTATACTGTATATTTTATCTGAGTAGTTGTGAATTCCTCTTACAAAATTATTTATTTATTTTTTCATATATATATATAGATTGGAAATGAAATTGATGACATTATGGTCCGACCAGTACATCCTGTCGGCGACCATATTGTGGAGCTGAGTATTAAGATAAGAGGTGAAAGTTATGATGAGACTCTGAGAGATCCATCAAGTTACTACTATCAACATCTATCCGAACTGTTCATCGATAAGGTAAGCAGCATCATCTATACATCTATGTATTTGGTGACAAGTGAAAAGTGATGTGTGTGTGTGTGTGTGTGTGTATATATATATATATATATATATATATTATTTTACATTTATATCGTCTCCTTCCTTTTCTTTTCTTTTTTGAAGATTGAAGACGTTTTTAAAAGGCTCCCAGGTTTCAAGAAGATATCTGTCCTTGAGTTCAGGTATGAATTGTATGGTAATGTATATGATTATGCATACAGATAAAAATAATAGCAAAATAATATATATTGATTTCTGAATATCATTCTTTTTTTCTTAATAAAATATCCCAGGCCACAGAAGGACATTGAAGGGTAAGTATTCAAACTCTTATTTAGCTCAAACTCTGAATCTAAATGAATTGCTTTTATAAATCACAGTTAATCCCTCCTCAAAATGAAGAAAACAGATATTAATGTAATTTGGGCTATTGCTACTAATATTTCTGCCATGTTTCACCCAGTTCTGATAAATATATCTTCCCACCCTGCCATATCACATAGCTGCGTGACCCATATCTCCTCCAAAACATCTAATGAGACATTAATGTGCCTGAATTTTCCACCCACCATATGTAATATTTTATAGAGCGTTGCTCTGAAATCGCTTTCACACTGTTTTCTTGGTAAGGTCATGTGCTTGCTGCCTCCTTAGCCTTGCAAAATCAATTGACTGAAATGATGGTCGTTTTGGTGTGAAATCTTATGTGTGTGTATCAGTCGGCTACTTTGTCTGGCCAATCGCCACCTTAAATGTGATAAGTCGCTGTGCTAAATGTATGCCCAGTTGCCAAGCATGATGGGATTGAATGCTTAATGTTCTTTGCTCTCAAGGCAATGTAGGGTGGCAATGTTTCCTATCAGCGAGGCCTCAGATAACCCATACAATTGTGACCCTCTCTGTGAAATCCAGGCTAAAGTCTTAACATCTAATGATGAGATAACAAGCATCAAAGTTTGATTTCTACCATTAATTTCACTATAGTTTAAATCTTTTACATGACCTTACTCAGTCAATATTAAAGATATAAAGGTTACATTTTCACAGAATGTTCTTTACCACATGAAGGATGATTTTTTTTGTAGAAAACAGCAAATCACAAAAAAATTACTTAAGCTGGGTTTTCACAAAGAGGGTCACAATTCATAACTGCATATTGTGAGCTTTATGAGGCCCCTTAAACCACCTGAGAACGGAGATGTTCTCACTTAAAGCCATTTAAAACTAACTAGCATTTCTGGTGTGCCATATAAATTAAATCCTTGTGGAGGTTTTTTTCTGTCACAGGAGAGAAGATGTATCTTGTCGTAAACGCACTAGGTTTTCTAACCCTCATAGAAAAAATATTTGACAAAATAATCTAGGTCAGCTTTCTTTTTATTTCCCCTAGTAACCAACAGCTGGCTTCTGAATATTCTGTGACATATTTGGTTGCTAGCCACAAAAAAACTGAAAACAGTTTATTTAGCCTGTCCGTGTTGGTTAATCTGGTATGTTTCAATAGTTTTAGAGAGGTTTTAGAGAGTTAACCATCACTTTTTAGCTGGTTAGACTGGGACACAGGTGGCTGATGAGTTAAACCAGCTTAACCAGGCTAGGAGACCAACCAGACCAGCTTGGTGGTGCTAGTAGAACAATTAGATCTTAATCCATATAAAACCACCAAGCCACCTTAGGCCATTTAGTGTAAGCTGTTCATCTCTAAATTGACTTCACTTTAATTTACCACTGGGCATGGGAATTATCTAAACAAAATTGTAGAATATGATCAAATATGACAAACCGACAAAAACAGATAGCAGGCTCCAACATGGAAACATCATACTAGGTACTTTTGGTGAGTAATTTCATACATGACAGCTCCAATCTTGATGCCAGTTTGCAGCCAATGAGGCCTTTGACGAAGCATATTATGTTTTGTTATTTTATTTTAAATATATATATATATTTTACCTCAAACAGTCACTGTTTTCTCTGCATTCCTCAGAGGCCTGGCTGTGGTGGTGCACTATGCTGTGGTTCTTGAGAGCGATGGTGCAGGAATAAGTAATGAGACCATGGATTACATAAACCTACATTCCAACATGGTTGAGAACTCCTTCACAGATCCTGATGAGCTACCTACTGTGGTCTACACCATCACTGACTTCCGAAACTACATCACTGAAGCTCTCCACAAGAAGAATTTAATCAGAAACACCACTCTGGAAGTGGACCCTGATTCTTTGCAGCTGGAAAATGGTAAGACATTCTCTAAGAAGAAGAGACGCATTGTGGATCCATTATAGGGAACCCAAGATATCAGGGTGTTGAGTTAAGTGCTTCTTACTGATGTTTCTTATAAAAATTCAGGTTCAAGTTTGTGTTCTGTCACAGTGGTAAATTGCAAACTGTCGCTGAATTAACCCGAAATGCCATATGTTGACAATGGTGGCATATCCTCTTACACTGCTTTGCTGTACGCAGTTTTAAAAGAAGCAAGAGCCTTCGTGGTTCTTATCTCTGGTTTTGGCAGACCAATATTGCAGCCCTAAGAGCCAATCTCTTAAAGAGATGCCAGGATGGGTATGAACTTTGCTTGAGCAATTTAAATATAATTTGATATGATTTGTCTCTGTTTTGGCTTCACAGTGGAGACGCTGGAGTTTTCCAAACCAACCAGCAGACCGCTTGACTCCAGTGACATGATGGTGAGTCATTGGCAGGTCATTGGTCATTGGCAGGACCACCCAGTAAACGGGTAACCACGACTGTCCAGTCCAGATTCTCTATCCAGAGCTGCAGTTTAGGATTCAGGGGTTTTTCACCTCATTGCAGTGCAATTACCCTCAAGTGTGAATGTGAATCCTTCCAAAGCTGTTAAATTTAAAATGAGTCACACTAATGGCAATCACATGTAGGTTTTTGTTGTTACATGATAAGAAAGATTACCTTGCACATAAAATGGGTTTTCATAGCACAGCTTTGGGATAATACAGCAGGTCTGTAAAACTATTCAAGTCAATTTTCCAGCTCAAGTATTCTCTAGACATAAGTAAGCATGCTATTTTATTACAATTATTTAGCTCAGGCACTATGAAATATTGAAAATAATCTGTTTTTAATCTCAATATGACATATATTTATTGCAGAGGCCAAGCAGCTTTCTTCACAGTCTGTAGTTTAATTAGAAAGACACATTGGATACCAAACATTGCAATAATCTTACTCACGGTTTTTCCTCTTACATTTGACAAAACTGGCACTTCTTTCAATACCCTTATTAAGTAGATTTACTGTCTTGTTTTGGCTGGTGCGCTATGTCCATGTCTGTATCTGGAAACGTGTTCATTCTCTCAGGTAATAGTATGCTTGCCTCCAAAGACACATGTTAGGTACTTAAAGTTAATTAGAAGTTTATGCTTTATCTGATCTGTCCTTTTTAAGATGGATATTTGTTTGTATGATCAGCTAGCTCTTGATGCAAATTATAAACCTAACTAGTAGGGTGCATAAAACTAGTTCTATAGGAAAGTCAGTCTAGCCATTTGTTCTGCATTAAATGGTCAGTGGACCTGATTCAAGAAATACGAGCATAACTAATTTCTGTGTAAACTATATGTGAAACCATTCTTATGTAAATTGTCGCACTAAATTAAAAGTGACAGTTTACGTAAAAATGGTTTTATAAATGATTTACACAGAAATTTGTGTTGCTCGTGTTTCATGAATGAGGGCAGTGTTTCATGAATGAGTGCAACTGATGGTGATCTAGTTTCAGTAGCACCTCACTCATTATGTGCATAAAAATAAAATGGTGTGAATAACTCATGAATGTATATACAACCAGTTGTTATATATGCAACATGACATATTCCAAATCTGCATGAAGGTTAAATGTTAAATTCTGGTGTATGGAACAGTTAAAGACTGTCTTCTGGTCAAATATGCATTAGTCAATAACCCAACTAGGATCAGATCCTCGGGATGGTGTGAAGATCATGTGCATGTGTGCTTTTTTTAGTGTGTCTATGCAATTTTTCCACTGACATTTCTCTGGAAAAAAAGAAGTATTTCCAATGTAATTTACTGAGACGTTTGAGGAAAAATTCTTCCACTAACACAATACGTGTACTTTTTTCACTCTGTCCACTTGTTTTCTATTTTTTGATAGTCAAATGATGGATTTCATTTTAACAGCTGAAACATAAGGACATTCAGTGGACATAGGCCTCAGTATGATATATTATAGGGTCTTTTGGCTCATATTTTTGTCAGCAACCTTTATGTAGACCTACCTCAAATATATTTGCATTATTTCTAGAAAATAATTTAAGTCAAAAGTAACTAACCATGACTGTTCAATCATTAAATCCTAGGATAATATTCTTGCCTCTGAGAAGCCACCAGATGTTCCAAGGCAGGAATTATCCAACAATGACATCTTCATTACAAATAATGACTTCCTTGACCACATTCACACAATAGATCCCTGGGTGGATGATCGGAATAAGGACACAAATGATGCAATCATCTTTGAGGAAAGTCCCACTCTGTCTCCCACAGATGTGTCTTTGAAGAACTTTGATTTTGAGCTTACCTCTAAATTTGAGACCTCAAGCAGTGCACCTGCTCCTGCTACAGAGAGTGAGTCTTAACTCTCATTAATTATTTCCCACCTAAAGGCAGTAATATGGTTCTAAAATGTTGTGTTCTTGTTTTAGATGATGGAATTCTTGAAGAGGAGGGATTCTTACAAACTGCAACTACAGTCAGTCCTACCACAGGCGCAATAACTGAAGTTTCCTTACCTTCGGAATCACCTCACAAGTTGGAAGATAGCTCAGTTTCTCCAGTTGAACCTCCTGATGTTGAGTTGACTACTCAGAGTGACTTAATTGACCTGGGTTCAGGCTCAGGTTTCTCTGGGGATCATCTAGGTCCTGACATTTGGCCTTGGGAGTCAGGAACACCAGAAGTCGTCTTGAAGGAAGATGAGGTACACCAACCTCAGGAAGATCAGGAATCTATAGGGGAACAGCTTGAGCCTCCCCACCAAGATCTGACACCCGATGATCCATTCTTGGACAGGGTTCTTGTGACACAAGACATTCATACTAATCCTCACTACACAACAACTGACCAAGCGCCAGTTTTTTGGACAATGGAGACTTTGACTGTTGAGCATTCTATGCAGACCCAAGTAGCCCCTGAACAATATGAGCACTATTTTCCAGATGAATCTACCACTATGGTTATACCTGTGACCAGTCGGCCCTTGCTGCATGTGTATACTTCAGCAGAAACCCAAAATGTGGATGCATCACAAAGTCCTGATACAGTCACTTCACCTGCTGATAAGGACTATTCAGAACGACCTGTTACACCCACTGTGATCCCACCAAGCACAGCAGTAGCTATGGATGAACATACTACTTCAACAGCAAACAAGCAGATTCAGGAAACACTGATCTCCACAACAAAGTCAAATGAAATGCCTTCAACCACGCAAATACCTGTAATCCTAGAAATTGATACGGTTTCTGTGGAAGGTCCTACTACTTATTCAGAAACTGTTGAGCATCCTGTAACCAAAGGTGTCACAGAGTTACCTTCATTCTTATGGCCAGAGGTAGAAGGTTCAGATGAAGAAGTCAAGATTCTAGATGAGGAGATGGAAGGCATCAAGCTTATGCCTACAGAAAGCCCAGCGACTAAACTCTCAGAGGAGGATTTAGCTGAGGATGAAATATTGGTCGCAACAACATCTCCAACAACAATAGCTACTGATGAGCCAAGTGTAGATCATTCAGCTTCCCTGTCTCCTGAAAAGGACTCTCCGTTCACTCGGATATCACATTCATCAATAGATGAGGCTGAACCTTTATCAGAATCAACCACAGAACCTCTGCCTACCCAACCATCTACTCATTCGGTTCTTCAAGAGACGACTGCAGAGACTTCAACTGATGTAATGCATACTTATAATGCAACTGTTGCAAAGGAGCCTGTTTTATCAGAGAATATTGAAGATGGAGACTCAACTAAACTATTTCAGTCCACAATGTCTGTCATTCCAGATGTTTCAGAACATTTGGAGACCCTCAGTTCCACCACCGTCCCATCATTTTATCAGCCAACATTCAAACCTACCAAACAAATAACTTCAGATGACTCCATACAGGAGCACAAAGTAGGGTCAAGACCTGACATCACAGGCTCTATTCTACCTGCCAAACCAGTGAACTCTGATGCTGCTACCATGAAAGTTCCTGCACCAGTAAACCCCAACATAACAGAATTTAAGGTTTCATTTGACATATTCCCATTTGATGGGCCAAGCCATGATGAAGACAACGGTAGTGGATTTGCTCGTGGGACTGACTTGGCAAGCATTGCCTTGCCAGCCAGTCCTGGCAGGGCGTTAATAGTGTTTTTCAGCCTCAGGGTCACCAACATGATGTTTTCTGAAGATCTGTTCAACAAGAACTCTACTGAATACAAGGCTCTTGAGCAGCAATTTCTCGAGCTGGTAAGATTTCAATTTCAAACATCAGTAAGAAGGCCATGAGTTGTTAATCACAACTTTTTTGAACATGTCCTTAGGCACTAATGACCTTAAGGAATCCAAAGGGATGTTAGAGATAATTGCACCTCAATCTTAAAAGTCATCTTCAATGATGACTTTTTTATTTAATTTTGGGTAAAAGATTACGTAAAGCTCATTCTAAGGTCACACACAGGACAAAGTCAGTTTAGATTTGTTGATGTTTGTTGTTGTAGGAAGGTTTGTTAGGGGCTTTACATACTATCCGTTAACTCCATTAGCATAGCTGTCTTTATGAACACTAACTAATGAGATAATTGATGGAATTATAATCTTCAGTCACCTTCTTGACTTCTATTAACGTAAATAGGTATGTGTGGGTCTGTATTGCTGCTCACTGGGATATGCTTTAATAATTTTTTCTAGCTTGTACCATATCTACAGTCCAACCTCAGCAATTTCCAGAATTTAGAGATCTTGAACTTCAGGAATGGCAGCATTGTGGTAAACAGCAGGATGAAGTTTGGCGAGCCAGTTCCCCGTGGTGTGACAACAGCGGTTTACCTTATCCTGGAAGACTTCTGCAATACTGCTTACCAAACTATGAATCTTGCAATAGACAAGTATTCATTGGATGTTGAATCAGGTAACTCAAATAACATGCATATACACACAAAACACAGAAAACAAATTGTGGTTAGATGATATGAAGACCCAAGTGAATTTTTGGCGCCACCTATGGCCAACAATATTCACTAAACATTCTTTGATTCTTTAAAGGGCAGAATGCCTGCCATATTATGCATTTGCTGGCAATTCAAATTCGGTTTTAAATCCTACAATACTAGCACCAGTCACAACTGAGATTTAGGACTATTTGTTCTATACTTTCGCAGTTTGTGCACCACATATGTTTCATTTGTCATATTTCAGCCAAAATGGAGGAGTAACAATTGTTTCGTTTTGCTGTTTAGTGCATGTTTTGGTGTGCTACACAGGGAGGCTTTGTGACTCATATATTTTACAGAAGCCAGACTATGATTCAATTGATACCAGTACTAAAAGGCTACTGGATAATTGTAACTTAACAGGCATTAGCATGGGTGAAAATATCTTAGATATAACTAGGGGACAAGAATATCAGAAGGGTTGTTTTTGCCACACCTCCAAAATGGTATATCTCTGGAATTGTAAGCAATATCGAGCAGGCCTTTTCTTTGCTAGAGGACACAAGGTTAGGCTTATTCCAGTCTGGCTTTGGAGAACATTAGGCCTTGTTAGGATGAGTGATAAGAGATTAATTCTGTACTGCAGACAGATTAGAGGTGATTTATTCAAGTGAGACATGCAGAGCTCAACGCTTCAGACAAGTGAGTCATATTTGTTTGTGTCCCTTTGTAAATTCTCTCTGAGCTCCTTTGTCAACACATATCTCTAATGACCGACTGCTGATGCCTTTGAAATCAGAAAATTATCTTTGTTTTGATGCCACATTTGTAATGAATTGTAACAATGCTTATAGCAAATGCAAAAATAGTCACATTTATCAACTGACTTCCAAACATTTTATGTCATTGTATTCCATCTTAATTTTATGTAAAAAAAATGATCACATGATGTTTTTGTTTGGATATTTGTTTGGATTATTATTTAAAAATATATAAAGTTCAATTCACATAAACAATTACTCAAATGCAACTATGTCACAATGATACAATTGTTCCTGGTATCATAATGAAAAAAATATTTCTCATTAAAATGAAAATCTGGGTAAAGAAAAACAATGACATACTCCACTGCTTTTTAATATAAAAAAATGTAAACAGTCAGTTAAATAATGTCATTATTAAGTAACAATTCATGATATTTGTAAAAATAAATAAATATAGTAAAATAATAAAAACAGAAGGATACATTTCTGAAAACTTGACACAATATTCCATTTTTTTTTTTATTTATTAAAACATTTATATACTATTATTATTATTAGCTTTTATATTTATATTTTATGTTTGCTGTGAGAGTGTATATATATATATATGTTTAAAATAGGTATTTTTATTTCTGGTAGGTGACCAGGCTGATCCATGTAAGTTCCAAGCGTGTAACGAGTTCTCCCAGTGTTTAGTCAACCGCTGGTCCAGCGAGGCAGAGTGCGTTTGTAACGCTGGCTATTTTAGCGTGGATGGGCTGCCATGTCAGAGTATCTGTGACATACAGGAAGACTTCTGCCAGAATGATGGGAAATGTGACATCATACCTGGCAAGGGCGCCATTTGCAGGTGTGTACTATACGTAATCTCCTAAAGCAACAACACGGGCAAAAATAAAATTCACTCACCTTTGTTTTTAGGTGTCGAGTCGGTGAAAACTGGTGGTATCGGGGTGAACACTGTGAGGAATATGTGTCAGAACCACTGGTGGTTGGCATCGCCATCGCCTCAGTTGCTGGGTTCCTCCTCGTGGCTTCGGCCGTGATCTTTTTCCTTGCCAGAACTCTGCGAGACCAGTATGACACGGATGATTCAGAAGACCCTTTACGGTACAAACTGTGCTTTCAGCATTAAAAAAAAACACTCTTCATGCTCCAAATAAATAATAAGATCAGGTTTTTTGGAAGAAATTAAGAAGCTTATGTCTTTCTTTAAGCTTCAGAACAAGCAGAACTCCTTAATGGACTACAAAGTTGATTATTATTATTGGTTCAATTCATTTGAATGACCACGTGAAGCCTAAATTGGATTTTTAAAGCATTCTGTCTATGTTTTGAATGAATGCTGTAAGTACTCTGAATTTTGATTTAAGTTTCTTCTGAGGCTCCAAAAGAAAAATAATGTTGCATATTCCAACTTGTTAAAATTACATTATTAAAGAACCACATATTCTCAACTGTAATTGTGTTTGAAAGCACTGCTTTCTGGAGCATACATATGGAGCGCACTGCAATATTGTATGGCCTTGTACGAATAAGCCGGAACACATAATATGTTCTCTTTGGTTCTTATGAAGCAAAGGCATGTGCAGGTTGGATCAATTATTGTTTTTGGACATGTTGTTCCTGTCGTAAGTTTTATTTTACGTATCATACACATCATAGCACATCATCTGATAAATCATAGTGATAGCACAGATGACAATTTTTTTATATCCCTCAGCTCTAGATAACATACAGTGCCCCCAATAAGTACTTGGACACTTATGGTGCATTCAAGTCATGTAGGATATATTGTATTTACAATTTGAACGGACATGAACGCCACCGCAAAATCATTATTACGAGTGGGAAACAAAATATTTTCTTTAAGCCCAGAGTTTCCGAGTTGGGGGCGTGTCAGTGAAAAACCGTGTCAGATACATTCGATGCAGCCAAAGACTTAGATGCAGCGTCTGTATTGATGGTAAATTTGTTGAAATTAATAAAATGACAATTTTTCCTTTTTTTGTAATGTACATTAAAACTATATAAGTTACATATACAAAATATTACTGTATAATTACCATATTGTATATGGTTTATTTAGTTTACATCATCTAAAATGAAAAAGCACAATGATGCACATTCTTTAGTCATCATTTTGTAGATGTAGAGTTAAAAAAAAGTTGAATTTTATGTAGAAATGTTAAATCGCTATCATGTTCTGACCTTGTATTAGGACAACTGTGACTGAATTAATTAAATATCCGAACAAATTTCAATTTATCTTATTCATAATGTGATGGTCAAATATTAATGGATCATGTAAATACTAGATCTGACTTCATAAATGCACTAAAAATTATCATGGGACCATTCAGTTTAAAGCTGCAAAAACTCAGACAAGCCAAGTTAGCTCTAAAACATGAAATGTTACTTTAAGTTACATTTAAATAAATACAAAATTACTTAAAGACTTCATTTATTTTGCATCTAAACTTTGTCTGTAAACATAAACACGGTAGACTTAAACCTGTTTGCTTCACTAGCACCAGGCCAAAAAGGGAAATCCTGGCAGACGTAAGATGACATAATGTCTCTGCAGGGGATCTATCAGTGATCCTGATCAGCAGGTTATAGAGGAATGAATGCCGAGATGGCAGAACATTGAGCCGACCTCACTTGGCCAGAGATAATCCACTCACTTTTTCGTGGCTCCACTATCTGGCAGATATAAATAGGAGGGACGAGCTGCTCCTTTTACAAACTCATGCCAAGGGCATGTTTGATCCCAGATACAACCCATTTTTTGGTTTATATTCTTTTTTTTAATGAGATTCAAACCTGTATTTCCCAAATAAGGCTATTTTTTCTGATGTGTTGATGTTGCTGTCCATAATCTGACTTGTACTTCCTGTCATTTTCTACAGATATTCAGAGAACGTGCCATCTCTAGAAAGAGCCACCAAGTACAATCCCATGTTTGAAAGTGAAGCAACTGCAGGTTACAATCAGTACTACCGCCGTTACCCAGATGCCCCTGCGTATAGCACTGGCAGCGCTGAGATCTCCACGGACTTCAGCAGCGAGGAAATACGTCATATTTATGAGAACAGTGAACTTACAAAAGAGGTAATGATGTGTTTGCGTGATGTGTATAATAGACCTAAAAAGGTCAATATGTACGAATGACCTACACCTAACCCCGCCCCTAAACCCCGAGTTTAGATACTGGAGTTTAGATAAATCGTACGAGTGAGGTCGTACGAATTATCCACTTCCTAAAAGTTGTACGAATTGCCATGAGATAGCATTGATATACCACATGAAGTTAGCTTACTTCCTTCCCACAAAACCTTTTTCATATAAAAATGTATTTCTTTTTTTGTTGCAAAAACCATATGAATTTGTACAAGTGAGGTCGTTCGAATTCGTACGAATTAGCCACCTCGTAAAATATGTACAAATTGCCGTGAAATCGGGCTGGGTATATTGTACTTGGTTGTTGATATTTCAGTTGACAAATTATTGAAAATACATGTTTTTAATATAAAAAGTTGACTTTCGAAAATGCGAGTTACAGCAATGCGTCAAATGTTATGTCAAAACAAAGCTAATAAATGCGCCATAAATTAAATTAATTATTAATTGAATTGATAATAAACTATGACTACTTTGAGGTGATGATTTTGCATGAATTCATACAATGTTACAATGTCATTTTTAGAAAAAGTAAGATCTGTGTCCACCCTTAAACCTAACCGTCAACTGGGGCATAAGTAAATCGTACAAATATGTATGAATGAGATTAATGTAAAAAAAGAGTAAAACTATGCCAATAAAAGTGCAATAAACTAAGCTGATTATAAACTGATTTGATTAGAAAACATACCTATTTTAAGAGGTTTAATTACATATCAATTCACACTTTGTTATTGTTGCGAAAATATATAATTTTTATAAAAAGGCAAGCATAAATGTCCACCCCTAAACCTAACCATCAAATGGGGAGTAAGTGGATTGCACAAAGACACAAAAAATACGATTTTTCCCCTCAAAACTAAGCCAATAAAAGTGCAGTAAACTAAACTGATTGTAAACAGAATTCATTGGAAAATGTAAAAATTTACAAAATGCCGCTTTAGTATGAATTTGCATGTTATTTATACGCAAACGTATGATTTATAGAAAAAAAAGAAATCATGAAGGTTCACCCCTAAACCTTACCATCAAATGAGGCATAAGTAGATTGTATGAAAAATATGAATAAAATGAACATAATTATTAACATAAAAAAGTAAAATAGTTACAAAATGCAATGAGAGTGTGCTGATAATTACACAAATAACCAGGTGCTCATGGTTCACATTGTCTGTGGAGCTGTACAGCTGTGTGTTTATGCAAGTGGTCTGCAGCATCACTTAGTGTTTTAATAGTGTTCACTGTGCCACATGTTCGCATAGAATATTCCTCAAAAATTTCCTAAAAACACTCCATGTCCTTCAACTAAAGCACTGCTCCCTGCCACAATGAAACTGTCATAGTCTGCTTGACTGATATATGCTCACAATGGAGAATATTCTGGCAACTCTGAACAATGGAGAATTGTCAAGCATGTCCTCTTTGGAAAACAATACTTGATGGGAAGATAAATCATATTTCTTATGTAACAGAACTGCATGCACTAAAGAGTTTAGGAGGCTAAATGTCCTTAATCACTTATTTCTTCAATCCATTAAACATGTAGTGCAAAGTTAATAGTTGAGGAACTAATATTTACTTACTAAATAAATAATAGTATTTATTTAATATAGAATAGTTATGTAAAAAGATGTAAATTGCAACAATAGTTTATTTATGGATTATTATATTTTATGAATATTATATTTTAAATAGTAAAATTATACATACAAATGTTTTAAATGCTACAAAAGCTATTCATTCATCTATCTGTCTAAAAAAGTTGTATCTATCTATCTATCTATCTATCTATCTATCTATCTATCTATCTATCTATCTATCTATCTATCTATCTATCTATCTATCTATCTATCTATCTATCTATCTATCTATCTATCATGTTTTAATTAATCTTTAACTTTAAATAAAAACCAACTCATCTGACATAAAACTGTCTGTAATTGAAGAAATCCTTCATAAGATTCTGTGTCACACCTTTGCTCTTGGTTTAAAGTGCTAGAGTTCGTCTAGACGTCTAGAAGTCAAATGAGGGCTAGGGCAAATAGGTCACTTTCTCTTGTTATATAACTGTCTACTTCTCCCTCTTTCATCGTCCTGCTCTCACAACAGGAAATCCAGGACCGTATTCGAATTATCGAGCTGTATGCCAAGGACCGCCAGTTTGCAGATTTTGTCCGACAACACCAAGTGTAAGTGTTTGTACTAACACAAAGTGATGATAATGGACCTGACACACACCATCAGAATGTTCTTGGTGTGCACATAACCTAAACTCAAAGGACAGCATCTGTGAAAATTGTCGATGACCATGGAAAATAATTTGTGTTCGTCCTTCAGTTGTAAAAATAAGCGAAACATGCTTTTACAGTGCACGTACAATGAAGTCTATAGGGCAAGACATTTGCACAGGATAAACAATTTACATTTTCAATAGCTCGTTTCTGTGTTGAAGATTTCAGTTTTAACAACAATACGAGCCCCAAGTCCCTCTGGAATATTTTGCCCCATAGACTCATTTTAAGTGCGGTACTATTAACACCATTTTTGTTTGTTTTTAAAAACTGACGGACAAGTCAGAATTACTTTACGTGGTAATAAACTGAATATCACAGATGTTGTTTTGAACCCAGCACTTTTCTTTAACATGCACTGTGGCAGCCAGTAAGAGGCCTGAGCCAAATAACAGACTGCAAAACCACTAAATGCATCACTTACTGGAAAGCGAACTTCCCTTGTCCTTCTGTAAAGCATGACCTCAGCTGCACATAGACGTAAATCAATAAATTCTATTGAACAGGGGTCGGGCACATGCCAGTGCTGGAGGGGAAAACACCAGAGGTGGGTAGAGTACCTAAAAACTGTACTCAAGTAAAACTAAAAATACTTATAGAAATATTTACTAAAGTAATAGTCTGAATAGTTACTTGAGTAAGAGTAAAAAAGTATCGGATAAAAAAAAATACTCAAGTAGTTAGTTACTAGTTACTTTGGATCATGGACTGTTCATCTATAGTCTATTTTTATTTAGATATATAGACAAAATGTGTGTGTGTGTGTGTGTGTGTGTGTGTGTGTGTGTGTGTGTGTGTGTGTGTGTGTGTGTGTGTGTGTGTGTGTGTGTGTGTGTGTTTGTGTGTGTGTGTGTGTGTGTGTGTGTGTGTGTGTGTGTGTGTGTGTGTGTGTGTGTGTGTGTGTGTGTGTGTGTGTGTGTGTGTGTGTGTGTGTGTGTGTGTGTGTGTGTGTGTGTGTGTGTGTGTGTGTGTGGGCATGTTTATGTGGTTTATGAGGACACAAATGTGTATAATGACATGGGTATGACATAGGTATTACAAAGAAGTGATTTATGAGGACATTTTCAGTGTCCCATAATTTAAACGCTTATAAATCATACAGAGTGAGTTTTTTTGAAAAATAGAAATGCACCGTCTCCTGTGAGGGCTAAGTGTGTGTGTAGCAATGCACATACGGTTTGTACAGTATAAAAACCATTACGCCTATGGAAAGTCCCGTAAACCATAAAAAACAATGTGTGTGTGTGTGTATATTCAAAAGATTTTGTATTTAATTTTTTTATTTATTTCAGTGATGCAAATCCAAATTTTCATCAGCCTTTACACCATTCTTCAGTGTCACATAATCCTTCAGAAATCATTCCAATATCTTGATTTGTTATCAATGCTGTTCTTTTTAGCTTTCTATTCATCAAATAATCCTGAACAAAATGTCACAGGTTCCAAAAAATATTAAGCAGCAAAACTGTTTCCAACACTGGTAATAAATCATTTAAATTAGAATGATTTCTGAAGGATCATATGACTCTGAAAACTGGAGTAGCAGCTGATGAAAATTCTTATTTTGCATTACTGAATTAAATTATATTTCAAAGTATATGAATTATTTATTATCTATGTATGTATGTTATACCTCTTATCTATGACACAGAGAAGAGTGAAAACTCCTCACATGAGCGCTATCGAACATCTGAACATAACGAAACAAATTCACATCGACAGATCTTCTTCCGTCTGTTCTGCAAAATGTACAATTGTAGCCTATATTTCTGCATGCGTAAATATTGTGAAAATATCAATATTAATTGTGTCTAGGCAAAGGCATTCCTCCTGCAAGAGGTAGCACGCAACTGCGCTGAACGCTCTTGATGTTCTTAAACCTTCTGTTACAACTCATATTGAAATCATATTGAAATATGCTATATGATTTTTCAATATGATTTCTGTTACAACTCTGAGTGAGAACCGCTTCAGACGACTCAGTGCGTGCGGCAGGGAACTGAACGAATCATTCAAACTGATTCATGAACCGATTCACTGGTTTGCCGACTGCTTTGATCAAGCCTTTGAACAGAATTGACTCAAAATAATGAATCATTCGTGAATGGGCATCGCTCATTGCCCAGAGAAAAGTAGACGGCGCGTTTGGAAATAAATTGAAGCATTTTTAACTTGTATTGCATTAAGATGAAGTAACGAGAGGAGCGTCGTCCACAGTAATGAAGTAAAGGTGCCGTTTTTTTCACAAAAAATGTACTTGAGTAAGAGTAAAAGTACCCATTTTTAAATATACTCTAAAAGTATTAGTTACCCCAAAAAATTAGCCTACTCAAGTAAATGTAATTCGTTACCACCCACCTCTGGAAACCACTGGCAAGCAAGCAAAAATAGCAACAAATATTAATATTCATTTATTTTATGTCATTGTTTATTTTAGAAATAGGTAATTTGCTTCTGCATTCCAGACAACCTCTTGCAGTAATACTTCAGCCTGGTTAATTCAGTTATGAGGCGTATATGGGGCCAAACACAAGTATGATGAATGATCTATCTATCTATCTATCTATCTATCTATCTATCTATCTATCTATCTATCTATCTATCTATCTATCTATCTATCTATCTATCTATCTATCTATCTATCTATCTATCTATCTATCTATCTATCTATCTATCTATCTATCTATCTATCTATCTATCATCCATCTATCTATCTATCATCCATCTCCATCTATCTATCCATCCATCCATCATCATCCATCCATCCATCCATCCATCCATCCATCCATCATCTATCCATCCATCCATCCATCCATCATCCATCCATCCATCCATCCATCCATCCATCCATCCATCCATCCATCCATCCATCCATCCATCCATCCATCCATCCATCCATCCATCCATCCATCCATCCATCCATCCATCCATCCATCCATCCATCCATCCATCCATCCATCCATCCATCATCCATCCATCCATCCATCCATCCCATCCATCATCCATCCATCCATCATCTTCATCCATCCATCCATCCATCTGTCCATCCATCCCTGATCAAACACACCTAAAAGATTGCTTGAAAATTAGAGGCATTTGTTTTGTTGCCATTTTGAAACTAAACTCTGAAACTGTAATTAAAGGAACATTTATAGATTCCACATCATGTCAAAAAGATTGTCAAGATTTTAAATTGCAGCACTGGCAAAATATGTGACACAAAGCGCTGTAAAGTGACAAAAATGATCAATGACTCTTCAAATGTATTTAGGCAGTTTTAAATACTTAAAACTGGTGCCACTGCTTACATCCAAAAGCAATATAATACTAAATTGAAAAATGATTTTCATGCCGTTGAAGAGCACAGATTTTTTTATTTTGTATTATGAAGAATGTCTTTTTGAGACAGTCCATTTATGGATATGAATTGAATTCTTTGTGCAGTGGTAGTTAATATGTGTTCAAAAGAGCTCTATGTTCTGCACTACAATAGCATGGCAAGACAAATCCAGACTGCAGGCCCGTTCGTGGGTGTTCTACCTATGCCTGGTGTCGTATAGAGTTCCAGACAGGTGGAAAGTACCAGACTGAAAATTGAACGCTGGGGCTGAGTAATGGTTAACTGCCATACCAGCTGCAAGCACAGGGCAGATCGTTCACTAGAGTTTGGAGCCAGGCCACACACACTCTCAGGATGTGTTTCAAAACCTAGTGAGCTGCCTACATAGGAGGCATTTTAAGACTTTGTAGGCAACCTCCTGATGCCAGGGCAACTCAAGTTGGTAAGAGATCAAAATATGTTGAGTTCCTTTTGACAAATTATATGGCAGTACCAAACTCAAAATATATCCAAGATGGCAGATGAAAATCACTATCAGAAAGCATCAATAAAAAGTTAAATAAAATAAAGAAAAATTACTATTTTAGTGTATTTCTAAGCTAGTATAATTTTGTTAGCCTAGCAACATGTTAACACCTGACTTTAAGAACATCAGCATTTGCCCTTAGAAGGTTCCGATTAATTAGTATGCCTTTTATTTAGGCCTTAGACAGCAATGCAGCTTACTAGGTTTGGGAAAAGAGCTTGATCAAGACTAACACATGGAAACACAAGTATACGCATATATAAATGTAAAATAGATGTCTGAAAGCAAACCAAGAACATCATTTGGTTCTTAGACTCAAGCCTGGCAGAAAAGTTTCAGTTTAGAGTTCAATTCAAGCCGTCAGTCAAGACCGAAATGGTTGACGTCCTTATTTGATGCAGTGTCACATTAAAACAGACTGCTTTCCTCAAGTAGGGAAGGCTGTCATTGTAATGAGTGAAGTTGTGTTGGTTTGTGTTAATCTGTGTACTTTTTATGTTATATGTCTTTGTTTTAGGGCACTTGACGCTAGACGAGAAAGCTCTTTCAATTAGAGTTGCAAACCGCTAAACTCAAGGTACTTCTTTTTTTTATTTCACAGCCTTATATAAAAATATTTGTGATATAATAAATGTAGTCTGCACCCATAGACTACCTAGACATGCTTAATTAAATTCATGCCATCTTTTGCTCAACAGACTCTTGCCTTTTTGAGTGCAAGAAGAGGTCCTCTTCTGCCATGGTGGACTTTGCATGGAGATAGATTGTGAAGATGTAAATGGACTTTTGATTTTAATCGTTTATGGATGAGTGTGCAACCATCACAATGATGGATTGACTGATTGTGATCTAATGTAGAAAAACGATGTATTTGTGATTGTTTACTGTTTTTACTGATGGGCTGATTTATTGCTGCATTGTCAAGGCCATATACATAAATACTTATTATTGACACATATCTGTTTCATCTGACGACACAAGATTATGCAACTATATGTCTGGGCTTCATGTAGGTTCCTCTCTTTTTTAATGGAAAACCTGTTTCTTTCTTATGGTTTTTCATTTGTCAGTGCCTTCACTTTGATTGTTGCTCTTCTTTATATTTGTGACATGGGATATAATTTCTTGTGTCCTAAAATGGACTGACTGAAGAGAGAATGGTTTGCAATAGTTATACTATTTTAATGAATACAGAGAAAAGTAGTTCCATACTTATATTTGCAACTTTAACGGTTAGCCCTCATGGTTTATTTTTTTTGCGAAAACAGCTTATTGACTAAGAATTTGTATTATACAAAACTGATTTTAACTTTGCAATGTTTCTTTTAGTAATGTGTTTTGTGTTTAGTGACTATCCTGCTGTTCATTTTTCTACTTTTGTAAAACACTTGCCACACACAAGTGTATTAAAGTTGTATAATCTAAATGTTAATTTCCAATATAACAAAAGAATGTTCTATTTATGCATATTTTAATATTATCAATTTCCACAATGATTTTCATGGTGGTCACGGCACACGTTCTATTTTACGAATAAAGAATAGTGCACAATGTTTTGATTGTATTGTTTAATTAATAGTTTGTAAATAAATTAATAATCAATAAATACAACCCAAATTCTGGAAATGTTGGGACTTTTTTTTCATGAAATTGAAACTAAAAGACTTTCCAAATACATGAGCCAATATTTTATTCACAATAGAACATAACAAATGTTTAAATGGATACATTGTATGCTTTTATCCACTAATTGAGCTCATTTAAAATTTGATGCCTGCAACAGATCTCAAAAAAGTTGACATGAGAGCAACAAATGGGCTGAAAAAGCAAGACATTTTGAAAAGATTCAGCTGGGATAGCAACTAATTAACCCTTTACGATTCCTGTAAAATTCGCCTAAAACGCCTAAAAAAGGCATACCTAAAGTAAATTGCATGCTGTTCTTGGGCCATTTGGATGATATGCATGGTGTTGGTCTCCTTTGAAAGGTGACACTCTGAGGTTTGTTTCTCAACAGTCAGAATCGATTTAAGTCTTACTGATATTGAGTAATAGCACTTTGAACACACTAAAAAAATGCAGGAGAGCTGGTCTGCTGGAGGAGAACGATAAACCATGCGGACCCACGCCGAAGCGCAGGATTAAATCTTAGGAAATAACGTCAACAAAGCAGCAGCATCAATGATTGTTGCCCCGCAGGCTGCACTGAGTGCAATGGATCCTAGATCGACTATTCCTCCTAAAATGATTAAATGTAAAATTCTTTACCACTTAAAATACTATGCATCAACCGCTGTGGTTACCCATACCTTCATGTTGTTGCTATAGCCACGAGTCCGGTCGCACACACAAACGGACATCAACACGGCGAACAGGCACAGGATTACAGCAGAAGCATGTTGAATGAGAAAGGCAGCCGCCAAACAACCACTATGATGTTTGTCTGTCGGAAAACTACAATCCGAATAAAAACGAGTTACCTCAAGTGCACCTCTTGATGCTGACTAGTTAGCAGACACATACCTGTGAGACGGGAAAAGACGAAAACTGGAATGGGCAGGTGCACTAACACAACGGTGCCTTAAAAGTCCCCTTTTATACACCCGTTAAAGTATATGATTGGAAAACTTAATGCCTTCGTGGCATATTTAAAGAACCAACCGGCTGTTCATCCCACTACACATAATATCATCAAAATATTCAGAGAAACTGGAGAAATCTCTTTGCGTAAGGGACAAAGCCTGAAGAACTTTGTTGGATGCCCGTGGTCTTCGGGCCCTCAGACGACACTGCATCACTCATTGGCATGTTTCTGTCATTGACATTACTAAATGGGCCCAGGAATATTTCCAGAAACCACTGTCGGTAAACGCAATCCGCCGTTCCATCTGCAGATGCCAACTAAAGCTCTATCATGCAAAAAGGAAGCCATATGTGAACATGGTCCAGTAGCGCCATCATGTCATGTGGGTTTCAAAGTGGAAAAGTGTTCTGTGGTCAGACGAGTCCAAATTGGACATTCTTGTTGGAAATCACTGACGCTGTGTCCTCCGGGCTAAAGAGGAGGAGTTTACTTGCAGCCTGTTCCAATACAACTTATGTAAAGTTCATATTTCAGGATTTTAAGCATGATTTAGGCCCGATTTGCATGTTAACAAGCTCGCCGGCAGGTCAGGTTGTGATCGGGGGCAAATCAGCGGGTGATCAGCATTCTTCAATCTTAATGTGTGAACTACTTAACGATGCATCAAAGAGGCTCGCCGACTCCAAACAAATATCTAGCATTCTATATTATCTAGACTGGTCGGCCGACTCGACACCCTAGCAAAGGTTGAGGCACAGGCATAGGCATAGGTTCAGGTCACCGGAAGAAAAACAGCAGCAGCAGCATGGCTTTAAGAAAAGTGTGGACACACGAAATTGAGCAACATTTTTCAGAAGAGATTATTGCGCAAACAGCTTGCACCGCTAATTTCTTCCCGATGTCCATTTTCAGATAAACAACTCCTGTTTCACGTGTTGTTTCACATCATTCCTGTTCCACTTCTCACATGTGTTATGTGAGAAGTCTGAACTAGGCTTTTCTGTAATTATCAAGTAATCCTGACGACTTGATTAGCAGATTCAGGTGTTTGTACAGATTTGGAACTGAATTGAGTTGACACAAAAATTGGCCCTCCAGGAGCAATGTTTGACACCCCTATCTAAAGCAACTTTGACTACACTTATTGCGGGGGTAGTTTGACTGAAGCAACATGGGTGCCTTGTCCAAGGGCACAATGTTAATGGAATCCCCCAAAAGTACACAGATTTTCTCTGTCAGGAAGGTCCCCTTGATTACTCACATTTTGGGCAATGTGATGCATGATGACATGTCATAAACACAACCTGGTTCACAGTGTAATCTCACCAAGCCAAGGTTATGCAATAGTGGTTTGACCGTGACTGTGGAAAAAGTAATTTCAGAACTTCCCTTGGATGCTCCAATTACTCAAATTACATTTCCTGAGATGAACTGGAAAGTTAAGGTCAAGGAGTGGATAAGGTTTCCTCAGACACCTTTTTATCTCACAATTATGTTATTTTGTGCTGTCTAACCTTCTCTTCTTCCCTCACTCTGCCAACTCTTTTCAAATGTAGTCCACAAGATGCTCAACAAGTGGAATCAATAAAACACATCCCTGTGCCAGTACTGGGCGTAAAAGGTAACTCCGCCATGGAACAAGTGACTTAACCTTTGAATGTACAATGCCTGTGATGTGTGTCTCCTTGAGCTCAGCCCTTACAGATGGAAAAAAAGAGAAAGAGGGAATCTCCCACTACTCAAGAGGAGAGCCACTGTTATGTGGAAATGGTGAGGCAGCTTCCTTGGGATATCTTATGAGCCAACTCTGTCCTCATCCTTCATGAAAACCTTAAGTAACTCAGCTGTTGCGTGATTCTGGAAAATGGCAGACCTTATGTTGCTGATCTGAGCCCTCACTCAGTGCTGGCCCTGCCGGCAATTGCCTGTGGATGAAATGCAAGAAATGTTGCCTGGACCTCCAAAACCACAACACGTCTGCAGTTAGCCCCCATCCAAGAACCGACTCCCCTGTAAACCATTACAGCAGAGCCATGGAAACGCATACACAACACAAGCCGGGAGTGGCCGAGAAGTGGCGGCATTTCAAATCCCGCACCGCTAAAAGTGGATAGTAACATCAATTCGATGTGTGGGAAAGGGGATTATTTACCACAGCAACTGGACATGTGAATCTTTAATTTATGTGGCGTGAAAATGTTGTGGGGTGTAAGGCGTAGCTGACTCATCACACCCTTAGCACCAGGATTAGTAACCGCATTCCCTCGTCTGTTTATTTGTAAAACTAGGAGATGGTTTGGCTTCTCGTTTGTTGATTGATGTGCATTGTGCACATGTCTGAATCTTGACTCGCAGAAGTTAAGGTCGTGAATGCTGAGTTTGCACAGCTGAGGATATAGTGAAATCCTCAAGGCAAGGCTTGCTTTTTGGGCCAGCAATCAAAACCTGGCTGCATGTGTTATTGATCCAAAGTCACTTTGCACAAGTGTCGACAGATGTGTTTGCAGTGCGCATCCCATGCGTTGATTAACCCCGACAGACACGCTTCAGTATTATTCGTGTATGTGGAGATGGATGTGTGACGGATTGAGCTTGGTGGGAGTCTCTGGAAAGTTTGGGAAAGCCTGTTTGAAATGGTGACAGGATGTGGTGCTGAAAGATGATTTTTAAAGCACAGGTGAATGCTTTATTTCTCTCGCATCCTCTCCATCCTGCTTTCCTCTGCTCTCGTGCTCTGCTGAGACTGCAACCCATCCGTTAAGTTGATTTAGCATCACGGCAAACCATAAGTGGAGCGGAGCTTTTTCCACAACTTTCTGGAATTTTCTTAAAGAGCCTGGTTTTTAAAGGTGGATTTGTGCAAACGTGTTTTTACTGAAGCAAAGTATATAAAATAATATAAAACAGTGGTTGGAAAAGTGTTTAACCAATGGATCTATTACTGTGTGCTTTCCTAACTGTTAATATGTAGGCAATATATTTGATTAATTATTCATATATTTTATGTACATCGCTTATTAAAATACATTAATTAAAGCTGAAGTTAATTTCCATCAGATTCATTTGTAATATGCAAACCATTCCTGCCACTAGAGGGCTCTGTATTTACACAGTTTAGTGTGTGAATGACATCCAGCCACATCCAGCCAAACTGAGTAATTAGTTGCTGTGCACTAATTTTCACATGCTGGGCACTCAACGCACTTTAAGTACAACAACAGCACAAAAACCTCAGACCACATTTACCCGAAAGATAATGAATGGGTACCTGCTTTTTTTGTTTATCCATGTTTAAGAGCAGTTACTGAGAGACACGTCTCCACTCTGCCTGTTTTGGGGAGCGTTCACTTCATCCAGGTGTTTTCATTGTATGGAAACAATTACCTCTGAGTACAGTTGCTTAGTCATTTGACACGCAAGGAACAGAGAGGAATATATACAGACATAGATAGATAGATAGATAGATAGATAGATAGATAGATAGATAGATAGATAGATAGATAGATAGATAGATAGATAGATAGATAGATAGATAGATAGATAGATAGATAGATAGATAGATATTAGAACTGATTTAGACATAAACACAGAGTATATTATATAATTTTACAATCTCTATCTCAAATGTAGAATAGCAAGTCAGATTTGTTTTAGTGATTCGGTTTGTTCATATGGTTTATAGATAGAACTATTCACCAATTAAACAAACGATTCACAGATTAATGATTAAAAAGCATTTTAATGCAGTTCTTTGTCACTGTTTTCGAATAAGTGAAACACGATTTATTTCAATTTAATTCTGTCATGCTAATTTCCTACTATAATGAACATCTTTTTTTTGTCAGATAAATAATCTAATTACAGAATATTTCTGATATTTATATATTTATAAAATACTGTCGCCGGGTTAGAAGACAGACGGACCGACAAAAATGACCATATGGAGGGAGCGTCTGTTGAGACGTCTAGCCAAAAAAGGAAGAAAAAGAAAGAAACACATGAAAAAATGTACATATTTTCAGTGTGTGATATTAAGCAGAGTTACAGTGCCGGAGCAGAGAGTGAGACGCAGAGCCAGACAGCAGCACGTGGCTGGACTATTTCTCTCGTTCCCCTCACGTGCCCGTGAAGAATCAAAGCTACGAGCCAGTTTATTGGCCGAACTGATCCAGCAAGCAAATGACATACAGACTTTATAGGTCTCCTCCTCAGGCCTTGGATGGGCCCAAGTATTGTGTGTGAGATATAAAGCTCTTTGATTTGAGGAGGGACTAAACAGCAGTGTGTCCGTATCCATCATTCAGTGCCAATGTTTTTGTGGTCTCATGCAAATATGCGTTTGTGTGTTCGGCGCCACAACACGTAGGTCTGTTTGTGTGAGCGTGTAAACCTGCTGTTGACATGTTGCGCTTCATCTGTCAAGGAACTGTGGAGTGCTGTGAATAATGAAGTGTTGATGAAAGACTGCAAAAACATCTCTTTGTCTCTCAAACTTGCTGAAAGATGCTGTTTTGACGCCAGTCGCCTTCACATCAGCCCCTGACCCAACAACACATCACAACCAATTTACCAAGAAGCGAGCGAATGATGGAATACATTCGTCAACAAGGAAAAACTTACACAATCGCTGAGCCGAAAAACACCCGGTGGGATTTCTTGTGTTACCGCCACACAATACAGTACCGAGGTGAGCCGAGAAGGGGTTTGTATGCATCGCTCAAAAAGAAGGATGTTTTGAAGACCCGTCGGGACGTTTCCTGTCAGTGCAGATTGTTCCGATAGGCCTGCAGAACCTCCTCTGAGGAGTTTAAAAAACAAAACATCAGGATCGAATGTCTGTATAATTGTAACATTGTTAAATGAAGATAAGGACACAGATTTAACCGTTTTTTTATTGTTGGAAAATAGGTTTAGTCACAGTAGAATGTTGACATAAATACAGCAGAGCCCGGGCTAATGAGAAAATAATGTGTGCACAGCTACAGTAAGTGAGAGCAGATCTTCCGAGAGGCCTTGGAGTTGTTTAACGGACAAATCGCACAAAGTCACACCAGCAATCAGTCTGTGGTAACGGCGGCGGGAACTCTTTTTCCACCCTGGTAGTCATTAGATCCCAGAACGATTTGCGTCAAGACAATTTGGAAGGAATCCATTGTGACGGATGCGAACACGTTGTTAAGCATCAAGTTGATAAGCACCAAATGTGCAAATGTTATACTGCCTGAAATCAAGAAAGCGCGTCATGACATGATTTACTTTTTTTTTTTTTAAAAATACATTAAATTGAAATCCAGTACCAACCGAATACCCCATCCTGCATATGCATGTATGAGCTGTATATATATGTGTATGAGCTTGGAGCACAAAACCGGTCTTAAGTAGCACGGGTATATTTGTAGCAATAGCCAACAATACATTGTATGGGTCAAAATTATAGATTTTTCTTTTATGACAAAAAATATTTGGATATTAAGTAAAGATGATGTTCAATGAAGATATTTTGTAAATTTCCTACCCTAAATATATAAAAACTTAATTTTTGATTTGTAATATGCCTTGCCAAGAACTTCATTTGGATAACTTTAAAGACACACGCACGCACGCACGCACGCACGCACGCACGCACGCACGCACACACACACACACACACACACACACACACACACACACGTAGTTCTTTGGATTTTAAAATAAATTACAATACAAAAAATATACAAAATACAAATAATAATTTAGAAAAATTCAATTTAAAATAAAAAATAAATTACATTAAATAAAAACAATATTTTTGGCATAATATTTTATTACCATTATTATTATTATTATTATTATTATTATTATTATAAAATTATCATTATATAATACATTTTAATAATAATAAAAAACAAATAAAAAAAAACATGCAAAAACATGTTGGCGTTGTTAGGTTACACAATTATGAAACTTTATAATTAGAATGTTTTTTCCCAAATCATATCAATGGCAAAAAGTGCTCCATTTTTTTTTCTTCTAAATTTACCCTAAATAACTTAGAATTCGCAATATTTGCAAAAAGAAACAGTAAAAACAACCTTGAAAGATATATTCAATATTTTGTTTGGCTTCATTCATGTTCGTAGCCACGTGCGGGATGAGTTACGAGTTCAATTTTAATACTTACGGTCTCTTGTTCAAATCCCCAACTCTTAAGTATGAGCAAAAGCAAAATAATAAATTTGTTGAAGTTATTAATAAAAACGACCAGTAATTACTTTTCCAGATATATTTCTGGAACCTTTTAGAATCTAAATGCCAGGATGTCCAACTTTGGAACGGTTTAAACCCATCGTCTCATTTAATACTGTATGATGGGTCTCTTTTCTTACTGTGAGAAATATTTAGCATTTAAGCATCTCCCTCAGAGGGACTGGTGCTGAGGTGTAAAGCTGCCAAATTCAGTAACATAATGATACCGTCGAATGGCTCCAATTGCAACCATCAGCTCGCAAGTGTATAAGAGCTCTGCTTGGGAAAACACACACATTCACACACCTCTGGACTGAATCTGGTCATCACTCTGCCAAAGCAGGTGAATGTGTTTGAAATCGATTAAACGTGAAGTCTGGAATTTCCCTCCGTAGGGGCAGAGGGAAATTATGGGATGGGGAAGCCAGTAAATGCATGAACCAAAACAACACACAAGAAAAACAAGAGAAACTGAGAGGGGAAGTAGAAATTGATTAAGTGGCACTTAATTTGTGACATCTCTTTCAATTACTCACATTTAAATGTCACGTTGACTTTTTTTGGTTTGTTTGTTTTTTGGAGCCACATGACTAGAATGACTTGAACTATATTGTGCAAGTCGATAACTTTATTGATATACATGTGTATTTTGGATGTTAACAATCACTTTCATCTCATCCTGCAAAGAGTTATCTGTATAAATCTATGAAATCTATTTTGTATAATATATATAATTATATTGTATATAATATTATACTATTCTTAATTATTAAGATATGTATTTACATTTAGTGGATATACACAGTGGATAAATGTGTGTATAATATATATATATATATATATATAATTTTTAATTGTATTGCATTTTTTAAATGTACCTTTTAAACACAGTGCATATACAGACATTATGAGAACGATGAAGGCCTTACGAAATGTGGAATAACATAATTTAATAATATTGAATATACATTATTAATAATATAATATATTAAAATACACTCTTGAAGAATCTGTCAAATTGTTTCCAGTGTAATGTGTTAATATGAAGGAATTTTCCATATTGTTTTTTTGAAGGAGATTTAACTGTATTTTGAATTATGCATTGTATTGTGATGTGTTTTAGGGTTACAGGGAATGTCCATAAACTTAAAGCATTTTCTTGCAGAAATGTCCAGTACCTACATATTTGTTTTCTTACAGTGTAATATAATTATATTTCTAAAAATATGATAAAAAACTTGTATTTAATATATTTATATATATTAACAATGTAAGCCTAAACTGACAAAACGTTGTTGTTTTTTTAACATTGTTTGTTTCTTGATGTCAACTTAAGAAGCTTTTTCTGTTTATTTTTCAGTCATGTTGTTCTAGATTCATGGCCAGAAAATGGAGAATGGAGACAATTTTGGATGATTTTCAGCAAAGCGAGAAAATTAACAGCGTGTCGAAGACTCTCGGTGCATATTCCACTACAGAGAATGAACAGACAACAAGGTCCAACAGCGATACAATTTTTGCAAAAGGGAGAATAATAAATCATGGTCAGCCTGACCCAAGACGTGTGCTGAAGTGTTGCTTCTCACATTTTTTTTCCTAGCATCTTTCACGACTTTGATTTGCTCTTTCTGAACCTCTTTTGCTTTATCTCAGTGTGAGGTTTAGCTGGTGGCACATGCGTTATTCAGTGAGACTTTGTGTGTCACAGTTTCGCACTTCAGTCGCTGACTCTCCGGGCCCCACTGCCCTCCACAACCAGAGTTCAAAGCACAACATCAGCCTGAGCTCCTTGATATCTCGATAAGAGTGTGACTAATAGAAACCACATTGAACCGGGGCGATTATACGGTACGGCGGCTCAAAGAGCAGCGATGTTTGCGGCAGCTGGCAGCGTCGCGTTTGTACTATAACCCTCTACCCAGATAAGGTAACAGAACAGCCTCTAAAACTGCCTCCCAGAGCAAATGTTTATTTCCATAGTGATTACATTTCCATACACAGATGGAAAGTTTGTTTCAACGTATTTAACCAACCCTCAGCTGCGTTGTGTCAAATGTGTGAAAAAACTAATCTCGTCTGTCAAAAAGCTGAGAGCGGAGATGCAATTTCGGCTTTCCAGAACGGTGTCCTGGTTGATTCTGGAAGAGAGTCGGGGGGGGGGGGGGGGGACTGTTTTGGTCTAAGCAGCGGTCAGCGGTATTTGTGCAGAAAAGGGCTGGAAAATTTCACCAGGTCTCCACTTTGCTTCCTCGCAGACTTATATTTTTGGCCATCTGCTCTAATCCATTACCAATAGTTATTTCATATGAATGAGCAGTGAATATTACTACTTAAGTCTTTCTAAACAAACCGAGGTGCTTTAACAACAGTATGACAGAGTTTAATGTACTGATGGTGGCTGTAAAGGCAAGAAAGCTGTTTGGAAAGTACACTAAAACTCTTTTGCATTTCCAGTGATGTCAGTGCTAAGTTTGTCCTGCACTTTAAAGCGTGGGCTTAGCTTCAAAGTGAATACTAGGGTTGGAAATGGGGAACAGGTTTTATTCAGAACGGATTTCATTTTGTAAAAAATACTGGATCGTTTTCATGATGTTTGGTTCTGTTACTGGTTCTGCAGATGTGGACAAAACAGAACTAAAGTAGTATTGACAGTATTTCCTGCACCACTATCAAGTAGTAACGCTGTGGCCAATTTATAGTGACAGACAAACATTTGATTTATTTGTACTGAACATACAATGCAACCATGAAGTTCAACTCACAATCAAAGAGATGTACATTTATTTTGAATCGAATGGTTCTTGACTCTGAACACAGTTGTTAAGTTGAGTCATATTGATTGTTATGTTACTGTAAGACTTGTGAGACTTCAGTAGAATTCTTTTGAGTAGGATTCAATGAATCAATTTCTCACTTTTTATTTTATACAATCTCCATTGCAATAACTTCCAAAGAGAGACAGACAGCCGATATATTAAGACCTACTGTAATGCAAGGATCTAATAGAATGTTACACGCCAGATGTTTTTCACCATCGGTTAACCAAATGTCCACATAAGACATATTATTATGTTTGCGTGAATATTCGCCAAGAAAGATATTTTGAAATCCTGTAATTCGGTGTATCAGGATCGTGTGCTGTCTGAGAGATGCATCTTTATGCGCACATTTTGGATGTGTCAGTCAGCGCGATCATTTTGTTTTACATCAGAATGGGTTTGATTATCACATTGAATTGGTGCAGACTCGTTCCTTCAAGAATTCGCTATGAATATTCACAAAGTTGGAATGAACTTCTCAGAAAACATGTTTAATCACTATTTGGAGCATTGGGATCACTAGATGAGAGTTTAATGAACTCATTTTTGTGAAATTCTCAAAACTAACCAAAATTAAAATGTTTTACTCTTTTTGTCTGTAGCTCAAATTTAGCCCATGTGCATTCCGAATTGTTATTAAAAATACTATTGTCTATAGTATTTGTAGTATATTATTAGGTCAATTACTTTCTCTAAAGCACTAAATGATTTGTTTAGAAACTGGAATCATTAAGTGGAATCCAAACCGGAGGCAAAATAAACAAAAATCCACAACTGCTACATTCATAAGTAATAATCAACTAGCACAATACCACTTTTACCATCAAAACTCTTCTACAACTGGTTTTGGATCTGTTTCGTCCTGTCTTTCCACTCCACTGGTTCTCTATTTGGCCTGTGACAGATGTTGGCTCTGGTCGGTCTCTATTGCAACCTCAAAACATCCTATTTAGATTTTTTTCCTTTGAAGGACGCATGTGGGCCACACCTAAATGAACTCTGCTTCCTGTGGAAAGAAGCACTTGCGAGGTCTCAACTTTTTCCCCTTCTCTCACTCTCGTTTTCCTACCCTTCATTGCTGAAGGATCCCACCTCTGTCCACGTGAGGAGACTGTTTACGAACTGTTATGACACCCGCAACTTTTTTGAAGGACAGCACAGAACTCCCTATTGGAAAAGCAAGAGTGTATAGTGAGGCCAAAGCAACAGGAAGAATAACAAACTTAAGTTTTAGACATCAAGGGCCTGTTGAATCCAGCCGAAGCCCCTCAGAGTTCAAATATTCCTGAACTGCTTCCTTAACTGCTCTGAACTGCTTTTTAATGGTTCAAATTTGAAGAAAATTCCTTATGAGACTTCGATAATACTGACTGATGTGCGCTGTGACTTTGTGCAGATAACATTTCCACTGGACGTATGCCTGTGGAAAAGACGGTGCGGCGTGGCAATGGGGGCCTGCAAAAGCAATGTTCGCTCTACATGCTGCGCGCATTTGTTCTATGTTCCTTGGCTTCCAGTATCCCTGATTGGAGGGCAGCCGAAAAGTCCAGCATCCAACCAAACATTTTAAGAAGATCTAAATCATGCCATCGCGCTGGCAGCTTTATAAAAGCTATTTATCTGTATCTGCTGCATACACTCTTAAAAATAAAGGTGCTTCATGATGCCATAGAATAACCTTTTTGTTTAAATGGTTCAATAAAGAACCTTTAACATCTGAAGAACCTTTCTGTTTCACAAAAAGGTTATTTATGGAGAAAGAAGGTTCTTCGAATCCTAAAAAGGTAAGGAATATATGGTTCTTTAAAAAAAACTTTGATTGTATGGTTCTTTGTGGAACCTAAAATGGTTCTTCTATGGCATCTCTTGAAGAATCTTTTGAAGAACCTTTATTTTTAAGAGTATATGTACGAAAACATGCGCTGCAAACGCCGTAACTAAAATAACAGCTTCGTTCAGAGGAAACAGAATGACGATAATGTAAATGACAGCTCTTAAGCAGACGTACACTCAATGTTTTGTTAAATTATGCAATATGTTTCTGTTATGAGGTCATGGTTTCTGAATTACATAAGATGACAGCATCAGGGTTAAAGAGAAATAAGAGTGTCCACAATCAAGAAAGGAGACATTTAAAATAAATCACATGTGCCGTATATTCTTAGAAAGTACTTAATGTTGGTTTTCTTATGGTAAAAAATATATATATATATTTATGCTTTTTAGCAAAAGCATATATTCAGTGACTCTAAATATGTCATGTGGTGCAACCAAATAAAATGTAGTAAAATAGTTTCTCTAAACATTTAAATACAAGTGCACATCTTAATCCTCATTTTCTAAAATGTTTGAAAATCATTTTTCTGGATTTCTACTGTTTTATTGATTCTTAAAGTTTTATTCAATTTTTTGGGAAGTTGTCACCACATAACATAAAAATATTTTTGCATAACTGTTGCAACAAATGACTGATTTTGTTGAATGTTTTTTTTAATATGCTTAAGCAGTTTAATTTTTAATTTATTTTTTCCTTACAAATAATCATAAATATTCTGTCAATTCATTCAAGTAATGAGGGATTTTTCTTCATTGTGAAATCACTCAAGTTGTATCACCATGACATTTTTTTATTTCATGCCTCCAAAAATACCTCAATAAATTTGAATTCATAAATATATATTTTTTTATCATACAAGAGGTTTATTCAAATCATTATATGCATGAATTGTATTTTTAATGTAATGTGACTTTCCATCCACTGATTTAGAAAAGAAAAAAAAACAAACATTGACTTTTTCCTTATACAAGATAATCAGGTGTTTCCTGTTGAGTTGTGTCTTAAACAAAAGGCTCTTATTTAAGGAGGTCTTTTTATAAGTCGCTCCGGGAGAGCAGTGTCTTATGTAATGTTAGATTATACCACGACTCAATGTAAACCTTGTGGCAGGGTAAGGAACAGGGCCCTTTATATCCAGCGAGCACTGTTGTTCGTTACTGGTCCCTCTGTGTGGGATATTTGTGGTATCCCAGCATGCTTTAGCTATGATCTCACTCCTTACAATTCAAGGCTGGGGTTTGATGCTCCGTTACTGCATTTTCGAAACTTCGGCGCACAACTGGCCAATCTGGTCCACATCTACAGTCCAAATGCAGATGATATTTCATACACATTTGTGCAAGAGACAAAACACCATGGTAAGTCGCAAAAGAAACCCAAATATTGTCAGGAACTTAAATACATCATTGCGTAACGGCCTTTGATCCGCTGTGCATTGCTGTTGGGGCCTGGCCAGTCAGGGGGCGGCCATAATGGCTCCTGCAGACTCCGCTATAAACTGCAAGCTGGAGCGTGCCAAACTTCTGGAGCTCTAGCTGACTGTAAAACCCACTGGACTGGCAGCACTTTGTCCTGTCAAAGAAGCATAAATGACAAGAAAGAGAGATGGAAATGATGGTAAGGTAAAGATGTGAAAGGCAACCAAGAGTTTCAGCTGATTTTTAATGTAAGACGCCAAACAAAATCAAACATTATAGAAGTCCACAGCCATACGTTTTCTCTCAATACAGATGTATGTAGATATCATTACTTCAGAAAGCACTGATGCCTGGTCTATACTACCCGATACCCCCATAAATCATAAACCCCCATAAAAGTGTGAACTCATCCCTGAAGAGACATTTCAACTTTGCATTGATCTGCTAGCTTCTCTTACAATAATTCTGACCCTAAAGAAACAGTTCATCCAAAAATTAACATTCTGTCATCATTTACTCAACCTTATGTCGTTCTAAACCTATACATTTTTTCTTCTGTGGAACATAAAAGAAGATATTGTACAGAACTGTTTTGTCCATATAATTATCCATATAATGTATATGAATGTATAATATAAAAATACATGTTTCTTTACTGCGATTGAAGCTTGACATAAAACTAATGGAAAAAAAATATACAAAGCATAAGACAGATTCATGTACACTCTCTTCTATCTAGCAAAACTTAACCCTATTAACTCAAAACAAACATTTCTTTAGATCCTTGCATCAGAAAGGAGATTATGTATGATTGTAACAGCTCCAAAAACTGTCTTGACCATGATCTCTAAACACCTTTTGTTTCTATTCACTATCAAATCTAGACAAGAATGAATTCGTTACAAAACACCAGATCATTACACTAAAAGACTGCATGCTGTGGTTAGTTAGCATGTTAAACTAAGCTAATCATCATTTAAGTTACATCAAATATCCAGTCATATTGGGAATATGTGTCTGTTCTGCCATTTTTGCAGAATGGTATTACATTGCGTTTTGCACGTTCACAACTAATTTAAAGTGAAACATCCAGTAGGTGCTTAAAACGTTCAATTGGATTTGAAACAGATGAACGTGAGTATGGTAACATTTAAATATTACATTGGTTGCTATTGTGAAACGTCCGATGAAAGGTGCTAAAAAGCTAATGCTCTCGCCTTTAAAAAATATCATCCCTACAGACAATTAACCCAACCCTACACCTAACCAACACTGTTAGCAAAAGCAAATGTGAGATGAGCTGAAGCAAACATTCATTTCTTAGCCTTCAGCTAGCTTCCACAAGTCTTTTAGCTCTTTTATCATATTTCATGTTTTAAGAGACTCTAACTGAGCACTGTGCATTGCACATGCAATGCTCTACCAGGTGAGCTACGGATCAAGTTTACTATGCCAGAAAAGGCATTTGGAGCTGGTTATATGATGAAAATATCAAAATGTATTCGTTTACAAAGCATGCACCATGGTAAAAGCATTTGGGGTCATAAATTAGTATTGTGCAAGGATCTGCGCGAAAATAAGTCTTGTGAATAGGTTGTTGGTATTTTAAAGCTATAATGGTAATTTCAGCTAGAAACTACGTTGAATTATTGTGTTATGTATAGGTAAGTTTTATCCATTAGCATATTGCTGTCTTAAAAGTGACTCTTTGGGATTAGTTAACTAGACTACAAAGGGGAACTATCAGATCATATCATTTTTAATGAGAGAAGGTTTTTTGGCATATGACAGTGCAGGGTGTTTCTTTTGAGCAAGATATATTACCATTAACTGAATGAACCCATTACCCTGGACTTTCCAAGGGAGGACAGTTTAGGAAAGCATGTTTAATTGTTGCCTCCTTTCTCTTGGCTTTTAAACTGATGTTTGATGTTAGTATTAGAGTACATATGTGCATTTAATTTCCTACTTCTTTCTATTCAGGCTGGGCCTCCACACTGCTGCTTACAGCGTATTTTCTTCAAAAAGCAATAAATTATGAGCAGCTTGGCAAGCTACATTTCAAATTAGCTTCCCCAACACAAATAGCTGTCCTTGATTAACTTAGATTGAGTATTACATGTACTTCATCCTGAGAAACACAATTTTTAAGCTAGTTTGACTATCTTTAGAAGAAAACCTGGCAATAACAAACGAAAAACCTTATTGCACGGCAGCATGAAAATCAAAATCTCACGAGCTGAGAAAACATCAGCTGTGTAAATACATACGGACATCTCTGTGGAACAGAGGCATTACTAAAACTTGGCTCTAGAGGAAATGTTCTTCTTTTGGAGACCACCATTTTCCCCAGAATCAAGTTGTTTTTATTGGCCTTTGGGATTTATAACATTAACATTTTGTGGTTTCCCATATTGTCATATAAGGTTGTATGGTTTTGTTAGATTACTTTGTAATACATGTACAGGCCTCTCTTATAGGACATTACTGTCACCAATATAATAATCTTACTATCTGGATATATAACATTACCGATGAGACCATTACATGGTACGAATAATGTTAAAAGGACATACACACTTAACAAGTTAGATGGGGGCTGGTGATCAAAGAGAAGTCTTCTATGCTCATCAAGCCTTTATTTAGGTGTCTTGTTGTTCTGTAGCAAAATACATGCAGGTTTTATGACATGAGTGAAATATTCCTGTGGCATTGTTAACAGCTTTACAGGTGATTAAATATGAAATGTTACAAGACAGTGATTAAAGCAAAAAGCTCCATGACATTTACATAACAACATTCCCCCACTTATCCTGGTCTGTTTCCAATCCCTCGACCTTTCTGTTCTCAATTAGTTTTTTTATAAATATCCAGTTGCATGTAAAGACTGTTTACCTTTGTTTATGTCATGAATCTGGTTACCATTACACCACATGGACTCTTGCACCACACTACAGCTGCACATCACTCCACCTCAGACTACAACTCCCATCATTCACTGCACTTACGACGCACACACTCCCAGCTGATTGCACTAATCATTCATTGCACTGATCACACAGCTGCACCTCATCACCCACTCCATATAAGCAGCACACTTCCATTCACACATTGCGAAGTCTTGTTCTTGCCCCGGCTGACATTTCTGAGCGTTACCCATCCTTCTGTTTGTTACCTCTGTGTTTGACCCCGGATTGCCCGACCTTGGAACTCTGAACCTGTGCCTGTGACCCCGACTTCTGCCTGGTATTGTTTACGTCTCTGCCCTGCCTCTGATATTCCTGTTTTTGCCCGCTGACCTTTACCTGTTTGATTCTGTCTAATAAATACCATACTGCAAATGGATCCACACGTCTTTGACCAGTCATTACAGTTTACCTACAGTTAATGCATATGTCAAAATCTGCAAACCCTCATTTCCATGGTATTCTGGTCCAATAAATATATCTATGTCCAAACGCCTGGTACCTGTAAAGTGTGATAACTCTTGTATTGATTGTTTTCCATTTGGCTGGGTTCACATCTGAGATCACTGTAAGCATATGGTCTCCAGACCGACTTCATTTATCTTACACAATGCAAAATGGTGACAAAATCTTGAATTGATTCCAAAGATCACATTCGAGAGAACACCTTTCATGAACCCAAACATGAGGCCTTCAAGATGTTTGCCAACCAGCCACATCCATCCATGTGAAACTTACAGTGGCTACCGCTCTGGTGTGACAGCCGGTTGAAACAGGATTGAAAATTTAGGTAAACAGACCAAATTCACTGGCTGTTTCATATCGATCTTAGGTGGTTGGAAACTATCTGCGACTGGCAGATTGAGCTGTTTGGAACAGCAATAATGAAACTGCGAAAACAACATCTACATCCTCAGCCTGGGGCGATGATTAAAAACAAATACCTGGATTTGCGTCAAAACTCTGTCATCGAGCTTCAACAGTGTCGTCAATTGGTGCCATAACTGAAATTCAAGGGTCTTTTCCTAGCAAGTTTTCTGTTGTTGAAAAACAAACATTTACAAAAATGCAACATTTTAGAGAACTGAAAATTGCAAATGCCTATTTGAATAAGCATGTTTCCCTTCAGATATCTAAGCCAAGTTGATTTTGAATGCAACTTTACATTGAATTGAGGTGCATTGAATTAAGATGTACTCACAATATTGTAAGTAAAACATGTTTTTCTAAAATGCTGTGCTCAAAATGTACACAAGCTGTATTTGTTTGGTTCAGAAAAATAAGTTCTGAACTGTGAACACAGTACCAGGATTGTGACGTATAAAAAATAAAATAAATTTTATAATATACATATTTACGTTTATATTTTTTATTTCATTTAAAATTAAAATGTCTCTCTGAAGGCTGGAGCAGTTCTACTGGTCTTTGCTTATCCACCAAAACACACCCACATTTGTCCAAAAAGCAGGCAAACGTGACTAGAAATAACAACATTACAAAAACTGAACTGTAACATGACTAATACATTTGTCAAGAACTTCAACTTCATCACAGCAGGCATTTAATAAGCAACCTACGGCTCACTCATTGACATCCACTTACATAACTTTCTGGATGCACTGTAGGGAAATCTATGATAGCTAATAGTAATCCAAACCTTGATCTAAAGCTGCAAGTCTCTCTACTGCTACTGAGGGGTTAGTCATGACTATAGATAAAAAAAAAACACTTCAAAACCACTTCGAGATAATGCCTATCCATTTTTCTAAAATAATACATATTAAAGGAAACCAAAAATGGGAATTCTGCCTATCATTTACTCATCCTTGTGTCATTTCCAGCCTGTATGAAGAGGATATTTTAAAGAATGTTCACACTGCTCTTTTCCACACAATGAAAGCATAACAATATGAGAGTGATTCAATGATCACAGAATTTCACACACACAAAACAGCCATATTACTACACAGATTTTGGGCAGAGATGCAGCTAATAAATGCGTAGCCTCTGTTTTACAAGCAGGGCACACAGAAGCTCAGCTTCATCACAGCAGGCGTTTAACAAGCTTCTGACGAACAGAGCCCATTCACTGACGTGAACCTGCATCACTTTCTGGAAGCACCGCAAGGAAATCTATGATAGCTAATCGTAATCCAAGCACTGAACTACATCTGCAATTCAGACTACAGCTGCTGAGGGGTTAGTCATGCCTGCAGATAAGAAAAACACACACGATAGCAATGAACCATTGTTTCCTGAAAAACACTCCAAGATAAAACAGTTTTTAAAGTAGTGCCTGGATTTACGATGGTAGAGAGATTAAAACACTTCCTGCTTCTGTTTTTCACTTAGATTTAAAGGGATAATCAAGCTAGTCACAGCTAGAGACACTTTTATGGTTTATTTGTGGTGCTTTTTGTCGGCATGAAATGGAAATTCAACCTAAAATTCATCTCATTGATATTATTGTGAACAGTTTATCCATGCATATGTTATTTTTTACCTCCAGTGAAACAACTTTGTTACGTATGTCATACATTTCCTATCGTTTCCTCCATTTAAACCTCGTCATATCTTACTGCTTCCATCCATTCAACAACCAACGGTTAGAGTTCTCGCTCTATATTTTGTCTTTTTCAAGAATTTTTTTTTGCTCAGATGTACATCAAAATACAGAAAAAAATATCTGTAGCTACTTCCATTACATCACATCTTTAAAATGTCTTATTTTCTGTACTATGGTGGAAAAAAGTAATATGTGATTGGAATGGGAGGAAAAAGTTCAAGTCAAGTCTTAATAGTTGTTTTCACATGCCGCATGCAAACGGACGCCACCATAAACTCACCAAATGAACATTTAAAACTCTTTCTTCAAGCTTCAACGATAAAGGAAATACATATACAAATACACATATCATGTATTGTTATTGAAGCACAGTAATAAAATAGTCAGAAAATACTGGTTAATGAGGAATTATTATGCAACATTATTATTATGCAACCAGACTACATTTACCATCATTCTCTGCTGCAACATTGGAATCATAGAGTACAAAATAAGACATCAGTTTCACCAAATGTGCACCTATTTATACTGCATTAGCATTATAAAGCTTCTAGCCTTTTTGGAAAGTCAAAATGAGAGAGAAAAGTGTACAATTATCCAGCTTTAAAGTCAAAGCCAAAAGTCCACTTTATTCAGACCAAAAATATCGAACATCATGTTGTAATTTCCAAACACTGGAATCAAATGAGTAATTCCTTAATTCCTTCACAGTGTTTTAATATCTCTGCTGTCATGAGCCAAGTGAAGTAAGTTGGATAAATAAAAGCCATTATTTTTTGCTGTTTTTTTTTTTAAGTGTATACATCAGCACTTATTTCTCTGTCAGTAATATACTTTACATATCACAACTGATCAGAATTTACCTTAATTTCAAACAAGCAGTTCTGACAGTACCGCACAAGCTCAGATACTCATTCTGTTGAACGTACATCTCAATAACAAGTGGAAATGTGAACTGTGAGTGAGAGCATTCTGTCCTTGGCCATCTCTCTATTCATGGAACATCAAATAAATAATTTACTACAATAGCTGTGCTTTACAACATTTAGCGTTTGCTGCCATAAAGTTCCACAAAACATTTGAAAATGATTGGGTTACAACCAATAATAAATCATACTCCACATATTTAACTGCAAACTGATGTTCCCTCTCATTTTAAATGATAGATATATGTTCTGGTGTAACAAGATGTACCAAAATATATTCCTAGAAGTTGTTTCAGACAAGAGGTTGTGGTGCTTTAATTACTTCGAGATCCTGGTGAGGAAACCCAAACCTTTGGTGTTTCTTGATTGTTGCATGCAAACATGAAAGAAAAATTTCAGCAGACCATTGTAAACAAGAATGGTTAACATACGGCCAGTGGAATATTATATAGTGACAGCTGGTTTTACTGAAACCAAAAGTATGTTTAAAAGGTGTGTATCCTTCATGTTATCCTGAATCAACAGAAGAATTAACATTGCAAATATTTAAATCTTTGCCAGATTAAAATAACATGCCTGAAATTCTTCAGTATTCAGTGTTTGCGTATTATGTTTTGTTAAATTTTGTAGATGCATTCAATATGTGGACCGGATTGGAAACTTTTGTAACTCTGTGCTCAGAGTCTAGGACAAGAAATATTTGCAATCGGGAAGGATGTTTTGTATTTCTGCAGTCATTATGTAACATTAATATGTTTTAATCACACTTTTTTCTTGTTATGCAGTCAAATATTTAACCATCTTTTCTATTTTTTACAGATACATTTATTTGACAAAAAATAAAATTAAGTTGCTATGCACTACCATTCAAAATATTTTTTTTTATCTATTTACTTTTTCATCAATTTCTATTTCAAACTTCAGGTTTGCCATCACAGGAATAAATTACATTTTAAATTATATTATAAATGAAATTATTTTGTATGGTTATATTTCACTATATAATATTTCACACCCATTTTTCGAAAAATAGTGTGTTTATGCAGTATATATTTTAACTTTGGGATATTCCAGTAATTTTTAAACTGGAAGCCAAGACAAAAATACTGCTGAAGAAAATGTTTAATGGGCTTTTTCAAAAACGTTCCCACTTAATAGTCTCTTCTTTTCACTGTTAGGCTATTTCCTGTACCTCTTTTTCTGGTCCATCTAACATAAATACAGCCTTAAGCCTAAAACACTCTCGTGGATGGTCACGGGTGATGGCCAAGGTCATTATAAATGAAGCCTTGGAACATTTAACAAGGAAATTAGACATCTGAGTTTAGAGACGTTTTCCATTAAACCATTAAATGGCTGCAGTGGCTATGTTAAGGGTGTCATCAGACAATATGATTTATGAATCTCAGAAACTGCTGCTGCTTCCACCAAATTAAGATGTTTTGGCAGCTGATCATAGATAAGGAATTTGCCAGCGTTGCATTGGAAATGAGGGAGAAGTACATATTTGGGGTTAGATTCTGTGTCAGTGATTCCATGGAGCTTCTCTATGTGAAATAACTAGTTCAGTCATGATACTCTAGATGGCGCAAGCTGACGGGCCGTTAACGTAACTGATGATATTCAAAGAGTTAAACGAATTGGCACAAGCCGATTGGTTCATGCTGCATTAGCAGTTGCTCATTGGCAGTAAGCTTACTGCCTTACATTTATATGGCTGGCTAGTATTCACTTGAGATCCTGCAGCACGCTTTCAGAGTTATCTGAAGCCCTCCGCCTCCCCCAGCTCCACCTGTATAGATCTGCTACGGGGGTATTTTATATGTTATTGTGCAGCAGCAGTATGTCTCAAATACTCATGGCACCGTATCGCCATATGCATTGGCAGTAGCAAGTTCCTGTACTTGCTTGCAGCAGCAGCAATAATCTACAACCACAGTAATAACCAACAGCAGCAGCAATTCAGCAGCAGTGTAGCAGATATATTCCACCAAGACCAAATATATTAACATTGTCATATCCATCACCATTCTAAACTTTTCCGAGAGTTGTCATAGTTGAAGTGGAACTATTCAAACTCATGTTTCAGTAATACTGAAATCAGGTTCTGATAATTGCATAGGACTAAATGGCTCAAACGTATCATGGGATGGCTGTGGCTAAGTGGAAGTTGGATAATTGTAAGGTTGTAGGTTTAATCCAAAAAGTGTGATGCATGAGATACCATCAATGTAGCCAGAACTTTGAGAAAAGTCAAAAGGTCTGGTCCAAAATGTATCTTATTCTGGACTTCATTAGGAAGAGACTTCAGTGCCTTGAACAAAACTCCTTCTTTATTGTACAATATCACTTACAGCAAGGTTGCTAAAGCCCCTTCCATTTCTGCAGTAAGCCACTTTGTTGAGAGATGAATCATCTAAATTAAAGTATAACAAGTCCAGATGGTTCTCAACAAACTTTCCAAAACATTACTTGCAAATGGAGTTGTTGACAGGACCTACTTTGGGAGCATCTAGATGTGGTGTGATGGAGATTCTAGGTCACCACTTAGATTTAAAAAAGCTGAATTTTACGCAAACAAATGTTTCAGTGCTTCAGTTTTGGCTAGAACCAACTTCAGCCAACCGTCAATGATCTACCAACAAAGCACCGCAAGAAAAGTCCATATGCGACAATCATAAATTAGTTGGCTCAAGCAGATTCAGCCAAATTATTCAAGACCAGACAATATGGGTTACCTCTGAAACCAAACTGCATAACCAGCAAACCAAAAAGAGCATCTCCTGCTTACTTGATCTAGTTTCGTCATATGCAACAATTTTCCACTTAGGAGGTATTTTGTCTTGTATGACTATTATGACTACATAATAGTTGATGAATATCCATTCCTAAGGTATTTTACCGAAATTTTTAGATGTCACCCTTCCATGAAATGTGTCTTGTCATCTGCCCACATGTGTGTTTTTACTGAGCACACTCCTGTCTATAGTGTTAAGTGAATAGTGTAAGAGTCTCGGTGTGATCCAGGCCCCTCAAGCGAGAGAAATTAAAGTCTGACTCACTGCAGCCTCTTTCACCATGAACATGTGGAGCATGTAACGTCTGCACATTTACAGTATATACAAGATGTCCAGAGCATTAATAGGTATTAAAACCCAGAGGGTTTGTGTCTCATATGGATCGCAAAAGTGGAGCGAAAAGACACTCTGACCTACATTCACCCAATGATCGTCTTTTCCTCTTGGACATGCAAATAAATTGGTGAAAAATACACAGCATGCTGTGTCTGCAAAGGGGCTCAGGACGTTTCTCTTCAGCCGGTTCCAGATGTACAGCTGGTCCTCACAGTGTTCAGGTTGAGGGGGGCTCCCGGACCCCCTAAGAGTTAAGGGACCAGAACAAAAAAAAAGTGTTTTGGAATTAACTGATAAATCCTCTCACACACACACACACACACACACACACACACACACACACACACACACACACACACACACACACACACACACACACACACACACACACACACACACACACACACACACACACACACACACACACACACACACACACACACACACACACACACACACACACCTATAAAAAAAAAAACAGCATATGCTGGTTAGGTATGTTTGGAGGCATAGCTGCTGGTTTGAGCTGGTTTAAGCTGGTCCTTAGCTGGTCATGAGCTGGCCATGTGCTGGTCCTAAGCTGGTCCTAAGCAACTAGCTCCTGCTAAGGACCAGCTTAGGACCAGCACATAACCAGCTTAAATCAGCTCATGACCAGCTAAGGACCATCTCAAACCAGCAGCCATGCTTCAAAACATACCTAACCAGCATATGCTGGATTTTTCAACAGGGAGACAAAACATAATGTCATTAACCCACGTACAAAATTCAATTTAGTTAGGAAACCTCATGAGCTATTCAAGCACTGGCTGGTCCCCACAAAGACCGGGCCGTCCCCTCGTTCTCACTGACCAAAACAAAACACAAACCCCTATCACGGCCACCATCCACTCATATGCAATCTTTATGTCCAACAACTTCCAGCTGAAACATTTTTTACGTACCGTTCTGTTATAATCCTCACTCAAATCTCAGCAGCCCAGAGTGATCTCTAAAGTAACAGATAGGTTACATGCTGGAGAACATGTTCTGTGATTCACTCCAGCAGATAGAATACAATGATTGATAGTTTAAGAGTATAGGTTAATGTCCATGAGCACATGCTGGAGTTCTTTTAGATCAATGTGCTTATTTTGGTTCAGAGAGGAAAACACGGCACTGGAGGGTAGGAAAATACAGATGATGAATGGATGTCACAAAACAGGTAAGTGTTTTTTTTCTCAGAGAATGAGGATGATGGGTAAGAAATTATGGTTCATGTGACTCAGCAGGGAATTTCAGAGGGGTTTCAGTTTTAAAACACGCACATTAAAACCATTACAGATCATAAAAGCAAAACGTTTCCTGTTTTGACATCAGTGGTCAAACTTCCTATTTGCACAAGTATACAGTCAAATTTTCCCAGTCAAATCAAAAGTGTAACCAGAAAAAAATACACTTTTTAGTATTTAGCATTTAAAAGTCAGTTCTGCAACTTCTATTTTCTCTATTTGAACACATTTACTGGCAAATCAGGCGTCTGGAGTTTGTTGAAAGTCGACAGAGAGTGTTGTTGAACGTTTGCTGTGGTAATTCAGAGCCACTTTGAGCTGGGCTTCATTTTAGCATGAAATGTTTCACAGATGGGACTAACAATGCTTCTATGTACACATATCAAACAGGCTTTGAAGTCCAAGGAACTGCTTGATGTCTGCAAACTTAATGTCAGAATAAAGTCTAGAATCAGAAATGTGCCATTAACGTGATGTGACATTTTCATTGGCAATTTTTGCCGTAATATAAGCCATGCAGTTCAGATGTTTAGAGCAAACCCAGCTTTAGCTTCTCGTCCATGTGGAAAACAATGGAACAAGCACAAACCTGAGAAGCATTAATACGGCCTGTGTCAGTGATACCTGTGAGGAAGGCAATTCAACCTGACAGGTAAGTCATGGAACATCTCGTTTATATAATCCGTTATATATGTATAGCAGGGGGAGCTGGAGGGGAGGCTTTAAATGTTTGTTTCCTTTTTAGAAAAAAATCATAGATCATCGTCACACTCCTCCAACTGATGCCATTTGCTCAAGGCTAAAAGACAATGGCTGCATTGTAAGGTTAAGAATGAGTTTCCCTTCTAAAAGTTTTGCAGGCCAGACATGGTGAAGCTGTTATATAACCCCATATTTCTATGACATACACACTGCATGGAGCCTTTCATGCCTCTCCTTTAGTTTCAACACTCATCATTTTGATATGTAGCAGGAGAAGCCATGAGCAGATTGTCTGTCATATGTGTGTATTGCTGGTGTTTGACCGACGCGTGGAGTTCGACTGAGCTGCCGGGCTTGCGCTTCCTGCTCCTTCCATCCCGAATCGCTGGCGTTTAGTCACCGCATGGATTTCGATTGACCTGCCGGTCTTGCGCTTCCTGCTTCTTCCGTCCTGTACTGCTGGCATTTGGCCAACACGTGCAGTTCGACTGAGCTGCCGTGCTTGCGCTTCCTGCTCCTTCCATCCTGTGTCACTGGTGTTTGGCCAACGCGTGGAGTTCGACTGAGTTGCCGGCCTTGCGCTTCCTGCAACTTCCATTCTGTGTCGCTGGTGTTTGGCCGGTGCGTGGAGTTCGAATGAGCTGCACGTTTTGCGCTTCCTGCTCCTTCCGTCCTGTGTCACTGGTGTTTGGCCAGTGCGTGGAGTTCGATTGACCTGCCGGTCTTGCGCTTCCTGCTGTTTCCGTCCTGTATCGCTGGCATTTGGCCAACACGTGCAGTTCGACACTGCCGTGCTTGTTCCTGCTCCTTCCGTCCTGTGTCACTGAACGTGCAGTTCGACTGAACTGCCGTGCTTGCACTTCCTGCTCCTTCCGTCCTGTGTCACTGGTGTTTGGCCGGTGCGTGGAGTTCGACTGAGCTGCCGTGCTTGCGCTTCCTGCTCCTTCCGTCCTGTGTCACTGGTGTTTGGCCGGTGCGTGGAGTTCGACTGAGCTGCCGTGCTTGCGCTTCCTGCTCCTTCCGTCCTGTGTCACTGGTGTTTGGCCGGTGCTCGACTGAAGCTTCCTGGTCCTGTCACTGGTGTTTGGCCGGTGCTGGAGTTCGACTGAGCTGCCGTGCTTGCGCTTCCTGCTCCTTCCGTCCTGTGTCACTGGTGTTTGGCCGGTGCGTGGAGTTCGACTGAGCTGCCGTGCTTGCGCTTCCTGCTCCTTCCGTCCTGTGTCACTGGTGTTTGGCCGGCGCATGGAGATCGACTGAACTGCCGAGCTTGCACTTCCTGCTCATTCCGTCCTGTGCCACTGGTGTTTGGCCGGCGCGTGGAGTTTGACTGAGCTGCCGGGCTTGGGCTTCCTGCTCCTTCCGTCCTGTTTCACTGGTGTTTGGTCGGTGCGTGGAGTTCGACTGAACTGCCGGGCTTGTGCTTCCTGCTCCTTCCGTCCTGTGTCGCTGGTGTTTGGCCGGCGCATGGATTTCGACTGAGCTGCTGGGCTTGCTCTTCCTGCTCCTTTTGTCCTGTGACGCTGGTGTTTTTCTGGCGCGTGGAGTATGATCGGATTACCAGGTCTGTGTTCCCTGTCTCTTCCATTCTGTGTCTCTTGCGGTCGGCTAACATGTGGAACACAACCAGGGTTTGACAGAGTTCCAATCGGCTTTTGTTGAATCTATTTAAAAGAACATAATTTACTCATTCCACTCTGAGATACTGTATATGGTTGTTGTGTTTAGTGTGTTTTTGGTTAACAATTAATTTAGCAATAATGAGCTTACATAACACCCCATATAAAATGCTGATCCTTTTGGTTTGTTTATTTTTGTTAGCTCTTTTGGTTTTCTTCTATGTGCTCTGAAAAGCATTAGTTTCCAAATATTGCTATGAGTATTAATACATTGAATGTATACGACAACAAATCGTTCTCATGCACTAAAACCTATTTAGGGAGTCCCAATTTATACTCTCCTTTATTTCATCCAGTTTTTTTTACAATAGCATGCAAGTGATTTTAATTACTCCTGTTTTTCTTTCATGTCACTTAATGCAAATGTTAACAAATAATAAATACATTATAACTTTGGATGCGGCAAAAATTGAGGTAGTATCTTCATATAAATATCTCAGAATCTGACTTGATAACTCCTTGACGTTTACTAAACACATATCTATCTCCAGAAGAAAGTCAAATCTAGACTTAGTTTTTTTGTTAAGAAATATATCTGTGTTTACCACGCCAGACAATAAATATCTTGTTCAAACTACTGTTTTGCCCTTGTTTGATTATGGTGATGTGATATATAGAAATGCAAGTAAAGGTGTTCTGGAGCAGCTAGATGTGTTGTATCATGCAGACATTACTTTTTACTTTTGACAAATACTCCCTTTTGAATTGGACATCATAGCATACAAGATGGGAAATTCACTGGTATAATTTTATTTATAAAGTTCTGCTGGGCGTATTACCTGAATATCTTCAACAGTTGCTTAAACCACATTTTAATATATACAACTAGATCATCTAATTATATTTCATTGGCTATACCTAGAAAGAAAACTACTTATGGTCGTTCAGATTGGAATGTGCTACAAAAGTTATTAAAATTATAGACAATTATTACAGTAAGTGCTTTGACCTCGGCCTGTAAATGTTTTAACTGAGATTTACTTTTTTTTTTTTTGCTTTATGTGTTGTAATACATGTTTGTGTGTTTCTCAGGAGACATTAATTATCCTGCCAGGCTGTTATTGAAACTAAGAACGTGTTCTTAATTAACTTGCCTGGTAAAATAAATAAATACAAAATAAAGTGTATGTTCTTCTGTTAGTATGGACACGTACCAAAATTTCAGTAGCTGATACAAATTTCATGGTTCTCGATATCACAGCAAATTCAACAACAATGCAACAAATGTGCAATGGAATTTATTATATATAATAAATTGTCAGTTTTATTGATTTATTGATTTTTGGAGCATGTGTGCAAATACATTTGAGGATTCAAAAGATAAAATATTGTTATTTGCATTGTTATTAGTTATGTTGGCTATGCTGGTCCACTAATGAATGCTGATCAAGTTGACATTTTCCAGTAAGAGGTATCTTTACAAATGAACTGTATAACCTAGAGATGTTGGCATACCATGATTCAAGCTGAAACATTGCAGAATCCATTGCTCAGTTGAAAGGTGAGCTACTTGACCTCAGGGTGAAGGTTAGGCCATTAAATGGCAGCATAACAATTTAAGGCATGTTCCTAGGGAGGGTTACAGGTCAAAATGTTTTCAGGTATGAAAAACAAAGCAGTAATGACCTGATTCTGGTCTACAAGTCTTCTCTAATTTGTCCAAGACTCAGCACTACCTAGCTCTGTCTTTTGAAGAAACTCATTAAGAGTTTACAAGGCAATCACAGAGACTCAGAGTGGTACCAGCTGTAGAAACCGTATTTATATATACGTATGTAGAGTTAAAGCCTGTTGAGTTGATTATGGCAACTCACTTGGTTGTAAACTGTTGTGTTGGTACAGCAAGCAGCTGTAGACATGATCACAGCTGCAAACGAGTGACGCTTTGTTTGAGTCATGATAGGGAGTGGTTTTCCAAATTGTTCTTTTCTCTTTTGGGTTTGTTTTGCTTGTAATGCTCATTAAATAACTCTCCTCGGAGCACGGGACGTTCTGGAGTATAGCTCTTGTTTTATGGTGCTCTGTGCTGATGATTTAGTAGGAGACACATGCTAGACTGTAGTTGCAAAATTTTGGGGCAGCTTGATTCATGAAAATGTCTTTGTTAACATCCTGTGTGTAAGACGAGGCTCACTGAAGCGAGTGCTTCCCTTTGTATGTCGCATGCAGTGGCACGTGTTGAAAGCACTTGTCACTATAATCACTTTCCACCTATCTACTAACCCCCACCTGCCTAATTTTTGCCTATGTACCTAGAGGAGAGGTTACTTGGCAGAGAATGTGTGGCTGGATGCCCTTCTGGACAAGACATATTGTACAGATATACAAGTGCTTCTGCCCGTGATGATGAAATAGAGGGATACTACATTTGTACCAAGTCATATTACTGAATAAAGGGAAGTTTATGCCATTTTCCTGTCCATCTAATGTCCTGCTCGTGTACTTTATCATTTATTGTCCTCCTGGAACTCAGAATCCCTTTGGGTTGTTTGCTATTGTAGGGGTGCCCCAAGTCCGTGTTCTAGGTCCAATCAAATTTTAGAGAGAACACTCTGACACAAGCACAGACTTGCACACCCACAAACACACAAGCTGCAGGGAAAATTCCTTGATGGAAGACAAAGTGAGAGAGAGTGTGGCTGAGTGAGACCAGTAAATGAAAGCCATGCTCACCCCTCACAAGTGTGTGTGTGGGGATCGGTGAGGGTGGGTGTGATTGAGGCACGCATCACCAATCTCCTCCCTCCCTGGTCTCTATACATCCTGGAGGACTCCTCGCCTTGTCTATCACTCAGCAGAGGTACACGGTGAGCTCAAGAAGTCCTGACCTGACACCAGTACCAGCAGAAGAACCAGAAGCAGCAGTCTTAGAGAAATCGGGCAGCATCCCTTCTCAATTGGAGCAGAGCACCATGGCAGGCAGCACTGTCCTTCACTTGAGCTTCCTTCTAACACTCGCAGGAATTCTCCTCCTTGCATGCAGCTCAGCACAAAGAGTCAGAGGCAAGTTCAGCACCACGGTGCCACATATTCAGAGTGTCATGCCCTGCAGCATGGGACACTCATGTGTTTTGGTGTTCACTGTATTTTTTATGATGCACCTGTTTGTGTTTCAGAATATCATGCATTTCTAAAGTAGTAATTGTGAAATTAGGATTGTAATTTGATGTTAAAAATTGTTTTGTGGAGTTGCAGTTGTTGAGCTTTAAGCAGGAGTAGGTTTATTACGATTAACCTGTTGCATTTGCATTGCAAGATGTCCTGAACCGGTCATTGGTTTTATTTTTCATTCATTTTTTAAGAAAATGCGATGCATTTTGCACTTGCAGGTGCATTTGGGCGTGCATTGAGCAGATTATTAAGGGAATTATATGCAGCATGATTACAGATGGGGGTGAAGCCAAACTGTGCAAAGGGGAAAACAAAATGAAGCTGGAGCCTGACGGGTGCTGGAAAATAAGGCACATGCAATTTTTCTGCCATTGTCTAGAATCCAGCTTCAAAAACCAGCCAGGTACTTTGATTATTTGTCTTTGCCGGCTGGCAAAATAGGCTAAAATTTTAAACAGTAAAGCGATGATGGTTACCTCATGTTGTGTGCAGCTGGCCAAAACCAAGGTTTTTTTTTGGTTGTATTTTTTATTTATTTTTGTTGCATGTGTACATGTGTGTATATATTCCATGATAGCGCTTGATTGTGTGTTCAAGGGCTTGTTGAATGAATATATTACACCTTAGCGTCCTATTCATAGTTCATTTTGTGTGTGTCTACATATGTTCCAGCACCAGCCTCCTCAGTGCCATTGGTGTATATGCAAATGGAGTGTATATCGTTGCAAGATCTCTAGCTCCCAGCGTTCCTGGGGGCTCAAATTAGCTACAGCATTAGTAACACAAGCTCTCGGTTCACTATCAGCACTCGTTTATCAGCTATTATAAACCACCTCCATCTCCGGAGGGGAGGAATGTCTGCGCTGGCTCAGTGCCCTGTCTCTTGTACCAAGCGTCATTCAGCACAGCTAGTCAATCAGCCCAGCAGCGCTCTGTGTTTATATTTCGTTGGCCAACTTTGTTTCCTTATGGATGTTGACTTGACAAAAAGACAAAATTGTAATTATCGGGTGGGGCTGAGTTCAACAAGTGTGAAAACACATTGAAAATGAATCATCTCATCCCTGCTGAAAAGAAACACACTTATCTTGTCAGGATGGTCTGGTTTGCTGGTTTTAGGTTTGGGGCACTTTTCAGCTGGTTCCACTTCCAAAAAAGAGCTTAACAGCTTGGTCAGGTTGGGAGACTAGCTATACTAGATAAGGCAAGCATGACCAGGCTGTGAGATCTTCTAGACCATGTAAAACCAGTTAAAACCAGCAAACCCATTTCAGCTTGGATTAACTTGATTGATAATTGACACCTTAAAAGGAAACAGCAGTCTGAGATGTGTGCGTGTTCACCCAGCTCAGACGTATTTTCTACTTGTTATTGTACTTCAAATTGCCAAGGGGCAAAGACGGCTTAACACGTCATGTGCAGGCAGCTGTACTGTAAAAGCAAGCGCTGGAGGTTCACAATGCACCCTGAGAACCGAAGCCAAACACTATCAGGGGAGAAAAATATTGAATTTTGAATGAGCATGTGCTTGGGAGTGGTGTAAGCAATCAAGGGTCATCTATAAGCTACTAATACTGGTTGTGGTGATATCAAAATGTGTCTAATTGAGCACCCCAGAAAAGTCAGAACAAGACAAAGAGGATGAAAGGACTTGGGTCGTGAAGGGGAAAGGAGAGCAGCTGTTGAGTGCAGAGATTAGAACTGATGTAAATGTGCCTGAAAGACTTTGATTAAAGTCTGGGAAAACAGTAGATTTACACTCCCTTCACACCCTCAGGCGATTTGCTTCTTCTGAAGTTTAGTGCCATTTTTTAAATCATCTCCTTTGATATTTGGGTCATGTTTGTCCTGTAATATGGTGTCCAAATCCTGGAGTTCGTCAAAAGGACCAGATTTCTGGATTTTCCATGAAAAGTGCTGACTTAAATTAAGAATTCACCGAAAAACAAAATCTGTCATCATTTACTCAACCTCGTGGCGTTTCATTACTGCATGGCTTTCTTTCTTCTGCACATTAAGATATTTTGAAGAATAAGAATACAAATTAAAATTGTATGCAGACAAATTTTTTTTTACAAAAAGAACTCTTTGATGTGAACGTATTGCTTATTGAATGTTATGAACATGATGAAAAAACAAATGAAATACATTTATTTGATAAAGTGAACTGATTTAAAATGCAGACTTGGCTAGTGCCTTGTGTAGCATGGCTTCAGTCCAGGAGAAATGCTGTGAATCAAACTGACCCTTCTGAAAATCAATGTGTTTGTAAATTATGTTTCAAGTGGAACAAGTCCCAGACATCTGATAAAAACTGGACCGTATTCATGTACAAGCTAAAAACAAACCGTATCTGAGAGAACACAGCTTGGGGCAGGGCTTTGGATGAGGGCTGATCAGTCTGAGTCTGGAAATCATTCAACATCAGCGCCAGGAACGAGCATGCATAATTACGCTTGTCAGTGGTGTCAAATGAGATATACCTTCCCCCTTTCATTCCCCTCCATATCTTTGCTATATCTTTTTTAAGGTACAACGTTAAACATTTGGATTAAAAAAAACGTTGATTATATGGATTCATTTCGGTTTTCATCCATGTGCAATCTGATAATTTAGAGATAATTTTATTTACTTTGCAAAGTGAATTGTACAATGTGACTTGGCTAAAAACCTATTATTACTCGACTTTTTGAATCCTTTAGGGATAGGACATGATTTTCTTTCTAAGTTGAAATATAATATAAGACTTTGGCCTGTTACCTTTTGTTTTCCCTTAAAACAAAAACTTTTTTTGTACACTATTGATGAACTTTGGAAGTATTTTTTTCTTTAACATTGCATTAATTCACTTAGTGTTAACGGGCCTTTAATGAGAAATTAGAACATGCATAATTGAATTTAGTTACATACAATTGGGCACTTAAATAGGAATGTATAACAAATAAAATAATGAATTATTTAAAATGATAAATAAATAAATAAATAAAACAGCCAGATTTGACCAACATGATTTCCCTAAACAAAAAAACAATAAAAATTTTTTTCCTTGCCCTTGACCATAGAGGTCAAACCACTCCCCAGCCCTTCTCCACTGGAATGGTAAAACTATTGTAACTGCAAAGCGGCTTTTTACGATACTTGTCATATGTAAAACTATTAAATGTTGGGAATTTAAAAAATCCCTCAACTACAGATTTTAACGCATTTGTGGTGACAAGCTGGTGAGAACAGGTAAACCAATAACACCACTCCACAAGTGTCAAGCCTATTCATGACTCAGAACCTTTGCCCCAGTCTAAAGCTACATTGACATGGTTTAGGAATTGAAAAAGACACCGGAATGAATAGATGAAGACACAAGACTATACCTGCCTGTTAATTATACTTAATCAAAGTGATATGGCACATTGTTGTAATGGTACGGAACACGTAAAATAAAGTTCATTTTCAAATGCTTTTCACTGACAAGTTTATTGTACAATGATCCCAGTGATTTAGTGGTTTGTATTTTTTCCCTTGTACAAATCCAGCAGCTTCCCTGACCACACATGCTTCCTCTTTTCTGTTTGTTTAACTTATTTCAAAAGATTAAGAAGACGAGTTACTGAACTTGTCTGTCGGCTTTCCATGTCTATGCTTTAATATAGGGTGATTTGAAAGGCGTCTCCATAGATCAGGGATAGGCAACATCGGTCCTGGAGGGCCGGTGTCCTGCAGAGTTTAGCTCCAACCCTAAACTCTGCAGGAAACCGGCCCTCCAGGACCTAAGTTGCCTTTCCCTGCCATAGACAGTTCAGAAATTAAATTCTGTCATTATTTACTCACCTTTATGTCTTTCCTGTCCTGCAGGCTGCAATTTTTTCTTCGAACACAAAAAGTAATAGCATACAATAAGAATCTTCGTGCAGCTCATTTTCAAGCAATGTTCAGAGTGACCATTGACATCCAAAAACAACAGCTCCTTTCTGGTGACCTGTTAACTCAAAAAAACGCTGCAACTCAATCAGTTGAGTTGATCTCAAGAACTGGATCAATGAATGGATACTCTTTTTGTATTGAGCCTGTTCTTTTCAGAACACTGGTTGTTCCACTTCACAAGTCAGAATGAGTTGTTTGTGAATGATCTTGTTCATCCAAAGAATGGTCTCCAAAGAACAATTTGTTCACTGATCCAGTTTTTGTATTCAACTCATTGACTCGATGATCTGGTCACAGCAGTTCTTATTATCAGTTCACTAAAAGACTTAACTTTCTAATACAACATATTTTATGGTGCTTTTTTGGAGGTCGACGGGTACTTTTACTGTTTGGAAAAGATTTGCATGAAGATTGTTCTAAATATAAAATAGTTATTTCTCCGAAAACATCAAATGATTTTAGCTTGGCGAGTACAGTGACAGACTTTTTTTTATATATATATATATATATTTTTTTTTTTTTTTTGGGGGGGGGGGGGGGCTGAACTGTCATTTAATAAGCCTAACTAATTAGAGCTTTAGTTAAAGTGGTGCTTCATCATGACTTTGATATATAGGTGCGATTAGCTTTACCTGCCATGCTTGCAATTACTTATAAAGTTAAATACACACATCACGTTCCAATGGTTCAGACCAACCAGTTTAAATCAGTTTAAAGGAGGACATTTTGTGGCCTCTTTAACTCAGCGTAATCGTTAAACAGTTCTGATTGATGGGGAAAAGGTGGAAGCGGAAAAATCTCCACACAGCCTAGTGGCTTATTGGATTTAGAATGGGGCTCAAACTGACTTGAGACATTTTCCATGCTGCAAATTATCCAATGAAATGGCAGTGAAAGACGACGCTGGTATAAAAGGAGGTAATTTATAATGAATTGCTTGACGCATGATTGAAAAGATAATGATCAGATCACTTTAAATGTGTGTCTGTGTCAAATTCCCGAAACTGTACAAAGCCTCAAAGACTCACAATTCCTTTAAATGTAATGATGCATAACTAGGGTGTAATATTGGAGGTCCATATGCTACTGTGCTTTGAGGGAAGTGATGAGGAGCTCAACTGTGAATGCCATTATCCTTGATTTACCTAAATGACGATTTTCATGGCACACACTTTTTACACTCCTCAAAAGTGCGCTCCTCCGTTCCCCTTTGGCCTTATAAATCAATAAACCCCATAAATTCACAAACCCCATACAACACATGGGAAACATAAAGTCTTACTCTTTAAGTAATTAATCATTTCTTCATTGCTGTGTTCTGAATGTCACTCTTTTTGTGCAGTTCCTCTTTACTGCCATTGAATGTCAAACATAGAAACACAGAACGTTTGAAGAGCTGCAGCACTATTTTTTAAGCCAATTATCAGTATTTCAAACACTATATTTTCTTTATCACAGTAAGAAGACAGAATATGAAGGTTCGAATCAACGCCACTGGGGATACCATAGTTCTGAAGTTCGTTCGACCCAACCCTGATGTCAAACTTGAAGGCTACATCTTAGGCTATGGTTCCAGCATGTTCTCCAAGCAGTTCATTCAACTTCCAGAAAATGGGGAACCCTATGAGACCGAGATTGGTAAGTTCGAGTTTAACCACAGGCAGTCGTTATTTCGCTTAAGAGCCGAAAGGAAGCCCACAAAACAATCATTAATGTTGTTTTGTGGGTTAGCACGTGAATGGAGGAGTAACCACAAACACGGATTCCTTGACCCATCGAAACCACCGTCTTGATTTGCACATATATTTTTGTGCCAACTCTTCCATTATTTGAAAACACAAACTGTAACTGAACCCCAAATTAATTATATTGTTAAAGGTTTGGTAACAGCAGTATTTGTCCTCACCAAAAAGCCACACATCATGCCTGACACGGTAAAAAGGTCACATATTACTCCAAGAAACACTAACCACATTTATGTTTTTCTGTAAAATAACTTCCTGTTGTCCATTCATCATCACTCTCCCAGGAGGTACAAGCCCAAAGTTCAGGTCAGGTCATAGGTAGCCTAAAGCCAATGTTAGTTTTTACAACTGGTGCTTCATTTTACTTGTGCAGGAATAACACAGTGAAGTTGCTTATTGTGGATCTATCGGTACTATATTGGTTATTGGTCGATGTTAGAGATTTTTTTTTAATTTGGTATCGGACAATATTTTATAGTTAATTGTTCATGCCCAAGTCTCTTATTTTTTCATTTTATACTGTTTACTGGCATTCAAAACTAACTTTTAAGTAATTTAAAATAATAATGATATTTTAAAACCACTGTACAATGTAACTTTTAGCAAATCTCAAAACAAAAGTCAATTTTTAAACTGTACATTATAATGCTGTTATGCTCAAGCTCACTCACAGCACTCAAACAGTGATTTTACTTTTTAGTGTTTTATTTTATCTAAATTGTATGGAGTTTTATCGACTTCTAGAAAATATATAGGCTATTTATTGGTTTATTGGCTATAACATGAAAATAATTTTCAACTTAGCATAGAATGTATATATTGACCATTTATCAGTGATCAGCCATAACATAAATAAATAAGTACTTGTTTTCTGTAGAATTGGGCAATTATTGGTTAACAGCCATGACGTGACAATAACTATCCGCTCATCAGTGTCAGAATTTTAATAGCTAGAAAATGGTCACTAGATGTTTGATGGCAAACATCATGTAAGAATAAAATGGACAAGGTCTCAACCTTCAAGTCGAGGCCTTTGAAGTTCAACTCAATGGAAAGCAAGCATAGCAATAATTGATGCATTGACACTTACACGCTTATCCAGAAGCAAGGCATTGTTTGTTCCAAAAGGAAGGGCCTCTGAGTTTTTGGCTTCTTTACCTATGCAATTCGACACAGGAAAACACAGTCACATCATTATTCAATATTGGCTGCAGGCTGAAGGATAATTTCCCTTGAATTTACAGTGTGTGCTGAGATTTCAATATGATACACGTGCACAACAGATGGTTGAGAGGTGAACGCAGTTATTGGCTTCTTCCCAACTGGACATGCCACACGCACATACACTCATAAATGTCCAGATTGTTGTGGACTTTAGTAATGACCCATTTCGCATCAGTCTGATGGGCTTTTTTGTCTAAATTAGTTTTCCTGTGTACATATTAATAACTGTTAGAAAGGCATACATAACAAACGTATCACCCCACCAAATCACATTTTGGCAAATGTGCTGTTTGATTCTGTTACAGTGGAAACACGGATGTTTAGCAAACCGTTGTCATCACAGAGCTATTAACCGTGTGAAAAGATTCACATTAAACAACTCAAGACATTTTACTAAACAAAAGTCAACCAGAATTTTTCAGAATTGACAAATAAGTGTTCTTGATACAGAAAAGGCCATAACAAAATCTAGCTTGAATCACATGTAATAAGTAATTAGGACAAACATTTACAGCATTTTAAACAAAAAGTTCAATTTAATGACTCATGTGGAACAAAACGTTTTGTCACGAACAAAACATTTTCTTCCTGTTTTTAGTGTTTCAATATCTTAAATATATCTGACATATATTTGTCAAAGTGAATATCTTTTTTACAACCTAAACTAACCTTGCCATGTCATAAAACAGTGGTTCCCAATCTTGGTCCTGGAGAACCCCAAACACTGCACATTTTTGACGTGTCTCTTATCTAACAGACACATCTGAGTTCTTGGAGTCTTTACTAATGAGCTGATGAAATTAATATGGTGTGTATAGAGATATGTGGTTGTAAAATATGCAGTGTTGGGGGTTCTCCAGAACCTCTGTCATAAAAGGTCAAATTATCAGATTTTATGAGACTTGTTGACATTGACACACTGTCATGGGAGTCTTCAAGGGTCAACCTTTTTTTGACCTGTGTTGTAGCCTTACATTTATTTTCTTGTTTTTTGGCTACGTCCTTTCATGTCTGTTGGAAGTTCATGAACGGAACTTAAATTGAACCATGAAATTGTCCTTTTTATGGTTTTGTTTGAACCCTTAAATAACTTGAGATGCTTGCTTTCACAGATGCTGAGCCCAAATACCTGGTAGCTGTTCAGCCCATCCCAACCAATGATGTCAAGAAGCACTGCACAGGTAGCATGCAAAATAGATAAAAAAAATACATGAATTGGTAATGGATTAAAAAACCAAATAGTCCATGACAGGGTATATTTAGTGGAAAATATGCAACAGATGTGCTATTGAACCAGTGGTAACCTTTGCAGACTTTTAGTTAGCATTAGATTCTGGTAACATTGAATAAATGTGGGCTTGAAACAGGTAAGGTGAACCTGGACAAACCTCTTCATCTGGTGATCGATTCGGTCACGCCGACATCTGTGCTTCTGTCCTGGGGAACCTACTTAAAGACACCCTATGAAGGAAACATCATGAACGACTGCTTGAAGGATGGGTGAGTTACACACAGAACATCTGGATTTTACTTTTTCCTCTACCAACATGTTCCGAATGAGTGCCCTAAATCCCATAGGAAGACTTAATTTACTTCCATTCACATTTAGGGACCATTTAACCTAAAAAATATGGGGGAAAATATAATGAAATATGATGGCACCCTTTCTCCAGCATTTAGGGGTCCCGTCCTCAGAAGCCTTACAGTGCAGTGCAGGTTTTTATTCAATGTTCTCACTGCACTGACAGGAGACTGGATTTATGTCGCGTAACCGAGAGACCCATTCAATGAGTGCAATGCTTTTCTACACGGAGTGGAAAAAAAGTGTGGGATATGGATCCCTGCCACTGCAGGTGTGGTGTGTGTCTACATGTTTAAATGCTTTTTGAGGATACAGGCACTTTTTGGACACACTGACATACTCTCAGCCTCCCTAACTCCCTCTGGTTTTCACATGCAGAAATATGTTAACTTTTTTCTCTGTTAAGGGGAGACTTTTGGATAGGCCATTGGAAATGTTGACCTGGACCAAAACAGTTAGGAGCTAAAGTCGAGTACTAGTGCTCTTGATACACCAAACATATGCACCTCTGTTTAAAGCCTGACCATAGCTATGGTGATAGAAATCCAGTTTGTTAAAATTGTGGGACCTCATCGTCATTTGATGCCAAAGCTAGGGTGTAGAAATGACTCTTGAGCTGTTTGTCTACTCACTGGATACTTGAATAACCGATGTGTCTTTGAACCAGGCATTACACCATTCGCTATAGAGAAAGAAACAGGAAATGGATCTACCAGACCTGCCCCACATCTGATACCGTAATCGACAACCTCAAGCCCAACACACCATACGAATTTGGCGTCCGATCCAACAAAGATGACCGTAGTGGAATGTGGAGCAAACCAGTGATCCACAACACCAACATGGGAGGTAACAGAGACCCCAAACATAGATTCAAAGTTATTTTTGCCGTGGAACCTGAAAGATAATCATACCATTTTGTTTTCAGACAAAAACATGCATATAACCTACAAGCCCAACCGACCCATTGTCAAGACTTTGGTATGTACTGTCATTTCATGTGCACTTGCTGTATATACTGTAGTATCGAGGACCCTCAGCAGTTTAACAGGGACAACCACATGCCATGCACAACTTTTAGTGTTTCTCTGATGTTGCCATAATTTAATTCAAACCATATTCACATTATGAGAAAATAAATATCTAATTTAAACTATTTAGAACTTAATATGTACTAAGTAACCAACAGGTAAGGCCATTTTAAACAATTATTCCTGTATTCCTGTAGCTCAGTGGTAGAGCATTGCGTTAGCAACGCAAAAGGTTGTGGGTTCAATTCCCAGGGAACACACATACTGACAAAAATAAATGTATAGGCTTAATGCACTGTAAGTCGCTTTGGATAAAAGCATCTGCTAAATGCATAAATGCAATGTAAGTCTAGGGTACCTGCCTAAAATGGTTTAAGATGTCTCAGCTGGTCTCCTACCAGGCTTGCCTTTCCAAGTTTCTTTTCCGACATGGTCTGTTTTTGAACTGTCATGAAATATGCCTGCGAGCAAACACTTTCTCACATATTCTCAATCTCTTGAGTTAAGAATCCAGTTGTTGGTGTATGTATGTGTGTAATGGACTTTATTTTCTGAGTGGAGGCTGGAAATAATACATGCCTGTCAGGGCATTTCAGAAACACTTTAGACACGGTGGAGAGACCCTTATTAGAGGGTTGTTTTACATGATATGACGACTGAAAGCTGTTCTGTGTTATTTCACTCTACACTTCTTTTTTTAAGGGGAAAGGTTAAAAAAATGTGTGTAACACTCTTTTTTGCAGGCTGGAACCCACAGCAGTCTGTTCCCACTTCGACCTGGTAAGACCACAAACTACTATAAGAATTGCCCCATATATAGTAAAGAAAACAAGAGATTATGTCATTTACTCACACTCATGTCATTTCAAACCTGCATGACTTCTTCTGTAAATCAAAAATAACTTTGGACAAATCACTCTGTTCTTTTCCATTGAAGATTTTTCAAGATTTTTTTTCGAAATCTTGAAAAATCTTAAATGTAAGACAACAGAGAAATTTTCCAAAATTATTTTTGATTTACAGAAGGAAGTAAGTCATGCAGGTTTGAAATGACATGAGTGTGAGTAAATTACATAATCTTTATAATTTAATTAAAGCATATGGTAAAAAAGGGCTGTCAAACTTTAAAAATGACAATAATTTGTTTTTATTAAGACAAGTAGTTATTGGCCATTTGAAGGTTTGTGTGATGAATGTACTGTATAATTTCCGTGCTTCTAGTTAACACAGTCTGCCATTGGTCGAACAGTCAGATATATTACACAATTGCTTGAGGTGGTGTTGCGATGCTTGGCAAGTTTGAATCCTCAAATAAACAAAGTAACGTTTTGACAGCAGAGCAGTGTTTACACTTTGGGAAATTGAACCTATAAATGACTTACAATTATCTATATAAGCTAAAATGGCTAAGTTACGTTTTAAGGTACCTTTAGGGTGATTTTGTCCTTTTTAAACCATGACAGCCTTTTTTGTAGCTTGACAAATCCTGGTCACTGTATCCTGCATGGTTACTTGTTTAAAGTCCCCCTATTATGCCATTTTTAAGGTTGTTAATATTGTTTTATGAGTGTCCTAAAACAGGTTTACATGCATCCAAGGTAAAAAAAAAAACTTTAGTTTTCTCAAAAAATAGCTTTAATTTTACCTCATTTCTAAATGATTCCTAAACAACTCATGCAAAGCAGTTCGAAGAATCAGTCTCTCTAAACCCCTCCTTGCTGTAAGCCCTTACTTCTGTGATTGGTCAAATGGCACAGTCCTTTGTGATTGGTCTACCGCGTACAGTGCAAATGACAGCCATGGGCAGACATTATGCAAATGTGTTACTTCGTCACGTACAGCCGTAACAGAATAAGATTAAAATTCCCGACGAATCGTTTTGACAATAACTTTATTTATCGTGCACTGTCGGCTTCACAACTTTGCAGAAAGTTTATGTTCACATACTGCTACATGACACACTGCATGAAAGGTAATATTTGAAAAGGCATAATAGGGGCACTTAAAATAAGTAAGAGTAAATCATCACAGATTGATTATTTTTGGGTGAATGTTTTTTCCATGGTACATGTGTAAAATGAGTCAAACTGCATTCAGTGTTTTTTTTTTTTTTTTTTCTGTGAAGATCTGTTTGAAATTATTTTATATCGGTTTCTTCCTTCGCAATCTCCTTTCTAGCTGTTATATACCACAACATAAGCCATCCAGGACTGCCCAAAAACACAGGCATTAATGGAGGCCCCAAGACATCTTTTGGTAATTTCCCCTCTTACTCTCTCTGCACTCTTCTTTCACACAGGTTTTGTTTGTATTCCAGTCATTTGCTTTAAACTGGCATTTGAAGTCACAGTAAAGACATCCAATACTTTCTCCCTCTCAAGAGCCTTTTTGGGGATGCCTGCTCACCTTTTCTCTCTCATTTTTTTCCATTTACGAAAACATTGCATTATTTCCCACAGCGCCACCAAAGGGCCAGCAAGGAACTGTGGCTGCTCCAAGAGCCAATGAGCCAAAATGGCATCAGCTCCCATTGGGTAACCAAGAGATCTTTTGTTTTAAATCTCTGCTTATGAGCAGTCAGTTGGTAATCGCTTTGCTGGGTGTGGGTGGGGATTAAAGACATCCGCTGTTATGATTGGCTGCATGCTGGCATGCCTTGTAAAAACGTTGAGTTAGAAAGTCTCAATCCTGCCGTGATGAGGATTCCTGACCAGTCGCCTCCACAGTGAGGAGGAAGTGTAAGTGTAAGTTTCCTCAGGGTGCTGCACTGCGAAAGCCCCTTTGTGGTCACGCATGGTCACGCATTGGCGCGGTCTCTGTAGGCCTGCTCACGCTCCACCCATCAGCACCAATCAGCTCTTTCCCTGACACGCTCATCTCTGCCCATTCAGTCACCTATAATTTCATCACCTGTCAATCACATCATAACTGTTATAAATGTTTGGTATCCTCAGTTCCCCATCTGTTTTATTGCTGTGGCCATAAATGGCACTCTGTCTTTATTTATGACTTTTTTTCTCTTTGTCCCTCTGTGTCACTGTAAATCCTTTGTTTATATAGTATGTAGTAGTATAACAGCAAATTATGGCACAATTAAAAGCTTATCCCACTAAATAAAAATAATATTATCAAGATTTATGGTAATATGCAATTTAAACATGGTTACCATAAGAGAACCTTTGTAAATATCAGAGTACCATGGTCTTATCATGTAATGCCATCACTGTACTGTGGTAATGGCAGATTCTTTTTTTTGTAAATTTCCATCTCTCATAGTTTCATGATCTCGTCTTGTATTTCATCTTATGGGCTTCAAAACCATCTCTTTTTCTGATATCTTCAACCCTTTCATTCAGAGTTTTTGCATTTTGATCTGCTGGCCTTTGTTCAGTCTGCATGAAGTCACTGCATGCAGAGAAAGAATCAGTCCCATGTTAGTTCTAGCAGGGAAAGGCAGAATTCTGGGAGTCCCACCTCCTTTCCTGTCTTTCTCTGTGTCTGAACACTGGATAAGATAACAGTACAACTCTCTCTGTGTTTTTCCACCTGAAGCCAAACTGATTATGAGACCAAAGTCATTAAGTTCATTCTCAAGCCCCCTCACAAAAGTGTCAAAACAAATACTCAACGTCAGTAACAGGCACTCAAGCATCCATACCATCAAGAGTCAATGGGACGGAACTGAGTAACTTTTACAGATGTGTTTAATATGATTGAGATACAAACAGCTACCAAACATTCTTAACATAACACTCTTAAAAATAAAGATTGTTGACCTTGATGGTTCTATGTAGAAACTTTAAGAACCTTGGAACATTTCCATTCCACAAATGATTTTTATAATGCCTTTCACACTAGAAAACGTGGTTCTTTTAAGAACTGTTCACTGAAGGGGTCTTTGGAGAACCTTCCATGACATCACTGGAAACCCCTACCCCTGGATCCTTTATTTTTAGGAGTGTACAGTCCACCCTGTTAGGAAACATGCTCTAGTCATGGTCTCAATAATCAGTCCTGCTGGGAAATCCAGGTAAAACCAGTTTAAGGTGATCCAAACTGCTGGTACAAACTAGATGGATTATTAGTTGTCCTGGCACCTGGTGGGACCTCTGGTCAATCTGATTTGAGCTGCTAGGCCACTTTGGCTAAGCTGGTAATCCATCTTCAACTAGTTGACCACCTTGAGGTGTAAGGACTTGTTTTTTCCAGCATGGAGAGCTCATCTGCCCCTTTCTCTTAAACAGATTCAGACAGCCATGTTAGAAATGACTCATCTCAGCTGGTGGAGATCCTTCCCATCCTTCCCCAACTCCTATCCACCAAACCCTCCCATCCTTCGGTCACCCCTACCCCCTATTCCTTACCCAGCAGTACCCGGACACCCCCACACGGACACTCCCAAACCAGTGCACCTAGAGCCACTCAGATGCCACATAGTTCTTCTGGTAATTCCTACGTTTCCTTCTTGTTCTTTTTTAAAAGAGAAAATAGCATACTTCTTCAGCGAGTCACTATTTACCACACAGATACTTGGGTATTTTATTTTGGCGCTTGCCGTTCAACCTTTGGCTATGCGTTCTACCACCTCAAAACTTAAGAAAAAAACTCCATAATATCAGACTTCGAAGCTTTATTCAGTTCATTCTCCATTTTTTGGGGTGGTTTTTGGAGAAAAGTGATATGCAGGAAATTAATGAATGTTCAAACCGCATTTCAATCAAACAAAGTAATTCGGTAACTTCAGCCACAAACAGACATTATTTCACACTCCGGCTCAATGGATTACAGGAAGAGCTGTCTATAGTCTATGTGAACGAGACCGCCAGTAAAAACAGCAAGAACCGGTGACATCAGTTCACATAATCCTCTCATTTATTTGCTCTGTCAGGCGAGCTATCACAACTGTCCCATCGGTGTATATCATGCATGTGTTATTGTCTGAAATCACAGCTTTCCTGTATCCTCCCCTACACCACGTTTTTTCTTCACAAGAATGCACTGCTGCACTTTACTGCAATCATCAGCACATCAGATTTAGTATTACTGCAGTCAGAACAGACATTATTTATTGTTAAATTCACACATCATTCAAGTTTTACTATAAACAGTAGCTTTTCTGTTTCATACCTTGGATGCTGCCTACATAGACAGTATTTTTTAGGCATCATAAGTGTTCCAAAATGTACACAACATGATTATCGCATACATCCAATGTGGGAAAGACAATCCGATGATGCATTGCTATGTAAGTTCAGTAATAAAATCCATTCAAAGCAATGAAAAACAAACAGGACAATTATAGTTAAATAATTATAAGTATAGATGTAATTATTCTAGTACCAAAAAGTATTAATTCAATTTGATTATAAATGAGATAACATTTGCAACCTTATACAATATTTCTAAGTGTTGTAAATGCTTGAAAATGTTGCGCTGTTAACTTGGCAACATGCTAACACAAAATGATTTACATTGTAACTGTAAGTCGAGACTCTTGTGAACTTTCCACGAGGAGCATTAAATTGAGTTGCTACCTATAGAAAGTGTTTCAAATCAGTCACTTAAGAGGGTATTTTCAGCTAGGATGCTGCCTATGTAGGCACATTAAAAGGAGCTCTTACTGTACTTGTACTTTTAGTTCAACTTAGATATTAGGGATTTGTTACCCAAAACACGACTAGCTAACTTTAACGTCTCTCATCAGTCCACAGATGGCAAATCTTTTTAACCCATAGCAGCCCTCACATGATTGTACAGTACCTGCCTCAACATGCTGTACCTCCCGGAGTTGACAAGGCATAACCAAAGCTGCTGTTTTTGTTGTTTGTTTTGTTTTTTGTCTTCATCTAGGTAAGAGCATCCGGAGAGACTCCATCTCTTCTCTTCCACCCAAACCCGTCGATTCAGTCTTAACTGCGACCAACAGGAACCAGACGTCACTGGGCAGATACCATTTCTCTCTCTCTAATGGCATGAGACCTTCTTCCCCCAGGCTTGGTGACTCCCCCAGAAGATATGGGGGTAAAAGTAATTACTCTTACCCCTCTTACCCAAATCTTTTTCTTTCTTTTACTCGTTTTCTTTTCTGCTTTTCTTTTTTATGATTAGTTTTTTTATTATTATTCATTGGAGAACTTGCCTCCTTCCTCCTGCACAAGTATTTTTGACTTATTTTTCAGCAAAATAAAGGTGATTTTATTAAAAATTCTAATAAAATATTTTCAGGGGATATTTCAGAAATTTTCAATCTTACTAAATTTGGTTAAAATACGGTGTGAAATCCAAGATTATTTAAAATATATTATGTATATTATAATATTTTTCCTATGAAGTATTTACTTTTATATTTTTACGTTTATACTGAAAATCAACAAAAAATACTTAAGAAAAAAAGTTTTCCCCTTTTCTCCACTGTCAGCTATTTATTCTTCCTTGCACGCAAAGTTATTTTGTTTGTAGTTCTCTTGGGGCAGTTTATCTTCAAGAGCCAAATTTTCTCCTTTGCAACATGTGGTGTGTGTGCAAACCGGCCATCATACACTGTCTCACCTGACAGTTTTACTGTCAGTGAAGTACGTGCGATTTAGCCCGATGGGCTCGCAGACCGCCAACATTTGCACTAATCTGATCTTAAAAGGCTTCTTTTCCCCTCAGGTAGTTGAGCGGCAGCATATAACTCTTTATGTAAAACCCTAGTTGTCTTCAGTTGCTGTGCACCTCGACAAAGCAACAATATGATGCTACCCTTAGTCTTACCTGATGTCTTCCTTTTCTCCATAACACCCACTCTTTTCCCCTTCAACAGCTAACGGTGAACACCATAAGGGACTTTCTCTCCCCAAACCAGCTATATGGTCCAGAAGAATGGGTAAACAGAGCCAACTCGTCCTCTGTGTGTGTTAGCAAACATTAACCTGCATAAAGTTTGTTTGTGACGCAGCCCATGTGCCCATGTTAGTGTCCTTCCCATCCATAATCTCCTGTAAACTTGTGTCTGTCCATCCATCCGTCCATTCATTCACCAGTCAACCCATTTGCTCGCAAATCTGCCATGTTGTCTTTGATGTTTGTTGTCGTTTTGCAAGCTTCTGCAGATCCCATACTGCCGCGAGCTTTGTGGTGTTATTGTCAAAGCTTTTCCTCAGATTGGTTTCTTTCATTTCTAAACCATCATGGTGCTGTAGGACATTTATTTTCAAGAGAAACACATGTCTTTTGGAGGACACAGAAACCCACCGCAATGTCCTAAACTGTCTTGTAACATTCTGTGGCTCTTTTATTTGTGCATTTCAGCAATAATATTTGAAACTTCTGCAGAGGACTGTAGATGCTTCTGGTTAAAGTTCATTGTGTGCATGACGACTTGCATGCTTTATTGTAGTCACAAGCTTCCATGTGGTATGAGGTATTTTTTAGTCTGCCATATTGTTTATCTGTGTAGCAGAAACAAAAATAGGCAGATTATAAATGATTAAAAATTTGTGGTATTTATCCATGACATATTAATTCTCATTACTGTTATTTTCAACAAAGTTAACATGGCAAAAGATGTTGGAGGGCAGCTTACCAAGAATTGCTTTAGCATTATGAATAGAGTTTCACTAACAGCAATTCCACAACTAAATTAATTTAGTGCTCAAAATTAATTAAAAAAAACAGCCACAAAAAATGTGTTGAACACAATTTGCACAGCATATCGGTTTTGATTAGTCTTGATTTTGGAGAACACAGCAAACTTCTGCAATATGGTGTGCTTCGTAAAGTGGCTTTTTAAATGTATAATAGGATGTTTAATTACATTAAACATCTGGATATTTGTTCGACTGTACCACTATTCCCTATTATTTGATAATTTGATGAATTACTGCTGCCATGATTAGTAGAAAAGCTAAGAAAAAATTACAGACAAAATAAGTTTAGCAAAATGATATTACTTACAGCTTGTGCAAAAACAGTGGAATACAACAAAATTATCACAAATTAATTGCGTGAATTATCTTCTACTAAGCAAAAGTTAGAGATTTAAGGAGATCATGGCTGGTGGGTGGCAAAAATCTCAGCTATCTCTCTGGAAATTACTTTCCCTCTGCAAAAGTATGACATATGTTGGTCCTTAATTTTATTTTCAGCAAAGTATGGATTTTTCGCCACCCAGCTTTGCAGTTTTTACTCGTACCACAGGGTTTAGGGAGCTGAGCTCCTTCTGATTGCCATGTGATGAACTGAGGCTTTCCCAACTTGTGCCTCGGATGTAAATTGAATCAGTTTTCCTGGGAAGAGTCCACATGCTCTAACCTGTTTGCTTTTGGCTGGACTGCAAGATGGCATTGCAAACTGAAGATTTGAAAGGCAGTTTAAGTGCCAATGTTTAGACTTCATCCATGCAATCAGAAAGAAAACAGGGAATTTTAGTTAATTTGCCGTTAACTACACACAAGTGAATTTGACCTCAAAATTGACCTCAAAGCATCCAACTTGCAGGTTCTTAAATGTAAACAAGCATTATGCTCAATTTGATTATTTAGAGTTTCAGATACTCCAATTTCCATTGAATAGGAGAAAGATTTGAAAAGCTGTATTTTTATTTTATGTTTGACCACATTGTGGTTCAGAATGAGGGCATTTCATCGTGTGCTCCATATTTTGAATTCATATATTTTGAGTTAGCAACTTCCTGCTGTTGGAGTTTGATATATTATATTATTGTTAGATATTTGACTCTATAAGATAAATTGTTAATTGAAAACAAGTGTTTACAAGGGACACATGTTAGGTGTTTCAGTAAAATGTTAAAGCAGTTCAACCAAATTGAGGGTGGTAGTGATGTGTTCCACTGTTTTTCATAAAATCATAAGTTAAGAGAACATGATGAAGATGTGTGAATATTATGAGAATGTGTGGTGATTAGAGGGAAGGGCTAGTTCTGACCTGTTATAGAGCTTTTGGTGCCATTTTCATCTTACCGCTTGCTTGATTGTTCATAGTGGAAACAAATGAAGGAAATTGGAAAGTAGGATATCTGAATTTGGTAGGATTGTACTTCATGACTTTCGCTTCCCTCATTACAGGTTCTCCAACTACACGCCTTCCTATTCCAGCAAAAAAGCCTAATTTTGTTGTAAATCCTGGAGGAATAGGTGGGTAAAATGTCAATTCAACTTAAAAAACTAAATGTTTTTAGTTCACACTAAATGGTTTGGTAAGATGCTATGTTGAAAACATTGCGTATTCATTTGTTTATGCAAACTGAAGACATGAAAACAGGCCTGGGTCCGGACAAAGCTTCCATCTTGAAACCCAAGCTGTCACCTGTTACAGCAAAACCATCCAAACCAAAGACAACATCTTCTCCTGCAGTGACAGGTTTGTCTTCATGTGATGTTTTTTTACTATCATCTTAAATGTTCTGCTGAAGGTTAAACATATTTTGAATACATGGTATATAAATATAGTTGACATTGTACATGTTTGGTGTCCTAGCACCCGATTTGAGACATGGGATAACTCTTCAGTATTCAGCTCTGTCCCTGCTTCTAAAGTTGATGCCATGGGCAAAGAACGTTACATTGGTAATGAGACTTTCTTAACTACTGTAGCCTTGCATGCCAAATACTCTCAATGATACACATTTGAGTTTCAGAGGCAAAGTAAAGAATAATCTGTTTTTAATTTAAACACAATTGTGTTGTTGTCCAGCTCCACATGTGGTCTACAAAACAGATAAGAAGCCAGATGAACCCTGCTCCATCACCACCTCTCTGAATTACTTCCTTGAGGAGGAGGCTGGAGAACAAAATGTCACCAACCCTCCAAGAACACCCCCATCCAACCTTACTGTTGTAACCGTGGAAGGCTGCCCATCCTTCATTATTCTTGATTGGGAGAAAACAGATAATGATACAACAGGTAGGATTAAGGATTATTATGGATCGTCAAAGAAAAAAAACATGGTCTAATGTCTATTGGTGTATACCCATTTGTATCTAAGGAATATCATGGTAATGTATTGTGGTGTTAAAATGAATTTAAACCTTGTCTTTGATGAATCAAAGTAGAGATTTAAGGTACAACTCAAACACTAATCCTTGACTTTAATCAAACACTAACCTAACCATATTTGATCAGTCAAATACTACCCCTTGACTTTAACTCATCAAACAATTACCCTCTAATTTGATTGGTCAGCTTTGATCAGTCAAACAATAACCTTTGATTTATTATTTGTTCAAAAACCAATGCTCTGTTTTGATTCACTCTCTACTTTGAGTCACTAAAATACTAACTCTCAACTTTCAATCAGTCAAGCACCAACTCTTTACTTTGTTCGATCAAACACTAACCATCTTCTTTGAGTCAAACACTAATTCTCAACTTCATCCGGACACACACTAACCCTCTGCTTTGATCGATTAAACACTAACCTTCTATATTGAATCAGTAAGACACTCATTCTCAACATTGATCGGTCAAACACTACTTTTAGTTACCCCCCAACTTTTATAAGTGTAACCCTGAAATCTGAGTCCACCAAACACTCCTCATGTTAACCCTAAACTTTGATTGGTCAACTTTGATAAGTCAATACTAACCCTCAACTTTGATCAATCAGTCCATAATCCATTTGTCTTTTTAATTTGTCTTTTTAATCCATTTGCCCCCCCCCCCCCCCCGCAGAATATGAGGTTATCTCAACAACTAAAGGTCCTGATGGTGAACAAGTTTCCATTCTGACCACCAACCAGACTCATACAGCTGTGGAGAACCTCAAACCAGAGAGCAGGTACAGTCTCAATGCAGAACTCCAAGCTCTCTATGTAAGGCACCCTGCTGAATTTGATAGATTTATTTTAGTTGATGTGAGTGTCAAATACCAGGGGTGTTAGGACTTACATATGTCCTGAGGTCTGGACAAGGTGTTGGACGTGTACTTTGTGGTCTAGCTGTAGGGGAGCCGCCATGCTTCCTAGCTTTTCAATGAGGCTGAATATAGGCTCAAGATCTGGTGACACAATGTAAGCCAGTGCTTCCTATGGTCTGCATCTCGAGGCACGTGGACCTTGGTAATGTCTCTACATCACACATGGAGGATCCATTAAAGGGGGGGCACAGACTTTGAGTCTTCAGACTCTGCAGAATAAATATATCAAGTGTCAGGGCTCAGAAGACAGGAAATAAGAACCTCACTTTGCTTGGAATTTGACAACAACCCACCAGGTTTCAAATGCAGAAATCCTTTTTTAATCATTTTAAATTAAGCAGACTGCTTTCTGTGTCAGGAGTATAACATTAGATGTGAAATGAAATATATCTAATGGTTTTATGTGGATCAAAGTATAAATATAATGTTCCAATACATGTCTTTGTCTTACCTTACAGTTATGAATTTAAGGTGAAGCCTAAGAATGAACTCGGTGAAGGGCCGCCCAGTGAACCAGTGACCTTCAACACAGAGTCTGGTAATGCATTTTATTTGTATTGTTTTCTTGTAGAATCACTTCTTAGAACTATACATATATATGTAAAATGTTTTTTTTTTTTTAAGAAACCTTCTTGGTCCCCCAAATCAAAGTCATGTACACTGTTCAAGGTGTAAGGAAAATGCTATTTTTGTTCCCTCAATGTTTGCATTTTTATTAAAATGGTATAAAAGCATTTTAAACAAATACATGACTACAAAAAGTTCATGTTTGGCACATTTGTTTTAAACTAGAAAAATATTTTAATCTTGAACTTATCTTGTCATAAGCATACTTTAAAATATGTGGCATTTTAATCTGAAAGAGATGTTCTGGAGCTATCTGAATGTTTGTTTATTTCAGCCATAGTTTAACCATAAGTCATTCCTAAATTCTCTTATCCCAACCAAATCCCAGTATTAACATAAAATATCCACAGGGAAGCACAGGATATTGCTTTGCTATGGGTTTGCATGCTGCCTGTGCAAGTCAGCCAATATTTGTGGCCTCTCCTTTATCTCTTAGAGATATATGTAATGAGCTGTTTGTCGTTAACATGATGACTCCAGCATGTCCCCAAACTGTTGAGTACGTGCAGATGAACCCCTGGAGTGCTGTCACACAGCCAACCTTTCCCTGTCTTACAAGCTCACTAACAACATATCATAAAAACGGAACAAATAAAAACCATATCATCTACATATTTTATGGGAGGGGGTTTTGTTTTAAACCTTGTCTGGCTTGCATAAAGAAAGACACTAGCAACAGAATGGAAAGTAGGGCAAAGGCAACTAGGAAGGAAAGAGAGTCCATATGTGCAATGACGGGAAAGAAATAGAGGGAAACTGAATTATGAGATTTTACCGCCAAATCCCCCGAGGCTCATTCTCTCCCCTATAGCTTTGGCAGATCTTGCAGGTTAGTTAGTTCATGCCAGCTGATCTCTCTTCATAAGGGAGATTCAAAATCCCCTGAAAAAGTGCAGCAGTTTCTGCTTGTTGGAATTTATTGTACTTTTTTTGCTTAAGGCACTCTGCCCACCCATGGATAGCCAATGCAGAGTTGGCCGATTTGTGTCAGTAACTTTCCTACAGTCTACAGATCATTTTGATTGCCTCTACGACCAGGTGGCTCTAAAACAAAACCATAATTTCTGATTTCTCCTCATTCTCATTCTCATTTTGTTTTCTCTTGCAGCGGATCCACGAGTAAGCGAGAACGTCGCAGGTACGTGTTTCTTCGTTGTACCCTTTTTCTCTCAGGTGACAAATTCCTATCTGTTTAATAAATGTATAATGTAAAGAGCAGTCCTAGTAGAGAAAAGTAAGAAAAAGAACGGGTAAAGGAGCTGTGGAGACTTCCTATGAGTTCACTTCTTCCATACCAAGTTCTCAGCCAGACAAAACATTTACCCAATAGTGGCAAATGGATAACACCATCCTCCTCCATCCTTGCTCTTAAATAAGGGCTTTAGTACTTTCTTGCACTCATTGAGCTGCAAGAATGGGCCAGTTTGATATCCATCTCCCTCGATTTCTTCCTGTGTATTGTCTATTCTAGCTGAAATTGACAGAGTAATGGCACAATGGATAAAGAGGGCAAAGTTAGCCAATAGTAAGACAAGCTTATGACAGGAGCCAATGGAAACAGAGACTAATTGAGCAGCCCCTCAGCTCTTAATGTCCAGCAGGCCTTTGCAAACACGTGTATAAACAAAAATGGGGTCTGTACTCCAGTACTCTTTTCAGACGAGCACTGAAAGAAACAATGTTTTGCACAGTCTGTTCCAAAACATAATATCTGGCCTTGTCAGTTCGTAAAATAATATTGTGGGGTTTCTCTTCATGCCGTTCAGGTAAAGATGCCATTTGGACCCAGTTCCCCTTCAAAAGTGACTCCTATTCTGAATGCAAAGGGAAGCAGTATGTCAAGAGGACATGGTACCGCAAATTTGTTGGCATCCAACTCTGCAACTCCCTACGATACAAGATCTACCTGAGCGACTCCCTCAACGGTCAGTCTTCCGAAAACTGATCATTACATTGGGTTCATTTTGTGCTAGAATAGATTACAAATATGTAGCTCTTTTCTTCCTTGTCCCTTCAGGTAAATTCTACAATATTGGAGACCAGACGGGTCATGGTGAAGACCACTGCCAGTTTGTGGACTCATTTCTGGATGGAAGAACTGGCACTCAGCTTCCTGCAGACCAGCTACCATCCAGGCCAGGTACAAGAAACCACAAATATGATGTTACTGTGCTTTTAGTTAAGATATTGCATTATGTCCTCACCTTTTTGCATTCCAAACCTAGAATGAGACCCAGTTTACAAAATTATTCATTCTTAAGCCGCTTCTGAACTCAGCAAACCATAGTCCATTTGCAGAAGTTAAGAGCTTACTATAGAAGAAGATAATTATTTGGTTATTCACACAAATCTTATCGTATAATAGATATATAAGTCTTATAAACAGGAGATGTTTACCTTTGCATCCTTGTTGAAGCTTGAAATATCCAGTACCCATGTGGACTATTTGCATGGAAAAAGCAACCTGCCCATTTTTCAGAACTGTGCTGAAAGGAGTGAGTAAACGATTCTAATGCTTTTCTTGATGATTTTCAGGCTTCTACAGAGCAATGAGACAAGAGCCAGTCCACTTCAGCCAGATAGGTGGAAACTCCCATGTCACCTACGTTGCATGGTACGAATGCGGTACGCCAATCCCAGGGAAGTGGTAGGACCGGAGCAAGTGTCCACAAGGAACCCTAAAGAGTAACTCCCATTGTTTGGGGTTGGTGCCTGCTAAAGTCACATGACAGGCTTTTTTTACTATCCCCCCACCACCAATGATGGTGAGTTCAGACGTCACCAAAGTTCATACCATGTATAATAGTGTACAGGATCAAAGAGTCAGGGAACAATTTTGAGTGCATTTGTGACATGCAATAGCAACACAGTGCCTCATCTTGTTATTTATCATACAGTAACTAGAACAAAGTAACAATAGTAAAAAAAATAGTTCATTATGAGAAAAACACTTCAGATACATTGAAGTGATGAATAGTAAGAAAAAAAGAAAGGTAAAAATACTTGTTTAAATATTGGGAAGCTGGCTACCTGAAACTATTTTGATATTTTGTGTAAAATTATTTATCAAAGTGTGTGGTTTCTTCACTGGCTTTCTTCCAGTAAGAAAGAGCCAGGCTTTTATTAAGCGCTTTAAATACAGCCTGGGCTTTTGTCTACCACCAGAGGCAGCTGTATTAGTTTAGGTCTCTGATATGTCAGATGATATGTATAGCTGGGTCTCTTCGCTATGTTGCGTTTATGAACACATTCTACTGGCTCAACATGTCAGGTTACCCACACTAGAATAGACACAACGGACTCAAGACGACGACACGTCTATGTTTACAAAGGGTTGGGATGAAGATAATCATTGTCTTTACATGCGCACGCATTTACACAGACCGAACATGCAAACTAACATTCATTTAGATGCTTTGTACCATGGCTATAGTTTTCCAATGTAAGTCCTGGTATATTTGATGGTTCTAGATTGTAAGGACAACCTTACACTTGCAGTTTGCACAGTACATTTATATTTATATGTATATGGAGAGAGTATTTTTTCAGGAAACCTTTGAGATAATTAAAAATCCTTCCCCTCAAGCTTGTGAAACATGATACAAGTTAAAAAAAAATAATAATACAAATAAAGCTTTTTTTGTTAACTCACTGAATACTTTCAAGGAGCCTTGAAGATCCTAATACTTCAAGGAGAGCTTGTCCGGGTCCCATATTTTGTACAGTTTTGTCCCTGCCAAGCCCTTGGCAGAGTTTATCTGGCTTATCTGTATTTTCATGAAATTTGTTTGTAAGATGAAACTGTTGTTTGTTGTTTTCTGGATTTGTTTTCTTCTGTATGTATTTTACAATAAAAAACAGAAGTTTTGTTTCTTTTTTACTCCTCTGTGTACTGTCTTTGTTGTTGTACCATTTTTTATGCATTTCAAGGGGATACAATGAAACGTAATCTCTCAGGTGGGTCTGTTAACACTTGGAACTCTGGGAATTTGACCACCATTAAACTCCACTCAACTTTGCCTCATCTCACGAATTCAAATCATAAAAATAAACATCAATACATGCTTTACTGCATTACTATAATTTTCCAGAGCTAGAAAAAGAGAAGAGTTTGCCCTGCCAAACCCAATACAGGGACATTTTCCGAAAACCACAAAGCCAGAGGGAAAAAAAAGACTATAAAATTCAAAATGCCTCTCAGTGACTTTATTAGGGTTCCAACCAAAAGAAAGAGGGGGATAGCATATAAGAGATATATAGATAGAAAGATATAAACGTTAGTTTGGGTTGACGACAGAACTAAAGATCGATATACTGTGTCCAAATAAGCACGAATGGCAAAACAATCTGTTTGGTCATAGTTTTCCACAACTTTACATAAAAACGTTGCTGTTATGCAACTTAACGTTGTAGCCTGTATGGCTAAAGAGCTTGTTGGGAAATAAAGTCCAGATTGGGATTTTAAGGACATGAGATTTTACAGGAAGACAAAGACGGAATGACTTTAAATGGGGTGATGAGGTTCTGAACAGCTTCGATTTCAAATTTTGATAAGATTTACCTAAACACATGTATGGCAGGCCACCCTCACAACTTTACTTGGCTGTTTTCAACCGCGAGGCATTCACACAAATCAACAACTATCTCTCTCTGCAGACTTTACAGCTAACTTTAATCTTCTCACAGCTGCGTTCAAAGTAGCCACTGCATGGTCTGTGCCTGGCGTGTCAGCAAGAACGCAGCCAGGAGGAATTAAGCTTCCTGCGACAAGTCCAGTGTCCAATTTAGGTCCCAACACGTGCTTGGGAGGACCCCGGGAACGTTCACAAATACATTTCGGTTCGTTATTAAAGGGGCTTTGTGTTTACTGACGAGACTTTGGTTGTAAATTTGGGCTTTAGTTTGTATGTATACAATGGGTTTGCTCAATACAAGCCTGAGGGTTGCTAAAGTACTAAGACCTGGCAGGAAAATGCTGTTTTGGGTTGGTTTAAGAGGAGCTGTACATACAGCAATCATGTGTGCAAAGTAGAGTGGAGCAATTCAACTTTTTGAATATATATTTATATTAAAGTTTTATTTATGAGCTTTTTTGGGACAGGAATGTAGAGAGACAGTAAAGCATTGGTTGAAGAGAGGGTAATGGGATCGGCAAAGGCCCTCAAGATGGGAATCAAACTTGAGTCGCTGCGAGCACTGCATGGTGATGCACTAACTACAAGGCTATCGCCACCTTTTTTAAGATTTATGTTTGGCGTTTTTTTGCCCTTATTGCAATAGGACAGTATGTAGACAGGAAGACAGTATGTAGACAGTAAGTAGACAATGAGTCCCTCCCACTTAGTCCCTATTGAGTCTTACTCAGTAAATATTGCAAGTAATTGGGATTAGTTTTGATTGAGTTTTAAAATCCTATACTGTGCATACAAACCAAAGGGTTTTTTGGCGATTTAAGATTAATGGGGAAGAGGAATGAATGTGCTGATTATCAATCCGAACCAAAATAAACCCCACAAAGCATATGGAAACATGCTGTTTTAATTGTCATGGCTCATTGGAGTACTGCTGAATTGCTCTCTTGTTATGTGTATGAGTGTGTGAGTGTCCTTGTCACTAACTGTCCTTGATCAGATGTGGTGAGATGGATATATATGTGGTTTTAACCACAGACACACATGCACATAGACACAATAACTAGCTCAGCATTTTTTCATTGTTATTTAGAAACAGTCACATCAACTTTCAAGGACTAACAGAATATACTAACTAGCCAAAAACATTGACCCTTTGGCAGTGACTCCCAGACTTAACGAAAAAACCAGCCAATTGGATTGAAGCTTTCAATATGTAGCACATGGTTTATGAACAGCAGGATAGATGAGCACTGGAAAGATTCAGTCTATAACATCAAACTATCCTTCACTAGTTTTGTCATTTAGCCCATCCTGTTTTGAAATGTAAAAGTTTCTCAGTCTCCACCCCACCCTCACCCCCTTTTTTCTTGGACGAGTGTAGTATCCATTTGTTTGCTTCTTTTTCCTTTTCAAAGACTTAAAACCAGATGTGCATGTGCATTTTGTTCACAAGAGGCTTCGAAACCAAGATGGAAATATTGAAGAGGAAGTGAGTGTGTTCTTTCTGAACACTTCAAAAGTTTTAATAACTATGTTTTTGTTTTGTTTTTGCTCATAAGCACCACAAAAAATATGTTAATCTACCTTGGAATTGAATTAAAAAAAGTAATTTAAGAAATATTCTAAAGCCAGAAGAAAACATGGTGTCTCACATAATGTTTGATTATTACTTTCTCACTGTAGTCTTCTAAATATAACCATAGTCACACAAACATCACAACCAAAGATGTTGATATAGTTAGTGTGAATCTTTATTGAACTGGCCACATCCCACAGGATGTTAAACTGTAATTTGATATCCTGGAATTTATTAAAATACAATTCAAGGAAATTCAAAAATGATAATTTCACTAGTGCAACACGCTTTGCCGTAACTCATAAATTCAAACTATACAGTATTATATGTCCCTAATAATAATAATAATTATTATTATTATTCATTTGTATTATTATATATTATATAACAGTACAGCTACATTATTATTTTTTACATTATTACATTTTACTATTAACATCATTATTGATATCTATTGACACATTGTTTTTTTTTTTTTTGGTTCTGTATGCCACCAGAATAGAATTAAAATGAAACAATCAAGATTAAATTGTGCAGACTTTAAGCTTTAATTCAAGGGGTTGACATAAAACATAAAAACTTAGGAATTACAACAATTTTTATACTCATTCCTCTTATATTCAGGGGCTCAAATGTAATCGGACGAATAAATACAATCATAAATAAAATGTTCCTTTTTAATATTTTGTTGAGAATCCTTTGCAGGCAATGACTGCCTTAAGTCTGGAACTCATGAACATCACCAGAGACTGGGTTTCCTCCTTTCTGATGCTTTGCCAGGCCTTTACTGCAGCTGACTTCAGTTGTTGTTTGTTTGTGGGTCTTTCTGTGGTTTTCTGTAGCCTGTAGTTTTGTTTTTAGCAAGTGAAATTGCATGCTCAATTGGGTTTGAGATCAGGAGATTGATTTGGCCGTTGCAGAATATTCTACCTTTTACCTTCAAAAGCTCCTGGGTTGCTTTTGCTATATGTTTTGGGCCATCATCCATTTGTACTATGAAGCGCCGCCCAATCAACTTTGCCACCTTTGGCTAACTCTGGGCAGACAGTATATCTATGTACACTTCAGAATTCTTCCGGCTGCTTCTGTCTTCTGTCACTTCATTACTAAACACCAGTAAACCATTGCTTCTGGAAGCCATGCATGGTCATGCATAACACTGCTCCACAATGTTTCACAGATGATGTTGTATGCTTTGGATCATGAGCTGTTCCAAACCTTCTCCATACTTATTTCTTCCCGTCAATCTAGCATAGGTTAATCTTAATTTCAGCTGTCCAAATAATTCTTTTCCAGATGTAGTCTGGATTTTTAAGATTTTTATTTTTTTTGCAAAGTCTAATCTGGCCTTGTTTGCAGCTTGTGGTGAACCCTCTGTATTTGCTCTGGTGAAGTCTTCTCTTGATTGTAGACTTTGACAGTGGCACGTCTACCTCCTGGAGAGTGTTCTTTTCTTGGCTGGATGTTGTGAAAGGGTTTTTCTTTACCATGGATAGGATTCTCCGATCATCCACCACTGTTGTCCTCCATGGACGTCCATGCCTTTTTATGTTGCTGAGCTGACACCAGTGCGTTCTTTGTTTCTCAGAATGTACCAAACTGTTGATTTGGTCACTCTGAATGTTCCTGCTATCTCTCTGATGGATTTATTTTGTTTTTGAAGCCTAACAATTGTCTGTTTCTCTTGTGGAGAGCTCCTTTGACCACATGAGGTGGGTTGAAAGCAACAGCTTCCAAATGCAAATTGTACATTTAGAATCAACTCCAGTCCTTTTGCCTGCTTAATTGATGTAGAAATAAAGAAGAAATAGCCCACATCTGTCCATGAAATGGCTTTTGTGTCAACTGTCCAAATACTTATGGTCCCTTGAAAAAGGAGGGAGATACATATTAAAGAGCTGTAATTCCTTAACATTTCCTCCTATTGCAATGGGAATACCCTCAAATTACACATCACAGTGTGCACTTTAAGCCCATATTCATTATATAACTGTAACTTGAATATGTTTTGTTCAACAGCTAAAATAACCAAAACATTTTCCTGTGTCCAAATATATACACTATATTGCCAAAAGTATTGGGTCATCCCCTTCTAATGAAAGGTTTGACTACTTTAGTAATTTCCATGAGTACAAATCTTAATGTTTAAGCATATAATGATATTCTAGGGAATTGTGTGCTTCTAATTTTATAGCAACAGTTTGGACAGAACCCTTTTCTATTCTAACATGACAGTGTCTCTGTGTATAAGACAAGGATCAAAGAGAAATGATGATTCAGTCAGTGTGGAAGAACTTGACTGGTCTGCAGAAAGCCAAGTCCTAATCCCAGCTGAACACCTCTGGTGTGACTTTAAATGCAGACCTTGAGCCAAAAACTCATCACCAAACACTAATTCCCTAGAATATCATTATATGCTTAAACATTCAGATTTGTAATAATGGAAATTACTAAAGTAGTCAAACCTTTCATTAAAAGGGGGTGACCCAATACTTTTGGCAATACAGTGTATGAACCTGACTGCATATATCATCACAATGTAAAACATCACAGTATTTCCATTAACAATTAATTGATTGTTAATTTATATGACACGTTTTTGATAAACCTGTGCGTCCTATTTTTTGTTATAACACTATTAAATAACAATAACAATATTTGTATTGGTAATAATAATAATAATTATTAGTAGTAGTAGCAGTAGTATAATTATTAGTATTATTAACAAATAATAAAAAATATTATTATTATTATCATCAACATCATCGTCATCATCATTATTATTTCATATTATAAAATATCATAGCTGACATTTACACAGTATGCTGTATCATCATTATTCCAGATACTTTTGCAATATTATCTTTACAAATGTATTCAATTATTTAGATGACACATTTGATACAACTGTGCTTCCTCTTGTTATTGTTGGTAATCAACAACAATAATGCTTAAAAATAATACAATACAAATTAAGCTCAGATGAGCTTTATTTGTCACATACACAATTATACAGAGTATAATGAGTTCTCTGCATTTAACCCATCCAAGTGGAGCAGTGGGCAGCTGACATTGCGGCGCCCGGGGAGCAGTTGGGGTTCGGTGCCTTGCCCAAGGGTCTCACCTCACTCGTGGACACTTCCTGCCAGCGCCGGGATTCGAACCCACAACCTTGGGTTACCTCGGGTTTCAAGTCCAACGCTCTATCCATTAAGCCACGACTGCCCCGTATAACCATAAAACTGTAAAACAACAATAAAACTGTACATTTTCTTGCTGTTTGTGTTAATAATAATTAATAATAATGCTTAAAAAATAACAATAAAACTGTCCATTCTCTTGTTGTTGGTGTTGATAATAATAATAATAATAATATTAGTGCTGCACCACTGCTTAAAGTTGATTCATGGGTACTGTATGTAATGCAGGGTAACTTGATAAACGTGTGTCCCCTCAGAAATTTCAAATGCCCACTAAAGTAAATCATCCTGGTCAGAATCTGGACTTAGTGACACTAAATGAACAGCTGGAAGAGATGAAAGCAGGAGAGACGCTGGTATTACCATTACCAGCATGATGAACCCAACTCACCAATCAGCAAGCCAATCAACACAGAGACAAGCACCATCAATCTTGTTTCTTCTCTTTCATTCTCTCACATGCTTTCTTGTGAGCCAGACATCTTTTCCAAGCAGGCCACGTCTCCATCCAGCTCGCTCACTCAGGGAATCCCGACACCGAGAAGATCACGGTATTTACTCCATGTGATTTGTCAAATCTCAACCCAGAGGGAGAGACATGTCGACTTGAGAGAAAAACAGACTGAGTCAGTATTTCCAAAACAATGTCTTGAGAGTTGCCTCCAGCATAGAAACGGAACACACAAATAAAGACACGATGTTATTCGCTTTTCAACATGAAAATGATTTCCATCGATCCAGTACGTGATTTATTGAAGCCAAATCACATACTCCTATAGCACATTAATCATGTGAAAGAAGAGGGAAACCGCTCTTATTTTCTCTTCTCTTTCACCTCGGATGACTAATAGCAAAAGGTTAGCTCTGCATGTAGCATCCATATGCCTTTCTGAACGTCAATGCATAAAGATACTTTGTGCAGCCAGAGTTTTTCTTCAGATATAAAAATGACAGTGGTGGAAATTACATTTGTAAAATTATTTGGATGAAAATGGCTGACATCTTTGTTTTTCGCTAAGGCTAATTCTATAGCTAGCATTTTGTGTAAGGGAAATAGACTTACGGTTAACAATATATTCGCCTTTTATGCATAATTTGACAAAATCTAATGGTTTTCTTCACATCTCTTCACGGATACTGTTGCAACAACTGTGTACAAATTATATAAATAATTTTCACACAACAAATATTATTGCAATTCCACTCTTTTGCGGTTTTAAATATGACATAATTCATATTTTTCTGATGGATTTTCATGACTAAAACTAATACTATTAAGGATCATTTGTATTAATTGAAACAAAACTGAAATAAAGTAAAATACAATAGTAAATTAAACTTGTAAACTGAACTTACTTATTTAAGTTGCCAAAGAAACCGTTCTAATTTTAAGTATTATACATTTAAAACTGAATCTTCTCTATAAAGAAATATAGGGGGGTAATTAAAAAAAAATATCACAATAACAAAACTAACTACAACTTAAACTAAATATAAAATGAAAACTGAAAAAAAAGAAAATTTAAAAATGTTAATATTATAATGGTATATACGTAATACTAAAAATTGTATGCTCATTTCAATACTATTTCCGATACTAAAATACTGAAAGATAAGGATATATAATATATTAAAAAGGGAAAAGTAGTAAAAATAAATAAGGGCATGGTAATTCTATAAAAAAAACGTTAAGACTTGTTATAATGTAACTGTCAGTCCGCTGTCTTGTGTGTCTTGTGTTCCCGCCTCTTGTGTCCTTATTTGGTTTGTTTCCTGTCCTTGTTAAGTGTGATTATCAGTTAATTCTTGTCCAGCTGTGTTTGTCAATTATCTATGATTATCCTGTGTATTTATAGTCCTGTCTGTTCAGTTTGATTTGGTCTGGTCTACTCGTTACTAGGGTTGGGTATCGTTTATTTTTTTTTTTTACCGGTGCCAAATCGATACTTTTAAAACAGTGCCAGTGCCTAAACGGTGCCTGAACCGAAACTTATATAAAAATAAATTGCCAATTAATAATTGGATTGGCCATTAGCACTAAATACATGGGCCCGATTTCACAGACAGGGCTTAGACAATTGATCTCAAACTCCATTCCTGGAGGGCCACAGCTATGCACAGTTTAGCTCCAACCCTAATCAAACACACCTGATCCAGCTAATCAAGCTCCTCATGATTACTAGAAACCTCCAAGCAGGTGTGAATTGGAGCTAAACTCTGCAGAGCTGTGGCCCTCCAGGTATTGAGTTTGAGACCATTGGCTTAGACTAAACCAGGATTAGATCATAGTTAAATTAGGACAAGTATTTTTTATAAACCTGCTTAGAAAAAAAAAACATTACTGGGGTGCATCTTGAGACAAAACAAAGGCACAAAGTGCACTGCTATATTTTAGGATGTCAGTGCAAGTTTATTTCAGTTAGGACTAGAGTTACATTTTAGTCTAGGACTAGGCCTTGTCTCGGGGGGGGGGAGGGGTGATGCCTTTTTAATTCATACTGGACACTAGAGAGCGCACTCGCACAGAAAATCCACAGATCCAGTCACAGAAATAGCAAACGCATGAAGCTCCAGGGATATGGATAAGTAAACATAAGATATAAACGTTTTGAATGAAAAATAAATTCAATAAACACTCGACTACGACTATGTATAGTTTATCTGTGTTATTCAAGCCATCTCTGGTATTTTCATAATAATTAAATATATGTATAATCCATTGCTAATCGATGTATTAGTAGCCTATGGAGTAGTAGTAGCTTATTTAGTTACTGGAAGGCTACCTGCTGCTGTCGTCAGAGCAAGTGTAATCACTGCATTCACGCGCTCCTCGGATGCTCTCATTTCCCGAGTTGTGCATTTTAAGTCGGAATATGAAAACCGCACACTCGCTTTACTACAAAGATTTGTTGGACTTGTATTATTAGCGCTTTCCGAATTGAGTTCATGTGCATTTTCTCAGTCAGGAAATACATTTTCACGTGCGGTGCCAGTGATGATTCTTCTTACGTCCATTTTGAAGAAACAAAGGACAAATATTTCAACCGATCGCTCGGGCATGGCACCGAAATCTGCATTCTGATTCGGTAGTACATACCGGTTACATAGATACTGGTGCCATATTTGTACCGGGTTTCGGTACCCAACCCTACTCGTTACTCCCCAGTGTTCCTGTCTGTGTCTGCCTTGCCTTGTCCTGCCCTGACTTGTTTGAAATCATTAAAGACTGTTTATTTTAATTACTTCCTCGTCTGCGTGTTCTCGATCCTCCCTCGTGTGTGCACCGTGACAGTGACCTTAATATAACAAAAAGTTACCAATCCATGAGACATAAAACTATTCTAGTTTTATTGATTGGCTAACCGGTGGGACATGGCTAAGATGCCGTGTCATCACACGCGCTCTAAGTTTGTCCGTTTAGCTACTGTGAAACATGATTGACTTCAGGGGACCCCGGTATATGTAGTTATAATCAGAATAAAACATAACAGTTCATTATTCTTTTACTCTCTGACAGATTTCTGTCTATAGATTATCCTATAAAACAAGTAAAATATTCACAAATTCTTCTTGTATAATTGAAAATATACAACTTTTCTGAATTTAAGGATTCAAAAAAGGGCACATTTTTCTAAATAATAAAAACTTGCCTTCCACTTGACAGCTAACAAAAATTGTGTCCAGAAAGATAATTTGGTGACCTGATTTCCGAGCTCAACAAAATTGCTTCTGACCATCTTTCCACCAGACGTTACAAGATGATCTTTATTTCAATTTCTTTAGCTGACATGTAGGTCAAGAGCTGTCTTCATAGTTTTTCCTTACATGTTTTCATTTAAATGACTCCTTGCCCGAAGTAATGCCTGAAAGCTTTAAATGTCCTAAATGTCCTGCTGAAAATATCCGTTTTTATGCTAGTCTATGTTGTTTATTGTTGCTTTCAATTCAAACTTCTCAAATATCTCACAATACTGATTATATATATCTCACAGGTCTGACATTTTATCTCACAAATGACTTTTTTAAGTTGCAATTGTAAGTTTGTCTCACAATTCAGACATTTCTTAGAATTAAGTTTATATCAAAGTTTATAGTTTTGTGAAGTTAACTTACGTTTATATCTTGCAATTCTACTTTATCTCACATGTGACTTTTTTAATCGCAATTATGAATTTATATCTCAACTCAGACTTTTCTTCTTAGAATTAACAGCTTACATTTTGCAAGTGCGAGCTACAACCTTTTGCTTTTTTTCTAAGAATTCAGTTTATATCTTGCAAATTTAATTTACTCACAAGTGACCTTTTTAATTGCAATTATATCTTACAATACAGACTTTTCTTTTCAGAATTGCCAGCTTATATATGGCAACTGCTTTACTAGTTATAAACTCATAGATTGTGAGTTAACATCTACATTTTTCTTCCAAATAATTGAGTTTATATCTCACTTCTGACTTTTTAATCGCACAAGTGAATTTTTCATCACACTTGCGAATTTATATCTCACAATTCAGATATTTGTTTTTAGAATTAACCGATTATATCTTGCAACTGCAAGTTATAAATGTACAACTATACAATTATGAGTTAACATTTCGCAATTTGGATTTTTTCAAAAAATTGTGAGTTTACATATCTCAATTCTGAATTTTTATCTCACAAGTGACTTTTTATCACAACTGTGAGTTTATATCTCACATTCCACACTTTTCTTCTTAGAATTACAAGTTTATATCTTGCAATTGTGAATTATAAACTAAATTGAGTTAACATCTAAAATTTGCTTTTTTTATTCGAAGAATTGTGCGGTTTATATCTCGCAATTCAAATTTTTGTCTCACAAGTGACTTTTTAATTGCAATCGAGTTTATATCTCACAATTCAGACTTTTTTTATTAAGTTTATATCTTACAATTGTGAGTTCACATCTCGCAATTTTGCGTTTTCTTTAGTCAGCTGGATTCAAGTTATAGTATCTTTTTTTCTCACAAATCTTAAGGGAAACAAGTCAGAATGTTGAGAAACAAAGCCTAATTTATGAATATAAACTGAGAATTGCAAGGAAAAAGTCTGAATTGTGAGAGTCGCAATTACCTTGTATACCGTGGTATAAAAAAGCATACTTTATTAAAAAATAAATAAATAAATTTTAGTAGCATGAATGGGCCACATTGAGGACCATATTCATTAGCCTAGAGTTGTGATGTTATGGTTCGCCCCACTTATTTGAATACTTAGTAATGGCTTTGTGGTGAGCAAGAGTGAGATTTTTCAGATATTTCCAATCCACTGGAGTAATTTTAGAGTGACTGCAACAGTCATTACCCCCCCCCCCCCCCTCTTTATTCGCTTGACCCTATCAACTGGAATGAAGATACACTCCACACATTCTCATGTATTTGGACACCTGCGATTTGAAATTACATTTGAGAGAAAGAATAGTTTCCATATTGCACTTCAACAAGAACATACGCTCTCAATTACCATCATGTGTGTTCAAATCATTTAGCAAGAAGGCCTCCAATAATAGCAAAGTTCGGTCCTGTAAAAGGTCAATGTTGTTTGCAACGCAGTGCCGTTTGGTATGATAATAAAAGGGCATTGGGTTTCTTCATACATAAAAAAAAATATAAAATCAAACATATGGCACGGAAAATGCTAGAGAGAAGGAGTGAGAAATGTAGCACTCAGTTTTAAGACCAGGCTTTGTGTCAAACGTTTTGTTATACACAGGAATTTCCTGAAAGACTTTCTCCATCCTGTGCCCGTGTTGACCCAGCCCTGCCTTCACCTTCAGCACGGCTCTGCACGCCACATGGCTCGTTTTCGAGTACACCGAGAGCTAAAGCGAAAGAAAAGCTGCAAGAGATGGCTTCACCACCTGTTTTCTGGCCTGGTCTGAAGGCCAAAAGTGGACAGCAATTCTTCACAGGCCCTCTGGAGCCAGAAATACAGAGAGGACGATGGAGAACAGCACTGGGTTACATTACACAAAGCGGTAGGAGTAGGTTCCGAAAGAGTAAAGGAAGCTGGAGTTATATCATCCAAATCCAAAATGCAAGCACATATTTGCTGGTAAATGCCAGTGGGTGTAAAACTGAATGTTTTATAGTGTGCTTTAAGGTAATAAATTAAAAATCTGACAAATTTGTCATCAAAATTGTATGACTTGCCATCTTTAATAAAAGTGAATGTAAATTAACAAAATTGACCTAAATCTAAATTGACCTAAAATTGACAAAAAAAGAATTATAGAGGAATAAAAAAGTAGTAATTATACAATTTCAGCTATATGCCACTATGATATACATTGTTGTCATACGATGGGTCTCTATTCACTAATAATTGTGTTAAATATTCATTTTTACAGGCGTGGCCAAAAATATCGCTACCCTTGGTAAATATGATCAAAGAATGCTGTGAAAATGTATCTACATTGTTAATCCTTTTCATTTTTTATTTAAAAAATTCACAAAAATCTATCCTTTCATTGGATAATAAGAATTTTAAATGGGTGGAAATATCATTATGAAATAAATGTTTTTCGCTTTTACACATTGGCCACAATTAACGGCACCCATTTATTCAATACTTTTTGAAACCTCCATTTGCCAGTTTAACAGCTCAAAATGTTCTCCTATAATGCCTGATGAGGTAAGAGAACACCTGACAAGAGATCAGAGATAATTCCTTCATCCAGAATCACTCCAGATCCTTTAGATTCACAGATCCATGTTGGTGCTTCTTCTCTTCAGTTCACCTCACTCATTTTCTACAGGGTTCAGGTCAGAGGACTGGAATGGCCATAGCAGAAGCTTGGTTTTGTGCTCAGTGACCATTTTTGTGTTGTTTTGAGGTTTGTGTTTGGATTATTGTACAGTTGGAAGATCCAAACATGTCCCACTATAAGATTTCTAACAGAGTCAGTCACTTGTTGATTTTTTATCTGTTGGTATTTGAAAGAATCCATGATCATGTGTCTAAACAAGATGTCCAGGACCTCCAGCAGAAATATAGGCCCACAACATCAAAAATACAGCAGTATATTTCAATGTACACGTGGGGTAATTTTTATCCCGTGTACATCAAATCCATTTTGAGTGTATGCTTCTAAACTATTTTTTTTGTTTCATCTGACCATAGAAGCCAGTCCAATTTGAAATTCTAGTCGTGTCTGAAAACTGAATATTCTGGAGTTTGCTTTTGGATGAGCTAGGATAATTTTTCTTGAAACCCTCCCATGTGGTGATGTAGGTGCTGTTTAACATTTTTTTAAAGGTTTTATGACCCCGAGACTCAACTATTTTCTGCAAATCTCCAGCTGTGGTCCTTGGAGAGTCTTTAGCCATTCAAACTCTCCTTCTCACCTTGTATTAGGACGATATAGACACACGTCCTCTTCCAGGCAGTTTTGTAACATTTTATGTTGATTGGAAATTCTTAATTATTGCCCTGATGGTGGAAATGGGAATGTTTCACTGCTCTAGCTCTTATATTAAAGCCACTTAACTAATTTGTGAAGCTCAATTATCTTCTGCTGCACATCGGAAATATATTTGGTCTATTTTTCTTATTGTGATGGATGATTAAGGGAATTCGGGCTTTGTTTCCTTCCTATTACTATTTCTGTGAAACAGGAAGCCATGGCTGGATAATTTCATGTTCATAATCACCCTGGAGTGCTCAAAATTGTGAATATGAATGGTAATATACTTCAAAGATATTTTACTCATAAGAATTTCTAGGGCTGCCAATAATTGTCCAACGTGTATTTGAGAAAAATAAACATTTATTTCATAATTATATTTCCCCCCATTTAAAATTCTTATTATCCAATGAAAGGTAAGATTTTTTTTTAAATAAAATATCAAAAGGATTAACAAAGCAGATTCATTTTCTCAGCCTTCTTTGATCATATTTACCAAGGGTGCCGATATTTTTGTCCATGCATAAGGGAATAAAAAAAAAAAAACGACTAATTCTAATGTTAATACATTTTGAGTATTCTAATTGAGCAACCACATGCCCAAAATAAGTATTTTGTATAAAGCACATACAAACTTTTCTTTCTTTATTGGCACTGATAGTTCAATGTAGAAACTTTAAAATCCATGGAAGTTTTCCATTCTTATAGTGGAAAAACGTTCTTCAGATAATTAAAATGTTCTTCAAAATGAAGGGAAAAAAAGGTTCCTTTAGGAATTGATCACTAAGGATTTTTGAGAAAAATAAAATAGTTCCCTTTCAAGGGAACTCCGTTGCATCAGAGTTTTAGACGCTAGGGAATGCTTTGCGTGATAAGTCTTGAAGCACATGTGAAATCAATCCAAGGTGTAATTGGGACGTCAGAGCGGGTGACGTCACGAACCAGGAAGCTATAAAGCTTACCCAAACGAAGCAGTCACTAGCTTTTTGTGTCTTCACAAGCGCTCTGTGTGAATCTGTCTGTCATATTTGGTGTTGTCTGTCAATATTCATTGCAGTAGTTATGGCGAGCAAGCAACAACAAGCCTTTAGGATGTGTGTGCGTCCCTGCCCGCGTTATTTAACGGGTGGGGATACACACATTCTTTGTGTTGCTTGTTTGGGAGAAGAGCTTGCACAGTCAGCGTTCGAGAGCGGATTTCTTCCACCCCGATCGAGGCACATACACTGCAGCTATCTGATTCTGAGGAATTAGATGCTGCCAATGCAAGAGATACTGAGGATTCGCCACTTCAGTCTCGTGCTTATGAGGAGCTGGTTGAGGTTGTGACGAGAGCGGTTGAGAAATTATGTATTGATTGGCCAGCAGAAAGGGAAGACGTTTGTTCAAGAGGCAAACTTGACGAACGCTTTTTACCTTCTCGTGCACAACTTCAACACCGGGGATTACCATTTTTCACTGAGGTGTCAAGATCATGGGAGAGACCGGTTTCTTATAGAGTCTATAGTATACAAACATCACACTATTCCTCTACATTAACATAAAAAAGAGCACGGTTATGGAGAGATGCCTAAGGTGGAAGAGAACGCTTCGCGAGCTATCTCTCCCCTGAATCATCCTCATCCATTAAATCCCCGGTATTACCCATTAAACCAGTGAGAATCACATCAGCACTGGTGGGGAAGGCTTATTCAGCGGCTGGTCAGGCAGCAGCATGTTTACACACTATGAATGAATGAATGAATGATGCATTTATATAGCGCTTTTTGTGTATTGTTGTACACCCAAAGCGCTTTACAATCATGTGGGGGAGTCTCTCCTCAACCACCACCAGTGTGCAGCATCCACTTGGATGATGCGACGGCTGCCACAGGACAACGGCGCCAGTGCGCTCACCACACACCAGTTACAGATGGAGAGGAGAGAGAGAGATAGAGCCAATCAAGTGGATGGGGATTATTAGGAGGCCATGATTGACAAGGGCCAGTGGTGGGAATTTGGCCAGGACACCGGGGTTACACCCTACTCTTTACGAGAAGTGCCATGGGATTTTTAATGACCACAGAGAGTCAGGACCTCGGTTTAACGTCTCATCCGAAAGACGGCTATGTCGTTGTTGCAAGCCTACCAGGCTGAATTACTAACATATCTCGATGAGGGCGAGGGTATTAGTCCAAACACAGTTTGCGAACTGCGTCGGGCCACAGATTCGTCTCTCAGGGCCGCCAAGGAGACGGCTAAATCAATCGGCCGGTCTATGGCAGCCCTGGTAGCCACTGAGAGACATTTATGGTTAAACTTGAGTAACATTAAAGGAAAAGATAAGAACTTCATTATGGATGCTCCCATTTTCCCCTCTGGCCTCTTTGGTGGTGCTGTGAATTCGGTTGTCGAGAGATTTCAGGAATCAGCTAAGCAAGCGGCCAGAAACTCCTCCCCTGCCGCATTCATATCTCCGGGGCTGCTGAGCGGGAGCAGACCCAAACATCTAAAGCCAGCTCCTCCCACCGTGCCACACAAAAGCAGAGTGTGGCTCATCGTGCTCCCCCACATAAAGAGAGTGGGGACACGGTAAACACACTCAACAGCAGCCTTCAAAGGGTAGAATGGATCTGAGGACCGTTATTAACTCTAAGAAGGCAAAGGAAAAGGAAAAGGTCCTGATGCCCGAGGACTCAGGCCAGTGAGGACTTCCCCCCTCGAAGCAGAGCGATTAACACCTCATTTTACGGTGCCCGTCTCCCTTCGATGTCCTGGGTCTGCCAACCCTGCCACCTCGTGTGCTTCAGGGCACAGCGGTCTCCGGCGAGCGCATATCCCAAGGTCCACCCAGAAACGTAGTGGCCTCGGGATGCCCGCCCCCTCTGAGGAGGGTTTCGGAGCAGTCAGCTCAGATGCTTCCTGCCGGTTCACCGCTTCAGGATGTCGTTCTGACCGCACAAATACATACAAATCCAGAAACAAGTCTCGAGAGACTTGTACCTCTAGTAGAATTTTTGACAGCATGGAAACTTCTGCCAAATATATCTCATTGGGTCCTGTAGACTATAGCAAAAGGGTATCAAATAAAGTTCGGGACTCGCCCGCCCAGGTTCATGGGGGCTTTGTCCGCCGAAGTGGCCCCCCAGCAGGTTCTGGTAATGGAACAGGAAATAAAAGCTCTGTTAGAGAAAGGGGCCATAGAATATGTACCTCACTCCAACAGGGAAACCGGGTTTTACAGCCTGTATTTCATAGTTCCAAAGAAGGATGGAGGGTTGCGTCTCTCATGGCACATCAACCATCTGGAGATGTTGGCTGAATTTCTTGCTCTCAAGAATTTCCTAGAAGATCTCAGGGGCCACCATGTGCTTGTCCGCTCAGACAGCACATCGGTGGTTTCCTCAGACAACACATCGGTGGTCTCCTACCCCAGGTTCCCAAGTGCTCTCGTCCAAGTGCTGCTCGTTAGATTTCACACAGGACAGGCACTCGTCGCTATGGTGGTGTTATATTAGTGTTCCCCAAAGCATCAAATTGATGCAACAGAGTAACGTTCGGTTATGACTGTGACCTCGGTTCCCTGAAGAGGGAACAAACGTTGCGTCCCCTGTCATATCTCCTTCGTATTAAAATGTTAATTGTGTCTAATCGTGTGCCGCTGCGCAGAGCTAACACGGGTTAGGCGGTGTTCATTTTATACTCTGTGACAGCTTATTGAATTTAGCTTAATATCATAACTTACAAGGTCCTGCTGTTCTGTAGCCACGGATTTGCGGGTCTTGTATTTTTCTCCTACAGATGACTTGCAGGACCTTGTATGTTATGATATTAAATTAGTTTTAATCGTTTAACCACCACAGCGTCTTGTCTCCGTTGGCAACGCACACGATTCGTGTCGAATGCAAGTGACGTCGCAGGTAGCAGAAAGTGCAAGCAGCGATTGCAAGTGACAATCAAGTACTTTTTCTTGTCTTCACCACCTGGCTACTGTTGTAAAATGTTGAGAGATTCAAACAAAAAATAATCAATAAATAGAACAAAATAAAAAATAAAAAAGACTGCAAGTGACATCACTCGCGGAAGCGCACGTGTCTGAGCGTGCAAGTGTCTGAGCGTGCAAGTCTGCAGCCAGACCCTATTGAAATATTTAGTTAAGGGTATGAATATGTATGCAATGTACTTATTTGAGTTTTTATTTTTAATAAATTTACAAAGTTGTGAAAATTCTGTTTTTGCTTTGTCAGTATGGTGTATAGAGTGTAGATTGATGTGGGAAAAAAAGTAATTTAAAGCAGTTTAAAATAAGGCAGTAACATATCAAAATGTGAAAAAAATGAAGGGGTGTGAATACTTCCGCAAGGCACTGTATATATTGTATTTAATGTATAAGGTACATGTACAACAAACTGGTAATGTCATAGTGGTATCGTGTACTGTAATCGAATGTAGCTTATCTATACCTGTGGAACAGTAGACAGCACACGCGGTGTTCATCTAATAAAGATATTCATAGCTAGCAAACAATAGCCTTTGCAGATTTCCTTTCAGTTTACTGTAGATCCAAAGCCACGTCTTCAATGCTCTTAAAGTTACAACTCTGAGTGAGAACTGCTTCAGATTCATTAAAATGATTCTCAAACTCGGCATGTGCGGCGGTTCAACGAATGGTTAGATTGATTCATTAAAAATGATTCTCAAACCAATTCACGGTTCAACAAAAAATAAATTATTTGCGTGAATCAATTGCCCAGAGTAAAGTGAACAGATGACTCATTTGGAATAAATTGGAACAATGGGAACTTGTACATTGCCCAGAGATGAAGTCAAGAGATGAAGTCATTTATGAAAATTGTGGAACAATTTTAAGCTTCCCTCCTCTTGTATTGCATTAAATTACACCAAGAGGATGAAGTAACATTTAAGGGTGGGTAAATTGTGGAGGTACAAGGAAAGCCCGGAGGCTTCCTCAAAGACTAGCCACCGATTATCTACAGACTGTTCTCTATGCTGCCCTACAAGGAAAGCCCGGGAGATTATCAAAGTTTCTCCAGCCACCGTCCCAAAGATCCCGTTCTCTCAGCTAGCCGACTCCGGGCGACGTTTCTGAGTTTTTCCCTCGATCCGCACTAGCCGACTGAACCAGTCACAAATAACTCACCTACATCACACTCACTCACACAACATCAGCTTTTTCTCAGTGCCTTTAAACCGTTCAACTGACTCACAAAAACTGCACCTAATCACAACAATTGCTCCCACTCACACAACATGGACACCATACAATGCACTTTTAACACGAACTGGTCTGCACTCACTGCACTAATCACAACCTATCTTGCTTATCACTCATTGCACATCCAACCATCGCTGTTAATTTATAATCTGTTGCAATCACATTATACTAATCTGTTGCAGCACATTCTATCTGCTGCTCAACCAACCAATGTTAATTTATAATCTGTAATAATGCATTATATGATGCCAATACGGACTACATTATGTATAATGTGTCGTTGATACTTAATAATGTCTTTTAGATGTTGCCCTTACGGTGTATATAGTGTCGTTGATTTTATTGTCTTCTGTACTTGTATTGCATTATTGCTGTTGTTAGTTTTTTTTTGACTGTCTGAATTTCTTCTGTATTTCAGTCTGTAAATATGTACTGTCCATATGATTGCTGTTGTTGTTTTTTTTTTTGACTGTCTGAAAAAAAGTATTTGACACTTGTGACTGTGGTGATTGTGACAATAAAAGTGATTTGTTTTGATTTGATTTGACTACAGTAACTAAGTAAAAGTACGCATCTACATACTCAGAAAGTAATAGTTACCCAAAACATTTATTCAAGTAACGAAGTAAATGTAACTCGTTACTACCCACCTCTGGAAATGTTTGTTATTCACAGAAAATTGTTCCTTTGAGTTTGATCGTTTCTATTTAATTAATTAATAAATTGAACCAGATTGATTCGATTGCAGAGTTTAACTCAATGAACCAATAATCCAGCCACCAACTATCCACATCTCAACGGATGGGACGATTATCAGTGTTTAATAACTTAGTGGAAATTATCTCATAATTTACTCACCATCAAGTTGTTCCAAACCTGTATGAGTTTCTTTCTTCTGTTGAACACAAAAGAAGATGTTTTCAAGAATGCTGATTTGCTTTCTTACTATAGAATTCAATGGCTACTGTCAAGTGTTGTCTTCTTTTATCTTCTTTTGTGTTCAACAGAAGAAAGAAACTCAGGTTTGAATACAAGTATTTTATAGTGCTGTGAAACGATTAATCGCAATTAATCGCATCCAAAATATATATATTTTTTGTGTACTGTCTATATGTATTATGTATTTATAAAGACACACACATACAGCATATATTTTGAAAATATTGACATTTATTTACATGTATATATTAATATTCATATAAGTTATATCATACTTAAATATATGCATGCATGTGTGTGTATTTATATATACATGTTACACATAATTTGTGTTACAATGTGTTACATAAAACGTTTAATTTGGATGTGATTAATCGTGGTTAATCGTTTGATAGCACTTTTATTTTAATTTCTTAGTTCACTTTAAATTTTAGTCTTTTCCTCACAAAAAGTTTCATATGGGAGATTAGGAATATAGTACTTTTGACAGTTTTATGGAGCTTTTGTACCCTTTTAGAGGCTTGAAAGGTCTGGTCTCCATTGTAAAAGCACAAAAAAAGTTTGAAACAGCTTGAGAAATCTAATTGTATTGCAATGCCTGTACATTTGAAAAATGCGAATGTGCATGTAAATTGACAAACGAAAAAATGATTTGCATAATTTGGCTCTTTACAACCGAATCATTTTGACTATTCCTGATCTATAAAGTGAAACATCTCTGGAAGTAGAAGCCATAGATAATATCTGACATGACTATTGGGCTTGCGATGGACTGGAATGCAACGCTGCGAGTTTCTTAGGTCACAATGAGAAGGAAAAACACTAAAATATTATGAAGAAGTTGGAAGATCAGCAGTCCGTGATGAGCCCTCTGAGGTTTCCCGGAGAAAATGTGTCACCTCTCTCTCGCTTTCCTTCATCTCCCTTTACTCCTGCCTACCCCAGCATCTGCTCTGGTGGAGATTTTTCTTGGAGCCCAAAACAAAAGAAATAACTAAATTGGCACCGGCTCCAAAAGACATCACTTAATCACGGCTGGAGCAGGATCTTACACCAGGGACCTCGAAGGGGACGCCCGTCCAATTCTCTGTCATGTCCAGGCCTTAATTGTTTAAACAGACAAAATGAAGAGGGAAATGAATCCTCTGAAAATCTCTCCACCTGATGAGCTCTGCAGTTGCAGGCCATCGCCAACCTGGCTGTCATACAATCAGGCAACGAGCCCTTCGAGCGATTGTAATCTCGACTTTTGGCGTGAGTCGCGGATTTATGCTTCGAAGTTAACAATTTGCATCATTATAGGTGAAGAAAGGCCTTGGACCCGGTGAGGGTCTCTCCACATATGCTTGCAATTCACCAGGTTGTTTGTTTCCGAGCGTTCCTTAATAAAGAAAACAGATTTACTAAATCGTGCCATTCTGATCCGTTTCAATTGTGCATTAATCGAGAAAAGCTACGGTCTGCTTCCAAACTCAAGATGGCCGTCTGCAGATCCAATTAGAGCTTTGTCAGTTGGGAAAATAACTGTATGCTGAAATCAAAGAAAGGAAGAACAAAGGTAGGAAACGCAATCGTAGATTCTCTGCGGTTGAGTTCATGACTCAGGAACAAGGGGGCGGGAATTCACTCCCCAACAAAAATCCCTGTCCTGTGTTCGCTACCCGTCCTTGTAATGTTGAATGACAATGTTTGTAATTCAATGTTTTGATTCCACGACATCTGTGCACATACATGCACGGTTCTCTTTTGGCCGCAGAAAGAGGGAAAGACCACTGAGGGTTACACAAGCGAGAGGGGCCTCGCGGCTTGCGTGCTTGTGATGTAATGTAATTGCTGTTGATGAATGGACTGCGTACACTGTCTTGCCATTCTTAGGTCAGTCATCTTTAAAGTTATTTGAATGTTTCTTTGGCTGTTTTGATAGCCCTGTGGTTGATTAATGCAGCGTACATAAAATTTGGCAGCGTTTACAGTCAGGCAGTCATTACTACAAAAAATTTGTGAAAAGGCTAAAGTAGTGGTATAAACAAACGATCAAGAAGTTTTGTTAAAATTACTTTTTTTATTGGACATCTTATGTTTAAGATATCTTAATTTAAGCTTCAATTATCTTTTGTTAAGAAAAATTGTGCACTGGATCATGTAAGAAAATAAGCTCATCAAATAAGCACCTAGCATTCAACAAATACAAACACTACAACAATATAATAATATTAATTTAAATACACATATTTAAATGTAATATATTATATTTTTTACAAAAATAATATATGTTATTTACTTGCTGTTAATGTAATTCATTTATATGCATATTTAAATATTGGATTCACATGAATAATCATTACAATATTTTCTAAATGGCAATAATGATGACAATGCAGATAAAATATGTATTTGTTCATAATATTTATTAGAAATGCATTCATATTATTATTAGCATCATCATCATCATCATCATCATCATCATCCTCATCATCATTATTGTCGTTGTTTTTAATGACCATTCTTATCCAAAGATTATTTTAAAACTATGTAATTAACATTTTAATCAACAACTGTAATATATCTGTAGTATAATAATAATAATAATAATAATTACACAGTATCTACACATGCATTTTGTCAAGTTTCATTTAATCTATTCGTAAATAATGACATGTGCAAACAGAGAGCATTCAGTATGTTGGCGTCCTGGTGCAGGTTAATATTATTATTATTATATTATTATTATTATTATTATTATTATTGAGGGTGATGATGATGATACACCTATAATTATTGCATTACAAATATTTATATAGTATTCTATCTTTTTAACTAATAATAGACATTTCAAAAAATACTAGTATTAGTAATAGAAGTAGTAGTAGTAAAATAATAATAATAATGAATGACTATTATCATTATTGCTTTTTAAAACTATTAAATTAATTAGCAGTTAAATATTTAATTACAATTTTAAACAACAACAACTGTAATACTGTAGTAGTAGTGATAATGACAATGATAATACATATTTACACAATATTTATTACATTTATATTAATAATAATAATAATTATTGTTATTATTATTATTATTATAATTATATACTATATATAAATGTTTTATACTATTCTATGTTTTAAAAATTAGCCTTTTAAACAACAGTGATAATACAGTATTATGATTATTGTTGTTGTTGTTTTTGTTGATGATGATGATGATGACGATGATGATATTAATTTGTAATAAATCTTTACTTATTATTATTGTTATTAACAGCAAGAAAAATAGTACAATTATTATAATAATTAGTATTATTACATCACGGTTCTTATGATTATTAAAATATTAAACATGAAGTATAAAGTATTGTAACATGCAAATATTGTATTGGAGAGTAATGCAACATGCATATCCCATTGGAGAGCATATGTGAACCTTGTCACCACCCCGGGGAAAAAACACCACCAGGGTAAGTGACAGCATGAGGTGAACAGACCATCAAGCATTGAGTCTGGCAGCACACATGGACTCTCAAAGTGTTCAATGAAGGATCTAATTTCAGACATTACATAGTCATATTGACAACTGGCAAGCAGAAAGCCGTGTGTGCGAGAATTCAAAGTCTCAATTTATGAGCCCAGCAGCACTGAGGTGTGAAGGGAAAATGGTTTGTTGATGTATACTGGCCAATCTGATTCATTTCACCCTCCATCAGTGCTTCATCCAAATGTACAGCGAGCGAATTACTCAATTGAAAGTGAAGGGTAAAGTTCCTCAACATTAAAGCGCCTTTGTTTCAATGTTCGCAATGAACGTCATCTTTGATTTCAAATTAGTCTGGTGCTTCACTGACGTCTGTCTGTGCACCAGATTAACAGTAAACTCTTTCAGGAAAGCTGACACATTTGGCCAACTCGACTGTCTTTATGTCACCATAAGGAAGAATCATTGGAACAAATTATCATCAACTCCTAAAACGCATGTCACTTTACCACTAGGAATTACATGTAGATCCAGACATCAGGTCAAGGTTTTAACCACATCATTTGGACCCCAAAAAATAAAAATATAATTAGCCATTGACATCCATTCAAAAGTAGCCATATATATTATTTTCTCTGCCCAGACCATGTGATCTACAGTATATGTCTTCACGAGGCACACCAAAGTTGGTGCGTAACTACACATGCAACTGCAAAAGGAGAATTTTTTCACTCATCCTGTTCGTCTCAAGAGGGAGTGTCAAAATGAATAGACCAGATACTATCACAAGATATCAAACTCAGGCAGGGCCGGACCTGGGCATAGGCGGAATAGGCAAATGCTAGGGGCGCCGCCGATCCATAGGGGCGCCAAAAATAATGAAGATTTGTTTTGTCCTTTTTTTATTCCCAATTCTACTTCAATACTATAAATTTAAAATGTTACACAAAAAGCGATCGTCCCACAAAACAACTATTTTATTGCTCTCCTCAGTTCGACGCATTATCTTCCCCGCACAGCTGCACTTCCACATACATCAGTTACCTGATTGTAAAAGATGTTCACTTATAAATTATCACTGTGTCCAAAAGACAGAAGCCCTCTGGTGCCCGGGGGGAGAGGGGATAAGAGAAGAAAAACGGGACAAAGACAGAGGTTATGTGATGTAATGAATGATGATGATCAAATAAACTAGCCTTTAAATGCATGAATGTTTTCACCAATCATGATATTCGTGTCTTTAGAGATCCGTATACATATCCAGCATCGGTGAATCTCTAACTGCTGCAATAGCAAAAAATAAATAAATAAATAAAATAAAAACTCTCTTGATATTTTAAGGACAATTACAGAAGAATAAAATAAAGCATATTTCGTTACCTTTTGAAACTTGGAAGGGTTGAATTTGAGCAGATGGTTTTACCATCGCTGTCATCAGACGCACTTCCACTTGCTCATATTCTCCATCTCTACCATATTTTAAAAACGATCATTCTCAATAACTTCAAAATCAATATTTTGATCACTGCGCTTAGTCATCACATCCACCTCAAATGCACAGTGAAATGATTTATATTTCACTGCGTACAGTAATGCTCTGCAGTAATGCAGTAAAGCCAATTCTAACCAGTTCAGTTTTTGCTGATATATTCTTTTGTTTTATGACTGAGGTAATTTTGAGTGAAACATCACGTCGTTATTGTGTATCAAACAGTTGCCCCCTCCAAGAATAAGTTCATCAGATATGTTGGAATATAGCTGCCAGAAAATATATTTACTCATTATCATACCCTCGTAATATATATATATATATGAATACAATAATTACCACACACATCACACTTTTAAGATGTAAACTATTTAAGAAAGTTACCACCATATTTCTTATCTGTTCTGTAAATTAAAAAAAGAAAACACTAGAATACTTTCAAGAAGTTGTTGTTTTTTATATCAACCCTGCTATTGTCAGAGAGTCACAGTCACCGCAGTCATCAAGGAAAGATTCTTGAGCTGGGATTTGAACCCAGGATGCCCGTAACACAACAGTGTTATACGTCAGCGCACTTGCCCACTAGGCTACTTTCTTGATCTTATACTTTTAGTTTGTTAGTAAGACAATACTAAAACATCAACCCTGTTACCATCATATTTTGATCTTAAATTGTTCTATAAATATAAAATTTTTTAAATCAATGAAAAAGATACACCATCATACTTTAAAAACCGAACCATTCTATAAAGTTAGGTATTATTATCTTGTATTTTTAGTTTGGCGGTGAGATATTATTAATATGTCAACCCAGTTACCCATCATATTTGTATCTTAAATTATTCCATATTAAACGAAACAAAAAAAAAAATATTCATCAGGGCTGCAAAAAAAAACAAGGATAAAGAGCTCCTCAAGAAAGTTTTTTTTTTTTTTTTACTTTGTTGGTAAGATAATACTAAAATGTCATCCAAACAATTTATGTTTTGTAGGTGGATATTTGAATTGTATTAAATATTATTTATTATTTGGCTTGAGATGGCACAATGCAATTTATTAGCACAATCTTAATCTCAGATAATTTTTTAAATCGTCCAAAAAAAACAAACAAAAACACTTTAAAAGCTCACCTTCTCAAACTTGAAAAGGCGTCGTTTCATCACCCAGCATATGTTTCTTCATATTGATTCTTTCCAAGGTACTGCAAGGCAAAACTGTCTTCCTGCTCCTCCTCCATCCTTTTGTCAACTGCCAACGAAAAGACAGGAGGACAGAGACAGAAAAACCTCAGTGAGCTGCTTCAAATAATACATTATACATATGCTAAGCCAGCACATCATTGATTCTGTACCTCGAGTTGATAGATACATTTGTGGTTCTTCTCTCTCGGCCAGCTGAATGTTTTTAACCAGGCCATTTAATCAAACACCTGTAGAATAAATTAGCATGAAAGTGAAATGCATTGATCGCAGTGTAGGAGTTTGTCCGGATATGCTGCTATACCAACATAAATCAGTATTTTTGCTTGCTTTACTGATTCAATAATTTTTTTTAACTGCTCATATTAAACATGTTTAACATACTTAACATACTCAGTACTTATTTCTGAGGGAACATGTTCTCATTAAAATACCGACAGGACCCTAGAATATATGGTTTACAGATATTTTTTTTTTCACTGAACCTACAGTAGATGGAAAATAAACTGCATGGAAACTACATCTTACAATTGGCAAGAATACTAAAACCTGAAAAAGATATAATTTTTAAACCTAGAATGTACTTAATTATTAGCTATTTTAGTCAGTTAACGGACACTTTCTTATCCAAACACTGGAATAGGAATATATCAGTGCCAGGCTGAATACATCAGTTCTGTTACAGTAATATTCCAGTTCTGCATATGATATTAGACTGGTTTCCAGCAACTGCTATTGTGTTCCACTGATTTACAGTTCCATAAAACACAAAAAACAATACAAACTACTACAAAACTCAAGCCTTAAAGGGTTACTCCACCCCAAAATGAAAATGTTGTCATTAATCACTTACCCGCATGTCATTTCAAACCCATAAAAGCTTCGTTTGTCTTCAGAACACAATTTAAGATATTTTGGATGAAAACTGGGAGATTTGTGACTGTCCCATTGACTGCCAAGTAAATAACACTGGCAATGCCCAGATAAGTATAAAATAACATCGTCAAAATAGTCCGTCTGCCATCAGTAGTTAAATCTGAATGTAATGAAGCGACGAGAACACTTTTTCAGCACAAAGAAAACAAAACAACAATTTTATTGAGCCACTGATGGCAGATGGACTATTTTGAATGTGTTTTTGAACGAACAAAGCTTTTATGGGTTTGGAACGACATGGGGGTAAAGTGATTAATGATTACATTTTCATTTTGGGGTGGAGTATCCCTTTAAGGTCCCACAAGAGGACAAAATGGGTAAAAGAGAACACATCTGATGCTAATTTAATAGATTAGAGATATAGCGCAAAATGAGAGTCTCATCTCTTCTTTTGATGAAAATTTTAATTTAACTTTTCATATTAATTGATTTTCATCCATTTACTCTGTTGTTCAAAAGTTACAGTGCTTTTTTGAATGAAAAAACAACTTTTATTCACAGTTCTGATTCACAGTTGAAAACATCTGAAAAGTAATTAAAAAGTAATCAGATGTAATCCGTTAGATTACTTTAATAAGTAATTGAACTAGTTCCTCTAATTATTACATATAAATAGAGTAACTTGTAATCTGTATCCTACACTGCAAACTTAATTGAGCAAATTTTAAAAAATTTTCAACCAGATTTTCAGCAGATTTTTGAGTTTTCGCAACTTTTTGATGCATAAACTTAAAACAAGAAGTTGAGAAAACTCACAAATCTGCTGAAGCTGGTAGCCTTAAACTTTTAAGTTTGCTCAACTTTTTTTTTACAGTGTATTACATTTCCAAAGTAACCTTCCCAACACTGTAAACATAAATAATTTCACAAAATTCAGACTGATAATGGAGCCCAAACAAGTTTTTATGAAATACTCACCTAAACCCACAGCAGTATGGGACTCCTGCAACCTCTGTGAACTTCGGCGAGCTGACAGGGCCGTGAAGAATTGAAAACAGTCACGATACAAGATGAAAGCAATTATAATCAGAATGGAATGAACCTCACAGTCATGGCAGGCAACAGTTGGAGAAATCAGGTCCAACCCCGTCACAATTTCACCATCGTGGACGGCACAAGAATGATTAAAATCTTAGACAAGCCTGTCCAGGAATCAAACATTAGACACATTAGAAATTTGTTGTTTATGAAATAATGACGTTATTTCGATCTGAAGAGCTTTTGTGTCAATTTTGATACTATAAATGACCCCTTAGCGTTAGCGCACTTGCTTTATCCTCCTTATTTCTTCTTCAGCTTCATATGTTTATACCTTTCAGAGTAGGTCTGCCGCAGAAACCACACTGGCTTCGCTCCTGCCATCCGACTCTCTCCACATCGAGACTCCAGCTCATCAGAGCGCTTAGACAGCATCGAAACGGACAAGAACCACGGACAAGAACCACGGTGTCATTGCTGGAACATCCAAAGTGTTTTTTGAAGACGAATAGGGTTTCCATTTTCATGTCAGGTACCAATCTTTGCAATTAATAGTTTTAAATGAATACGCTTTTAATCAGAGTCTTGATGTTGTGGGTTTGTTCTTGAGATCTCTCGAGACCACATTAATGTGACCGTGGTGTGGCTCTCATTACTCAGTGTCTTGGTCTGGATCTGGGTCTCGGCTTATGGTCTCGGACAAGACCGCAGTCTAATTCCAGCGTATTAAAGGTGACAATTACCTCAACCGCAAGTCAGCAGGGTATCTTCATCATTCGGCAGGAGTCACTGAAGGTGTCTGGCACGCGGCCGTCCATTGTGAAACCTAAAATCCTCTTGATTTAAATCAGTGATAGACTCCAAAATTATTTCACCCATTCTACTTTAAGCTGCACACATCAGGAACTCACAGGCAGCAATTTACGTCCTTAAGAATATTATTATTTACGATTAATTGTTTTACTTTTTATTACAATTTACTAATATAGCTAAAATAAAAAAGTATTGTAAATGTAAAATATATTTTTAATAAATAAATTCATTTTAAATAAGCAGCTCATAAAGCAGTTAATACATTTCAGTAATAATAATATTGTCATATTGCAATATTAAATACAAAAACAAGTATGACAAAAGTATGAGTAAAATAAGAAATATTACCAAAAACAAACAACAACATATATTACATTAATATATATATTTTAGAGTGGACTTTTATTGTGGCCAGCCCAAAGCACACCTGTGCAATAATCATGCTGTCTAATCAGCATCTTGATATGCCACACCTGTGACCTGTGAGGTGATATTCGCAAAGGAGAATCTCGGCAAAGGAGAAGTATTCACTAACACAGATTTAGACAGATTTGTGAACAATATTTGAGAGAAATAGGCCTTTTGTGTACATAGAAAAAAGTCTTATCTTTGATCTTTGAGTCAGCTCATGAAAATGAAAAATGGGGGCAAAAAACAAATGTTTTGCAATTAAAAATTTTGTTCAGTGTACTATAATGTATATATATATATATATATATATAAAATATATATATATTATATATATATATATATATATCAATAAATTAATAATATTATTAATTAACTTTGCAACATTTTATTTATAAGCAGATTTGTTATTAGTATTATTATTAATTGGTTCTTTTTCATTTCAACCTTTATATTTAATATTTTGCATATGTATTGTAATGTTTATTTTGCACAAATACATATTTTATAATTATAATACACCTTATGTACCATTTATTTATTATATTACTGTTATTATATTATTTTAATTATTATATACCATATCAATATAATTTAGATTTCTCTCATAGTTTTGAACAAATTTATTTTGAAAATAAGAATGTGTCAAGTACAAAAAAATCAGCAATTATCTTTACATAAAATATAATATTATATTATATTATATTAGCTACAGTAAACATGGATTTTAAGAAATATGTTTATTTATTTACATTATTTGGGTAAATTACTTTAATACACTTTCTTATGTAATTGGAATTTTTACAGTAAACAGATTTTTCAGCAGTCCAAAACAAAAATGTTAGTAATTAAATAAATTAAAAACGTTTTGTTTTATTTGGGTTAACTAATTAGATTGTACAGTACAGCAGGTTTTGATAAAAGAAGCTTTAATTGAAAATTAAAAAAGTGAACTTGGTTGTTGGATATATGAAATGAACTGTATTTAATGTTTTCTTTCACTTCAATAAAATGACAGGTCTTGGTTTGGATCTGGTCCTTCAGTGTTTCAGTTTTGATATGGATCTGGGCCTCGAGGGGTCTAATATTGGTCTGGGTCTTGGAGGCTCCACGTTTGGCTCCAACATTGCTTTTTAGCATACATATGTCTCCAAAAAGCCCCTCAATGCACAGACCGATGTTATCATGCTGGCTTGTGGCTAGTTTCACTCTCCTCAAGCTCTTCCGATGTCTAAATCCACAGCTGTGTTGGGGTTTGGTGGTAAGTTTATGCTGAAGGTAGGTTACGGCGGTCGGGCTGGCACGCGGTTTCTTCTTAAATACGTGGTTTACCTCTGAAAGCCTTCAGACGTATCGAATGAAAGTCTCAACAGGGTTTTCTGGCCTCCTTAAAGATGACAAACACAGCCTGGGGGATGAATAAAAAGCAAAGGAGGACATTGTTTGAGCAAGAGACGAGTGAAAAACCACCTTATCCTGTTTGCCGAGATAAATGGCCTGTCGACAGATGGCACTCTGGGAAAAACGTTGAGCTTTGCTTACAGAATCGGCAAAAACAAACCTCTTTCGATCCTTATACGACTCTCATAAATACACTGTAAAAAAATTATTTTTCGAAGTTGTAAATACAGATTATTGGCGTACGTTTTACAAGAAAAAACTATTCTGGGTTTTCTGCTTCAAAACTTCACGTTTAATTCAACGTGTCTTCGTAGTTGTTTACGAAATTTACTAGCCGTTTCTGAGTGAAAATAGTTTTTACATCAAATTTGTTACGGTCCCCTCAGATTCAGCTTCATTAGAGCAAAGCAAACGCCTCCAAATTTCTGTCATCTTTGTAGAGGTAACAAGCACGAGCCCATAAAAGAAGAAGGAGCCCATGGAACAAACCTCTCCAAAGACATAAATTAACCAAGCAGATCTCATAAGTCACATCAAATACATCCCAAACAGCTTATAAGTACCACCCCTGTTAAAAACAATGACAAGCACCATAAACAAGTTTATACACCAAATGGTTCCTTCGGCCAAACAATACAAGCAGCGTTTGCCACACCAGCCTTGTCTAATGAGGCATGCTGAATCAGGCTTTTATTGTCAGGCCTCTGAGACCCACGTAAGCCAAGGTAACGGGAAAAACGTGGGCCTGCGGCTGTCCTGACCCTCCTGGTTTATGAGTACATTACTAGCTTGGCCTCAAACCCCAAAAGTCCTATAAATGAACAAACTGCAGCTATAACTTCATATGACTCGAACACCATCACCAACGCCTCAAAATACAAAACCCCAAACACTGGTTTTGTAATCGACATGTGATCTGCTGTCGGAGATTTTAGGTGCTTAATCAGGGACATAATTTGACATTTTTTTTCAGTTAAGGAGAAAGTGTCTGTCCTCCTGGAATGATATATAAAAACAAATACATGCATGTATATATTTAAGAAACATATGTTAAGTTTATATATTAAATATATAATATAAATATATACGCATGTAAATGTTCCAAAATATATGCTGTATGTGAGTGTATCTATATAACATAATAAATATACACAGTACACACCAGGCCCGGTATCTAGGATTGCGTGACCGGGGGGGCATTTCGAAGTGAAGTGTAAGTCAAGTCTAATCCATGGACAGTGCAATTATATGTAACATAAACACAAGAGAATATACGTAAATATAGGTGTGAAAGAAATGAAGTAAAAAATTTAAAAGAATAAAATGTGCAGGACAGTATACTGTAGACTTAATAACTAATATTATAAGCAGGAATGTGCAAGAATGTGCTCTTATGAATGTTTATAACATGATTTGTGAACATTTAACTATGACATAACTTAGACTTCTCCATAGCTAGTGTTTGCGTATTTCATTTCATTGTGTAACATACTTGTTCTACAGATCTGTGTAGTGTTAAATACTGTTTTTGACAGAGTTGATAACGTTTCTGACAGATAATATCATGATATTTTTGCTATTCCCTTACCGAATGTGGTATCCTGTCAGCAATAACCTGTCCATAGGCTTTTTTGATTACTCTCAGTTTGAGTGCCGTCTATGCAGTGTTGGCAGATATTGCTATTAAAAACAAAAAATAAATACAAATAAACCGAAATTTTCAGCATCTTGCAACGATCGTTTTCATACCACGGACGCTAAAATTCTTGCAAATTGTCATTATACATGTCATGCAGACATTCATATGAGGAGTTTAATAGCAAATTAGTCATTCAGAGAACAAATTTTATTTTTGAACAGAGAACACCGAATCCGGACCTCGGTGGCCTCATTGGCTACGGGCCAGGATTCAGGCTTTAAACTTCATGAATTATTGGTGTTTGGTTTAATTCAAAACATTTTTGGCAAATTCAGACCGAGATCACTTTGAACCTAGTAATTCAATTGTTATTAGTTTAAAATTAAAATTGATTAATAGTTCAATGCTTTCTCTAATGTGTCTTGCAAGAAAACACAGGATTGTTTTGCACCAAAAGTAATTTTCAAAGGGAACATTAAATTATGTACAGTTGGTCACCATTGCAAAATTTGCAAGATATGCAAAATTTAATTAAAACGATTATTTAATGTATTTTGTTTTTAGTAGGCCTAAGCTAGTTAAAATCAGCTATTTTTGGCAAATTTTGAAATACAGACCACAGACAAAAACTTGAGTTCAAAGATGCATCTTGACTTAAAACTGATTCTCAATAGTAGTGGGTCATTCAAAAACGGAAACTTCACTGATTCCAAAGCAACATATTAAGATTTTCTTTAGAACAGGGGCAGAACAGGACTGCACAGGACAAAACATGGGACTTATCTTATAAAAAACAAATTAAAAAAACTCTGGTCAATAAAATCAAGCGCAAGTAAACTTTTAAATGCTTTATCCTCTAGGGCTAGGTGTCCACATACGTGGGACAGCACATTTTAGCTCTTATGTCCACAATTGTTTCTCTATTGGTGGTGTTATGACACGTGGGGGTACTAACACTCATTGGTTGCAAGTTTATAAAAACGGGTCAAAATCCAAATGCGGCGAAGGCGAACACAGGATTCAATTGCCCATACACAAACGTCGACCAGGTAAGAAGATCGCATTTCATGGTTATTCTGATTTAGATATTTATAAAAGCCTTGTAATTTGTCAGACTTGCAAATGAAAAAAAGTTAAAACAATCTTTGTAGGTCGCTAAACATTAAGAACGTATGTGTATTACTGAAGCTCCTCGAAACAGCTAATATGCTGTAACATGCACACAGTAAAATGAAAAAGCTAGTCATGCAGCTAAAATTGCAGATATGGTCCCAATAAAATAATAACAATAATCATATGTAAATACATACATAATGTTGGGTTGAAATGTTGTAAAAAATAATGCTGTAAAAATGTGCACATTAAATTAGCTTGCAAATCCCATTGGAATAAATTAACAAATCAAATAATGCAAACCTATTACATAATGAAATTATTTGTTTTGTTTTTTAGTTTTATTTCTAGTTTTTCTTTGCAAAGAGCATTGGAGTACTTGAGTTAATTGATGGAGACAACTCCGATTTTGACAAAAATCCCATCCTGGAGCAATTACCAACATACCACCAGGAGGAAAGCAGCAGTGAGGACAGTAGGATGACGAGGACCCCATTCCTGAGCCCATGACCACAGCAGAGGAGCAAACTTGCTGATAGTATTTGATGGTTAGATTAAGTTAATGCATGAGCACATGACTGGACCCCGTACTAAGAAGTGGACAATGGGATGGTAAGGTACTTCAGATCTGGCTTTAGCCAAAGCTGGCTACTTACCGAAAAGAGCACTATTCTGGAAAAGATGACCCATAGTTCCTTCATGCATGGTTGTGGCTGATCCTCTTGGCCCAGCTCACGGTAATGCAACCTTTCGACACAGTCAGAGGAAGAAGAAGATTCAAATCAGGGATGAAACGTCATGTGACCAGAGTGCCCCATGTCTCGGTCCGTGAGGGCATAATTGCCACCTCAGAGATGATCGGCCTGAAAAAACGCGCTGCTGACAAATAGGGCTGGAAAACGAGAGATGCGTCTGTATGACTGCAAAGTGTTCTTGTGCTGCCAAACCGAGCGCACTGTTACTCAGCCTTTCACACATAAGTGATGGCAGTGATTTAAGTTGTGTATATGTTCCTTGGTTTTATGTTCTCCACTCCGTGATCAATCCATCAGGTGGCCTTTAGAGGCCCTGGTCCTTCATGTGCTCAGTTAGCTGCCTTTTATTCATTACCAATGCAAAATGTCACATGAGACTGTTTTTTCGTTTTTTCACTATGAGTTCAAAACAACATTAGACTAATGAAAGAGGGCTATTTTTAAACTTTGAATGTTTTAATTTTGTTACAGACAAGTGTCATCTGCACTGTTTTGGATATCAAATGTTCCAAACACTATTTTTACTGTCAAAATGGGCTCAAAATGTTGTTTTGACTCTTAACAAATGTTCAAAAAAGTGTGTATGTGTTATTAATGCATTAAAAAAATTTCAGGATAAAAACTGCTGTGTTCAACGGCACAAGTAAAAAGTTTTTCATTTATACACAAAGGTGATTTTATTGTTGTTTTAGGAAAATTCGGAATGATTCCACATATGTGGAAATTTTTCTCTAAAAAGCATAGTCAAAAAGTAAGTTGTTTACTTAGGTTCCATTAAGCCCAATTGCAAAGAGAAATAAAAATGCATAAAAAAACAGCTTGCCTTAAGAGGTTAATTTGTGTAAATGCATATATGGACTGTAAGCACCTGTTATGTGAAAAAGCTTATTCAGGGCAGTACTAAATAAAAAACATGTAATGTAAAATATATATATTTTTTCTTTTTTAGGCTATTAATATATTGCAGATTCTGCAAGGTGTATTTAAACTTATGACTTAAACATATAAAAATATGCGGAGCGTGTGTCGCGAATAAAGTGAAAATGAAATGAAAAGTGTCTATTGCAGCATTCAATTTAGATCTGCAAATAGTGCATCATATTTCTTTTTACGAGTTTTTACAGCATTTTGCATTATAACTAATCACACAAGATTCTTTGATTTTATGAACTCAATGGCCAGTCACGCAAGCGTTCAGATGAGTCATGCTGAAACATTTACATTTATGCATTTAGCAGACGCTTTTTTCCAAAGCGACTTACAGTGCACTCAAGCTATAAAACAAAATGTTGTATCCGTATATGTGTTCCTTGGGAATTGAACCCACAATCTGAAACGCTGGTGTTTTGGTCAGTGTGCGCGCTCGGTGACTGAATTCTGCATTCTGGCGAATTCTCTTATCAGGAACTACAAAATGCAGATGTACATGCCATGTAAATAAGAGATTCATTCATCATACACGGCAGACAGCATCACTGATATAACTGGCACTTCTTTCTTTTTTAAAGTGCTTACACGCGCTGAAGTCAGTGATAATGTTCTTTGCTCATTGTATTTGTTTGTTGTTTGAATAACTGGACATGCCGAGTTATAATTATAAACTTAAAATGTGTTTTTTATTAAAGCTGTGATCAGGCTAAATACAAATTCAGACTTATTAAAATATTTTATGACATAGGATGGCACTTGTCTAAAAGGGGTTTATGATTTGTGTAGTTAATAGATTATAGGCTACAGTGGTTTGAGTGCGTTTGACTAGAGCGCAATTAACAGGTTTTCAAAGAGCTGTTGTGTTTATGTGATTGTCAGTGGCCGTCTTGAGAAGCGTGAAAGCTTTGGAAAACAGCTCATAAAAAGGACTAGGACATGAATGTTTTTTACAAGTCGGAATCAAAAACTATTGTAATATGGCTTGCACATTTCACATGAAATTCTGTCAGTGTGGGGGAGCTGAACCTTTTTAAAGGGGTCATGAACTGAGAAATCATTTGACATGTAAGAGGTCACTGTACAAAACTTTCCTGTAAGTTTAAGAATTCAAAACTTTCTCATAAGTCTAAAAACAGCTTATATTGAAGGGAGTCTGCCAAAATGACAGCTTGTGGAATGTTCTACTCTATGATGTAATAGTGTGGATAAGCACCGCCTCTGCAGAAGATCATCAACACCTGCTTCTACATCGCTGTTTGTTTAGCCCCGCCCACTGATTCTACATCTTTGTCTGTTTAGCTCCGCCCACTGATTTGTGCATGTAATGATTCCGAGAGGTGAACGCGCAGAAACCAAATTATAAAGATGGCTCTGAAGACAACCAGACCCTGTGCAGTTTCAGGCTGTGGAAAAACAGTCTTTGCATCACCTTCCTTCTGATGCCAATGTAAGAAATGAGTGAATTCACTTTATTTTTAATGAAGATCCAGACCGCGTCAGTAAGACCTTCACTTCATTTTACCGCGGATTCGTTTACAAACAAGGCTCAATTCGATGTAGGATTTTCAAAAAGATTGAAACTAAAAGACGATGCTGTGCCGACTATATTGGATCTGACAGTAATGTCACTCCACAAGTGAGAGTAACTATTTTTATTATGTGAACACTGTTGATTTGCCTCTTCTTAACGATTGTTTGATTTGTATTGAGATTTGTATGCGTTTTAACCTAAACCACAGCAGTGTCCATCTATGAGGAATGAATGTACGCTGTTAGCCAATCAAAGCAGTGGGTGTTTACTTCTGAGTCTACAATCTGCCACGCCTATTCAAGCAGAGCGTTCTGATGAGGGGAGTTAAAAGCAAGACAGACAATAGCCTATTACTTCTAAATAATGATGTTTTTGTTGTAACATTCTAACATTATAAGTGGACCTTGAAAGAGAACATGAAAAAAAATATATATATTGGCCGTTGATGACACCAATAAATAATAAAATATTAAATTTACCATTGAAAATATATTACTAATTTATAACTGCATTTAATTGTGTGCATGTACAGTAAATCAAAGCAAATCCTTAAGGCCAAAAATCTACAAGACTTAATTAACAGCCTAAATAAATTAATATCTGCAGAATATGATGACAAACACTGACCAGTACTAGATGTTATAGCCGAATTTTCACTGCCACCGAGAAGAACCCTTGATCAGAGATGATTGATGGCGTTTCGCTGTGTTTAAACAGCACAACAACAGTCCTGGAGAACAGCTGTGTGCAATTATAGCAAATTGCACTGTATCTACAGACTGATTCCTAGAATCACCCCAAACGTCCTTCAAGCTCACAGGCACTACAAGAAAACTAGCAAACAACATATATTACATTTTAATTTCTGACTTTCCCATTTCATTGCTTTACGAACAAATCAAGGCGAAATCTTGCATTCAGTCCAAGAATACACAGAAAGATTGTGTTGGTTTCCAAAAGGGAAAAACTGAGAGAGAGTTTTATCATTAAGCTGAGCTAACGAAACCTTCAGAGAGAAGAAGTATTGCTGCGCTCAGTTGATGGAGGAAGCAGAAAAGCTGGCGGCGGGACAGAGTTGTGTGGTCTCGACTGCGGAGAAGGGCTTCGGAGCAAAGGGTGGCGTAGCATTACATCACATCCATAGGGACCTCATTCGCATCACATCATGAACAGAAGTGCTGACTATGTTTTGAAATTTGGAAGATGAGCCGCATGATGCCATAGTCGCCTGTTTTTGTCCAAACAATGGAAGTCAATGGGATACAAAACAACACTAAACTCTACGGACCTAAAACAAAAAAGCACAGGGAAATTTGCCAAAATATCATACAGGATTATTTTCTCAAGTACTGTAAATGTGTAGTTTAAGGCAAGACATTATGCACAAAAACCTTTGGTCGATTTTGATATTTGGAGTTATTTGGCTTTTGATAACTTGTTTTCAAACTAGTCAAATAAAAACATGCAAAATACACTATTACATGTTTATTTATTTATTTTTATTTATTGCATTTTTCTAACTTTGGATTTCAATTACAATATATATTTCAAAGACCATTTTACGATTTTTTTTTCTACACTTCAGTAGCCCACACACTGTCAGAGAGTCACAGTCCCAGTCACCGCCGCCAACGACAATCACCAGATCACAGTCACCTGAGTTCTAATCACCCGCACCTGCAACTTCTCATCAGCACTCCCATAAGTACCACACGCTCTCTGACACTCATCGTCCGGTCTACGGTTCACTACCCTGAACAGTACCTGACTCCCTTATATCTTACCTGTGTTTAACGTACCTTGTTGTCTCCCAGAAACCCTCCAGCGATCCTCCAGTGTGTGTCCTGTGTTCCCGTGTTTCCCAGCTCCACGATTCCTGTGACCGAGACCCTGATTAGTTCACTGCCGTGTCACCTCGGATTGGATCACCATTCACGTCATGCACCTGCTCCTCTCACCTGACGCATTCTACCTGTAAATAAACCCTCTGTTTCACTCCTTACCTGTTTCTCCGTGCTCTGTTTGTGACAGAAGACCGGACCAACACCGTCACTCCCCCATGGATCCCCGACCTTCCGTACCATCTGTAGCCCTGGAGGAGCTGGTCACCACTCTGCGGGCTTCACTCCAGCCACCTCCACCCCCTCAATCTGCCTCTGCCAGTCCCATGGCCTTACCAGCTGCCTACGCGGGTGAAGCGGCTGAGTGTGGCGGCTTTCTTCTTCAACTAGCCTTGTACATCGAGATGCAACCACAGAGGTTTCCCACCGAGCGCTCCAAGGTAGCTTTTTTAATTTCCCTTCTCTCAGGCCGAGCATTATCATGGGCGAAAGCCATATGGAACGCTAATACCTCCTTAATCAATTCCTATATTGCATTCACTAATCATTTTAAGGAGGTTTTTGAATTAGCTACCGGAGCGCTCTCGGTGTCGGATCAGCTGCTGCGCCTGCGCCAAGGGACTTCCTCGACTCACGAGTACACATTGCAGTTCCGTACTCTGGCGGCAACTTGTGGTTGGAACGAAGCGGCTCTCCTCGGCGCGTATCGGCAAGGACTGGATACCAGTATCCGCGCCCAGATGGCGATATTTGACGACTCCGTTGGATTGGAAAGCTTCATGCTAAAAGCCAACCGAATCGCCCAACGCTTGTCTGCCTGCCATACCGCCGAAGCCGCCCACCAGCCTGCTTCACCCGCCCACGGTTCCCCAGTACCAGAACCCATGCAAGTGGACACAGCTCGCCTCTCCAGTCATGAACGTGCTCGCCGGATGGCAACGGGGCTGTGTCTTTACTGTGCTTCGGCGGACCACTTCATCAGGTCCTGCCCCAACAGAACCCCACGTCCAGCGGTGAGTACTCTCCAGAGCGACCCTGTCATTTCCACATTGTCTGTACTGACTGTTCAACTATTTACCCCAGTCAACTCCATTACAGCCTCTGCCCTGGTCGACTCGGGCTCCTCAGGCAACTTCATCTCCCAAGACCTCCTGAGTCGTTTACGCCTGCCCCGCCGTCGACACCTCCGAGCACTCCGAGTCGAGACCGTCACTGGCAAACCATTAGGGCGTGGGTGGGTTAAGTTTGAATCTCCCCCGATGAAGCTGAAGATTGGCAACCTGCATGAGGAGGAGATCGTGTTTCTGGTACTGGAGGGACCAACCGTGGATATCATCCTGGGACGTCCCTGGCTCATCCGCCATTCTCCAGAAATCCAATGGGAATCAAGTGATATAATTCGCTGGAGCAAATATTGCCGTCAACACTGTCTCAAGGACATTCCAGGTCCTCCCAGGTTACCCGCGGCTCAGGTCGCCTCCACGCGGGTTGAGAGTCCGGAGACCAGTGTGAATCCCACGATCCCATTGGATTACAGGGCGTTCCAGGATGTCTTCTGCAAGCAGGCAGCCACCCAGTTACCACCTCATCGGCCATGGGACTGTGCGATAGATCTGCTGCCTGGATATAAACTCCCCAAGGGTAGAGTATACTCACTGTCCATCCCGGAGCGCAAGGCTATGGAGGAATACATCAAGGAGGCTCTTAATCAAGGATACATCCGGCCGTCTAGTTCCCCAGCGGCGTCAAGCTTTTTCTTCGTGGGTAAGAAGGACGGGGGCTTGAGGCCGTGCATCGACTACCGAGCTCTAAACTCCCAGACTACCAAGCTCCCCTATCCACTTCCCCTGGTCCCGGCGCTTGAGGAACTCTGTGGGGCCCGCATCTTCTCTAAGCTGGACCTGCGTAGTGCGTACAACCTCGTTCGAATCCGGGAGGGCGATGAGTGGAAGACGGCATTCATTACTCCCTCCGGCCACTATGAGTACCTCGTGATGCCGTATGGCCTTTCCAATGCTCCCTCCGTCTTCCAGGAGTTTATGAACGAGGTGTTCCGGAAGTTCCTCCACCGCTTTGTGATAGTTTACATCGACGACATCTTAATTTACTCCCGGAACCTGGCCGACCATCGCCACCACGTTGCGCAGGTCCTCCAGAAGCTCCGGCAGTTCCGTCTGTACCTCAAGCTAGAGAAATGCGAGTTCCATCGCCCCACGGTGCAGTTCCTGGGATACATCATCGGGAGGGAAGGTATCCAGATGGACCAGGGGAAGGTAACAGCTGTGGCAGAATGGCCGACTCCCCAGACGATTAAGGAACTGCAGAGATTCCTTGGCTTCGCCAATTTCTACCGTCGCTTCATCAAGGGTTTTAGTCTGCTCACAGCCCCGCTTACCACCCTGCTCTGCGGGAAGCCCAAGTCCCTGTCCTGGAGTTCCAACGCCCACGAAGCCTTCGACAGCCTGAAGACCGCGTTCAGCACGGCCCCTATTCTCCGGCATCCAGACCCCCATGTACCATTCGTGGTGGAAGTAGACGCCTCCACCACAGGGGCTGGGGCTGTGCTATCCCAACTGTTCGGTGAGCCTCCACGCCTCCAGCCTTGTGCATGCTATTCCAAGAAACTGACCCCAGCGGAGCAAAATTATGATATCGGAAACAGGGAGCTACTAGCCATCAAGCTTGCCCTAGAAGAGTGGCGGCACTGGCTGGAGGGAGCAAACCACCCGTTCACTGTCATCACCGATCACAAAAATCTCCAATACCTCCGGCAAGCGAAGAGGCTCAACCCCAGGCAAGCCCGCTGGGCTCTGTTCTTTACTAGATTCGATTTTACCATCACATACCGACCTGGAAACCGAAACTGTAAAGCTGACGCTCTATCCCGAGTACATTCATCCGATTCTCCCACGGACCCGAGCCAATTCTCCCTCCAGCCCTCATAGTCAACCCCATCATCTGGAACATCGACTGGGACATCAGAGCCGCCACTCTTACGGATCCTGCTCCGCTGGGAGGTCCAGAAGGGAAAATTTTCGTTCCAACTTCCATACGGCAATCCCTTCTGGACTCAGTGCACAAAGTATGGGCTCTGGAATCCAGGCAGCCAACGGACCCTCTCGCTCCTCCAAGCTCGGTACTGGTGGCCGGTATGTCCGTGACACCATCAGGTACGTCCGCAGTTGCTCAGTCTGTGCCATGTCCTCGACTCCTCGTCATCTACCGGTGGGCAAGCTCGTACCTCTCCCTATTCCTCGACGTCGCTGGTCACAGATGGGAATAGATTTTGTGACTGACCTTCCTGAGTCCTGAAGAAAGACTTGCGTCCTCGTAGCAGTGGACGCTTCTCAAAGGCGTGCAAACTGATCTCTCTCCAAGGATTACCCTCGCCCTAGAGACGGCCGAACCGAAACACTTGTTTCAGCGGGTATCCGGAACTTCGGGGTGCCCGAAGACATTGTGTCGGATTCGCGGTCCACAATTCATCTCCCATGTGTGGAAAGCTTCTTTCGCCTGCTAGGAGTCACGGTTAGCTTGTCCTCGGTTACATCCCAGACAAACGGCCAGACTGAGCGAATAACAAGAACTCGGACGGTACCTCCGGGCATAACTGCCAGGAGGATCAGCACAGCTGGAGCCGTTTCTCCCATGGGCCGAGTATGCACAGAATTCCCTCCGCCAGAACACCACGGGCCTAACCCGTTCCAGTGCATACTCGGCTACCAACCCCCGCTCTTCCGTGGACGGGAGAGCCATCGGAGGGTTCCAGCTGTAGACCACTGGTTCCGACGAGCGAGAGAGTGTGGGACTCAGCCCACGTCCACCTCCAACGGGCAGTGCGGAGACACAAGGACTTCGCGGATGTCCAACGTGCTCCCACTCCCCTCTACCACCCTGGGGACCGGGTGTGGTTGTCAACCGGGACATACGACTCGCCTGCCTGCAGAAGCTGAGTCCCCGTACATTGGTCCGTTCAAGATCCAGAGGCAGATCAATGTGTTACCTACCGACTCAACTTCCCCCCAGGTATCGTATCCATTCCACGTTTCCCTACTGAAACGTGTTTTTTCTCCTACCCCAGATCAGCATGAGCCGGACGAGCCTCCTCCTCCAGAAATCCTGGATCAAAATCCGTCTACCAGGTCCGCAACATCATTGGTTCGTGGCGACGGGGTGGCCGGCTGGAGTACCTCATGGGACTGGGAGGGATACGGACCCGAGGGCAGTCCTGGGTGGCCCGGGATGATATTCTAGACCCATGCTGTTACAGGGTTTCCACCACATCCATCCAAATCGTCCCGCACCCAGGGTCGGGGTCGCCCGTCGCCGCGTAAGGGCGTCAGGAGCCGCCCCTGGAGGGGGGTTGGGGGTTGAGGGTAGTGTCAGAGAGTCACAGTCCCAGTCACCGCCGCCAACGAATATCACCAGATCACAGTCACCTGAGTTCTAATCACCTGCACCTGCAACTTCTCTTCAGCACTCCCATAAGTGTACCACCACACGCTCTCTGACACTCATCGTCCGGTCTACGGTTCACTACCCTGAACAGTAACCTGACTCCCTTATATCTTACCTGTTTAACGTACCTTGTTGTCTCCCAGAAACCCTCCAGCGATCCTCCAGTGTGGTCCTGTGTTCCCGTGTTTCCCAGCTCCACGATTCCTGTGAACGAGACCCTGTTTAGTTCACTGCGTGTCACTCGGATTGGATCACCATTCACGTCACGCACCTGCTCCTCTCACTGAAGCATTCTACCTGTAATAAACCCTCTGTTTCAACTCCTTACCTGCTTCTCCGTGCTCTGTTTGTGACACCCACACACACACATTATATATTATATATCTTTATATATATTTTTTTTACTCCTGTCTATATTCTGAGGTTATTACTGAGGGGTTTGTTCATATATCATTTAGCTGGTTTTATACACAGTTGAGACTATTGTTTTTTATTATGGACTGACTGATAAAAACATGTTAACAAAATGAAGCAATAATTTTGAACCAGGCTTTAGCCAATGTTCAGATTTCCATTCTGAAAATGTATGCAAATGTATGCAAAAATTCACATTTAATTACATAATGCCATTTGCTAATTAAAACCTAACATTTCAGAAAACTTGTCATTCTTAATATAATCAATCAACTGGGTATGTAAGGTGATATCTATTAGTTACTTTCTAATTCAATTATTTTAGTAATTCGTTTTTAGCCTTTTTTTTAAAGTTGCTTTAATATTAAGTTTTTTTATTTATTTATACATTTTAAAATGTCATTTTACCCTATTCACATGGGGTGTCTTGCCGTAAGGATGTTTGGGGGAAAAAACATCAATGAAAAGAATGATTTTTGTGCAACCTCATTACAAAGAAATGCGCTATGAGAGAACATGTGTTTTACAAACCCAGGTTTGCGATCCCATTTCATCATGTGGAATGCAGACAAATAAATAATTACCTCCAAATAAATTTTACTTCTTCCCGTGACGAAGTACAACATAACATTTAGCTTAGGGCGTAACCTCATCTGTTCCTGTCAGGAGAAACCAGATGAAAGAGTGGACTAAACGTAGCCCTGCCAACAGGTAAACAGGGGATAACCTGCACACAATGCTACAGTTATCACATGAACACAAACAGGTGGCTAATAACACATACTAACTTGATTTTACAACGTGAATGGATGGGCAGAACAATCCCACCTGCTGCCCATCTGGTAGAAAAGGGCTGAAAAATTAAACAAGGCCATTTTGGTGTCTAAATTGTATATATAACTGCATGGCTTCCAGAATATGATTTTGTTTGGGGGGGGGGGGTATTATAGTTGTTTCACATGAAAAGTTTCTGGAGAGACATAATATGCACACGGAGAACCACCAAGAGAGATGCCAAATTTATGGGAAAAAAAACAACAACAAAAAACGTTAGCATGCTACAATGCTAGCCATTCCATGCTGATTTAAAATACTTAACATAACATGTCTGCAAATGTGTCACACAAATTTCACTTCGAAAACTCATCTGACTCATCCTTAATGCCCGCCAAACTAGTCTTTAGAGGCTTTCTGAGCTGAAGAGCAGAAAACACAACCAGAGGTCTAATCAAGCGCACACTCACATGTAGCGACAACGTGAGCTTCGTATTTTAGTTTGTCCTCTCGCATTCCTGTTAATAACACATGAAAAACAGAAAAGAAAAATGAAACACAAAATAAGAAATATGTACTTGATTCTAGTGTTTAAGTAAATAGCTAGTGGTGGTCAGTAACGAAGTAAAGAATGTTACTGATGTACATTTTTCAAGTATCGCTTTATGGAGTAGTTTTTTTTGAGACTTACTTTTACTTCATCATTCCACCATAAGATGTACTTTTACTTCACTAATTTCATAAAAAAATATGTTACTCCTTATAATACCATCTCCGAGACGCAGAAGCCTGTTTATTCATGACAAACTGATTATTTCAAGAACCTTTAAAGGATCGCAAATCGGAACAAACGATCCATTCAAATTGGAAAAATCCGATTGCACTGTTCACGAGTCGAACAAATCACTGATTCAAATGAAACCGTTTAGAGCGATTTGGAACTGAACTCAAGTAAAGAACCGGAAATTGTGAGCGCGCGCGGATATGCGAAAATAGTTACTAATGCATTTTGTTTTAATATTTGTAACTGAAAATCCATTAGCTCAAAATAGTTTGTTTGTGACTAAATTGTTAAAGGTGGGGGGGGATCAGACAGATCAATGGCATAGTCTCTTGATTTTCAATAAAACGAAACATTAAAATAACACAGATTAAATAAAAAACTCAGCACTTTCATATTCCCCTTCTGTAAACGTATAGCATTTTTTTATATTAAAATCTAGATTTGCCCATTATAAGTCTATTTTTATATGTTTATCACCTTAAATTATTTTATATGTTTAGACACGGAGAACAGATATGAATGTTTATTCAAAACATACTGAAATAAGTAAAAGACCTGATACTAACATGCTAGCAAAGCTTGCCTCCCTAAGGTTGAGGACATGTGATATAAAGTCCCAAATAAATTTTATTCACCCAAAAATTAACTGAGAAAAAAAAACATGTGATGTTAGCATGTAACTACAGTAATTACAAAGTGGGAAGTGATGCCCTCCTGGGGCATTTGGCCAGGGGTTTTTACATCACAAACAGGTTTTCCATGAAAACAAAATCTGAAACTATAATTAATATTTCCTTAAAATTTCCCTTCCTACTCAGGCCTATTCCCACTGGTAAGATAGGCAAAACAACAAGCTTTAAAACAATTATTGTTACTGGTAAATTAGAGCAAATAGGTTTTGTTTGGGGTATGTCTGCAGTGTAAGTTTCACAGTGAACATTACTACATCACTCACAAAGAGACAAATTCAACAACAAAAAAAATCTTTAACATATTCTTATTTTGGAAAACTCATCTGACTCATTCCAGTATTTTGCCCGCCAAACAGTTAGGATGTAAAAATGTTCTAATGTAAAATTAAATAAAGAGTCTATATCAAATGAAGAGCAGAAAACACAACCAGAGGTCTAGTCTATCAAGCGCACACTCACTTATTATGTAGCGACAAGTACAAAAAAAATCTATACTTTTGTACTTTCACAATCGATAAAATTGAAAAGCATTTTAGTTTTTCTTTTCGCATTCCTGTTGGAGTAATATTTTATACACACAACTGAAGTAACAGAAAAGAAAAACGAACGTAACAAAATAGAAAATTTACTCATTACTTGAGCTTGACTTCGTTTACGTTTAAGGTAAATAGCTGGAGTCTGGGGTCATTATACAGTGTATCTGGATTGATGCTGCCTTCATGTGCTATTGGAAACTTCTTACTTCCTACTTCTTTATTTTTAATTACGAGTTTGTCACGTTCAAGTGCTCTGTTGTTAAAAATAACAGAAATCATGGTGGACAGTATTTCCTGTGTCTTGGGAAAATTGCATTAAAGCCAAAATATATAAATTACAAGATATTTTGTCAATATCCAACAGGATTTGAATGAAATGTGGCATCCCATTCATTGATAAGCATATAAACAATCTCAGCATCCCATTCATTGATCACTAGATATTAAACACCGGCTGATCTCAGCTCTCTAGATATACCGGCAGTCAAATAAATGATTCCTAAATATCAGTCAAATAAATGTTACTTTTTAGTACAGCTGTATTTTTCTCCTCTGCCATATTACAGCAGTCGCCCAATTTTTCTCCTCTGCCTTGGAAATGGGATATCGCCAGAACATCTTGGAGTTTCCCTTGGAAACGGATATAAAACGATCTTAGAGAGGCCAGTTTCCCCGTTGTCCATTTCCTACGACTAGAGAGGAAACTTATATTCGTGTCCATGATGACAAGGAAACTTATATTTATGATAAGTCAGATAGCACGCAAAGGCAGCATAATATATATAGATTCCCACGATTGGGAAAACGCGGACAGAATCGTAGAATCCAGTCATAAAAAGGTATTTACTATATATCATGGAATTTGACAAATTTTGGATGAATACATCAAAAGCAGGTCAGTTTAGGCCTACTTGAATCAAATTGCGATATGGACTAGTGTCTGTAAATATTAAGCCGCAAAAATACCATTCAAATTTGAATCATACATTTTCTGCGTGTCTCTGTTTTAATGAATGAAGCAAACATGCAGTTTTGTTTATTACACACATACTTAAGTGCACATGATGCTTGCAGTGCTTTCAGCCTCTACCGTCTCAATATATAAGTATAGAAACATAATACATTGCAAGTATATAATCTAGAACTCATGAGAGTCACTTAATGAGTGTCACGTTACGTACTGATGCAGGGAGAACGCAGTCGTTTAATCAAGAAACTCAGGAGAAAATCCACAATGGGAGAAGCACACACAGACACGTAGCAACAAAGTAGATCCAACAAACACTAAGGGAAAACTCAGCACTTATAAACACATGGGAAGTGATCAAGGAAAACTGAAACAGATGCTAGCAATAATCAATTAACTAAACAAGAACAGGGAAATAACCAAATAAGGAAACCCAGGAACATGGACAGGTGTAAAACAGGGACAAACAAGTCCACAATCCTGACAATGAGCATTTTTTCCATTGTTTTGAGAAAAACTATATTGTCATATCATATACAAACAGAAACCTCTTTACAGACAGAAGGTCTTCACAGCAACCTGTCGAAATAAAAAATTGATCTAACTTGAAAAAACTGTGAGAGAAATGACTCATTGTAATGAGAGTACTACTACTAATAATACAATTATCATTAAACCTTTATTTCTAAGGATTATTTACCAGAAAAAAATATTCTATTTAGCAGAAAAATGTAAATACACAACACAGTATTTAAAAAAAAAATAAACAAATTGACAATAAAATCCATCCATTAGAGATGATTTTCATTATTAAAATGGAATCCATAACATTAGTGGAAAACACAGAATTTGGTAAAAAAAATAAAATGATTTGAGAAAAAATAAAACATTTCACAGGGCATTAAAACAATAATTGATGTTACATTTCGATGAAGTGCTGTTAAATTGCGCAAGTTTTATGATTTCAAATAATTAATTAGACATTATTTTTGAGTAATACATGTTATTTAACCATTAAAACAGGGTTAAAAAATGGAATCCAGAAAAATTAAATCAGACAAAAAATATAAACAATAAATACATTTGGAATTTGGAAAAAATAAAACTGATTTCATAAGGCCCAACGTACAGAACACAGAGAGGACAACCACTCTATTAGTGCAACTCAGGTAATTCAGATGAATGAAAGAGCATTTGTTCTACCAAAACATGTAAAATACGAAGAAAGCTATCTGTTAGCGTTCCCATTCATCTCTTTGGCAGATGCATGGCTGTTAATCAGCCATTTTTGCTTGTAGGACAACAGATCTTTGAGCCAATCACCCGAGCTGTAAATCCCATGTGATCATATTGAAGCTGGAGAAAAATTACCTCATGACATAGACTTGCTGATGAGTACTAGATAATATATGTTTGCGTTTTTCTTTCTGACACACTTTTTACTTTCTGACACAGATTTGACTGAAATACAAATAAATGTGTGAATTAATACAAATGTGCCTGATATTTAGGCCTATATAATGTAGTATCACCATTGCATTCTGCTTATTCATTTTGCTGTTCAAAAACAGCCTTATGCTAAGGAAAAGTTAATGACAGATTATTTAGGATTTATTATTATAACTTTAAGAAAGCAGTTTTGTTGCCAACTTGGAAATTCACAATGATTATTCCCAAACTGCACATTGGTCATATTTAAGTCATATTAGCTTCTTAAACAACTTTAAAAGTTATGATTGTCTGTAAAGGAAATGTAGAAACTGAAGAATTGAATACTCTTTGCTTTATGGGATGCTTGCATCAGAGATACTGCGTTCACCTCAAAATTACTGGCGAGAAAGCGACAAGGACAATATCCAGATGGAAGCAGCTATACAATGCACATGCAGAAGCTCCCTTGTGTCTTTTTCTACTTGTTCATCCATCTATATTTCCAGCGTAATCTGCGGCTCTCCCCTGATGAATGATGTGAACACATAAATATCACACAAACATCTGCTTTTCTGTGTCTGACTTCTACATAACCAGCTAAAGCTTGGAAAATCTGTGTAGTCCTTAGGTTGACAGGAAAAGACGTCTGTGTTATATCAAGGTTAGTAGTTTAATCCTCCCCTACATCATTTAACTAGAGCAAAATTGAATGGAAAACCTATTTCTGTTCAACCTATTTCTCTTCTGGAGGCTTAAAGATAAAGTTAGAAGTGATATGGATATATTATAGCCTATATTTGTCCATTCTGACTCACTCAGAGAAGTTTGCCAATCTATATACTACACAACTTTTTAAACAAATAAGCAGAAGAAAATAGCAATGAATAGCAGAATTAAACTAAATATGAATTCAGCTATTCAACAGAAGACCTAAAACACTGAATCATTTTGTGAATCGTTCGAATGAATTGATTCGCGACTTTCCATTGCAACATATGAGGAAAAGGATGACAGTTTATGTTTCATACAACCAAGTCGAAAACATGAACAGCAGTATTTAACTAAACATAGGCCTATACCTCTATAAAAGGCCTTTTTTCATTTATGTATTTATTTTTTATTTAGTTGGTTTATTTTAAAGGTTCAAATTAATTAGTTTGCAGTAATTAATTGAATCTTACAACTCTTCCAGGTTTCAACAAATTTTTATTTAAATGCAAAAATGTTAGTTATTAACATAATTTACTGGATTACATATAAGGTAGTGTATTCTAGCTACAGTTTTACGATACAGTTTTTGATTACTTTTGGATTACATTTGTCATAATGCGTAAGAAAATATTTTCTATTCCTCGTTATCAATATCATGAAGTGCATTAAACTTTATGCCAAGATTTACCAATCTGGGATTCCTGAAAGAACTGCCAACGCTGGGGTGATGAAAAGCTAATAATTAATAAAATGTCAAATGTATTGTCTATGTGTGTGGCCTCTCCATTTTCTGCATAATTATAGTCACCTGTCAAGTGGATGGTGTATACGGTTCGATAAAATTGGAAGACTTTTACATCATAGACCTGGCACTATGGAAGCCCATTTATGTCATGTAATAAAAAAAATGTATATAAAAATAATTGCAATTCAGAGAAAAAAAAAGCTTAATTCATTGAATGAATTAATTAATTTCTTTGTCCTCCAAATTGCAATTCTTTTTTCTCACAATTCTGAGGTAATTTCACAATATTTTGAGTTTAATGTCACAATTCTGAGTTTATATATTGCAGTTCTGAGTTTTGAGCAACACAGAAATTTGAGTAACTCAGTATTGTGAAAAAAATCTGAATTATGGATTAAAAAATTGCAATTACCCATGGCTGAAACAAGCTTTAACATTCTGCAACACTGTAGTTTTAAGATTTGTTCCACTGATTTCATTATCAAATCGTTCAAACCAGCTGAAGCTTATTTGCTTCATTTTTTCCAGTCATTATAATTATTAAGATTCCTGGTAAAGATAGTGATGTGATGGTGGTTATTATCTGTAGATGATGTATACCTGTTTTGCAAGTCTTGGATTAGACCATCAGCCATCCATCACCTTTAAGACCGTCTGCCTCCGATCTTCATAGATGCCAAAATAACGAGATAAATTAGGTTCCTGGCCACCTCATCTAATTAAGTGAATACAATAAGACTCTGTGCCAATTCATTGAAGCATTCAGCAGCATCATACAGAATATGAGAATGAGGGGAAGAGACTAGAGGGCATGTATATGAGAAAACTAAAGATAAACAATACCTGCCAAGCATACTTTAACTCTTAGGAATCTTTTCCTTTAACCACAAAGAGCGGAGAGGACAGGTTAATGGGCTTTATTTATGACCTAAAATTAACAAGCACACTTTTTCTTCTCATTGCCAAGAGCACAGTACATCATTATTTATCCCTCCCATCTCTCTTGTCGCTCTGTAGATGTCATACAGAACCTGAATATATTTTTCTCCAATACACACCTGGATTATCTGCGAATGTTGACCTACTTTTGCTGGATGTCTCACATGATGTATCAAGATTCAGTCTACCGAAGGCCAAGCTGGGTGTAAGTACAATGGTTTGACTCTTTTGATGGAATATTCTGGGTCGTGTTATTTTAGTACCGCTAAGATACTTTTCCAGTGTTTATTAATATTTAGAAATATATTTTTTAGGATTTGTGTGTGTGCGCATATGTGTTAACTTTTATTTACTTTTTATGTCTAGTTTTATAATTTTTTTATTTTATTAAAACTACATAAAAAATAAAACTTTAGAAAAAAAAATACTAATTGTTTGGTTACATTTGTTTATCTATAAAAACCCTGATTCTGGGTTTATCACAAAGTCAGCTCAAATCAACAGCATTTGTGGCATAATGTTGATTACTATATAAAAAATAATTTCCAAAAAAGTAAGCCAAAAATCTGTGTTACAGTGAACCATTTGCAATGGAAGTGAATGGGCCAATCTGTAAACATTAAAAAACGTACAGTTTCATAAGCGCAAGTCATAAACCACATACACTACCATTATTTTAGTTGAAAAAAATAAACCCTTTACTAACCTTTTCTATATAAAGAAAATTTACATTTGTAAATCATTCAACAACTGGCCCCATTCACTTCCACTGAAAATGCCTCACTGTAACCTCCATTTTTGCTTGAATGAAAATGAGGGGCGAGACAAAAAGGTATTTTTTTTGTGTGTGTGGTAATCAACATTCTGGCACAAATGTCACCTGAGCTTAACCTGTATTGAACACAGATAACTATTTTAAGAAATCCATCATCTGAACAGCAGTTTCATTTATACCAGGACCACAGTCTCAGATATAGATCTTGGGAATCCTTGGACGGATACAGATGTTCTTTCACCTTTGACACAACTCAGACCTCGAATATACACTCCCAACCTCAGGAGGAGACCACCGTGAGGACGAAGACAAAGTTTATGGAGAATTTTGTTCCATAGGATTCACCAGTTCTGCTTCCCTTCAGCTTTCAATCCATCTTACCATGGTAGACTTGAGATTACAAAGGCAGGACAGATCTGTATTTCCTGTGGAACTGCATTCAGCTCTTACTACAAAGGCACTGTAAGACAAAACAGGTTACATTTTATCCCACATATGGCCTGTATGAGTCACAGATTCTAAGAAAAGTGACTTTGAATCTACATCAAAACACATGTTAGAGCAACAATATCCCTCCAAATGTTGTCAAAGCATAACAATGTTGTCTGAGCAGTTTCATATTGAGAGATAGTGTTGATTTGTAAAGGGTTTGCATGTTTCCAACACGCACTGCAGCTATGCAGTTAGTGTTTTAAGAATATTGTTTTGTTGTTTGCTGTCTTCATGTTCAGCTATGCAGGTGATCATTTTGTCATCACTGTTAGTTGTTTGTTGTGGTCATGTTAAGAGTCTTTTTACTTCATAAAATTTGTGAGTAAAATGTTGACGTTTATTTGCATCTATATAAATGTATTGCATGCAATGTCTGTGCTTTCTTCAGAGACAAACATTGTAAAGTTCATTTCATAATTACTATGGAATTTATTGAGTAGTAATTGTTTTTGGACAATAAATCTTTAGATGCTCTGGTTAAAACAAATTATTTAACCAATTTTAGATTGGTAGTATTACTGGGGACAATAGTCAGGATTGTTGTTGAAATTACTCAAAAATGTAAATGGATCATGCTGATTTGATTGTTTTTTTTTGTGATCTGTTAATTTTACATTGAAATCAATAGTAATGGTGCAATGGATAGTCACTAAAGATGGCTTGCACTGGATAAATTAGCACTGGATTTAATGGGGACATCAGATGCCCATTTTCCACAAGTTGGTATGATTATTTTGGGTCTTCATGAAATGTCTGCTGGTTAAAATTATTCAATGGTCTTGTAAAACAACACCCTTTTTTAACTTTTTAACACCCTTGTCAAAAACAGCTCTGTTTACAGCAATCCATTTTGGTGCATGTCTCTTTAAATGGTAACGAGCTACTGCTCACCCCACTGCTTCCATTTTTCGTGTTTTTGGCAGGGCATTACCATCATAAAAAAACTAACCCACTGCGTCCTTAGTGGTTCTGATGTCAGGAGAAAATGAAGACTCTTAAGTTCACATTTACTTCCAACTACAAAACACCTGCATTGTTTACAAGTTATTGTTGTTGCTAAAGCTGCTGGAGTGCGGAGAAAATAGCACAGAAATAAGCTAATACGGGACAGTCCGTCAGTGGCTGTGGGCGGGGCTTGAGCAGTATGACAACCTACTGCTCAGAAAATCAAAACGGCTTGATAATTGAGACTGTTTAGGGTTATTGATTAAAAAAGAAGTGAATGGATTATTTTCATTTATCATTGACAATATGTATAATTTTATCATATCAAGACGCATTTAAACGCAAAAAACACATAAAAGTGAATTTTGCATCCAATGTCCTCTTTAAGGTGTTGTTGGAAAGAAAATGTCTCTATTGTTTGTAATTTAATTACACTGTAAAGCTGAAAAAAGTAAACGGAAAATGTGACAGCCTAATGCATTCAACTCTTGTCAAACTATCAATATAGACATTTTTATTTGCCATAATTTTTCTTTTTTTTTATATCAAAGCAATATTTATGGACAGAGTGAGACTAGTAACACTGTTAAAATGAAACATTTACAAGAGTGCAAATGAGGATCTCAATTAGGGATGGGTATTTTTGGCAATTTCTTATTTCCATCATCGATAGGTTTGAAAATGATTAATCGAGTACTCGGGGGGCATGGGCAGGGGGCGGGGCATGGTCGTAATGGAGATAATGAAAATATGAAGACTGTTATGAAAATTTATGTTAAAAATAAAAATTGATATGAAAACATGTCTATGAAAACATGAACACATGATTAGATGTTAGACTAGGATTATGATGCAGCAATGTTATTAAAAAGGTGAAGCTGACTTTATGTCAATAAACTGAATCCTGTTCTATGACACTTCCTATGATATTAATCAGATAACTTAGATATATAACATAAACGTAAAATTATAACTTGTATCTGCACAAAAAGATAACATACTTTAACGCTATAAGAGAGAAAAGCGCTCCCGCCGTTATAACAACAACTGAAACACTAAGGTGGAATCTGATTTCACAAAAAGTTCTCATTATATGCTATGTTTATGAAATATGCTTTAAGTTACTAGAGAGAGAGAGAGAACTTTCAACAGCGTGCTAAAACATGGGCAAGGACATGATTCTATAAAGTTCTCACTATAATGCTTATGTCATTAATGTGTATGGCAGATTTGTGCTATATTTCCATCTATCAAGTGATTCCTAAAATCACCTGCATGTTTTCGAAGCCATTAAAAAATATATATAATTGAAGTATGCCTACGTTGAACAAATATGACGAAAAATATCACTGCGTCATTATTATAGGATCAGTATTTTTGAAAAAGAAGCATCTAAAAGTAATTTGACCGGCTCAAATAACTCTTTTGAGCATTTGAGCATGAAACAAAACACTGGTAATATGCAGCGCATTCAGCTGCATGTAAATAAATGTTAATATCCCAGTGCATCCAGATTATTCAGATATGTACCCAGACATCACTACATGACTTCAAAGCCAAGCTTTTCTCTCTTCTCACGTCTATACTTTGAACCACACGCTGTTGCGAGCTAAACAATCAGAGCTCAAAGTGCCGCCCAAAGTGCTGCTATAACCAATCAGATTTTTTCCCATTATCATTATCATCGTTTTTTATGATCGACCATCGCTGTCACGGCCGAGTACTCGATCGCTGTTGCACATCCCTAATATCAATATTGCAAAAATTACTACATTTCCCATCAAACTCTTTCAAGACCAAAAGATCTGAGCTACTATCCACATTCACTGTACAGTAAGTCATAATCTGCGCCTATTTTTATATATCCTATAAAATGTAAGGAGAAACATCTCAACTTAAGTCACATCTGAGCAGTAAAATGTTCCTCTGGGCAACTCTTGTTGCAACTGTATCTGCACCAGCAACCACAAATACACACTAACTATCGATTGCATTTCATCACGGCTCAACATGACAAAGACGAGGCCATTAATCCACATCACAGTGATGAAGCTCCTGCCGTCCAGCCCTTCCTTTGTCAGGCACCCAACACAGTGACCAGCCAAGTATTCGTTCACCTCATACCATATAATACATTCATGTCTAAAATAGCTTAACCAAACACATAAAAATAAACCTAAGCTTCAACCACAAAAGATGAGCTCGAACAGGTGCAACAGTGTATCTGTGGCAACACATATATCTCTTCACATAAACTAGCTTCTCGAATGTCTACGAGGCATTGAATAATGGAATATATTTTAAGAGACGTAGCATTTTTACAGAGCCAGAGCTTTTCTTTCACTGTACTGCACATGGCGTACTGAGTCCCAAAGGCTTTATTGTCAAATCAAGAGATGAAAATAAAGCGAAGGATGATCTATCATCTCAACAGTACACAATGAAAGCGCACCAAAGGGCTTAGAGAAGGCTAATATATGAAAACGGGCAGCAGTCCTTATCCGAAATACAACTGTCACACATTTCCACTTCTTTGGCCTTATGAGGTACTGTAAACCATGAGATTATGCTTTTTTTAAACAGACCTTGTTGAAGCTCACTGATCCTCAAAGCGGGATTGGAGGAGAGTCGCTCCTTCTACAGCCAGAGATGGAGATTTCTCTGTGTGTGGATATGAATCATAGGTCAAAGATGGAGAATTAGCAGACTGTGAAAATGAACATTTTTGGTTATTTATCCTGCTAATGCAAATCAGTTGAGCAGCCATCCATCTCACGAGAAGAACCCAACCAATGAGAATGTGTAAAAAAAAAAACAGGAAAGGCTTGGTTGCGTTCTTTTATTCACACTTGCACATCTTGGGGTATTCATCAGTTTTCAATACTCTTTGATTTCCATTGTTGCATCCTGTGTAGCTCAAAATCCAAGACAACTCGATTATTGTGGATATTTTTGTGTAATATTACCGTAACTACCTGGTCCTATGGAAAAACATGGCTATACAATCATTTTGTGAACCGTTACATGTAGCATGTTTAAATGTCCACCAAGTGGTGCGAAAACCAGTATAACTTCACTTGTAATACACATGGTAAAAAAACAGCAAATGGCTAATGCGACAAAACTAGAACACTCATGGGAGGTCAGTGAATTTTCAGTACCAGAGTAAGCACTCATTGTCATGTTTCGTGAAACTCAACTAAGAAGACCCAATTATCATGGCTTTCGGGGAATTATTATCAGTTTTCAGACTCCAAGACTCCAGAGTCATATGGTTAATATCACTCCTCACTAGGCTGGGAGATCCGAGCAGTTTCTGTCTCTATCTTTCACTTTCTCCATTCCCTAACGTCTATCTGTGACATGCCATTCATCAGTCCATGCTCCGAGTGGAGGTCCGTTGGGACGGAAGCTCCAAACAGACCAAATGTATCACTATCTGGGACGAAGCAGGAGGACGTGTCAATCAGACCGTGGCCAATTGAAAATCAGCATGTGCTTGGCAACAGCATCCAATAATAACAAATCTAACACTTCATCATCTCTATTATTTTTAACATTTTATGTTTATGCGCAGAACAGCTGGTAAAACCAGAGTAAGCCCGGGTGGTCTAATTTCAACGCTTGCAAAAAGGAAAGCAGAAAACTCTGTGTAAGTTGTGTTTTGGTTGCATAAGATGCTAATGTTCTGCCGTCTCCACCAAGCAAGTTCGACCAAGTTCTTCCTCAACCAATCAGCTTTGTCAAAAAAGTATAAACCAGTCCGAAAATGCATATTTTTCTAAGAAAGGAGTCCTGGATAAAACATTAGCATTAGCATAGCCATTCATCTCAATGGCAGCTGAAGTTTCGCTCCAGGCCGACAATGCAGTCCAAATAAAACTTTCACGAATATCTTATCAGTTCAAATCTCTCCCTCTCCCAGTGTCCAGACAGAGGTATGGTGGTCTCGCTCAGGCACACATGTTTTGTCTCCTTGAGCACACGTGAGGTAATCTTTCCTCCACGTGCCGTCAACCTTTAACAAAGCTGTGTGCTACAGAGCGCTGAATGTCTGGGTCTAACCAAATTCCTTGGTAAATGTTTTCCTTTGCTATTTTACCACTCTTATTCTAATTTTAGCAAGAGGTTAGAAGTTGGTTGAAAGTAGAGAAAAGTACTGACAGATCAGGAAGTGGCAAGCAGTTGGGCTGACAGCCCGAGGTAGGCCGCTTTTACAGTGAGGTAAACACACTTTGCCTGCTTAAATTACTCTAATATCAACTGTTAGCCACAATTGAAAACTTTGCTTTGATTTCACTTGTACTACAATCTTGGGTCCATAACTTTGAGGTAAGAACCAAAGAGGGTGCAGAAAGTAACCCAGGTCAACCACAATGCTGCTTGTTTTATCATCTGGATGTTACTTTATAAAAAAGTGCATAAAATGGCAGAATCTATTTTTTTTTTGTGATGAACATGTTTTAAGAAACATGAACCAACAAACGGACACTCTTTATTCCTCTATCTTGGATACTCTTATTTTGTCCTGATACTACAGTCGAGTAGGAACGTCTCAAAACGACGAGGAACATTTAGGAGATGTGGTCTGCTTCATCTAACTCTATGCAGGCTGATGTCAAACAGCATTTGGCTGTTCCTGGCCTGTCATGAATTGTGGCATGGGAAAATTGCACTGAATCATGGATTGTCAAACTCGCGGTTAACATATATTGCTTATTGGATAATTTATCAGATGGGAAAGGATAAGAACAGCTAGGAAAAGAAAGACAACAAAGGTGGAGAACCTGAATAAATGCCAACATGGAACACTGCAGGAGAGTGTCTTCCCATACCTTCCCACTGATTCACAAGCTCGGTGGGCCACAAATCTCAGCAACAACATGCTGAACAACAGCCAAAACCACAAATGCATACATACACGCAAACACATAGATCCGGACATTCCTGTAAACCCTACATCTTACGATCTGGTTCTGAGCCCAGAACTGAACCCCCTGCTGAGCAACCAAAACAAACACAGGGATATTTGGCAAAGATGACTCAGTTACGAAGAGGCTTTTCATCATCAAAACTTGTTTATGTTTCTCACGTGAACCACTGCAGACAAACTTGACATTATTTATTCAGGTAAAGGTATTTCATGTACATGAGGTTGCCAAAACAAGAATCTGAACATTAATTAAATCCGTTGATTCATTAATCATATGAATGAGCTGATTTGAAAGTGAATAATGACTTACAATTACAGCCATAAAATAAACCAACCTTCACTCACCTTTCATTCCGTCCTTTGCTATTAAAGTGCTGAAACAAACTGTTGCATTTTGACAAGTTGAGAGACAGCAAAGGCATTTTGTTTGTTTGGAGGGATTGACAGACTGTCAAAGCATCTCTGAACAAAACAGGCCTAAAACAGATGTTTCCATCAATAATTCAATAAGAATTGAATTCGCATGATGAGACAGAGGCCATTATAGGGCTTTAACAAGGAACATGCAGATCACTGGAAATGAAAAATTAAAATCATCTGCAACTTCTGATCACATAAAAATGTAGCTAATTTTTAGTATTGTGGTTCATTTGGTTTTATTGTTAGAATGTTTTCTTTTAGTATTTTCTCAGTTTAATATGTAAACCATCTGTAGGCTGATTTCCCCTCTAAAAGTGGTCTATTTTGTTTGATCCGACCAGTCTAGCATAGCAACACTGGCTCAGCCAATGACGTGCATTTGAGGCTGTTTAAACTGACCAATGGCAGATGATGGGAGTGTTTAGGAAACCTGTTTGAAAGCAGTCCTTGTCTTTGAAATTACACAGAGCGCTAATGTACAAATTGCACATTTACCTTTCAAATAACGCACTAATTTTTTTTTTTACGTTTTATAATGATAAAATCGTGATTAGTTGTAAATAACTGCTCAGATGTTACTAATATCTAAAAAATACAGTCATTTGACCAGTCAAAATAACAGTCTTGTGAACCTGATCCAAGTCAGAAAAATTAAAAAGATGCCAAAAAGAACCACCGTACTGACAGGAAATCCTCTGCCCTCTCATAAGCCGTCAAAATGTGTGCCAACACAAATCCCTCACACTGACAGAGGCCAGTATTTTTTCATAAGAGCTGCACATTTGACTGTTGAGCGTCAAGCTAACGGGTCACTTACCGGCATCAATTGAGATCCCAGAGACACACGATAGCCAGGAATTCCCAGAACACGGTGCTCTCTTTCTGAGACACGTAAGTTCAGGAACAACATAGGACACCGAAATCTAATTACATTTGCAGTAAATCGTGAAGTGTGAACAAAACAGGACGAAAGTGTGTTGTCAGCTGTTTCTAGAAGCCTTTTGGCAATACATAGGCTATCCCAAAAGTGGTAAAACCAGTGAACCAGAAAGAAGAACCGGTACTTTGTACTCACATCCAGTCATCCTGAGCAGGATTTAATGCTAAACAAGTAGTTCACATACAGTAATTACCATTCTTAGCCAGTTGGCTCTTCAAAAACAATCCTAAAAACTACAGGCTCCAAACTTGTGTGGTAGAAAAAAAGAAAAGGTCTGTTATTTGTACTCAATTTAAACAACATACCTTTGTGTTTAGCTGTTTATTCAGCATCACATATGTGATGAATGTGTTTAAGAAGTTCATTGATATTAATATTTCTTGTTGAAATAGGTGCTTACTGAAACAGAATGTGTGCACCCTCTTGCGGCAAACGAGGGAATTATGAGTGTCATAGAGTGACATTGTGACCAGGTCATTTTACTATTCACATTTTAGCATTCACACGCACAAGACTGAAGAGGTCAGAACCGCTATGACGGCGGCCATGAGGTCATTGTCTAAAAAGGAAGAGAAAAGCTGTCTGTGTGGACAACCAGTTATAAATAGTGAATTATGAGTTGAACAGAACTGTTTTATTTAAATGCTGAACTGTAGGGCCGAGTAATATTCCAACTTGTGTCTATGTGAGGACAGAAAATAACAACCAGAGTGGTCTGGCACCTGCTCCAAAACCTCGCCACTTGCTAAAAACAAGAATAACCTCACCATGTTTTTCGCTTGCATAGAAGAATTGCATTTGGTAATGTAATTATGAATTCCTTTAGAACAGGGAAATAATAAGGTTATCTCTATTGTTTTGCATTTCTGTGGTCTCATATGCCTTCAAGCTAATCTAACTTGTTTGACAGCTACATTGGATGAGTGAAAACATATCGCAGGGCTAAAAGATTAATGTTATATGTTTGACAGATTGTGGATTTCTCTGCACCAGCTGTTTTTATTTGTTTGTTTAGCTTTTCTTTCCTCAATGCAAAATTGAACAGCATCATAAACTGATTTGAATCAAAGCAAAACAAAGAGGAAGTAAATGTCCAATATACAGGTATGTATTTAATGCAAACTACAATGAATTATAGTTTATGTATCTTCTACATATCACACATTTATTTTCATGTAAATGGTTCCCCCTGGTGGAGATAGTCTCCTAACTTGGCTTTAGAAGTCTGGGACCTTATTACAGAAAGGAACTTAAAATGAAATGGTTACTAAACACATGGTTACTAACACAGGATTATGGATTCCATTTCAAATTTTACATTTGGTAAGGAAATGTATAAACTCATACATAAGATAGCAAAAATAAATTCAGACCCAACAGTCTACATGCCATTTCATCAATGTTTAACATATGTCAATTAGTAAAAAAACAACAAAAAAACAGCTATAATCCAAACTCTTGAGATTGGTGTGTTTACTGTACATTTATATTATGTTACAATAGAGCACATCCATAAATGAGGCATGGCAAAAACTGTCAGCTCACATTGTGCTTGCTGTGCCAAACCTTACCTGTTAAGCTTTGTTTAGATGGGCAGCAAAAATCAGATTGGCATTTATATATCAAATGTTCATAGTTTCTTTAGTATTACCAGCAAATAAAATCAAGTGTCAACAGAGCTGTACCTATTGTTTTGTTGTTGTTTATTGGAATGTGAGTCACCATTTGATCATATTTCAGGCACGTTTTTCTCATCATTTGCGAAACATATATCCTTGAAAGGAATTGTTTACCCCAAAATGAAAATTAGTTAAAAAATGCACTCAGGCCATCCAACATTATTTTTGGAACAGATCATTGGAACAGATAAAAATTTTTTTAGCATTACATCATTTGCTCACCAATGGATCCTCTGCAGTGAATGGGTGCCATCAGAATGAGAGTCTGAACAGCTGCTAAAAACATCACAATAATCCACAAGTAATCCACACCATTCCAGTGCATCAATTAACATTTTGTGGAGCGAAATGCTTTATGTTCGTAAAAAAATAAAACTACAAAGTCTTCTATTGTGAAAAGACATCTTGTCTGAATCAAGAGAGAAATATGCACAGATTACGCCCCATTTAAAAGCGGGACAAAAAGTCAAAAAATGGTTCTAAACAGACATGCCAGTGGATTTTGATGTAAGAGGACAACAGGGAATTGACCTTTTCACTGGAGGTAGCGTTATTATTGATTATGGAGTCATATTTTGTTCAGAAGCGACAGTTTAGAGTTAAAACACCTTAAGGATGGATTTGTTTCTTACAAACATGCATCTGTTTCACTTTACAATATGTTAATTAATTGAAGAGGAGTGGTCTGGATTACTTGTGGATTATTGTGATGTTTTTATCAACTGTTTGGACTCTCATTCTGACGGCACCCATTCACTGCAGAGGATACATTGGTGAGCAAGTGATGTAATGCTAATTTCTCCAAATCTGTTTTGATGAAGAAACAAACTCATTTTGATCTTGGATGGCCTAAGAGTGAGTAAAAATTCAGCAAATTTTAATTTTTGGGTGAACTCAAACTATGTAACATTAATTATAGTGAATAATACTTTTGGAATAAACAGGTCAGATTGCATAACCTGAGAAATGTGTCGACAGTCAGTCCTATAAAAAATAAAAATAAAACCAAATCAGATTTGTGTGCAGTGTGAACAAAGTCCAAGAAGCTCCTAATGACATGTGAAGAGAATATAAAATTGAGCCGCTAACTCAATACTGAATCAGGATACAACTGTACGAATTAAAATATTCTGACTCAAGATGATATTCCTCCTTGACTTCATTCATTTAATGAGCCTTCACTGCATGATGTACATCTTTGCTGAGGTCAAGGCAACAGTCTCACCAACGATCTACGCCAGCTCTAAAGAAGCAGAGTTTTGTCAAGAAAAGGGTGGTTTGTATTGTATTAGATATTGTGATTTATGTATTATTACCTTTGATGTATTATCATTACCTTTGATGGCATGTCAGGCTGATTCATCATATGTGGATTTGTAGCTTTCTTTGTTTTCTGGCATCTTATTTTTCCATAAAAAAAATGATTTATTGTGAAAGCCTATTTCTATTGCACGCAGAGAGTTAAGAATAGCTGGTTTTGAGTTTAAAAAAGGCCTCAGAGCGAATACAATGAATATCTGAATACCCTATGGAAATGGAAAACAATGAATAAAGAAGCATTGACGATTCCATTTTTAGTCCATTATAAGCTTTTTATGCATTTTGGTTTAATGTGCATTAACCCACCTGTGTTGTATTTAAGAGACAGAAAACCACACTGAGAATTAATCTGAGATTTTTTTCTTGGGTGATGAGCAAAATGTAGCCCGTGACCCAAGACAAGCCAAGCATCACTGCGAGAGAAAAACTACTCAAAATCTTATTCTTCAGAGGAGTTTTGCGTGATCTAAACAGCAACATTGTGTTATTGGTGAAATATATTGTCATAAATCTGCTTTGGTTGATAACTGATAGTGCTTTTCTGGTACTTACCTGTTTAAGTTAGGGTTGGTTCTGCAGATGTTGTAAGAGAAGTGCAGCAGTATTGCTGAGCTTGCGATCAGCATGAACAGTAACGGGAGCATGAATCCCCAAAACAGGGGTTTCTTTATACTGAACTTCTGTTTGTGATCTATTGAAGCCAGCCAGCAACTGCAGCAAAGAAGCGTGACAACTAAACCAACATTTCCAAAATCAATGTAATAATATTAAATAAAAAATAAAGTTGTGAAGTTAGTCTTTAAGTGAAGTTAAAGGTTAAAAATATTTATTACTTACAACTCTTCCTGTCGATAACCTAAAGGATCATCCACACGGTAGGTGGAACCCAATGAGATACCAACAATAACAGCGGGCAGACCTAAACAGGAAAAGTTTTATAGATACTGATGGTATTGCATATTGGAGACATTATTTCATGGTTAGGGTTTAGTCATATGTTTGTGCAATTAATACCCAGGATGTATGGGAGGATAAACTATGCAATATTTTGCAATATTCCTAAAAAAATGTTGTTTGATAATTCACATTGGGATATACACATTATTTATATAAAACGTTTTTTTTTTCATTTTTAAAAGTCATGTACACTGCATTTAAGAAACTTGATCAATTTTTAAATGATTATTTAAAATACTTATGTCTGCTCACCAATCTAGGTAATGTTCAAAAATAACTAAGGTAATTGGTTGGTTGGTTATGGTTCTTTACGCTGGTAGGAAAACCTATTGGTAAGCCCCTCCCCTTGAACACAGATGAGCCAATGGCAGTTGAGCATCAGTTGCACAGGGGCCAGAACTCTGACATCTTTAGGTTTCAGCGCCATAGAGAACCAGCGCTCTGGTTGTCATACTCTCATTAAGTTAACTAGCACGATACGTACTGTATATATATATATATATATGCAGCCTACCTACCTCTGTCCTGCTACAGTTTTCCGGCATCCCTCCTCCACCCAAACTCCTCACTCCTAATCTATTTTTATCCCATATTAGGGATGGGGGAGTTCTCTGGGTTCGGGCTATATTCCAGGCTTAGAGCCCTCCCCCAGGACAGCAATCCAAACTATGCTTACTATTTGCTATCAGATTAGATGTAAGGGTGAACTCGTGAATGTCATCATATGTGTTTCAGCAAGGTATGTCTGGCTAAAACTAGCTAACGTTAAAGTTAATTAGTCCATGCTAACGTACAAACCTAAATGGCTAACTGTTCACGTCATGTACAGTGTAGGTCAAAAACACATAAACGAAGGTCTACATTTTAGTGCATCTCCTTATTAAAATGATTAAATGTAAATTAATTTAATCGTGCCCTGTGGTACTTGAACAGCGTTGATCCTTTATGCTGTCATCTGCGATTATGACGACCGTAACATGAGGCTTCTCCCGCTTGCACTGTGATATGTAAACCCTCGCTTAATCTTAAATTAATATTTTATATATCCCTCCTTTGCATATTTAAGTCCCACTTGAATGCTCCTCGATGAGAGGTGGTCCTTCTGTGTCCAAAAATCAAAAACGAAAACATCTTGCGACAAGGTTTTCACACTGACAGCTGTAATTGTAAGACAGTGAGCAACTTCGTTTGTTTGTCCGAGTTATAGGTCAATTCGCGAAATTAGATGGTACATGTATATTAATTTAACCCATAGCCTGTATGCCCATCTTTACCAAGAAGTTGGTCATAAATTAAACAATACACCAGTGTTTTGTGTTCAATGTCTCCTACCCCATCCAACCGGCATGGAGACCTTTGGAAACCATGAAGGTGTTCCATACACTGAGTTTTTGAAGAGAAGGAACACATTAAGGCCGTACAGAGAGTTCCAAGTGAAGGTGGCCAACAGGAAGTACTGAAGCAGAGCTGTGAATGCCGTACAGGGTCCCTGATCTTGGTACTTGTGGTGGTCAGACTCAGGAACTATATTCAGGCCAGACATCTTTTCTACACGCACATGTTGGACGGGGTTGTTTATGCCGAAGATGAAGAGAAGGTAGAAAACCGTCATGCTTATGCAGACGTTCACTACTAGCAGAGTAGGACTGCCTCCTCTTGACTTCCTGTGGCATGTGCATGAATATAAAAACTGCTTCACCACTGCAGAAAGCTGTATGCTTAACAGTGTAAACTGTAAACTTTTACCTTGTTATGATTTGGTACAATGCTGTGACACACAGTCCCACTACAGACATAGCACAGCCGGAGATGCTGATCCAATGCAAGGCTTCAGAATATCGATAGTTGATATCATATGCCTGCAGAAAATGACACCTGCATTACATTCTAGTGGAAATGGACTTTTAATCTACTGATGCATTTAACTCAAATAAACTGTATTTACATCCTGATGCAAATATATCTTACCATCAGAATAGCAAAGTTTACATTCTTTTGTCTTTCACACTTGCAAACTAAATGTCCCGAGGGGCTCTCAGTTTTGGTGCAACCGTCTGTGATCCAGTCCTGTTTTCCATAACTCCAAAACACGCATGCAAAGTCATTGATGTACAATGTGGAATCGGCCTGAAGGATCAACAATGTATTAATTGATCAACACCATACTTGTACGGACCTCTGTCAGTGTATTTGATAATGAGGAACATCACAGTGTAGTTCTTAAAGGGGTCATGAAATGCAGTTTCAGATTTGTGTTTTGATGTTTCTCAAGGTTAGTTTAAGTTTGAAAGTACATCAAAAAAGATTCAATATTTGTAAAAGTTATAATTTTTCCATCCTCTGTTACATCTTGCAGAAATAGAAGCATGTGTTTTGATACTCGAGATGGCAAGCGCTGTGATTGAGCTCTATATGTTTGTGGGTTTATAAAGTTTTAAATATGGATATTTTTCTCACAAAAATTCATCGATTCACTTCAGAAGGCCTTTATTAACCCGAGCCGTGTCGAACACTTTTTATGATGGATGGATGCACTTTATTGGAATTATATTGGACTATTGAAAATCAACACCCATTCACTGCCATTATAAAGCTTGGAAGAGCCAGGCCATTTTTTTAGTATAACTCTGACTGTATTCGTCTGAAAGAAGAAAGTCATATACACCTAGGATGGCTTGAGGGTGAGTAAATCATGGCGTCATTTTCATTTTTGGGTGAACTTTCCCTTTAAGGGGTGTCAAATCCGGGTGTATTAGAAAGGTTGGTTTATATTTTAAACTGGGAAGTTAGTTATGAGTTCTGAAACTTGCAGTGTGTGTTTATTGTAGAGTAACCTCCTAGAATATATATGCAAATATTGATTCTCCATTTCATGCCCCCTTTAAAAATAAAAGTTCTTTATTGGCATTGATGGTTCCATGAAGGACCTTTAACATCCTTGGAATCGTTCCAATCTGCAAAGGGTATTTTATGGTGGGAAAAAGTTCTTTAGATAAAAAAAAAAATAAAATTCACTTTGCGTACTTTCTAATTTAATTAAAACCGTGCTGAGGGGGTAGTGTGATGTTGGACTTGCTGCTCACCGAAGGTGTAACTGCATACTGAACTTGATCAGTTCCAGAATTTTCAGTTCGATCAGTTCTAGAATATTCTTGAAGATTAACGGATATCACTCTTCTCTTGGTATCCAGAGAAGGTTGAAAGCTTTTTGACTTGAAGAACTGATCGTTATCATAGAGGACAAACCCAACATCTTTATTAAATTCTACAGAAAAAGTGAGATATCATTCTAAAGAGATCATTTCATGTGGAAGAATTAGAAAGTACAAGAAGAGGAGAAGTATAGTTATAAAGCAGAGTTTGAATCTAGCTTTACCTTTATCGAATGTGACATTCATTTGAAGGTCAACTATATCTTTGGAAATCTCAACATCTGTTGTATACAGTTTTATTCTGTCAGGTAAAAAGGTATCACTCTGCCCTGGAAAAATGAAGATAAGTATCAAAAATACAGTAAAAACAGTAATATTGTAGATGTTTTCTATTTTAAAATATTTTAAAATGCAATTTAATCCTGTGATTCAAATTATTCCATTAATCCAGTCTTCAGTTTCACATGATCATTCAGAAATCATTCTAATATGCTGATTTGCTGCTCAAGAAACATTTCTCATTGTTATCAATGTTCAAACTGTTGTGCTGCTTAATATTTTTGTAAAAACATAAAACACTTGCCTTTAAAAGAGGTTAATTGCACTTGTATTATTGGCGTTTCTCCCTTCAGTGACAGCACTGCCATATTTGGTTGCACTAACAATGGATTTGGTTTCTCACGCAGAGAGAGTGTCTGTAGAGTCTGTGTTAGGCTGATCAACACACAATCCGAAGTCAGACAAAAATAGTGCTTATGAATTTTGCATAATATACTGTTAGATGGTACTGTATGTCAGTGGCAATGCAGCATGTGTGAAATGTTTTGTTACTTAGAAATTGCTTCATGGTCGACAGAGGAGTACTTCTCATGACTTGCGTTCAGGAGCTGACTGACTGTGGCGACTGCTGATACTGCAATATCCTGCACAACGAAGAAGAAAAAGTTTCTCAAGGCAACTGTGGACGGTATTTAGTATTACATAACATTATAGTATTCCATGCTATACCTGGATTAGTCAAATTAGTATATCTGTCTATTTCATGTGAAGTCTTAAAGATTTGACACTGACATGCAATGTTTACACTGCATATGGAAATGACAACATGCATATTATGAAAAACATTTGGATATACAAGTTGTGCTAACAGAGTGAAGAGAGAATGAAGAGTAAATAACGACTTACTATATTTTCAAACTAATCATTTGCATTTGAAACTTAACCAATTCAGCAATTACTATTTACTCAGAAGGCATTTTAGTGTTGTTTGGAGATATACGAAGATATAATGTTCCAACAAAACTTCCCATTAAAGATCAGGGTATTAAGGAGGTCAGACAGTTAAAGATGATGCCAAGAAAGGTCAGAGTAGTACACTGTAAAAAAAAAAAAAAAAAAAAAAAAAGTTGAGCTACCTTAAAATTTTAAGTCAACCAGCTAAAGCAGATTTTTGAGATTTCTCAACTTATTTTTTAGGAAATTTCTCAACTTTTTGTTGTATATACTTAAAACAAGAAGTTGAGAAAACTCAAAAATCTGCTGAAGCTGGTTGCCTTAAAATTTTAAGTTTGCCCAACTTTTTTTTTTACAGTGTATACTTAAAGTTATACTAAGTACTAGAATATTACATATTTGTTGAATGTAAAGGGTGTACATTTTTGCAACTGTTCTTTTAAACTAATTGACTAATTGTACAGCTATTATGACACCTTTTTATGTTTTGTTAAGAATATATTTAATGCATTTGAATTGTTCCATATTTTCATTAATTGTATTAGTGATCATTAAGATTAGATAAGATATTAAATACTAATAATACACCTTAAACACTTCATTTATGGCCATGCAGATGGTGAGAATAAACGTAACTAGTATTAGGTTAGTTATACAGTATAGTGCTGGGTAGTAACTGATTACATGTAATTTGGATTACATGATCAGATTACAGAAATTAAGTACTTGTAATTATATTATATTATATTTTAAAATGCTTGTAATCAGATTGCAGTAACTTTTTTGTAAATTACAAAAAAAGAAAATGGGTAAAATAATGACAAGTAACTTTGAATCTGATTAAGGCTTATTAAGTACCGTAGTTTGTGCAGTTTTTGGGTCAGAGAGCAGGGTGTTGGTTATTTTAGCTGCATTTGTGATGTTGTGGGGTGTTAGCCGTTCTGGTATAGATGTGAGGATTTGGGTACTGGAAGCTAAATTCTGTTTTTGTTCCAGAGTAGCTCCAGAAACCTTGATTTAAAAAAAATAAAAATAATAATCCGTTATGAAATCAGACTGTTTCTGCATTCATTTGAGGATATTTTTTTAATAGTTTTATATATTACAATCATTGGGCATAGATTACATACCCATGCATGAATGGTGTCCAGGGTCAAACTACAATTTAGAATGTTTGGAGGATTGAATAAGCTAGTAGTTCTATTACAAAGGGCTGAAGCCTGGTGCATGCCAGCTGAAAAATAAAATCATACATTCATACTTTGAGTGCATGTTGTAATAAAAAGGAAGCGAGTAGACAGACTTACTTACCATTTGTTGTTTCTGGTGGACATTGCTCTGAGGAGGAAGCAAACTGGCCTAAGACAGTTTTTGGAAAGGTTAATTTGATAGTTGGAGGTGTGGAGGTTTGTTCAGGGCAGAAATTTGCTTTAAAAAAAGAGCAAGACTGTTAGTAACCTTGAGACCTTTTACAAGATTAGTATATACATATCATGCAATATTTTCAATGGTTTTTACGAATGTTGCAGGTAGTTCCAGTCCAATCATCTGGGCAGAAGCAGATCCCGTTTTGTATGATACCCTCGTTTTGACACACCAGACTCTGTGTGGTCACTGTTGTGGTCACTGTTGTGGGCACTGTTGTGGGCACTGTTGTGGTCACTGTTGTGGGCACTGTTGTGGGCACTGTTGTGGTCACTGTTGTGGGCACTGTTGTGGTCACTGTTGTGAGCACTGTTGTGGGCACTGTTGTGGGCACTGTTGTGGGCACTGTTGTGGGCACTGTTGTGGGCACTGTTGTGGGCACTGTTGTGGACACTGTTGTGGGCACTGTTGTGGGTCACTGTTGTGGCACTGTTGTGGGCACTGTTGTGGGCACTGTTGTGGTCACTGTTGTGGGCACTGTTGTGGGCACTGTTGTGGGCACTGTTGTGGGCACTGTTGTGGGCACTGTTGTGGGCACTGTTGTGGGCACTGTTGTGGTCACTGTTGTGGGCACTGTTGTGGTCACTGTTGTGGGCACTGTTGTGCGGTCACTGTTGCGGGCTCTGTTGCGGTCACTGTTGTGGTCACTGTTGTGAGCACTGTTGTGGGCACTGTTGTGGTCACTGTTGTGGGCACTGTTGTGAGCACTGTTGTGGGCACTGTTGCGGGCACTGTTGTGGTCACTGTTGCGGGCACTGTTGTGGGCACTGTTGCGGTCACTGTTGCGGGCACTGTTGCGGTCACTGTTGTGAGCACTGTTGTGGGCACTGTTGTGGTCACTGTTGTGGGCACTGTTGTGAGCACTGTTGTGGGCACTGTTGCGGGCACTGTTGTGGTCACTGTTGCGGGCACTGTTGTGGTCACTGTTGTGAGCACTGTTGTGGGCACTGTTGTGGTCACTGTTGTGGGCACTGTTGTGGTCACTGTTGTGGGCACTGTTGTGGTCACTGTTGTGGGCACTGTTGTGGGCAGGGGCCCGAATGTTGTACTGATGCTGTTGTTGTTTGTGCTGCTGCTGGAATTATTTTGACACCAAGTCTGCTCATAAACGGCTGTTTACAGAGACAAAACATCAGACAAAAGTATCAAACTGTGACTACTTGCCTTTAGTCTTGCTAAATCTGGTCCAGTTTGCCGATTTATATTTTAGCCAAGAACCGACTGCTTAAACAGGAAAACCCATGATCCATTGTTTAATTTCAATTATACGAGTGACAGTAATTGGCGACAGGTTGTAGGTGACATATGTTTAACTTTTTGCAAATGCTGAGCAACTTTTGGGAGTAACAACCTATAGGAGTGAAGACTGTCAGTGGAGCTCATGTCACTGTCTCGAGTGCAAGCAAGACAGGTCAGAGAATTTATGGTTTTGTGTGTAAACACATAAATGGATTTGATAAAATGATGCGTAGAAAAGAAAGTGTTGGCAGTCTCAGTAAATTTTATTCATATGTAGATAGTTATTGCTGATCAGTTAAATACTGCTGCAGTTCATAGAGTTTTGTATGCATAATGTTAAGTATTAGGAACAAGGAGACTGATAATTTTTCAAATATGAATGACATTTTGGATTTTTATTTTATTTTATTATTGTTAGTATGAGTGAGTTTATAGAAGCAATAAGCCCCAAGACGTTTATAATGAATTTATACCAGCAAATGAGCATTGTTAGGCATGTGAACCATGTGCTTTATCAGAAGCAGCTCGAGTAAAAATAGAGATTGGAACTATTCTCATTTGCTGTGTTATTATTTACTTTTTAACACAATATGATATTTCCTCACATATATGCTTATCTCTCAGTGGAGTAGCCTACTCTTTTTATAGTTTAACACTCTGGTGCTGCTTGCATTGCAGTCAAAAGTGACCAAATGTTTTTTTTATTATTATTTCAATGAATGAAATGAATGTACATTATTTTAGTTTGATATTTTTTTATTGTTTAATATTTTGTATTTTTAGGGGATTTTATGGCCCTAAATTATATTTATGGAATAGTTATGATCTATTTATTACCTGTTAACCACTTTTTGAGCATAGACCTCAAAATAAAAATTGAACTTCCAACTTAAACTTTAGTTGTGTTTCCAACTTAAGCTTTGTTTCATATTTGAGGTTGATATCTTAAAAAAAAAAAAAGAGCTTTCAGTAAGATTTTTTTTTGGGGGGGGGGCACAGTACCACTAGATGTAATTCGCTTCTCATTCATTTCCAATGTGCAATTTTTTGACCGTGAACAGTACAAGAGTTACTTTTGTTTCAGGACCATTTAACCTTCTTCTGTTTGACTGCCTCTAGGGGGCGAAATGTAACAATCATAGGTGCTGATAGGAAAACAGAATACCTACTCTCTAGGGTGCTTTCACACCTGGCCCTTTGTTTCGGAACCTGGCGCGTTTCCCTCCTTAGCTCGTTTCGTTTGGGCATATGTGAACACGGCAATCGCGTTCGGATCCGCGCCAAAACAATCGGTCCGAGATCGCCTGAACGAGGTGGTCTCGGCTCGATTGAAAACGAACTCTGGAGCGGTTCGGTTGTAGTGAGAAAGCAATCCGATCCAACGGACCAACGAACCAGGCTATATCACCGCTGTAAAAGCAGTGGGTGAGCACGTCTTCGCCATTCAAAATCAAAGCGCGCCTTTTCATTTTATAATGCAGTCTTAATTAATGCTCTTCGTATGGGTGCATTTTAACAATGTTTTGCCGACGAATCCTGGACTCCTGCTCAAAATGATAAATTAATAAATATATTGACAGCTACAAAAAACAAAACAAAAAAACAACAACAAGCAGCCCTCAAAGCTGTTGTCGTTTCATCCTGACGCGTGTGTGTATGTGTGAGAGAGAGAGTTTGTTTGCCTCTCTTTCCAAATGAATCATTAATTGTCATTCCAGCTCCGTGGAACTTTGACCAATGAGAGGACAGTTTACTCGCACGTGACCATTTTGGTCAGTTTAGAAACTTTGCCGTGTGAAAGCAAACTGCACCAAGAATAAAAAGCAACATTGTAATAATTGTAATCCCTGTTTCGGAATAAAGCAATCGATCTACAGGTGTGAAAACACCCTTAAGAGTACGCAATTTCGGATGCACCGACCAAAATATTGGTAATAAAAATTAGTAGCCTCAAACAAAACTTTTTTTGTATTTTTTTTTGCACTGTATACATAAATATATTACAGAGTACCCTACATGCAATTTGTTTTTTGTTTGTTTATATCGTTTGGTATTGTACATTATGTAGTCAAATTAGTAGGGGAGAGCAGAGCACACACGCACACACACACACCTATATATTGTATGTATGTATGTATGTGTGTGTGTGTGTGTGTGTATATATATATATATATATATATATATATATATATATATATATATATATAAATATTATACTGAATTTATATTATATTATATTCAATATTATATATTGAAGGTAGCATGTTTATATCATATCTATATTATAGGGGGCGTCTCTGCTCAACCCCTCCGCCCGCCTCGACCTCGCTCATCCCAGGCTGCCTTACCTCAGAGGGCCCCCCAGGACCTCCAGGAGGGACCCCTACCCGTCCACCAGGCGAACCCGGGCATCCCACACTTAAGCCCGGGTCACTGACTCGGCCAAACCGCGCCCCCGGAGACTGGGGCCCCATATACATACATACATACATACAGGGGCGCCGCGGATTCTGGGCCCCCTGGACAGCATATTCACTCGGGCCCTCCTGCGTTCCAGGGGAGGGGGGGGGGGGGGGGTTATATATTATAGAAATCGCGATTGCGTTCCCGAGCCAGTCTTTTTTTTCCCTTCTCCCAAATCAGATTATACTGTTTCAGCTATTAATGTCGTTCAGTTTTGTATGTAATGGCAAAGTGATAATATTTCGTTTTGTTTTTTTATAAAGTTAATTTAGAAAAACGTTTGGAGCATTTTTTTTGTTCGTTAAATACGTTTTTTCTTTCTTAAAGTAACGACCAAGCGGCCAGCGGCAGACAGTGAGCTGATCATAGCCATGTTTGATCAATTTAGCCTTCTCAAATCATCACGACTTGCCTAAAATAAAATCTATAGATATATTAAAACAGTTCAAGCATATAACAATGTTTTAACGTTAAACCTAGATAAATGTGCGCTGCATCCTAGTTTGTGCGGAGAGTGACATGGAGGCACCAGTGCAATCAATTGCATTTTTTTCAATTTAAACAACTTGCAGTAATTTTTGCTCATAAAAGTAAGAGTAATACATCATTCGGAACTGTAAAGGGTCTACTTTACAAAGCTTTTTATAAAATATCAGGGCTCTAGACTCATTCTTCCCACTTTCTCAGTTGGTCGCACCAGCACATCATTTGGTAGCAAATTTTTTTTTTTTTTTTTTGATACAACATTTGATTAATCAATGCATGCTGGTGAAGTTTTATAATAGTTTATAGTTATATGGTAACGAAAGTGTTCAACATTCAACCCGTTTTTTTTTCATCAGTATTATTTGTGATTTATATTTTGTGACAGGAATTCCTCTTTTTTGCTTTCACTTAAAAGATCTTGGTGTCAGCTTTACAAGAAAAGATAATGGTCTGTTTTGCTTATATCTATACACCTTTCACTTTTTTAAGACTAAAACAAAAGATGGATTCATTGTAATTCTTAATTAAAAAGCACAACAACAATAAAACAGTATGTTACAATGACAAACTAGCATAACATTTATTAACAAAAACGAATAAGAGGAGGCATAGGACACATCACATGCTGTATTATACTGACTAATACATAACAGAATGTTTAGCAAACACTGAGGAATCAAATAATAATAATATAAAAAATAAGGAAAGGCTCCATAGTGTAACCTGAGGTAAACAGCAAAGATAACAAGCTTTTCAAAACGAAAACAAAAAGTCAAACTAAACTGTCTGTCGCTGACAGGTCTTCTCTACAAGAATACCAACATGTTCACCTTCTCTGTTTTCAGAAGCTGTCTTTTACTTTAGTTTACTTTAGTTTGAAAACCAAATCCTCCGCTGTGCAGCACCTTCGCGCTCGTGCTGACGCGCCCATTCTGCCTCTGCTCTGCTTACGTGTGCGGTGTGTGACACAAAGTGCGACCACTTCAAATTTTTACTCGCACACTCTCAAAAAAATGGTCGCAGTCTAGAGCCCTGAATATATAAAAATATTTTATAAAATAAAGAAAACAATGATGTGCTGTCTCGTCTTGAACAGGAGCACTTCACAAAAATGAACCGAAAGTCAGCGAATACATGACTCACAGACATGATAAATATATCTATAGAAAGCTTTAAATTACTACTTAACGAAATAAATCAAATCGAAAACAAAAACTCTTTCATTATAATCCATGAAGATGCACTTCTCTCTAAAGGCGAGTCTAATGAGGAGATGGCGAGTCAGGACCTTCATCTGATTCTTCATCTTTGCGACACTGACACAGAAAACACTAGTTTATTAGTAAATAATTCAAATATCTCCTTACTATTTCCCCCTGACACATTCATGGTAATTACTTTTGCTGGGGTTTATGGCAAGCTTTATTGCGTGTATTCAGGGGCGGCGCCAGAGAATTTTGAACTCAGGTGCTGAGGGGGTGCTAGATCAATGACGGGGGGAGCTGGGCAATTAATAGTAAATATGACCAAAACAGGTTGTTATTATTATTATTATTTATATGAATAATAAAATCGCTATATAGGCGCATTTCAAATGTTTATGAGGAATGTGGGAGTATTATCGCGCTTAGCCTACTGTATGACATGGGGGCGTGCACGCAATTATTTATTTATTATTTTTTTCCTGCGGAAAGAGCTTATACTCCTGTCATTTTTGGATGTGCTTTCTGTCGTCTCATGCAGTCTCCGTGAATGGAGCGCGTCACAACAATGAACCAGCTCACAGACATAAGAAATAAATCTGCAGAAAGCTTGAAAACCAATAATAATAAAAAAAATCTTCTCTGATTATGTAGATCGTTTAGGTGCATTTCTCTATTAAAGGCACGTCCACTGTGGAGATGGCGAGCCTGAGAAAGCACTAGTTTATTAGTTTATTAATAAATAATTAAAATGTCTTCTTTTTCCCCGATGCGTTCATAATCATTACTTTAGCCCAGGGGCGAGGCCAGAAATGTTGAAGTGGGTGGGCCTACATAAAACCAGGTGGGCAAAGTGTAGCGTATGAAAACTGCATATCAAATTGCCAACAGAAAATACAGAACGGTTCAATAGGCTACACAATACTTATAAATGTGCGATTTGTGAACAAAACGTTTTGATTTTTTTCCTTGAAAATATGTCACAAATCACAGTGGAGCTATAAATATATAGCCTAGATTATTTTTGGCAGCAGTTACAGAAACATTTTTACATAAATATTCTGATTTGACCGTGAGATTATAGCTTCGATATTTGACCTATGTATGATATTTGGTTACAATGACACTATAGTTCTTATTTCTGCCAGGAATGCAAAATCAATCGGAGTAAGGATATTTTGAATAGAATAACAAGTCCCAAGCCTGTACATATTCAATCACGTTTGCTTACATTTATTTTTGACCAGTGCTTCGCTACACAACATGAAAACATTTACTCCAAGAGTGTGCACATTATGTATTCACACGTTTACCTCGTATTTCTTTAAATAGAATAGAACCATAATTTCTCACAGAAAAAACATTCTCTGCCAATCCATCAGTCAATATTGCGTGATCATACTTCCCATTGATTAACATTAATTTTAATTTCAACAATTACTAATACATTATTAAAATTAAAAGTAGTAGGCTATCTCTAATTCGTACCTGAGCTAACAAAAATAACACTGAACAGTTGTATTTTTATTAGGCTAACGTTAACAAAAGTAAGTTTGTAAAGCATTACCTCAGTCTGGGACAACGAGGCTTCGCAGGTGATATCAGAATCAGCGTCTCTGTCAGTTCACGTTCAAATGAGAGTAACATCGAGGACAGTAGAAAACTGCAAATGTGCAGAACAGTATCTAGCACAACATTTGTGTGTTTCTTTCTTCAAAGGACGCAACTATTTAGCGGATAATGTGATGCTTCAAACATGTTTGGCTCAGAAGTTTCCGATCTATAAATCCATCACCCACAGGTGGTCTGACTTCATTTGTAGATGGTCCGGATACAGTGCTAAGACTTTCATTTGGGTTATCCAACATATACTTTTTAAAGACTGGATGATGTTTGTTTCACTATTTTGAATTAAAATTTTCCAGTTCAACACTATTTTCAAACGCGCGCATGTCCTTACGTCTAAACATAATTATGGGTGGGACTAACAGAAACTGACGAATCATCCATTTGACAAGCATATGGTGTGAACCTATAGGACAAGTTAAAATTAAGAAACTTTCTGTAATTGACCATGAAAACTCACGTTAAATATATATTTAGACTAAATATATAAAGTTATAGTGAAATAAGACGTTTATAATTATTATAGTTTAATAAATAACATCCATTTGTAAAATTACCAACTTTTCATTGGGTGGGCCACAACTGAAAGTGGGTGGGCCATTGCCCACCCGGGCCCACCCGTAGCTTCGCCACTGCTTTAGCCAGTGCTTTGCGGCAAGCTTTATGTGCAGAGACCTTTATGTGTGCGTCTGAGCGCGGAATAATACGCCTAAATGCCTGTATTAACGGATGGTTTAGTAGGTTATTATACTAATCATTTTAATATAAACGTGCGACTAGTTGACTAGAAAAATCTTTAGTCGGGGCAGGCCAATAGTACTTGGCACAATGAACCGATCATTTTTTAAAATAAAATGCTTATATTACCTGTGACTGAAAATCATGTTGTATTGCATTGCAGTATTTATGGATGTGTAATGAGTCAAATGTTTTTATTTTATTTCCAACTTAGAATGCCTAATGTTGGTTTGATTGCTTGTGTTACACGAGAAAATAAATAAGTTTGCCTACCTGATGTTGTAGATTAATGCGTGTGCGGTTCGGCTCGCGGCCTTTATGTCAAAAGTTTCAGGTCTGGTGCAGAAATAAATTAGTGCTGCTGTCGGATAACGGGTCGGGTGTTCTGTTAAGTAGCTACTGCTGGTGCACGTTTACCAAACAGGACCCGTGCAGGACTCTGCTTTAAACCGCTTTGCGTCTCTCTGTCAGATAACCCCATGCGCTTGATGCGCCATTTACAGGTGTTTCCAAACTGTCACACAGCTCATATATTTTTCTGCCAAGGGGTGAGAACGTAATAATTACGAAAACGATTATTTATTTTTGTTAATTATTATTTTATTTCAGTTAGTTTTTCAATAACTGTTGTTAGTTTCGTGTCGTTTAGGATTTTTTTTTATTATTATTTCATTTTTTATGGGGGTGCTATGGGGGTGCTTTGGTTTTTCTTGGGGGTGCTGGAGCACCTGCTAGCCCCTCCCTAGCGCCGCCCATGCGTGTATTTGAAGCAGAACTCTTCAGCTGCGCTGACGGCTCTCTGCTGCTGCGGGACACTAAACACTGTCGAGCCGCTCTTGACAGCCGCAGCAGCACGGTCTCGTGTTGTTTCCACCAGCGCGGCAATTTTTTTCATCACTAATTGATGGATGTCTAAAATATAAACATAAGGAGAAGCCTAAAAGTCTGAATTATGACGTGAATATTGGCCCGATTGAAGCCCGGTCGGGGTCGGGCTGAAATGCAGGGCTCTAGCGTTCCCCTCGGTAGAAATCACATTTCTCCCTCGGGGGCCCCCTCCCATCGTGGGCCCTTAGAATCGTCCTAACTCCCCCCCCCCCTTACGGCGCCCCTGCATACATACATACATACAGTATGTTTATATACACACATATATATATATATATATATATATATATATATATATATATATATATACAAAACTACCTTCTATATACATATATACACAAAACTACCTTCAGTAAGAACTTTACGTATATGGTTAAATGTTCAGTGATATTTTCCAAATACTTTTTTACATTTTGGCACACATTTTCCCCCATATAATGCCAATATGACAGCTAGTAACACAATGGTTGCACAGCACTGTTATATGCAAATGCCAATATGAACCAAGAAAAACAGGAAAAGAAACAATTAGGAATGCAAGTTGTGCAAACAGGGTAAAGAGAGAAACAAAACATAGGAAGTGTCTTGCGGTATTGTACAATCTCAGATAAAGCACCAAAAATCTACAATCATGAAAGATTTTTCATTTTAAAATAATAATTACAAGTTATTGTTTAAAATATACTCATTAATTATAATTAATATACTCAAAACTTTATTAAAATGATTTTTTTTATTATTCTTGTTATTAATTGTTTATTGGAGTACATTTTTCAAGAATATACTATTTTCTACTAAAAGTGTGCTACACTTTGTATTTATTTGAGAAAGTCACTAGCCGTTTCTGAGTGAAAATTGTTTCAAAATAAATCCTACACCAAATGTTACACCTTACCTGAGGTAAAGATTAAGAGCAGCAGAGAGTAGTCCATTTCACATGTATTTGATATGACATTTATAAAACGAACTCTTGCTGCTGTCTGGTTTATAAAGCAGAGGCAGGGCTGGATCATTGCTGAAGTGGGAAGTCCATCAGTCATGGAAACAGCCATCCATTTACATTCAAATTAACGTTAATGAGAAGCTAAAGACAACAGCACTACACAGTAATAGCATATTACATATTACTCAGTGTTATTCGCACAGCACATACAGGGGTTTGATAAAATAATGTGAAGACCCATTGTTATGGGATTAATACAATTTTGTAGAATACAGTGAAAAAGCAATGTTGCTATTATATTTTATGTTTCCGTTGTCTATATTCTCTAGTTTGTATATCAGTGTAATATAAGTTGTGTTCAGCAGTGTTTAGCACAAGCCAAGGGTGAATGTGTGACTTATCAGACTTCCAAAATGGACCTATCATGGGAGCCCGTTTAGCAGGAGCACCTGTAACCTTAACAGTCCAATTGTTTGCTGTTTTAAGAACAATAGTCTTTATGATTATGACAAAGCATGGCAAGACTTAATCTGCAAAAAAAATAAAAAAGAGGTTAAAAACTGAAAGTGGATGACAAGGACCATCCAACACTAAGAAGGATTGAATCCAAACAACACAGAACTACTGCCGTTAAGTGACAGCAAACCTCAATATTCATCTTGAAGACCTCTTTTCCACAAAAAAAAAACAACAACAACAACCACAGAGAACGTCACAAAGCCAACATCCATGAAAGAGCTGCAACTGCTAAAACTTTAATCACAGACACCAGTGCTAAAATGCATGAAGGCTGGTGTCATTAGCATAAAACCTGGACATCTGGAGCACCAAGATTAACTTCAACATCTGTCCTGGCCAGACAAATCACCTGGCTTTTATATTATCAAACCACTGTGGACAGTTTTGGAAAGAAGAGTGAGAAACCGATCCCCTGTTCAATTTTGTTAAAGCAACAGCTGTTTTTAAAGACAACATTCAACTGGAGACTATTCAAAAGTTGTATGAATCTAAGAAGGCTGAATTAAATATTACCTTTTCTCAGGTGTTCACATTTGTCCAACCCCTGCATATCTTACCATCAGGATATCATTTTTTTTAATGCGGTTTAGTTTACAGCTGCAATTCAAGATTTATAGCAGTCATGTGTAATCATTGTCTTTTATATTTATATTATTTTCATCCTGTTCTATGTGAGTTCCTGGTTCCTGGTTTCATACACTCTAAAAAAATTGTTATTTACATGCAGTAACACTATGCTTATTTACCATATCATCCTGAAGAACCTTTTTATGCTGAAATGGCTCTTTGTTTTAGAGTTTAGGGTTCTTTATTCCTGCGTTCATCTGTTTCTTTCTTCTGTTGAACACAAAAGAAGATATTTTGAAGAATGTTGGTAATCAAACAGTTGCTGGTAGCCATTGGCTTCCATGAAAAAGTCGATGGCTACCAGCAACTCTTTGGTTACCAACATTCTTCAAAATATATTTTTCAACAGAAGAAAGGTTTGGAACAAATGAGGGTGAGTAAATGATGACAGGTTTTTCATTTTTGGATGAACTATCCTTTTAACTGTCTTCATTAAATCTTAACAAATCACCTGCTTTGTTAAGATCTTGTCTATGTTTGGGATTGGTTTGTCCTGTTACTTCTATGTTGTTCTCCTGTGACTTGTTCTTTTTAAAAATACTGTTAGATCTTAGATTAGATTAGATTTTACTGCCTTTTGTGGAACCTGCCGACAAGGTTCAAGGTTCTTGTTTATTTGTCACATACACAATCATACAGGGTACAATCAGTAGTGAAATGTAGGTCAATGGACAGTGCAAAAAAATAAAATAAAAGATGATACATAACACAGGAGCATATATTTAAATATAGGTAGGAATAAGATAAAAAAAGTAAAAAAACAATAAAATAGAATAAGGAGTAAAATGTGCAATGAACTAAAATGTGCAATACAGTCTACTGTGGATTTAATAAATATTAATATAACCAGGGATGTGCAAGAGGAACAAATTATATGACAAATTGTACTTTAAACTGCAGTGATGTGTTGTTTCACATTGGCTGAACCTTGAACGCAATAAAGAATGAATAAACCAAACCACACACAGATAATACAGATTATATTTTTATGACTAGAAAGAAAGTTTAAATCCATAATTTGTCCTAAAGCAAGTTCAATATGAATCAAAAGCTAAAGTGAATGTTAAAGGAATGTCTGCATTATAATATCTGAAATTTTCTATCTACTTTACTTGTACAATATGAGTATGAGACTATGCATTTGATATTACATTTGATATCACCAGACAAATGGCTATAACTAAAAAATACAGTAATTTAAAATAAATAAATAAAATAAGAATAAGAAAGAAAGAAAGAAAGAATTGACTATGGTCTTGTCTGTTGTCCTCTGCTTTTTGTGACCATTTTTAAGGCTCTGCCTTTGATTCAGTCTTAGAATCCAGTTTATATCGAGATCTTGTCTTTAGAAACGACTGCAGTGTGAATAAAATGAAAATCTGAACACCCTTTGAAGGAGAGAAAATGTAGTGGTCAGTCACCAATCAATGCAAGATAGCCTACATAATATCTTAAAACATCAGCTTGAATAAATCAAACAAAAATATTTTCTGAATATGTAATATTGTCCTTAGTGCCAGTTTGTTAATAATAATAATACATGTAATAACGCACCTGTGTCGTGTTGCAGAGACAGAAGACCACACTGAGAATGATGTAAAGTGTTTTCTCGTGAGTGATGAGCACAAAGTAACCAACGACCCAGGACAAACCCAGCACCACAGCCAGAGAGAAACTACTCAAAATCTTCTTCTTCATAGGAGTCCCTCGTGAGCTGAAGAATAAAAATGAGCATTAAACCATATAGAAAATGATAACTATTACAGAATTTCAAATATTTTGTTGCCATGAAACATCAACACTCAGAGATTTACACCTCAAATACTGGTTACATGAAAGAATTCCCACTATTTGCAAACCAAAACTGATTATTTTGTATTAAAGGAATGTTATTAACAGCATCAAAGTTTACATTAACCCTGAGCTTGTTTTAAACCCGGAGCATTACTTCTCGGTTCGGTTATGTACCTCTTGAGGTTGGGATTCGCACAGCAGATGGTTTGAGAGAAGTAGACAAGCAGAGATGTGTTAAAACTTAACATGACCGCTAGAGGGAGCAAGAAACCCCACAACATCGGCCGCTTCGGATCAAACCTTCCCGCCTTGTCCAGAGACGCCAACCAACAACTACAACAATAAAAAGAGAAACGTGAAATACAGGGGAATGCGTAAGTAATGTTCTACATTACAATTTTTTTTTACAAACAATGCCATGTTTTCATGTGGGGTATTTTAAACGTGAATGTGCAAGACTTCCGGTGTCAAAAACAGTTTAAAAGTATGATAACAGTCCGTTATGCTGCTTGATGCAACAAACTTGTATGTTATCAAATTATTTTAATTGATTTTCGTAATTATAAACACTATGGTTTGTAGTGCAAATAGTTTTACCATTTATTAGTTATTCTTCTAGTTATTTCAGTCTCGCACATTCACAGGAAATAGCTTACTGATGTGGTGAAATATAAGGTGGATAAAGCTATAAAAGCGATTTTTCACTTACAACGCCTCTTGTCGATAACCTAAAGGGTCCCTAAAGCTGTAGCTAGTGCACAGCGAGATGCCGACAATAACAGCAGGCAGACCTAGACATATGATTTATCAGAATGATTATTATAAATGAAATTATCATCCTCATGCTCATTTCTCATTTTTTATCTTAAGATTAGGCTTTTTTTTATATTAGGCTTTTCATCTTTAATAATAACAATAAATGAATAACAGTAAAATGTCATCTTTAGCAAATCTCAAAAAGAATGTCCATTTCCATACTGTACATTATAATGTTGTGAAGCCTAAATTCACATATAACATTTAAAATGATCATTTATTTACTGTTAGGCCTATATATTAATATATTAACTAAATAGCATAGATTGTTTTATATTAACATACTATAACATGACATCAGTATCAGTCCGAATTTTACTATTAAATATAAAATATGTAAAACCATATATTCTTTATTTACAAGTTATGCAAACAGAATCAAACTGTCATGACTTTTAATATCAGTGTGTTTAAATGTACCCCAGCCGATGGTCATGGCGATGGTGCGGAAAGCTCGGGGCGGACCGTTGAGGGCATTTCTAATGAGGAAAAACACATGAGCCGCATACAGGATGTTCCAGGCAAAGGTGGACAGCAGGAAGTACTGCAGCAGGGCTGTGATTGCCGTACAAGGACCCTGATCAATCGTCTCCTGCACATCTGAAGAAGGAATAACATTCTTCTCTGAAACAGATGACTTTGAGCTCGGGACAGGGTTGTTGATCCCAAAAATGAAGAGCAGGTAGTAGGTGGTCATGCACAAACAGATGTTCACCAAGAGCATAGTGGAGTTAGCTCCTCTCTGTTTCCTAAAAAATAAACCAAGAGGATTAACCTAAAAATAAATGCACTTAAATTTTGCCTGTTCCACAAACCAGTTCTATGGAATTATCATTAAGTTTGCAGGACATTACACAATAAAAATGCATGATCTGCAAGAAATGTTGCAAAAAACAAAACAAAAAAAATCAATATTTTTGTCTTGTTTTCCAGTAAAAATATTACAGACGCACTGATAATAAATTCTGGCCAGTATGCTGATTTTTTTAAATAATTTTTTTTATGGTCACTAACTGACACATGCCCAATATTAAAATTATATCTAATGTAGCATCACAACATTATATTGTATAGTATGATAAATTAACATTCATTGATTTGCTAAAGATTACATTTAACAGTGGTGTAAAATAGTATTTTTGAAGAATGAATGTTAAGTTATCTAATATAGATATGGTCCCAATATATCAGATATAATAAATAAATAAAATAAAATAAAGATAATATGGCTGTCAGGGATTGGGACTTGTTTTTCCTTGTTTTACCCCTGTCCTTCCTGAGTTTCCTTACATGGTTATTTTCCTGTTCTTGTTAAGTTGATTTCATTATTCCATGCACCTGTTTTGCTAATTATCCTATGTATATTAGTTCCTGTCTGATCCTTAGTTCTTTGTCCGATCTACTTTGTTACTGGTTGTTTTGTACCCTGCGTTATTTTCATTAAAATCATTTCTATTGTGAAGTTGAGACTCCTGCGTTCTCCCTGGCTCTACGAACCGTGACAATGGCTAGAATATAGAATAATTTTATAATTAAATTTTATCTTACACTATTGGCAAAATGGGATTTTTAAGCACACATATCACAAAAAAATGCTAGAATTATGCTTAAAAATAAAAATAAATAAATTATGGAGAAATATTTATTTCAATATATATTCTATGTAAACAAATTAGCATTTTTTTTTCTAAATCCATTAATACATTGATTAAGAATGTTTTAATATTTTTACTGGAAAATAAGACAAAAAAATACTGATTAAGAAAGGCTTATTTTCCTCAGTGTAGCATGGTAATACCATGGTATTCTTTGAAGTAGATGGAAATATTGCAAGGTTCATTCAATAGTATAAAATCAAAGTATACTGTATAATGACATTATTTTGCCATGCTACAGTACATAAAGGTCCATTTATTCTATTCAGTGTATCCAGTGCTTTTACCTGGTCTTAATTTGATAAACTGCGGTGAGGACCAAACCCACAATAGACAGACTGCATCCCACAATGCTGATCCAGTTTAAAGCCTCAGAATAAGCGTAGTCTGCTCTAAAGCTCTACAAAGAGAGAGAGAGAAATATCAATAATAAATATATTTAATTTACCTAGATTCACCAAACACTGTACTGTGTATTTTTACTACCACGTTAGGTAAGCTATCATAACAAATGAAGTTAGCTTAGCATCATGCTAACAGCAGATTCTCTTGAAATCTGTTACGAGTCATGTGTCCTGTGCCCTTTACACAAGGAGCATTATTTACTGCATATATAGAATTTCTATAGGAAATTATGTTCCATGTCTATCTAGGCAGCTCACTAGCTATTAAAGTAGTTTATTTAAAAAATGTTTGTGAAACTAACCACAAGAACTGCAAAGTTGGTGGTGTGGTTACATTTACATTGCACTCCATTGGGATTATGTATTTTGACGCAACCCTCTGTTCTCCAGTCTCTATGAGCGTAGTCCCAAAACACACATGCAAAGTCGTAAGAAGTCGAGCCGGATATATTCTGAAAACATGAAGACATAATACACTAGTCAACATTTGAAGTGGATCAAAACCTTTCATCAAAGTTGTCCTAAAACCAAAATGCGTTCTTGTCTTAGGACAACTTTGATGAACTTTTTTGATCCACTTCAAATGTTTGACTACTGTATATCACATACACAGAGCTGCGGAAAGTCCTGAACGTATGGAACTACAGATAAAAGGAAAGGTAAATATATCCATCCTAACAGAAAATAAATAAATAAATTAAAAGTTATTTATTAGTTATTTATTCCTACATAAAATATTTAACTAAGTCTATATATTAAAACAAAAATACAAAAAACAAAAATAATAATTATACTACAATAAAAAATCAATTAAATTTAAATAGAAATGCACTATAAATCTTATTATATAATTATATACTTATTACATATTAATTTATTAAAATTATGATTTTAAATAAGTGTGTGTGTGTAGAATTGTTTTCATTATTATATATGAATATTTATATATATATATACATATGATTGGTTGGGGGGGGGGGCAAGTTGCTGCAAAATGAGCAGGATAATATTCAAACTGGTTATACCTGATCCTCATCACCTTGACAGGGTTTATTTTGTGGTAGTACGTTAATTTGTATGTAGGTGTTTTATTGACTAGTAACACAAGTGATTCAGAAGCTGCTATGTTTTAATCATTATGAGTTTACAATCATTTACCTCGGGCCTGATGGTGAACTCCACATTATCAAGCAAGCTTTTGTCTGTGAGGCTGGCAGACACCACCCTTCTCTTGGTATCGAGTTCACTCTTAAATTGTTTTGAGTTGAAAAAACAATCATTTTCATAAAGCACTACTCCAATACTGGGATTTCTGTTCTCTATGGGAAAAGAGGGAAAATCGTATTCAAAACTTTGACTTTTAATTGCATCCCTCAAAATGAGAATAGAAACATAAACGGTACCCCAGTCATTCTGGGAATAATTCTGCAGTTTGATATTTAACAGGAGATCAGTGGGACGTCCTGAAGAAGATGCCATGTTAGCAGCATCTGCACCCAGACCGATTCTTTCAGGAGAATATTCTGACAGTCCTAGTGAAATGCAGCTTAGTTTAGTTTAAGATTTAGAAATGTCTTTCTTACGGTGGCCGAGAGAGCTCAACCCGCTGCAAATGAAAAAAACCACATGCAAATAGAAAAAACACCTGCAAATTAAGAAAACATCTTCATCAATTAAACAACACGCGTGCTGCAAATGCTCGACCAAATAAAGAAACACGCTGCAAAAACAGAAACGCGCTGCAAATACAACACAAACAAAAACACGCTGCAAATACTCACAACACAAACAAAAACAGAAACACGCTACAAATACTCACAACACAAACAAAAACACGCTGCAAATACAACACAAACAAAAACAGAAACGCGATGCAAAAACAGAAACACGCTGCAAATACTCACAACAACACAAACAAAAACAGGAACATGCTGCAAATACAACACAAACAAAAACACGCTGCAAATACAACAAAAACAGAAACACGCTGCAAATACTCACAACAACACAAACAAAAACAGAAACACGCTGCAAATACAACACAAACAAAAACAGAAACACGCTGCAAATACTCACAACAACACAAACAAAAACAGAAACACGCTGCAAATACAACACAAACAAAAACAGAAACACGCTGCAAATACTCACAACAACACAAACAAAAACAGGAACACGCTGCAAATACAACACAAACAAAAACAGGAACACGCTGCAAATACTCACAACAGCACAAACAAAAACAGGAACACGCTGCAAATACTCACAACAACACAAACAAAAACAGGAACACGCTGCAAATACAACACAAACAAAAACAGAAACACTCTGCAAATGCTCACAACAACACAAACAAAAACAGGAACACGCTGCAAATACAACACAAACAAAAACAGAAATGCGCTGCAAATAGGCACAGACCACATCGGAAATGTTTAAGGGAACAGCAAAGTGACGAACATGGCTGGGAAATATTTATCAATGTTTGCTCTAAAAGGTGAGATTTTTGTTTATTTTAACATCCTGATCATACGATTACTTAGCTTTATTTAATTTTTTTGGACATTATTAACCTAAATAAGCTGACGAAATACACAATTACTGTCTGTAACTGAAAGGTTATGTAAGCAGGCTAACTTTTACAACTTCCCTTACAAAAATTAACCATAGCCTATGCATTAAAGTTACTTAATTCATAAATAAATACATTTATATATATATATATATATATATATATTACTATAGTTAAACCATGGTAACCATGCACAAAGAGCCTATAAGCACTGAGGAAGGGAGACCTGACAATGTGCCGTGTTTATGGATTGTTCCAAATCTTCCGAACACTGTGACTTCCTCGGAGCAGGTTGTCGGAGATACCACCATGAGAACCTGGGTGTTCATGAATTGTCTTACTCGTCGAGCACTCTCTATTTTGAGATTTGGACCGAGAGGACTGCGATGCCTGTGGGCTTACGGAAAAAGAAAGTTGTCTCCTTATGCAACGTCCAGCTGCAGTGATCATTCGACCGCCGTTTCTCTGAGAAAAAACTGGTTTGTCTTTCTTCTGCTTTTAATATCAGGCAATATTCACCCTAATCCAGGCCCAGTGCAGGTGCAGTTGCAAACTCATGATGAGTTCAAGAATAGCTATGGTTTGCGCTTCTTTCATCTTAATATGCGTAGTTTAATAAATAAATAATAATAATAATAATAATGGACTATGGATTTACTACACTAACCATGGTATTGCATTGTACAACTGTGGTTAAACAAATGGTAATTAATACGGCAAAAAGGTTAATTTTCATTGTGTTGAGGTAATTTTTTGTCGTCTGTGCTACTTGCACGTTTCTGTATTTGGTTGTGTTTTGAGTATTTGCAGCACATGTGCTGTCAAACTGATGAAGACGTTTTCTTAATTTGCTGGTGCTTTTTCTATTTGCATGTGCTTTCTGAAGTTGCAGCGCACTGAGCTCTCTCAGCCACTGTACTTTGTGATATCAACACAGATGTATAATAATTACACTTGAAGCTTTGTGAGGTTTTGGCACTGACCTGTTACAGTGTAGAATTCCACTTGTGGGGTCCAATTGGACAACCTGATGCTTTGCACCACTAGGTTTGGTTGCACCAGTACACTAGAGTTAATGTTACTCATGTTCAAAGCAAAATCCTCCAAAGTCTTTGTAAGACTACAGAAATAATACACATGTAAAGGTTAAACACATATGCATCCTAACAATGATGATGATGATAATAATAATAATACGAATATTAATAATTTTCTTCAATATTTTTTAATGTTTTACACATCAAGACTGGAACCTATTTTTTTCTGAAGTTTTGTTGAGTAATTAATATATCTAAATGTAAATGTGGGAATGTGGGACAAATAAATAAATAATGCAATTAGTAATTTTTTCTAACTTTTTTAGTCTAATAATATTTAGTTTTTTTTTTTCAAAGAGCACTTCTTAAAGGTGCCATAGAATGGAAAACTGTATTTACCTTGGCATAGTTGAATAATAAAGAGTTCTGAACATGGAAATGACATACAGTGAGCCTCAAACACCATTGTTTCCTCCTTCTTATGTAAATCTCGTGCATGCAAAAGACCACTGAAAAATAGGCGAATCAGAACATAACACTGACTGTGACATTACAGTCGGGATCACTAATATGTCCGCCCCCAACATTTGCATAAACCCGCCCATGTTCTAGGCCAGCCGCCAGCCGAACCATCAGAAGTTCTGCAGGTATTGTGAAGAAACAAGCGAGGACAACAGCGAAAATGTCATATCATGGAAATAAATGTTATGTTCCAGGCTGTGCAGGGGATGTGAAGTGCAGGGATGGGTTGGTGTCTGTATTCAGAAAGGCACGGAAAGCAAATAATGTGTTCGAATAAAATAACGCAAACAACCAAAGGGACATGGTAGCTGCTTTCTAGCGGTAGCCTGTTACATTACAGTACATAAGATTTCACTTACCACATAAACAGAGTAAGGAGAGATGACTGAGGATGATGGCGAATGATTTACAGATCCTGAGCACCACTGACAAGCATCTGATCTTGTAAAATGTGTAGTAAGTACTGCCGCTCCATAGTATAAACACAGTACGTGCGATCGCGAATCTCGAAAGTGAAAGTGAAACTAAAAAGCGATCGTGCATTCTAAAGCAGTTTCAATGCCTCGCATTTTAATAGCGACTCCCTGATGCCCGCATTTTATATACAGTATAATTACCCAACAATATAACTGCGCGAGAAAGTATTGAAATATATATTTTCCCTGTGTTTCCTTCCTGCTGTGTGAGCTACTGAAATGATCCGCACTGTGAAAACAGCCAATCAGAGCAGAACTCAACATTGAGCCGCACTGTGAAACAGCCAATCATAGCAGAGCTCAACATTATTATTCATGAACCTTCCAAATAAGATAATAACAGATAATTTCATTCTAGGGACTAGTGTTGCTTTCGTCAACGAAAATTATGACGAAATATCGACGTCAACGAACCTTTATCACGTGACAAAAACGAGACGAGACGCAACGTAAATGCTGGTCATGTGACGATGACGATAATTAAATGTATAATGCAATATCGTTGACGAATAAAAACGAGACTAAATGTGGTTTACAAAATAAAAACTATGCTAAAATGTCTTCATTTTCGTTGAGCAAAACGAGACGAAACGAAATGTTATAACGTTATTTCGTCTCGTTTTGTCGCGTTTCCTGTGTCTCACTTCAGGGGCTGAAATTCAGGGTTGCCAGGTTTTCGCAACAAAACCCGCCCAATTGCTACTCAAAACTAGCCCAATCGCATTTCGAGGGGGGTTCCCCGGTAAAGTTCGCATTCCAGGGGCTAAATATCACGTTATTGGGGTCGCTTCAACCCGCGGACATGAAAAACAACCCGCGGCAACAGTGTTAAAGTAGCCCAATTCTGCGGGAAAACCACGGACATGGCAACACTCTGCGCAGACGCAGGCGACGTCACTTCCTCAAGTCTCACTCGCGGCATTATTTAGAAGACGACAACAAACAAAGTTAAGTATGACACAGAGAAAGGGACCGATGGCCGGCTTCATCTGACTTCAGTTTACAAGCAATACAAGTAACAGACACACATTTTATTTGTACTTTTTAGTATGTTATTGTAGCTCGAGCATTCAAGCACCTTGTTTCTCTTTGTTAAACTTGAATGTATTAATTTTTTTTCTGGCATTGTCATGTGATGCTATTTTATTTATTTTATTTTATTTATTGTTTTTATTTATTTAAATTTATGTGTGTGTACTTCTAACATGTTTGGTTGGTAAAATAAATGTTGTAAATTCAAATCAGAGCATCTTCCGTGTCTGGAATGGATGTATTCCTGAGTCTATAAGGTAACAATAATATAATAAGATAACCTTGTTTGAAATGGGTTTGGCTAAAATAAAATGTTGGTTTCGTCTATACTACTAGGTACTTATACTATATTGACTGGGTTAAATAGAATTGCATTATTAAAAAGAGACTAAAATACAATTTTCATTGACTAAAACTAGACTAAATGTCATCAGTTTTCGTCGACTAAAACTAGACGAAAATGTCATCAGTTTCCGTCGACTAAAACTAGATGAAAATAGTCATGGATAATTCTGACTAAAATAAGACTAAACTGCTCAGACTTTTAGTTGACTAAAACTTGACTAGACTAAAAATAGTATGAACGTGACTAAAACTAATAAAAACTAAAATGACAGCTTCACACAAAGACTAGACTAAAACTAAAATTAAAACAGGCCGCCAAAAACAACACTACCAGGGACAGATCCTAGGGTTGTAAATGGACATGTAAAACCGTTTCTGGAGATTTTTTGCCCTTACCTAAGCCACATACCTTCTATGTAGATATCAGAGAACAATTTAAAATATTGTATCAATGCATTCTATGGCACCTTTAAAGGTTTTTTATATATATAAAAATATACACAAAATGTTACACAAAAATAAATTAATTTTAGCATGGTAACTATTATCTCTGAAGCTTATTAGCAATTTTGTCATTTTGAAGTGATTTGAACATTAAATGAATTGAACATAAAATGTGTGTGTGTGATTGATTTTTTACCATGGTAATTATTGTTTTTCCAAAGCTTTGGTGACAAATTTGATATTCTAATTTCATTTAATTTGCCACTATAATTAAATTTACTTTAAAAAAAAATACTTAAAAAAAAAAATATATATATATATATATTTTATTAAACATTTATTTATTTGTAATTGCTTTACACAGAAATGTGTGGTTTTGTTATTATAAGACATTCATAGTGTGTTTTGTTTGTGTGGGATAGGTATGTGTGGAGTGTAAATACTTCTCAAAGGCATTGTAAGTGTCTTCAGAGTATTGGTCTTTATCAGTGTGCATGAGCTGACTGATGGTGGCCACCGCTGACTCTGCAACTGACTGTATAAAATATATATTATTAATATTAAAATATTATATTTCTACATATTGAGTTTGGTCTAGTCACACTCTCAGACAAACATACTAACATATTTTATGGTTTCTACATTCTTACCTCATTTAACATGGTAGCGGACAGCAGGTTAATGACAATCGCTGCAACTGAGGTGATGTTGTGGGATGTCAGCTGCTTGGGTTTGGACGTAAGAATCTGGACACTGGAGGCAATATACATATTCTCTTCCAGAGTCCCCTAAACAAAACAATCAAAGCCAAATCAATTGTGCCAATCTATTGTCTAATCAAAATCACTTTAAACTACACTCTACACAAACTACACATAATGACTACAGTAAACCAGAGACAGTTGTAATATATTTTACATTTTACTTTGAACTTTTTAAGTTGCAATGAACTTAAAATATTAATATATAAATAGTTATATTTTATACAAGAAATGTATAGAATGTGCGGCAATTTTAACATTAAAAATGGATAATATAACATAATCATCATCAACATTTGTCATTCAAAATGAATGTGAATTTGTTAAAATTGTCAACCATTGGCTCTATTAAATTTCAAAGATGTAAATACAGACGTTGACTTTGCTTTCGACCACCTCCAGGTTTAAGCCACAGTCCAGAAGTTTAAGTCCACCAAATGCATGGAAAGTTGTTGAATTCAAACACCGAGCTGAGGCCATAGAAATACCAGCTACAGAAGATATAAAAGACATACAATACTGGTTAAACATGCTAATTTACAAAATACAAACCCAAAAAAAAATGGCATACCCAAACTCAAATAGTTCCAGTTTAGCATATCTAGATATGTACTTCTGCAGACCTGCCAACCTTGAAAAAAATATTTTGAGTACCATCAGTGTTGGGGGGGGGGGGGGTGTTCTGCATTCAGTTTGTGATATTCCTGTTATACAGTATTTTAGAGTAAACTAGGGATGCAACAATACAGTTAGCCTATGGTTCAATAAATACCTCAGTTTTTTAACCACAGTTTTCGGTTTAGTTCTGATGGTTTGGCACATCAAAGTTCTTTTTTTGCAATTTTTAAATACTATTTTAAATAAAACTCCAGTACACTTTAAATAAAACTCCAGTACACGTCTGTAAACTGTATAAAAACATGGATTATCATATGTATACTTCAAATTTCTTTTGAGAGAAGTATTATTTTTATGGATTGGCCATTATTTAGTGCTATAAACACATGTAATGTCTGTTTCATCCATACTGGAAGCCAGAGGGTGCCCTCATGCAGAAAATCCACATATGCATCACAGAAGTAATAGAGCTCATGACACTCCAGGAAATCCCTAACAGTACATTCACAGCATAATATGGACAAAAGCATCCAGCTATCACTGTAACTGAATAAAAGATGACAGAAACTCTTTGAATGATGACATTCAAAGAGAACATTACGACAAACACTCGGCTGTGACGATGTGTAGTTTATCTGTGTTCTTAAAACCATATTGGCTATTTTCATAATAATTAAACAAATTTATAATCCATTGCTAATCAACATAGCTTTTATTACAGTAAAATATATATATACGTCATTATGTGATAAGAAGCCACATCAGATCAGGGCTGAAGTTATTTCTATAACATTCGTCTGATGTTGTGGGGAAAATTGCAAAACACAGGGAAAAAAACACTCTAATTAATTGAACTCTTAATTTTTTTCTGTTGTTTGTTTTGAGTACCACTTGTGGATGGATGCATCACCAGGTTAGAGTGACAAATTGTACCAATGTACATTGAGGTCAAAATGCGTACCCGTTACACAAAGTGCATACAGGTTGGCAGGTCTGCTTCTGACACAAATTAAATAACTGTACTCTAAATTACTGCTATATTTATTTTTTGTATAATTTATCAAGCTAAAGGATCTGAGATCTGATGGCTAAGATCTGATCTTTTTTTATTTTTTTATTGTTTTTAGTTATTTATATATATATATATATATATATATATATCATGTTTTTGTATTTATGACTGTTTAATTTGTAATAATACATACCACTGGCTGTTCCTGGAGGGCAAAGCTGTGTTGAATAACTAATCTGACCGATCACAGTGAGTGGGAAGGTCAAACCGTTGAGTGTTTCCTCTGGACAGGTATTGCCTGCAATGAAACTAATAAGTCATCCTCAGCCAAAACTTGAAATGGTCTTACTTATATTGCAGGCCAGAATTTAAGAGAACTCTTCTGAAATGCGTACCTGTAGGTTGAGAAGTTGTTAAAAGTTGGTTAGGACTGGTAGTTGATGTTGACGAAGTGGTTGAAGTGGTAGTTGTGGGTGACATGGTGGTCATAGTACTTAATGTGGTGGTAGTAGGGATGGTAGTAGAATGGGTAGTAGTGGTAATAAGGGTGGACATGGATTGGGTATTTGTGGTCTGGGTAGTAGTGATAATAGGGGTGGACGTGGACTGGGTAATAGTGGTAATAGGGGTGGACATGGACTGGGTAGTAGTGGTAATAATGGTGGACATGGACTGGGTAGTAGTGGTAATAGGGGCGTAAGTGACAGAAGCCATAGTGGAACCACCATTGTAACCGCCAAATAAAAACTCGTGTGTTAAATTTGTAAATGCTGTTCAAGCAGAAGAAAATAATTCAGTTTAGATGTGCACTATAATTTTTGGTACAATATGATTTTGTATATTGTTTTTTTTAAACCACTTTAAATAATGAGAACCCTGTCCTATTAGGCGCTTTCGCACCGGAGGAACCTTTTCAAAGTTCCTAGAATTATTGGCGGAAGTTCCCACTTTTTGGCGGAACTAGGAATGGTTTTAGTTCTAGGAACTCTGTTTGGGGGAATTAACCCTGCGTTCCATTCGGAAGGGCTCATCCCTATGCCCTAATCCCTTCAAAGGGTTTACCCTCCAGAGTGAGAACTTTGAAGGGTTAAAGGGTGTAGGGAACCAAACAACTGTTTCTTGAAATGTCCTTCTGCGTCATCATCCCGTGTCCATACGGAGGCGCTGTCATCATGGAAAGAATCAGCGCAAAGGATCATGGGGGCCCGAAGTGTCCATCAGTTGTACCCTTCGAAATCATTCATTCCGAAGGGCCCTTTGAAATGGCCAGTTTTGAGCACTTCAATATGGTGACGACCCTTCAATATGGCGGCCATGATTGTTTTCACTCCGAAGTGCGCTTCGGAGGGCAATATATCCTATTTGGAATCCACCGTAAATTAGCTCCTACTTCAGAGTAGGGTCTAAAACAGTTCTGCAGAACTACCAGTGATGTAAGTGTACACTGATTGGCCAAACGCATGCAAAACAAAGATGACTCTGCATTTTTTCTCCATGTAAAAATATTTACTCCACGAACATGGAAAACAGCGATAACGGCATTTACCTGTTGTCTGCAGCGTTGTGTTCTTTTCTCAGCCTCGATGATATGTAACACTTAAAGTTGTCATAGGAGATTTAGTCAGGCTTCCATGCTCTTTTAATCGTGTAAATTGTACATTTACAATTCATCTCTATTATCACGAAACACACGACACACAAGTCCATTCACTGTTTGTTGATATTTGTAAATGGCGTGTATAAAGACGTAGCTGTCGATCGCTTCAGAGTTCCTGCTGCCGGTGCGAATGCAACCAGGAAAACGGCCCGAGTGAGAAATTGGTTCTCTAGGAACGACCCTGCTGTCTTGTTCCTAGAACTGAGTTCTTAGAACTACGCGATGCGAAAGCGCCTATTGACAGCTACACTCTGAAATGTAAAGGTTCTTTATTGATGCATTGATGGACTTTTAACATCCACAAAGCCTTTTCATTGCACAAAAGGCACAAAAGTTTCATATATACACACACACACACATATATATATATATATATATATATATACACACACATATAGAAAGGGAGAGATTTTTGTTATATTCTTAAAATTAACCCTGCCCTACATTTATTTTCCTGAAAGTTAATCTGTAATGTTACAATAATCCCTTACCTGAAAGAAATATGAGCAACTGCATGAAGCGATCCATCATCATCCCATTAATGATCCAGATCTCATTCTCAAAAATGCCTGGTTATGACTTATGTAGGAGCATCTCAGATGTTGAGTTTGACATGATATTTGCATTTTTAAGGGGAAAAAAAAGCTATGGAGACAGTGGTGCGCAATGTTTTGCAAAACACAAAAATTACAAGAAACATGTTGGGTTGGGCGGGTTGTATCATTTTCCTACTTGGCACACCTGATAAGTACACATATCTAGGCTTTATAACAAGTCTGTATTGTAATCTGTAGTAGTAATGGAAATATAGGCTTTAAAAACCTAAAATTTTAAAAACCCATCCCAGATATAAATGACTTTATTTAGAAAAAAAACACCCTCATCCTAAGAAAGTCAGTCTGTAAATCGGGATGGCATGAGAGTGAGTAAATAAATTCAAATTGGGTGTTCTATTAATAATAATAATAATAAAGGAAATACTGCTTTTTTCTTTGTATTTTAAGCCTTTCAATCTTTCAAATGTGCGTAGATGGGTAATGATATCATGTGAATAATTTGACACTTGTATACACAACCTAACATCTCTTTACATAGGAACAAATCTTTGTTTAATATTCTGGAGAGATTCAAAGCAGGTGCGCACACGCGATTAATATCACAATACGACTATGCGTGCGTGCACTCTGCCATTGTGCCATTGTCAATCAAACTGATTTCAAGTCCAAATAAACACTGCATTGTGTAAAAGACTGGCGTGTGTCACACGTTTAAAGATAAATTACTTCTTTTTTTTTCTCAACTTCATTTTGTTATTCAAAGCGAGCCTTGTATTAGATGCAAATCGCTGTCATTCACGCATTTCAGATACACCATTGAACAACAGGCAAATTAACGGCGCATATCTACACTGGTAACGCAAACTAATGGCAAAAAGCCCAAACCCCAAAAGCAGAAAACCATTATGGTAAAGAAACGCTTCTGCCTTTATAGTAGGCTATATAAATATTTAGTAGCCTGTATGCAGCTGTGCACTTCCTGGACACCTGCTTACTACAATATGTGAACATTCAGACAGTGTCTGTCAGAACTACTTAGCCTAAGTCTACAAATGAAGCGTCAATTTCTTAATTTTTTTCATTAATTGTTGTAGCTTAGCTGTAAACACTGATACACACTGAGCCCAGCTACCAACATCAAATGGCGATGATGGTTTAACGTTGAAAATGCACTGATATTATTACTGCCAGTGTTTTTGGAATGAAGACAGAAACATTGTTGCACAAGAACTTCCATAGGAAAGGAATGAAGCTGAAAAAGGTCCAAAGGTTAAACACGTTAATCTGTGTAAGCTAAAGCTTTAGACCCGTGCATCCATGAGCTTGATGGAGGATATGCACTTACCTAAAAAACTCCACATCAACTCTGCTACCTTGTTGGCTACTCGTGTACTGGGCACTTGTGTACTGGCGAGTGTAAGCTACAATGTTAAGAAGTGTCACTATTATGATTCTGCTAAATAACTGCCAACATCTATACAGTTACAGATCATGGCTTCTTACAAAAAGAGTTTAACACAAAATAAGTTGAACACAAAATAAGTTATTTTGAAGAATTTTGGTAACTAAACAGTTGCTGATAGCCATTGACTTCCATACTATTTTTTTCCCATACTATGGGAGTCAATGGCTACCATCACCTGTTTGGTTACCAACATTCTACAAATTGTCTACTGTTGTATTCAACAGAAGAAACTCATACATGTTTAGAAAAAAAATTCATTTTGGGGTAAAATGTTGCCCAATATTAATTATAAATATAGTTAAAATAGTTAATTATCTGCTGAATTTTTTAAATAAAACAATACCCTTTGGTTGTTTCATTCAGAGACAGAAAAAGGAGGGACATTACTACAAGCTTTAAAAAAACTGTAATACTATTATAATACTATTTATAAAATACTATTTATTTTTCTTTTCATATTTATATTAAAAGGGTGGTTGATTGCGATTTCACTTTCTTAACATTAGTTAATGTTGCTGTTTGAGCATAAACAATATCTGCAAAGTTGCGGTGCTGAAAGTTCAATGCAAACAGAGATATCGTCTTTTAAAATTATGGCAGTTTAATGCCTACAAAAGCAGCTCGTAGGGACTACAACAAGCTACTTCCTGGGTTTGTTACATCACGAACCCTGATAAACCCCACCCCTGGGAACATGCAGCAAAGGGGGCGAGGCCATGTTGTGCTGCTTTAGAGAATAGGAAGAGAAAGCTAGGAGAGCACGTAAAAATCTATTCATAATTGAATCGCAATTCTGTCTTCTAACGTTTCTAATGGATTCACAAGTTTCAAAATCAATGTTCTAAAACAGCGGTTCTCAATCCTGTTCCTCGCGTACCCTTCCCTGCTCTGCACACGCTCTGCATCTCTATCTCTCTATCTCTCTCTCATTCAGATCATCAGCTCAGCTCCAACAATGAATTGCTCCATTTGGACGTACGTCTGGTTGCCGTATTGTATTAAAGCTTTAATCAGGATAAAATCGTATATTAAAAGCTAACAGAAGCAGTAGCATTTACAAATAACAGCGTATCTAAAAGTATGAGACAACAACAAACAAAAAACATACCATTAAGAGCCGTGCTTGCACAGGTTCTGCGCGATCCTCTTCACTAATATTCTCTGCGTCTCAATCGGGCTCAAATTGATAAACAATATAGACAACGCCATTGTTTACAATACAAATGGAGCACATGCCGCTGTGGTGAGGGGCGGGACGTTTAGATGCACACTAGAGGCGGTTTAGCCAATCACAACACACTGGACCAGCTAACCAATCTGAGCCCATCCCTTATTTCTGAGGGAGGGGCTTCATAAAAGCAGGAAATGATCAGCGCGTTATAGGAGAAGGGACAGAGCGGTGTGGAATAAAGGTATATTATGTGAAAAATAATGCATTTAAAAAAATAAATAAAAAATAACCAAGCATTAACACATGTTAGACTGCACCCCATAAACACAATCAAGCCTAGAAAAAAACAGTCAACCAGCCCTTTAAGCCAAACCAGAGAACGAATCTAGAGCAAATACAAACTAACCATCAATAAAGAAGTGTGAGTTACACTCACGAGACACTGCACTTATACACATTCACAAAAGTACATTATTTGTGTGTGCTTTAGTTTAAAGCCTTGCCGGTTAAATATTTCATTCGCGTGCTGCTCTGATGTGCGCTTATTCAGAGCGCGTACACCTGAAGCGTGCATAAATTACAATAAAGGCCGGTCAAACAGCACATGATTACTTGGTTATCTTAGTTATCGTATGATTGTGCTAATACTGTCAAAAACACACAAGGTTTACATATAAACACAGTTAGTTATGTCTAAAGTTAAAGTAAACAGTGAGAAACAGATGTGTGCAGCTCTTTAAAGGGACAGAATGCTGCCGATTTTCATTAAAGGGATAGTTCACCCAAAAATTTAAATTCTGTCATTATTTACTCACTGTCATGTTGTACCAAACCTGTATTAATTTTTATTCTTGTCCTGAACACAAAAGAAGATATTTTGAAGAATGTTGGTAACCAAACAGACTTTGATAGAAAAAAAAATATGGAAATCACTGGGGACCAGCAACTGTTTGGTTACCAACATTCTTCAAAATATTTTATTTTGTGTTCAGCACAAGAATAAAAATTAATACATTATTCAAAATACTTTTTATGTTTAACAGAAGAAAGAAACTCATTCAGGTTTAAAACAACTTGAGAGTGAGTAAATGACAATTTTAATTTATGAAATTGGTGAACTATTCCTTTAAATGTTAATAAAATAAAACACAAAGAGAAAAATTATTCCTGCTCCCGACTGAAGAACTTTAATACAGTTGCTAAAGTTCAGCAGTAATAAAATAACTTGAAATTTTCAACAACTTTTCACATCATATCTTTTTGTACCAAATAGTATCGATAACGGTATCGATAAGTACCGGTATCGATAAGCAGTATCGATATCAGTATCGGTATCGATAAAATGTAAATGATACCATCCTCATATACAGGTATACCCCCATCATGTCTTGAAATCAGGGTTCCTCCAATCTTTCCCTGGAGGGCCAATCTGCTGCAGTTTAGCTCCAACCCTGATCAAACTCACCTACCTGTGATTTTCTAATGATCTTGACTCTGATTAGCATGCTCAGGTGTGTTTGATTAGGGTTAGAGCTAAACTCTGCAGGAGTGGGCCAGATTTGAGGATGGCTGATGTAAATGATCATACTAGTTTACTTATAATATCATGTGATTAATCGACACGATCAATCGTGTTGGTTTCAAGTAAACGCTCAAAATCCATTATTTGGGTAACACTTTACAATAATTCACTAACACTTTAATACATTAACTAATGGAACCTTATTGTACGATGTTACAATTATTTGTTATTAATATGTTCACAAAAACACTTAAATTAAACAGAAGAGCAAGCAGGTGCATGGTTTGGCATGGCAGCCAATACAAATAATTAATAACCGTTTCCTTACCTAAATCCTGCATTTGGACCAGGCTCGGTTGCAGAATGACATCACTCTGTGCTTCTGAAATTATTATCTTGATCTACGTATATAGTGTAGTTAGCTATCTCTGTGTCGTCGCTTGTCAAGCATGAAAAACCAGTTTTATTTAAATTCTGAATATATTATCGTGTAACATTACAGCATGCAAAGAGCGCTCCCTTTAAATTTATTAAAAACTGTAACTCATTCATCACGATCTTACAAAGTTCCGTTTTAAACAATGAATGTGACCACAATGAAACCTTTTTTTTAAGTAATGAGCATGATAGAACTTTTGCGCTGGACAAAAAGCGGTGAGTGCGTGGATTCCAACCTAAACACCTCTGATAGGCCATTGCATTGTAGAAATCAACAAACATGTCTTTGATTGGCTACTTTGCTCCCCTCTGCGAAAATGCATTGTAAAATCATTTGACGCTTTCCAAAGCAGAAGAAACACTGGATTGTTTGCCAAATCTATTTCGTTATGCTATTATTACGAAGAAAACAGAAAAAGACAGTTATGGGCAGCTTTTCCATCTAAAAGCAATCAGTTAGACTATTTTACATGAGTTAAGCCCAGTTCACACCAAGCATGATAACGATAAAGGCCCGTTCACACCAAGCACGATAACGATAGCGATAAAGATATAGTTCTAAAAATCGTTCTCAGTATTAAAGAGTAGCAGCGTCCACACCACAACTATAACGATAAAGGCACAGAGAAACGATATCGTTGGAATCACTTCCAGAACGATTTTTTTCCAGCTGATGAACGATAAAAACACTAACAGCCAATCAGAATCCATCCTGCTATAATGTGCACGAGAATTTAAAGCGGCAGACGCACGTGCGCTTAGAATAAACAGATGATATCGTTCGCTGGTGTGGACGCAAATATAGTTATCGTTATAGTTATCTTTATCGTTATCGTGCTTGGTGTGAACGGGGCTTAACGATAACGATAAATATATGGTTCTAAAAATCGTTCTCAATATTAAAGAATAGCAGCGTCCACACCACAACTATAACGATAAAGGATCAGAGAAACGATATCGTTGGAATCACTTCCAGAACGATTTTTTCCAGCTGATGAACGATAAAAACACTGACAGCCAATCAGAATCCATCCTGCTATAATGAGCTCGAGAATTTAAAGCGACAGACGCGCGTGCGCTTAGAATAAACAGACGTTATCGTTCGCTGGTGTGGACGCTAATATCGTTATCTTTATAGTTATCTTGATTGTTATCGTGCTGTGTGAATGGGGCTTTAGACTATTATACACCCCAAACTAAAGTCCGGCCGTCCCCCTCGATCCGGAGGAATCGAGAAAACTTGCTTTCTTCCGAGGAACACAAATGGCAAAATGATGGAAGTTGACGATCAATCACCATTGTTTTTAATTGTATTTTTCTTTAATGAAAGTGAATGGAATGGAATGGAGACATTGAAACATCTACTTTGTTTTTTACAACAAAAAAAAGACATTATGGAATATAAATTAACTAAAAGCCATGTACCACTGATTATATTGCAAACTATTTCTACTGTGATACTTTACAATATTTGTTGCTTTTGACCAAATTGCACAAATTAATACATCTCAATAGTGTATGTCACAATGCAAGTAGACCAATCTTATACACTTCACAAATTTTACTTTACACTGTAGATATTAGTGTTGTTTCACAGTGGCTGAACCTGAATAAAGAATAAATAAAACAAACCACATACATTTGCAATTGCATTTGCAATTTGTTATCACTAGAAAGAAAATTTAAAAACATTATTTGTCCTAAAGCAAGTCCAATATGAAAACCAAAGTAAAGGTTAAAGGACTGTCTGCATTATAATATCTGACATTTTCTATCTACTTGTATGATAGGAGTACATGAGACTATGCATTTGATATCTAATTGAATTAAAATAAATGTCACCAGACAAAGGGTTTTCTATCACTATAAATAAAATAATAATAAAGAATTGACTATGATCTTGTCTGTTGTCCTCTGCTTTTGTGACCATTTTTAAGGCTCTGCCTTTGATTCAGTCTTAGAATCCAGTTTATATCGAGATCTTGTCTTTAGAAACGACTGCAGTGTGAATAAAATGAAAATCTGAACACCCTTTGAAGGAGAGAAAATGTAGTGGTCAGTCACCAATCAATGCAAGACACAGATAGCCTACATAATATCTTAAAACATCAGCTTGAATGAATCTAACAAAAATATTTTATGAATGTGTAGTACTGTCCTTAGTGTCAGTTTGTTAAAAAATATATATATATAGTGTATATATAATGCACCTGTGTCGTGTTGCAGAGACAGAAGACCACACTGAGAATGATGTAAAGTGTTTTCTCGTGAGTGATGAGCACAAAGTAACCAACGACCCAGGACAAACCCAGCACCACAGCCAGAGAGAAACTACTCAAAATCTTCTTCTTCATAGGAGTCCCTCGTGAGCTGAAGAATCAAAATCAACATTTAAATCATATAGAAAATGATAACTATTACAGAATTTCAAATATTATGTTGCCATGAAACATCAACACTCAGAGATTTACACCTCAAATACTGGTTACATGAAAGAATTCCCACTATTTTCAAACCAAAACTGATTATTTTGTATTAAAGGAATGTTATTAACAGCATCAAAGTTTACATTAACCCTGAGCTTGTTTTAAACCCGGAGCATTACTTCTCGGTTCGGTTATGTACCTCTTGAGGTTGGGATTCGCACAGCAGATGGTTTGAGAGAAGTAGACAAGCAGAGATGTGTTAAAACTTAACATGACCGCTAGAGGGAGCAAGAAACCCCACAACATCGGCCGCTTCGGATCAAACCTTCCCGCCTTGTCCAGAGACGCCAACCAACAACTACAACAATAAAAAGAGAAACGTGAAATACAGGGGAATGCGTAAGTAATGTTCTACATTACAAATGTTTTGTAACAAATACAATGCCATGTTTTCATCTGGTATCCATATTATTTTAAACTTGAATGTGCAAGTCTTCCGGTGTCAAAAACAGTTAGTTGTAAAGTACTAAACAGTCTGTTATGGTGCTTTATGTTACAAACTTGTGTGTGTTGTCTTATTATTTTAATTTATTTCAGTAATCATAAACTCTATGGTTTGTAGGATTGCAGTGCAAATAGTTTTACCATTTACTGCATGTTATTCTTCTAGTTATTTAGTGGCCAACGAAGCGGAAGTCTCGCACATCACAGGAAATAGCTTACTGATGTGGTGAAATATAAGATGAATAAAGCAATAAAAGCGATTTTTCACTTACAACTCCTCTTGTCGATAACCTAAAGGGTCCCCAAAGCTGTAGGTGGCGGACAGCGAGATGCCGACAATAACAGCAGGCAGACCTAGACATATTATATGAATATTTTATCAAAATGATTATTATAAATTATATGATTATCCTCATGCTCATTTCTCATTTAGTTTTTATTTAGTTAATATTCACATAGTATATTAACTAAATAGTAAAGAAATAATATTAACATACTATAACAATCAATCAGTATCAGTCAGAATTTTACCATTAAATATAAACTAGCCTATGTAATATTATATATTCTTTATTTACAAGTTATGCAGGATCAAACTGTCATGACTTTTAATATCAGTGTGTTTAAATGTACCCCACCGATGGTCATGGCGATGGCGAAAGCTCGGGGCGGACCGTTTAGGGCATTTCTAATGAGGAAAAACACATGAGCCGCATACAGGATGTTCCAGGCAAAGGTGGACAGCAGAAAGTACTGCAGCAGGGCTGTGATTGCCGTACAAGGACCCTGATCAATCGTCTCCTGCACATCTGAAAAGAGAGGAATAACATTCTTCTCTGAAACAGAAAACTTTGAGCTCGGGACAGGTTGTTGATCCCAAAAATGAAGACAGGTAGTAGGTGGTCATGCACAAACAGATGTTCACCAAGAGCATAGTGGAGTTAGCTCCTCTCTGTTTCCTAAAAAATAAACCAAGAGGATTAACCTAAAAATAAATGCACTTAAATTTTGCCTGTTCCACAAACCAGTTCTTATAGAATTAGCATTGGTTTGTTGGACATGATACAACAGAGATACATGATATTCAAGAAATGTTGCAAAAATAAAAAAAAATCTGTATTTTAATCTTGTTTTCCAGTACAAATATTACAGATGCACCGACAATAAATTATGGGCAGTATGCTGCTAATTATTTTATTTTTCTGGTTAATAACCAACACATGCCTAATGTTAAAATTCTGTACTATTTTGTCTAAATAAATTAAAAATAAAACACTAAAAGGTGAAATAATTTTGCTAACAGTAAATTTATGCATCACAATATTATTGTCACGTGTTTGAGTTCCTGTTTGTCCTTATTTGGTTTAGTTCCTGTTCTTATTAGTTAAATCATTGTTTATTCTCTTCACCTGTGTTGTATTAATCATCTTGTTTGCTCCTTTTTTCCCTGTCTTTATAAGCCTTCAGTTTATGTCTATTCTTCGTCTTGGATTGATGTTATTACAGTGCAATTTGTGTGTTGATGATTAATAAAAACTCCTTTACGTTTACTCCCTCATCATGCGCCTTTTTCTACAACCACGACGCGTGACAGAATCCAAGACCAAAACCGAATAGTAAGCGCCGTTCCTTCTTCCCATTTTGCTTTCTGAAAGTTTTTTTGTTTTCCTGTTTTTTCCCGCGGCATGGAAATAGCCGCACGATTTTCCACCCTAGCCCGCAGAGATCTCCCGTTCTTGGAATATGCACGGGAGTTCTGCGAGCTCGCCGTGATTACGGCGCTGGACGACGCTACGCTCATTTCTCTGTTCTGGATCGGGGCCAATTACTATCGCCCCGTGGACCTCCCAGACAACACAGGACTGAGCTGGAGAGAAGGGATCCTCCGGTGTCTGGAGAGTGTTCAGCCCCGATCCAGAACCAGCCCGCCATCCAGTCCGTCAGCCGTTCCCCAGTCAAGCCCGCCGTCCGCGGCACATGTGCTCCTGGAAATATTTGTGGCTCAGAGTTCACACCAGAAAGCCCTCCTTCGTCTCCTTGGCCTCCGCTGGTCATGTCCAGCCCTCCGTCCCCTGAGTTCCCCAAGTTAGCTAGCTCTGCTCCTCCGGAGCACCCTCCAGAGCCCGCTCCTCCAGTGCGCCCCCCAGAATTCCTAATTCACCCCAAGAATTTTTGTTTTGGGGGAGGGGGCATATATCCATGGCCATAGTGGCCGGGCCAAGGCCACAGAGGCGGATCCGCCATGGCTCCCGGAGCTCCCTGATCCGCCCTGGAGGCCCTCCTTGTCTCCACCTGGTTCCTGTCCTGCACCAGCCTCCAGGGCGCCCTCGCCCCCTCCCCGATGGTACTGTTACGGTGCGGGACGCACCTTCCGGGAGGGGGGCGATATCTGTCACGTGTTTGAATTCCTGTTTGTCCTTATTTGGTTTAGTTCCTGTTCTTATTAGTTAATCATCGTTTATTATCTTCACCTGTGTTGTATTAATCATCTCGTTTGCTCCTTTGTTTCCCTGTCTATATAAGTCTTCAGTTTCTGTCTATTCTTCATCTTGGATTGATGTTATTACAGTGCAATTTGTGTGTTGATGATTATTAAAAACTCCAATACGTTTACTCCCTCATCGTGCGCCTTTTTCTACAACCATAACGCGTGACAATTATATTGTATAGTATGAAAAATTAACATTCATTGATTTGCTGAAGATTACATTTAACAGTGTTGCAAAATAGTATTTTTATAGTATGACAATAAAATGACTAAAATATAGAATGTATTTGAATTTTATTATTTAATTTTATCTTACACTATTGGCAAAATGTGTTTTTCAGCACACATCACTACAAATTGCTACAATTATGCTTAAAAATATAAATAATGTATGGGGATATATACTTAACATATCAATATTAGTGCTTTCAAATGATTAATTGTGATTAATCGCATCCAAAATAAAAGTTTTTTTAACATAATATATGTGTGTATACTGTGTATATTTATTGTGTTTATATAAATACAAGCACATTCATGTATATATTTAAGAAAAATATGTTATGTTTATATATTAAATATATTTATATATCATATAAAACATAAAATATGAATATATAAATGTATAAACGTAAATATTTTCAAAATATATACTGTATGTGTGTGTATTTATACATAATAAATATGCACAGTACACATACATGTATAATGTAAACAAAAACTTTTATTTTGGATGCGATTAATCACGATTGATCGTTTGACAGCACTAATCAATATATATTTTATGCAAACAAATGAGCAATTTTGTTTCTAAATACATTTACCGTGTTTAAGAATGTTTTGATATTTTTACTGGAAAATAAGACAAAAAGTACTGATTAAGAAAGGCTTTTTTTTTTGCTCAGTGTAGCATGGTAATACCATGGTATTCTTTGAAGCAGACGGAAGTACCTTAAATTTTGCAACATAGGAATATGGTTCATTCAATAGTATGAAATCAAAGTATACTGAATAATGACATAGCATTATTTTACCATGATACAGTACATTAAAGGGATAGTTAACCTTCAGTTGGTCCCCACTGACTTGCATAGTTTTTTTTTTTTCATACTATGTAAAATGGGGACCAGCAACTGAGGGTGAACTATCCCTTTAAAATCCATGTATTCTTAAATATATCCAGTGCTTTTACCTGGTCTTAATTTGATAAACTGCGGTGAGGACCAAACCCACAATAGACAGACTGCATCCCACAATGCTGATCCAGTTTAAAGCCTCAGAATAAGTGTAGTCTGCTCTAAAGCTCTACAAAGAGAGAGAAATGTAGATCACCAAGATTAACCAAAGATTAAAGTGTGCTGTATTTTTACTAACTACCAGGTAAGCTAACATAACAAATGAAGTTAACTTAGCACCATGCTAATGGCAGATTCTCTTGAAATCAATTACGAAGTTATGTCTCCTGTGCTCTTTACGCAAGGAATATTATTTACTGCATATAGAGAGTTTAAGGAAATAACGAGAAGAATAACAAAGAGCCGTAAACAGTAAAATTGAACTACAAACCAGTGTGTTCATAATTAAATGGATAGTTCACCCAAAAATGAAAATTATATCATTAATTACTCACCCTCATGTTGTTCCAAACCCGTAAGACCTTTGTTCATCTTCGGAACACAAATTAAAATATTTTTGATATCACATGGACCATTTTAATGATGTCCTTATTACCTTTCTGTGCCTTGATTGTGGTAGGACCTTTGCTGTCTATGGAGGGTCAGAAAGCTCTCAGATTTCATCAAAAAATATCTTAATTTTTGTTCTGAAGACGAACGGAGGTCTTACGGGTTTGGAACGACATTAGGGTGAGTAATTAATGCTGAAATTTTCATTTTTGGGTGAACTATCCCTTTAAAATAATAGATTAAAATAATATGGTAAGACACACCAGTTTGAAATATCAAGCAACAAAACAAGCTGTTTTGTACAGCTAAAAATAGCTGGAAGCGAATGACACCAGAAGCCAGACACATTCAATTTACAAATGGATGTGCCTGCTCTTACAGGAAAAAATAAGGTGGATAGGAAATAATGTTCCTATCTAGGCAGCTCACTAGCTTTTAAAGTAGTTTATTTAAAACATGTATGTGAAACTAACCACAAGAACTGCAAAGTTGGTGGTGTGGTTACATTTACATTGCACTCCATTGGGATTATGTATTTTGACACAACCCTCTGTTCTCCAGTCTCTATGAGCGTAGTCCCAAAACACACATGCAAAGTCATAAGACGGTGAGCCGGATATATTCTGAAAACATAAAGACGATAAGAGACGGTTGTAACATCATCACAAACAACGTGAGTTTCAGCCAGAGCATACAAGGCTTTACACAGCAGAAATAAACATGACAACAGCCACTATAGATTATATAAAATAATAAACACACGATTACGATAGGCTATGGTTTCTATGTGATTTTCTTGAGATGAATGTGTACATCTGAAATGCTCATTTTTGCAGCGATATAAAAGGCTATAAAAAGCATATTTTAACCACCGTAAACGACCAAATTCCACATATGATCGCAAAAGGAAATTATTACAAACACTCGATGGTGGTTTGAAGTGAGCTCTGAGTAAAAGTGTACTATTAATATCATAAATTGTCTTATGTAGCATGATGCTAACGGTAGCTCTAATGCACCTGCAGAACAGATCCAATTCTTCTTCATAATGCATTTTGTCATAATACTTCGCGTAAGGTCGCAAGAAAATGTTTTGTTGTATTTATTTAGAAGCTCCCTGATACTTGGGTAAATGGATAATAGATTGGGTAAATGTATACTGGATCCCCTGTCTCTTGATCAAGCGATGTGGCTTGGTAAACTTTTATTCAGCCAGTATAAAGACTGCCTAACTATAATGGCTGAATAAAAAAACAAAAGAATAATAAGGATTATGTCTCATACCTGTTTGCGGAAGTGTGAAAGGTTATGTTTCCTTAAACTAGGGTTTGCGTCATGACAATTCATTTCTTTATTTCAACACATTTACAGGTAAATCCTAGTATTTTAAATTTGTTGATTAATCATGATTAATCACAGTCCATGACTGTGATTAATGCGATGACATTTTTTAGATCGATTGACAGCACTAGTTTTTAGGTACAGAAATTGAATAAAGTAATCAAATGTAAAATAACATTGTATATTTGACTGCATAAATTAAAGATTAATCGTTATGAAATTTACAAAAGCTATTCAATAAAGAGCAGTGTGGGTTTTTTTTGTAGTTTGATTAACTATTAAAAAAGTGCTGTCACTTTAAGACAATGCACAGATCTAGTACACTGATACTGTACTTTTTCAATATTTGACCAGATTCCAGATTTATTGTCCATCATAACATACCTCACCATCATCATATATTTTATTCCTTTTAGAGATATCGCAATTTTAGGAAAAATGGACCATGGTTTTTGTTCAAATATGGCATGTAACTGCAGGCTAAACATCATCATTTCTGTCAGTGAATTTGTCCATTCAAAGACAAGACTTAAAAACTGTGAGACAGGTCAAACTCATTTGCGCGGCTCCAACACATACCATCTAGTTTTTCAGCTAACTGAAGTTTAACTTGAATCGCAGATTCTTAGGCTGTGCCCTCCAGTACTGAGACATGGAGTTAAAATGTAACTAAGTTACTCTGAGTGTTTAAATGCCTTGTTTTTCTGGCTTTCCAGAATGAATGCCATTTACTTTTATTTTTGTAACTGGCAAGGCAGATTGGTATTTTTTAAATGAGTTTAGTTTAAACACAGATAGCAAAGTGTGCTGTTCAGGTCTCACCCGCGCACTTGCGGCATCAACACCCAGGTGATGATGGCATAAATGACTGGTCGTATTTGAGCATACAACAATCGCATTGAAAGAAAGAGTGACTGGCTTGTCCAGGGTTTTTTTATTATTAATTTCCCACCATCTCTGTTGTTGTAGTGTATTGGGAAGCCAGAACGGGTATTCATCGACAGAAACATAAATTAGTCTGTTTTACGTGTTGTTATTTTTAGATGCATTGTCAGATTTAAGTTGAACCACAGTGCAAGTGCGTGCCAAACCGTGGTTGGAGAACGGTACAGTTTGATTTTTTACAGAGAACCATTACACCCCTAATATATACATTTATATTAATTATACAACAGTTCTTTCTGGTCCTCGAATCTGAATGGCTGATAAGAGTGTTGATATTAAGGCCAAAGTATACTTCACTTTTTACGTGTACACAAGGGACAGCATGACGTGAATTTCGTCATCAGAATAGTATGTGCATTTTTGTAACAAGTCGCACATGCGCATTTAACTCTCTTGCAGTAATTAGTTTATCCGCAAGGTGGCAACCCTGTCATGGGGGTTTAGATTCACAAGGTAGCCGAAGAAAAACTGCATAAACAGAACAAACCGGAATGCGGGTTAGCTACAGCGACAATGGAGGCCTACATAGATGAGAGATTGAAGAGAAGAGGTGCGAAAAGGTTAGAAAATATCCTCATTTGTACAACTGTAGCATGAAAGACTACAAAGATATGTATATGGGTTTTAACTCACTGATGTCTTCACTGACATTTTCAACATCTCACTAAGTCACGCTGTTGTCCCCACATGCTTCAAAGCTACCACCATCATTCCAGTCCCGAAGAAGTCATCTCCATCCTGCTTCAATGACTACCATCCAGTAGCACTCACTCCTATTCTCATGAAGTGCTTTGAACGGCTAGTCATGCACCTCATCTAGTCTGTCCTCCCCCCCTCCCTGGACCCCTTCCAGTTTGCATATAGGTCCAACCGCTCGACCGATGATGACATCGCCACTGCCCTCCACCCAGCCCTCACACATCTGGACAAAAAAGACTCGTATGTCAGAATGCTGTTCATAGACTTCAGTTCAGCATTCAACACAATCATCCCTCAACAGCTCATTCATAAATTGGTCCAGCTGGGGCTCAATACGTCACTGTGCAACTGGTTGTTGGACTTTCTGACTGGGAGACCTCAAGCAGTAACACATCCAGCACCATCACACTGAACACAGGGGCCCCCCAAGGATGTGTGCTGAGCCCCCTCCTCTTCACTCTGCTGACCCATGACTGCACACCATCAAACAACTCCAACCTCTTCATTAAATTTGCGGATGACATGACTGTGGTGGGTCTCATCAGCAACAGAGATGAGACAAACTACAGGAGCGAGGTGAGCCGCCTGGCCAGGTGGTGCAGTGACAACAATCTCTCTCTGAATGTGGAGAAGACGAAGGAGATTGTTGTTGACTTCAGGAGAGTGCACACTCGGCATGCTCCTCTGACCATCAATGGTGCGACTGTGGAGAGAGTGAGCAGCACCAAGTTCCTGGGTGTGCACATAACAGAGGACCTCTCCTGGACTAACAACACTGCAGCACTGGCCAAGAAAGCACAGCAGCGTCTCTACTTCCTCCGCAAACTCAGAAGAGCTAGAGCCCCGGCCCCCATCATGTGCACCTTCTACAGAGGCACCATCGAGAGCATCCTGACTAGCTACATCACTGTGTGGTATGGCGCCTGCAACGCGTCCTGCCGCAAGACCCTTCAACGGATAGTGAGAGCAGCTGAGAAGATTGTTGGTGTCTCTCTCCCCTCCCTCCAGGACATCCACAGCACCCGTCTCACCCGCAAAACCCTCTGCATTGCAGGTGATCCCACCCACCCGTCACACAGCTTCTTCAGTCTGCTGCCATCAGGGAGGAGACTGCGGAGTCTCCAGGCGAGGACCAGCAGACTGAAGGACAGCTTCATACATCAGGCTGTCAGGAAGCTCAACTCTCTCCCGTATCTCCCCCCCTCCTCTCTTTTGCCCCATGCACCATTGAACTCTGATCCTCTGACTCCCCCCTCCCCACACACACACACACACTGTGACCAGCACCAGTCACTTTGTACAGCATTAGACTGACCTCATTCAACTACCTCTTCTGACAGTTTGAATAAAGACTGCTCTCTGAGCTTTTTGTCACTTTAAATAGACTGATAAGCTCTTTTGCACTACACCATTTATATCTGCACTGTTTGTTTATTTCACTGGTTTGCACTCTATCTACCATGTGCCTTATGCTACTTTATCTATTTTTTATTATTATTATTATTATTTATTTTACATTACTTATTTGTATATTTGTAATAGTTGCATATATATATATATATATATATATATTTGATTTGTATTTATCTCTATTTTTACGTTCTACTGTTAGTGTTTAGTGTTATCTGTATGCACCAAGGGTCTGAGAGTAACGCAATTTCAATTCTCTGTATGTATGTACGGTACATGTGGCAGAATTGACAATAAAGGAGACTTTGACTTTTTTGACTTTAACTCGTGGCGAGAGATGTATTTTTGCAATTTGGCGCAAAGCGCATGTGTCAAACGTCTGTGTATGTGTACGAGTCAAATGAAGTATACTTTGCAAGGCTGTGCGTACGACTGTATGCATACGCTAACGTACGCGTAAAAAAAAAGAAGAATACTTTGGCCTTTAGAGTCCAACAAAACTCCAGCCGTTTCAATGTTTGTATCACTCCACTTGCCGAAGTTTCCATATTTCTCACAGCGAGTGTCATGTTGGATGCCCAAATCCACTATAATTTTAAAAATGTTTTCGGAGATGTGAGCTCCAGAGGGTTAGAGGGCGTTCAGCATTCATGAACCCGCCAAGAGCGCCATACCTCGGCCAGATCTTGTGGAATTTGCCGGCGGCTCTGGTGTCTGTATAGTGGTTAAATGAGATATATTTTGTTTTGAGTAAATCTAATGGGCAGTCTTTGGTCTCATTAATCTATTATTTGTTCCAGAGCAAATGGTTTTGGCAAAATCTCATCATGTTATATTTGTAACTTCAATGCTGTATATCAGAGTGCTTCCTTTGTGTTTTTGACTGAATTGCCTAGCAACTTTTATGATGGCTGTTGTTGTTGTTTATTAAATATTATTATTCAATAAATAATATTTTATATAAATAACAGAAGTATTTAGTATTAAGAAACAGTGTGTGTGTGTGTGTGTGTGTGTGTGTGTTCATGATGGTGATTTTAGTTCCGCCATTAAAATAAAGACCCTAAATAAAGATTTTCTAGTGGAAAGCTTGTGCTCCTTTTTCCTGACTTCTCGGTCCCTCACAGGCCGAGAAGAGTGTGATATCGCTTATATATATGTAAATTTGAATACAAAAAAATAAAATATATATAAATTATAATTAACTTGTTTTAATCCTAATTTATTATATCCTTATTACATATTAATTCATTACAATTATGATTTTAAATACATGTGTATGTAGAATTGTTTTCATTATTATATATTAATGTATTAAAATATGCATAAAACTATATATGAAAATAAATATATGAATAAATAAATTACATAAGTATTTTTTCTTCTGTTTTTCTGATATTTATTTATAATTTATATTTATTTGGCAAGTTACTTTGTGGTAACGACTGACTGAATGTTAATTCATATGTAGGTGTTTTATTGACTAATGACACAAGTGATTCATAAACTGCTATATGTTATGTAAACATTATGAGATGATAATTTACCTCGGGCCTGATGGTGAACTCCACGTTATCAAGCAAGCTTTTGTCTGTGAGGCTGGCAGACACCACCCTTCTCTTGGTATCAAGTTCACTTTTAAATAGTTTTGAGCTGAAAAAACGATCATTTTTATAAAGCACCACTCCAATCCTGAGATTTCTGTTCCCTATGGGAAAAGAGAGAATGAGGTATTCAAAAGTTTGCCTATTAATTATGTACCTCAAAATTAGAACAGAAACTCAAACGGTACCCCAATCTTTCTGGGAATTATTCTGCAGTTTGATATTTAACAGGAGATCAGTGGGACGTCCTGAAGATGCCATGTTAGCATCATCTGCAACCAGACCGATTCTTTCTGGAGAATTCTCTGTCAGTCCTAGTGAAATGCAGCTTAGTTCAGTTTAAGAAGTAGAAATGTCTTTCTGATATCTACACAGATGTATAATAATTACACTTGAAGCTTCATATGAGGTTTTTGCACTGACCTGTTACAGCGTAGAACTGCACTTGTGGGGTCCACTTGGACAACCTGATGCTTTGCACCACTAGGTTTGGTTGCACCAGCACACTAGAGTTAATGTTACTCATGTTCAAAGCAAAATCCTCCAAAGTCTTTGTAAGACTACAGAAATAATATACATGCAAAAGTTAAACATATCCATCCTAACAATGATCATAATAATAAGGATAATGATAGTAATAATAATTACACCATACAATTAGTTAAGTAATTAATATATCTAAATGTAAATGTTACACATAAATAATACACTCAGTATTTTTTTCCGTGTAATAATATTTCATAATCTTTTTTTTTCCCAATGAGCACACAAAGTATTTTTTGTATAAATAAAGCTGTACACAAAAGTTAATTTGTATTTTTGTCATTTCGAAGTAATACAACAAAATCAAATCTGTTTTTTGGTGTAATAACATTTAATATCCATTTTTTCACAAGGAGAAAAAAAATAGTCTGGCACAAAAACAAATACATTTTACCATGGTAACTATATTTTTTTCCGAAGCTGTGGTGGGGAATTTGAAAATTCAATTCAATTAGCCACTACACAGAAAAAAAAATATTGACATTTGTTTTAAAAAAAAAATGTTGTATAATTAAACATTTGTTTATTTATTTGTAATTGCTTTACACAGAAATGTGTGTTTTTGTTATTATAACACATTATAAAGAGTGTTGTGTTTGTGTGGGACAGTTATGTGTGGAGTGTAAATACCTCTCAAAAGCATTGTAAGTGTCTTCAGAGTATTGGTCTTCATCAGTGTGCATGAGCTGACTGATGGTGGCCACCACTGACTCTGCAACTGACTGCATAAAATATATATTACTAATATGAAAATAGTATTATATTTCTACATAATGAGTTTAGTCTCATACAAACATGCTAACATATTTTATTGTTTCTACATTATTACCTTGTTTAACATGGTAGCAGACAGCAGATTAGTGACAGTTGTAGCAGCTGAGGTGATGTTGTGGGACGTCAGCTGCTTGGGTTTGGACGTGAGCATCTGGACACTGGAGGAAATATACAAATTCTCTTCCAGAGTCCCCTAAACAAACAATCAAAGCTAAAACCATTTTGCCAATCGGTTGTCTAATCACAAGTACTTTAAAATACACTCAAAATACTACCGTAAACTGGATGCAGTTGTTATATACAGTATTATACATTTTACTCTTACATTATTTATCTATCTTAGTAGTTATCTTTGATGACTACTACAAATATATCAGCCAGTGTTTGTGGAATTGTATTTGCTGACAGTAATTAAACTCTTAATCACACCATTAGACTGCCATGAACTTAAAATATGAATATATACATAATACAATTTTGTGCTAGAAATGTATAGAATAGTCAGCAATTTTAACATAAAAATGGATAAGATAATGCAATTATTAACAGTGCTAAATGTGAAAATGAAAATGGAATAATAAGAACATTTAATATTCAAAATATTAATACAAATTAATGATACTAAAATTACACTCGCATCAACTTGTCATTCAAAATTAATGTGAATTTGCTCAAAGTGTCAAGCACTGCCCCTATTAAATTTCAAAGATGTAAATACAGACGTTGACTTTGCTTTCGAACACCTCCAGGATTAAGCCACAGTCCAGGAGTTTAAGTCCACCAAATGCATTGAAAGGTGTTAAATACAAACACTGAGCTGAGGCCTTAGGAAAACCAGCTACAGAAGACATAAAAGACACACAGGACTGGTTAAACATGTTAACTTACGAAATACAAACCATAACAAATGACATAACCAAACTCAAAAGTTGCAGTTTAGCATATTTTGATACGTATTTCTGACATAAATTAATGCGTAAATTACTATAATTTATAAATTAATAAAACTATTATTTTCTTTCTTTCTTTCTTTTTGTTTAGTTTGTCAAGATAAAGGATTGTTTTTGTTTTTTTACAACCTAGTTCCTTCCATTAGTGCTTGTATATCATGTTTTTGTATTTATTAATGTTTTATTTGTAATACTACATACCACTGGCTGTTCCTGGAGGGCAAAGCTGTGCTGAATAACTAATCTGACCGATCATGGTGGGTGGGAAGGTCAAACTGTTGAGTGTTTCCTCTGAACAGGTATTACCTGCAACAAAACCATTTTGGGAACTGTCACATCGGCAAGTCATCCTGGACCAAATCATAAAATGATTTTACTTATGTTATAAGCTAGAATTTAAGAGAACTCTTCAGCAATGCATACCTGTAGGTTGAGAAGTGGTTAAGAGCGGGTTAGGGCTGGCACTTGATTTTGACGAAGTGGTCGAAGCACTTAATGTAGTTGTAGTAGGTGTGGTAATGGTAGTAGAATTGGTGGTAGTGGTAATAGGGGTGGTAGTGGTAGTAGAATTGGTGGTAGTGGTAATAGGGGTGGTAGTGGTAGTTGAATTTGTGGTAGTGGTAATAGGGGTGGTAGTGGTAGTAGAATTGGTGGTAGTGGTAATAGGGGTGGTCGTGGTAGTAACATTTGTGGTAGTGGTAATAGGGGTGGTAGTGGTAGTAGAATTGGTGGTAGTGGTAATAGGGGTGGTAGTGGTAGTAGAATTGGTGGTAGTGGTAATAGGGGTGGTAGTGGTAGTAGAATTGGTGGTAGTGGTAATAGGGGTGGTAGTGGTAGTAGAATTGTGGTAGTGGTAATAGGGGTGGTAGTGGTAGTAGAATTGGTGGTAGTGGTAGTAGGGGTGGTAGTGGTAGTAGAAGGTGTGGTAGTGGTAGTAGAATTGGTGGTAGTGGTAGTAGGGGTGGTAATGGTAGTAGAATTGGTGGTAGTGGTAATAGGGGTAGTAGTAAAATTAGTGGTAGTGGTAATAGGGGTAGTAGAATAATTGATGGCAGTGGTAATAGGGGTGTTAGTAGAATTAGTAGTAGTGTTAATAGGGTTGGTAATTGAGGTGGCAGGATTTGGTGTAGTGGTCCAAGTGGAAAGATCATCAGATTTTGTTTGTAGTAGCCCCTCATTTATAAATGCTGGTCAAACAGAAGAAAACAGTTCCATTTAGATCAGTGCTGTTTTTTAACCACTTTAAATAACAAAAGTGTTGTCCCAACAGCCCACTCTGAAAAATAATGTTTTGTTTCTTTTTGTTTTTTTTAGTGGCATTGATGGTTCAATGAAGAGCCTTTAACATCCATTAAATATTTTATTTTCACAAAAGGTCCTTTATACTGTAGGAATAAAAGTTCCAAAATGGGATTTTCTTAAAATAACCTCTTTTTTAAGTGAGTAGCATCTAAAGAACTTTATTCCACTATAAAGAATAATCTTAAAATTAAAAGTTACAAGATTTTTTTAATCATTTTGTTTTTCCCCAAAGACAACACACTTGCTGCAAATGCTGACAACACAACGAAATAAATAAATGTGCTGCAAATGCTGACAACACAACCAAATAAATAAATGTGCTGCAAATAGGCACAGATCAAATCAGAAATGTTTAAGGGCAAACCGCAAAATGACAGACATGGCTGGGACCAGTGTTGGGTGTAACGCGTTACTAGGTAACTGTTACTGTAATTCAATTACGTATTCACTGAAAAAGTAAAGTAAGGGATTACTGTTAATTTGTAGGTCATTTAATTACAGTTACTTATAAAGTACTTCCGTTACATACAGTAAATAATTTCAACAGTTCTAAAATCAATAATGAATTTAAAATCTCTATTTACTGTCTAAAGATAAAATTGAATGCAGCGGCTTTAACCCTCCGCGCGCCGGCTCGTTCACTTTCAGATTTCCCTGATTCCCAGAGAAACATTAAATACTCAGATACATGAGACTAAAATCAAAAGAATCTTGAAGTGTCTACTTTTAAATGAACAAATTCAAATCAAAAACTAATATTTCTGATTATGTAATCCCTATGAAAGTACAACGAGACCAGTCTTTCCCATATCTGAACGCTTGAAATTATTAAATAATCCTGTATATAAACTAAAGCGAGACCAGTCTTTCCCGTATCTGAAAGCTTGAAATTTCTACTTTTAAATGAACAAATTCAAATCGAAAACGATTATTCCTGATTATATAATCCGTATGAAACTGAGGTACAGTCTTTCCAATATCTGAGCTCCTTATATGCAGTCACCTGCGCGCAAATGCCCACACCTAGATAAAAAAAAATACAAATTTAAAACAATCAAGATTCTTCTAATTTTCATCATTTTTGAAAGAAGACCTACTATGAGGAATTTCCCTCATAAAAACAGCGCGATCTGACATGGCTTTATTCAGCAGAGGAGATCATTTCTGTCAATTATTCTTACCTACATTATAACGTTACTTTAACATAAACCTGTATGGATTTTACTAGTTGGGCTTTTCCTGAACATCTTGCCAAACTGAAATGTATTGTTTAACTTTTAAGTTTTTGGTTATTTAGATATTTTGCAGAGTATTTCTATTTGTTAACCAAAGAAGTTTACATTTTTTATAAAAAAGTTTTACAGTTGTTTTAAAGCTAAAAGGCTAAACTATTCTATGTTTGACTCAAATTGAAAGAATAAAGAGTTTAATTTCTATTAAGGTTTATATGGATTTTAAGATGTAGATTTTAAGATGTAGCCTAAATAAATTACTACGCAGATCATGAAATCCAAGAACTACCTGTTCACTTGATCCCTTACCTTCTGTTTCAGTTAAGTATTGTATCCATTCAGTTTCCTCTATTATTACAGCTATATTGTGTTCTTCATTATCAACTGCTCCTTCATCTTTAAAAATAGCTGATAATGCGCTTCTATTGTTCTCATCAAATTTAAGTGACAGAAAACAGTTTGTGCAGATTAAGAATATACACTCAGATTCTGTTTCAGTTACTCATGGCGTTCCACAGGGGTCGGTCTTGGGTCCGCTTTTATTTATCATTTATATTCTACCTCTTGGTCGTATTTTTTGTTCTTATAGTATTAATTTTCATATTTATGCTGATTACACACAAGTGTATATTTCTACAAGACCTAATGTTTCTTATCCTCCTCCTGACCTCACTAAATGTTTGCAGGATGTTAATATTTGGATGACCAATACATTTATATTTAAGTTAAATACAAATAAAACAGAAGTTGTGAGCTTTTACATTTACATTTATCAGACACTTTTATCCAAAGCGACTTACAATTGCATTCAGGTTATACATTTTCATTAGTACATGTGTTCCCTGGGAATCGAACCCACAACCTTTTGCGCAGCTGACGCAATGCTCTAACCACTGAGCCACACAGGAACACATGCATTTGCAACGCGTTTCTTTATTTGGCTGAGTTATGAGTATCTGCAGCGCATATCTTTATTTGTTTGGATTGTGAGCATTTACAGCACGTTTGTTTATTTGTTTGGGTCTTGATCAATTGCAGCTTGTTTTTGAATTTGGTGGTGTTGCGATCATTTGCAGCAAATGTGCTGTCAAACTGATAAAGATGTTTTATCTGCTGGTGCGTTTTCTATTTGCATGTGCTTTCTGAAATTGCAACGTTCAGCAGCGGCAGCTCTTAAAGTAATAGCAGGCAAAGAACCTAATAACCAGGTGCTGTGATGTCTGTTCATCAAAAAAACAAAAGAGGTAATCAAAAACATTTATAGTTTTAAGTATTCATCTATTTAATTTAGAATTTAGTGTTTGATAAGTTTATTCAATTTCAGCACATTTATAACATGCTGAATGGCAGGCAGCTAAATATGTCATAGTGGGTTTATGTGAAGATTGTTTTAAGTTCACTTAAATTAGTTTTTTTTTTGGCTAATAAATGTTAAAATTGATAGCTCTCAATTATACTGTAATGCTGAATGGCTATAGTCAATGGTTAAATATTGGGGGGTATTAGTATACTAGACTTCAGTCATTAAAAAAGGTGCCATTAAACAAATATAAAAAATATAGTCTGTGTGTTGTTTGTACATTAATTTGAAGATTCGAATGTAAAATTATCGCATAATAAAAATAACTTTAATGTTAGGTGGGATTAATTAATTTTGGGGGCAAAAAAATCTGTGATTTTTTTTTAATCGATTGACAGCACTCATATAATGTATTCGTAAAGAATAAAATAATGAATTAAAATAAAGAGAGAGAGATTTTTGTTGTATTGTTAGAGATTTCTGAAGGTCTGGATGTGGGCAGGGGTCGCTGGAACGGTATAAAAGTATACATTTATAATAGAAAAAAAAACACACACACACACACTTTTTTTTCTGAAAGTTAATCTGTAATAATCCCTTACCTGAAAGAAATATGAGCAGGAGCATGGAGCGACCCATCATCATCCCATTAATGATCCAGATCTGGTTCTCAAAAACGTCTGGTTATGACTTATGTATGATCTCAGGTGTTGAGTTTGACATGATATATTTGCATTTTTAAGGGGAAAAGAGCTATGGACACGGTAATGCACAATGTTTTGCAAAAAACCAAAAATGATAAGAAATAATTTTCCTACTCGGCATACCTGACACATACACATGTCTAGGCTGAATAAAAGTGTAATCATAATTATGAAAACATAGGCTATTTAAAATGGATAGTCCACCCCAAAATAAAATAAAATAATAATTTACTGAAACACATGCCATCCCAAATATAAATTAATTTCTTTATTTAGAAGAAAAACACCCTCTTCCTAAGGTCAGTCTGTACATCTTGGGATAGCATGAGAGTGAGTCAATTATTTGCATTGTTGGGTGTTCTATGCCTTAAAAAATAATATAATAATAATAAAGAAAATACTTCAAATCCAAATAAACACTGCATTGTGTAAAAGATTGGCGTGTGTCACACGTTTAAAGATAAATTACTTTTTTCCTCAACTTAATTTTGTTATTCAAAGCGAGCCTTGTATTAGATGCAAATCGCTGTCATTCACGCATTTCAGATACACCATTGAACAGGCAAATTAACGGCACACATTGGTAACACAAACTAATGGCCAAAAGCCCAAAAATCAAAAAACAATTATGATAAAGAAACGATTCTGCCTTTATAGTATATTAATATTTGGTAGCCTATATGCAGAGCTGGGTTGTAACTGATTACATGTAATCTGGATTACGTAATCAGATTCCAAAAATGTAGTACTTGTAATCAGAGTAAATTATATTTTAAAATACTCGTAATCAGACTAGTTACTTTTTATGGATTACATGATTACATATTATTCACACAATATCAATCAATTATTAATAATTTATTGATTCTCCCTAATTACTTTTTCATCTTTAAAATTTTCCTTTCTAAAATAGCCTAGCGATTACATATTATATATGTATATATAGTCCAGTTTTGTGGAGATTCATACAAAGATCAGTCATTAGTCAGGTGGAGACTGCATTTGTCCACTGCATTTACAAAAATAATTGCATGATTAAGTAGTGTTTCAACATCGCATCAACTACTTACTAAACAGTTAATTTTTATTGAAATTATTACTCTGTAGGTTTTTAACCATGTATTATTAATTATAGGCTAACTAATTAAAATGCACATATTCATGTTATTTCTTAGTTACATCTAATTCAGGTATTACAAAACTTTTTGTCATCTAAACCTTATTGACCAAATATATTTGCTTTAAGTACCCCTGAGATTTTTAAATAAATATTTCAATAATTACGTATCACATTTGCATGTTCACGGTTTCTTTGATGCTGATTAATGATCGCATGGCATGCAGGTAAGTCAAAATATTGAATATTTTTTAGTAAGTGTTTTATATAAAACAAACACCATAGAAATACAAATACGGTTCACTCCTATTCTTATGATAGGGAGAAACTGTAACACGCAATATGGAGGAATAACCCCACCTTCTATCTAAATGAAAGAGACAGATTTCCATTAGAAGCACGTAATGACTGCTTGCGCATTAGCTGGTCTAGCCTGAAAAATAAGCTTGTTAAACGCTATTTGAGCATACGAAGCAATATTCACGGGGCAATTAATTTCAGCTTTTTGTTGCTGATTTGACATAGTTTGGCGAGTCCAGTGAGTAGTTTTTGAGATTTCAGGATTCCTCCATTCATTAAGATACGAGCTGCCTGAGGCATTGCAAATATAGCCACCGAGTGAAGAGACTTTCCTCGAAAGGGAGTTTGTTTTAAAATATTTGTTCATTTTAATTTTTTATGATTTAATTGTCAGCTTTTCATTGAACTCCGAACCCCCCTGCGGTTCCTTTACGAACCCTAGTTTGGGAAACCTTGATGTAATATAATGTTTAATGCACTTCATGTTGTAAATTACAATGAATGGAACAAGTTTTCTTACTCTATTCGTTTTTTTACATCATTATGGTACAAGATAATGCTGTTTAAATCAATGTGATAAATTAGTTAGATCAAAAGTTAATAGAATCTGATTATATTACCTAAAATGTGTAATGTAACAGAATACGTTACTGACTACAATTTTTGTCTTGTAATCTGGAATCAGTTACGGATTACAATTAGTAAGTAATCTACTCAGCTCTGCCTTTATGTACTTGTGCACGTGTTGGACACCTGTTAACAATATGTGCACATTTAGACAGCGAGACGAGAATTTCCATGCCCGTATGTCAGTATGGTTTTCCTCCTGTCGAAACTAAGTCTGCAAATGAAGCGTCAATTTCTCCATTCATTTTTTGATTTGATTTTTTTCTAACTTGGCTGTTAACCCTGATATAGGCCTACACTGATCCCAGATGCTACCAACATCAAATGGTGATGACGGTTTAACATTAAACACGCACTGTGATATTATTAGTGACAGTGTTGTTGGAATGAAAATGGAAACGTGTTGTACAAGAACTTCCATAGGAAAGGAATAAAGCTAAATGAGGTGCAAAGGTTAAACACGTTAATCTGTGTAAGCTAATAAAGCTCTGGAACCCGTGCATCCATGAGAGGGATGGAGGATATGCACGTACCTAGAAACCTCCACATAAACTCTGCTGACATGTTGGCTACTCGTGTACTGGGCACTTGTCTACTAGCGAGACTTCATTTTTAGTTTCTTCTTGATATTATTTTCTTGAAATGAGTACACTACAATGTTAAGAAGTGTCTTAATGATTCTGCTAAATAACTGACAACATCTACACAGTAACAGATTATGGCTTCTTATAAGATAACATCAAGCCTAAAAGGGATCCTTTAAATGTATAGTTCACCTAAAAATGTAAATGTTGTCATCATTTACTCACCCTCATGTTGTCCCAAACCTGTATGAATTTCTTTCTTCTGTTGAACACAAAATAAGATATTTAGACAATTTTTGGTAACCAGTTGACAGTAGCCATTGACTTCCATACAATATTTTCCCCATACTATGAGAGTCAATGGCTACCATCAACTGTTTGGTTACCAACATTCTTAATTTTCTTCTTTAGTGTTCAACAGAAGAAACTTTTTTGGGGGGTGAACTGTTGCTTTAAGCAACTCACCAACCCTAAAATTACCTGCTGAGCAATTCTGTAAAACAATACCCATTGGTTGTTTGATTCTGAAAAAAGAGGGGCGTTATTACAAACTTAAAAAACTGTAATACTCATAGGTATTCACTTTTTTTTCAATCTTTATATTAAGCCAAACCAGAGAACGAATCCAAATCAAATACAAACCATCTACAAATAACCATCTAGCAGCTCACAAACTACAACATTACAACATATTAATTTACATTTTTATTCGTATTACTTAATTAATTTGTGTCATTTAGATTTGTTACATATTATTACAAGCTCAAACAAAAGCATGTTGATTTCAGTCTATTAATTCAAAACTGGCAAAAAAATCATTTCTGATCATTTTATTGAAAGCTGATTAGTGGAAAAGAGCAGAATATCTAACATACACTGTTTTAGTAAATTGACTTTTGCTGTGGCTCTTCACACATCATCTAGTTTCTCATCATTGAGGTTACATTTCCCAGATACGCCTAGATCTCTATGAATCCCTTATGAATACAACTTGAGGTGTTAAAGAGCATGTTGATTTGTGGTGGAAACAGAGAGAGATTACAAAGCCCGCAGTTCAAACCTAAGCAGAAACGGACATCAGTGACGTCTTGATCTGGGCCGAGAGCCAGTGGATGAGAAGATTGACACCGAACATCCTTTAACGAATCTGATCTCCTCATTGACTCAAATTACTTAGTCAGGTAATCATATAAACATGTGATCGAAGAGCCATCAGGAAGAGAAAATAAAGACACATAAACAGCTGACAATCTATTATTCTCCAAGCAGTCTATTGTTTCTTCTTTTTATCTTGTGTGCTGGTGAACCAGGCATCCAGCAGCTTTTTGCTATAGTAGATCTGCCAGCCATGCACTTGAAGTGAAATAATCAAAACTAAGTACATTATAGAGACAGCAGAAAAACCAAAGATGAACCTATAAGCTTTGCCGTGTCGATAAAGCTGCTGAGCCACAGGGAACATCTCCATCCCTCCATAAAGAATAGGACCGACACAAAAAAGCCCAGCGCTGATCATTGAGATGACCAGGTAACTGATGTTGTTTTTTGGCATAGCCATGAAACTGAAGACCGTAGGTATGATGCTCAGAAGATACGGGTATTCCCATTGGTACGGAGAGGCCACCACTTTATGGGATACCAAGTTCAGCTGACTGACCACCACCTGTGCTGCTACAAGCAACCAAACCGCTGCGTGAGCGATGTTCAGCTTCTTGATCTCAGACTTCAGGGCCACACTGAGGGGATTGAGAAGGGTCAGTTCAACAGGATCAGAGTTATTGCGTTTTTTAAGTATTTTTAGTGGGTTGTTTCCCATATATACCCCATCATGTATTATTGGATAACATGTTAATGATCATACTAGTTTACTTTCATTTTTCTTTTTTAAAGCATCACTTGGTTTTGATTTTTCTTTTCATTAAAGCATTTCACACTTGGTTTGTACTAATTATGAAAAACATTTTTTTCTGGATTTAGTTTTTAGTATTATTAGTTGAAGTACTGTCCAAACGAAATAAGTGATGTTGCTCAAGGGACACTGTAATTACAAGACACATATTACGAATCCTATTTTTATATTATCATCAACACACATACCTCATCTGATAGTGTGACGCCACGCGCTCACGGTGCTGATAGTCACTTCCGTCTGTTCCTGTAGCGCGCGGTCCTGATCGTGATGCCATGGCAACCCTTCACCGTCAACAACCTGAGGTAAAAGTAAACTCAAATTTACCTGAGGTAAATTACCTCACTTCTTCACTGTATAAGTTTATATGAGGCAAATGCAGCCTAGACATGCGTTGTAGTTTAACAAGCGTTAAGATGTGTAAGTATACAAATTATCACATAAATTACAAACCGCGGGAAGCAAGTAAGTTTAAGTTTATTTTCCTGTCTGAAATTATTTTTGTATTCTGTGGCGACTCCTCAGTTATTAACAACAATAATTAACATACAAACAAAACATCAACAGATTACAAATAAATACAAATTAATAGAACCAGCATCAAAGATCATCCCTTCCACAACAAGAGTCACTGCCATAGATGTAAAATGACAACTGTGATATCACAAAAATTATTTTAACTGAGCTATACCGGAGGATATTAAAGATATTTGTGCATGAGCAGTCCGTAATAATGGTACCCTGTACCTTCGACCAGATGGTAATAACTCATATTCTGTATTCTGTACAATAACTGTATTTATTTGCACATCACAGAGAATCTCACCTGGACCACCAACACCATGTCACTCTCCAAGAAGGCACAACAGTGCCTACACTTTCTCCGCCGGCTGAAAAGAGCAAGTCTCCCTCCACCCATCCTCACCACTTTCTACAGAGGAACCATTGAGAGCGTGCTGACCAGCTGCATCACTGTCTGGTACGGGAACTGTAGTGCAGCAGACCACAAGACACTCCAGCAGACAGTGAACACAGCTGCAAAGATCATCGGCGTCCCTCTCCCCTCCATCCTGGATATTTTCCTTACACGATGCTCCAGCAAAGCCAATAGTATCGTGAAGGACCCCACCCATCCTTCCCACAGTCTCTTCCAGCTCCTACCATCAGAAAGACGGTACCGGAGCATCAGAGCCCGCTCCGCCAGACTGCTCAACAGCTTTTTCCCCATGCTGTGAGAGCCCTGATCTCAATCACCCCGCCCCTCTCTGAAACCCCATACAAACCCCCTACCTCCTGAAACATGGACCATTTCACTGCGAATACTGAACTGAGCTCTCCTTCGCTTTTTTTGTGCATGGATGAATAAATACAGACAAAACTACATCAAAATGCATATATTGGCTAATATCCTTGCAAACAGTTGGTTATATGTCTTAATGTAAGAAGTGGAGAAAGAAAAGGCTTGTGTATCAGTATATTAAATCTGTTATTTCATTCTTAAAGTGAAAGCAAATTAATAATAAATCTAATGCTGTCAAAGAAAAATACAAGTTCTCACTGCTCCTGACTAAATAACCTTTGTATCATCAAAAAGCACTAATTTATAGGTGATTTAATTAATAAAGTGAAGACTATGCAGTTATTTTACATTTGATTATTACATTTCTGTAGCGTACCTGAAAATGTATTTTAAACTGAGCTGAAAAACCTGAAAAGCACTGTTTATTGAACTTGAGTCTTTGTTCTATTGTATTTATTTTCTGCTATTGCTTGTAATTTGGTTATCTGTAGAATTTTTTTTTAGCACTGAGCCCATAGCAGCATTTTTAGATTTAGTTTCATGCTATAGATTTTTGGTTACATTTGAGAGTTAATAAAAATGTAGATGGTTGATTAAAATAGGTATATAATATCATAATATCGATATATTGATCGATATACTCCTGTATCGAATCGAAATCGTATCGTAGAATTTTTTGAGGTATCGGCAAATATCGTATCGCTGGGTATGAGAATCAATATCGTATCGTGACAAACCATCCGATTTACACCCCTAGTAACACACTCTCTTCTATTTGCACTTTTCACACACTACTATATGTACATAACCCCACAAAAGACTCCGTAATATACGTATGTTTACATGCTCACGCACTAAAAACTATCCTACACTCTTCCCCAGCCAGCTGCTTGACTCACGATGTTTCTCTTTGCACATGTACAGTATTTGCGAAGCATTTGTACAGTTGTACAGTTTGTATTTTTTAGTTGATGTATAGGTAACCCTTTTTTATATATATAGCATATGTATAGTCAAAATCTGTCAGTAGGTTAGTTGTGTATAGGTTTATACTGTTTTACTTCATTGTTGTATGTCTGTATTCATGTAGCACCGTGGTCCTGTGAGGCACGACAATTCGTTCCACTGTATGTCCACACATGTAGCGGAATGGCAATAAAGCTCAACTAACTTGACTTGATATTCACTATAAAGAGGATGTGATGCATCCTGAAGAATTGCATGGCTTTTCCTCAACTCGAAATTCACATAGTTTAATCATAATATATCATACTACGCTGTTGTTTACCTACGATCTTAATGGCCATATTAACAATTTTAAAAGCAGAAGAGTTATCCTAAAACGAAAACTACGTCACAATTGACCCTCTGTTGTTCAAAAAATCCTGCTTTCTTCCGAGGAACACAAAGGGCAAAATGCTGGAGGTTGACAGGCTCAGTCACCATTCTTTTTAATAGCATTTTTCCATCATGAAACTAAATGGACTTAACTTTGAAAAATCCCATTTGTGTTCTACGAAAAAAGACATGGAATATAGATAAACATATTTAGATTAAAAAGTAGCCATTCACCACATTTTACAAACTATTTCCACAGTGATACTTTGCAATATCTGTTGCTTTTGACCAAGTTGCACAAATTAATACACCTCAATAGCGTATAACGACAAAGCATGCAAATAATGTCGAACAATCGCATATGCTTCCGTAAATACTCTCCATTCTGTCTCAAATACTTCATCCAAACTATACCAAGCAAAACTGTGAAGCCTCCATTTCCGCAACCGAAGTTGCCTAATGTTTATCCTCTTTTAGTTAACGTTAAGTACAAACGTTTTTTGTTTTTAATGTTAAACTACGCTGTAGTTTTTGTTTGTTCACGACCTTGTACTGAACTGTAAAACAGCTATATTCACCCACCCGTAGCACGATTTAAATTTTAGTCATTAGTTAATTATTAGTTTACAAATAATTATTGACAATGCATTTTTTATTCTAATGCAATGAATTTTCCGATCACAATAGCCACTCAATCCAGCTTCTACGGCTTTTGCTGATTCTTCCTACGTTACCGGACCAGTATAGTAACAATATGATTTCTACGAGACACAATGCACGTTCATTCAGTCATAATCGGTGTTAGAAATAAGAAGACGCGCATCATTATATATCATACTTATGAACACCCATACTTTATACCTACCTTATTTCAATATGAACGAGTAAGCAACTTCACACACATAACGTTACAGTAGATACGTGAGCAAAAGTAGCTCTTCTTCTAGATGTGCGTTCGCCTGGACATAATGCAATATCGCCCTCACTGGCGCGGAGTGGGAACAATGAATTGGAAAAGAGTTCACGAGGATTGATTCAACGGATGGACATACTGGCTATTAAATTATGCATTTTTAAATCATTATTAATCATTTGAAATTGCTGATGTTTCCAGAAATTACACACTATTTAAAAGCAGCAGCAGTGTCTTTGCTAAGTTTTTTTAATTTTCTTTCAGTGTGTTAGAATTATTTTCTTTTCGTTTAGTGTCTAAGTGTAAAACATAAAACATGCTTTAACATAAATAACATAAATAAAAGTCAACATAAAGATTAAAAGCAGGGATTTTTTTATTGTTTGTGGAGTTCCCTAATTACAAATCCACACATTTTTAGACGATTCAATTTATTAAAAAACAACAACGACATTAAATCTTTACTCCATATTTGTTGAACAGTTTAGCAACATTGTCAAAAATAACAAAGAATAAATTCCTTATTTTTTGTGTCCCATCATCTTTTTGCACATATACAAATTTAGTCATTCAGTAGTAAAACTAAAAATAAATTACAGAGGTTCCTAAGACTATTTGAATTTAACTTAGAGCAGTGGTCTCAAACTCAATTCCTGGAGGACCACAGCTCTGCAGAGTTTAGCTATTACCAACAACCAAATCACACCTGCTTGGAAGTTTCTGGGCTGCGTTCCAGTTCATTTTTTATGCCCTTCACTCGCAAAGTTCCCTCCGCCTCGTTTACTCGGATATACATCATTGATTACGTCGCATTAGTTTCCACTTCTGACAGAACCCTTCCCTGTCCCAAATGGAACACTTCATGTGCACTTGCGGTCTAAGGACTAACAATGGCCGCCACGTGCGCGTGTCCGTTAAAGCCACGAGATCGTAGGGTGTCCCATTCCTCATTTTAGAATTCAGAAGGGTGCTCGCGAGCGCCCCTTTTGCGGCCGTTATGCGCCCTCGATCCGCACTTCTGCCGAGCCCGCACTGGGGCGAGCTCCGCAGCAGACTTCTACCCGACAGTCAAAGCGACATTACGTCACGAAAGTGTGGACTCCGAGGAAGACCGCAAGGGTTTAGGGTGCCATTTGGGACAGGGCCGGTATGGGCTGAACTGGAACGCCCTAAGCCCTTGATCACTTAATTAGAATCCGCTATAAAGTTGGTTTACTGTATACATTTTTCCCCTTACGAATTTGTTTGGTGCAGCATTCTGTGTATATAGGTATGCTTGGGCTGTTATAAATGTAAAAAAATATAATTATATATTATAGAGTTGTTTGGGATCGGGATAAATTAAACACGATCTGAGATGAACTCATAATCGTGTTGAATTGTGATCTATGGAGCGGCCTGAAGTGTACATATGAAGCAGACTCGCTCCCTCGGTCAAAATCGAGGGGTCAAAGGTCTGTCCATGTAAACTTCCCTTGTCCACTTCACAAAGTGGAACGGACTTTAAAATGGCAGCAGGGATTCCCCTGAGGGGAAGTGCTTAGGGAAGTTCGCGAGTGCGTGTCTTAAAGTGGAGTGGAACGCAGCCCTAGTGATACTGAAGACCTTGATTAGTTGGATCAGGTGTGTTTGATTAGGGTTGGAGCTAAACTGTTTAGTAGGGGTGGCATGGTACGCGAACCGAACCGTACGGTTCCCGGGGCAAATTCCAAATGGAAGTGATCATCACTATCCCCTTGGAGTGGGACTTTGGAGTGAACAGGGCACGTGCATGCAATTATTTAGTCGATTGAAATGCACTCCGCAAAGGGAGCAATCTAATTTCCTCATAATCTTCAGCTGGGATGTTCCTGTGACAACGCATCACGGTGTGCGTCAGCAGATGTCGCTGTTTTAATGTCATGTATTTTTATTGTTGTTAGCATAACTGTTGTAAATGAACATACATTTTAAAACGTTTTGAAAGTTTTTTTGTTGTTGCTATGTAATAACAACTAATATGTACTACTTTTTAAAATATAAAATGTATATATTTTTTATGCCGGTGTCCGTCAGCGAATCTGTGAACACCGTGCTGTGCAAGTGTCGCCAAAGCCACATTTTACCCGCGGAATGTTTTTCAACTTTGTGGGTTGACGCGACCCCACTAACGCAACATTTACCCCCTGAACACGATTGGGCTAGTTTTGAGAAACAATTAGGCAGATTTTTTGGTGAAGATCTGTAAATCGTGTTCGTATCGTGATTTTGCGAATGCGGGTCAGTTCAGAACCATGGTCTGTTCACACTGGAAATCTGATATTGGCCAAATTTAAAATGACAATGTGAACAGCTATACAAAAAAAATCGGATCTGAGAAAAAAAAATGGAATTGAGCACTCGCAGTGTGAATAGTGTCCATGTGGCCTTGTCAACTTGTATATACACTGATATTGTAGGCTACTTATTAACAATTGTTTGTTTTGATAAACAATGATCTGATCTACTCAAATCAGTTGGGTGTGAAAGAACCTAAATGTAAGGGTCAAGACATTTCAGATATGTATTTTACTGACGTTTTTAGTTAATAAGATCACTGAAAAGCAAAATATAAAAAAACAAATAACACTTATGTGCTCACACACTTTCTTGAAGTTCATTGAGATGGCGCAATGAGAATCTAAGACAGCAGAAAAACAGTGCATAATATCCAACAATTTGAACATTCTTCATTATGTCAATATTGCATCATTTTGCATCGATATGTAGTCAGTGTGACCCCATTTATATACAATCAATATACTGTCAAACAATAGAAAATATGCAAATAAATAATGTGATAAGAGTTCTAACAAAGTGCTAACCATATAGATGAACAGATAATGTCAGATGCTGTAAGACTGTATAAAATTATGTGTATGCATAAAACATACAAACATACTTTTCTATTCAAACTTAACAAGTGGATCCAAACTGATGGCACATACCGTTTACTTTAGAAAAAAAATAGCATTGTTTTTTATATGAGTGACTTTTTTCACAAATTCACATTGGATATAACAAATATCCAGAGAATGATGAGTGGACATATGGACCAGCATAAAGTCCTGCAGCTTGGTCTGATGGTAACTGGATATGAACAGTGTCTCCAAATTGTAAGGGCAGCACTGCACTTCCTGATGCCTGATCCAGGTAACTTTTTTTGTATTCATCATATGTATACATAACTGGCTCATTGTTCCTGTACAATCCCACCCATACATTGTTTCCTTTGCAATTAACATGGTAGACAAAGTAGTAAATTCCAGGAATTTTGCAAGTGAAGATGCCAGTTTGAGAGTTGTAATTCTGGTTGCCATTATATAAAATCTTGTTGAAGACAACAGGTTGCCCAACAGGAGGAAATGGTGTTGTCAGCTGAGCTGTAAAAGCAGGCATGTCTATGCCATTCCTACCAATAATGGCTCCTCCAGGCTTTTCTTTCGTATAACCACCTTTTGCCCCATCGAGCCCAGGACCTGTATCAGGAAGGATTTGCCCACTAAAAGGAGATTGAACAGGAGGTCCTGGTAGGCCACGTGGGCCAGGAGGACCAGGTATTCCAGATTGACCTGGGGGCCCACCAGGTCCAGGTATACCAGTAGGCCCTATTGGGCCTGGAAGCCCAGGTTTTCCTTCACCTGGCATTCCAGGTTTCCCTGGTGGTCCATATTCCCCTTTTGGGCCTGGTAGACCAGGTGGGCCTATCAGTCCTGTTGGACCCATTAATCCTGGGATTCCCATGGGCCCTGGATGACCTTTCTCTCCTGGGAATCCAACTTCACCTTTTGCGCCAGGCTTTCCATGGGCTCCAGGTAGGCCAGGTAAGCCTTTATGTCCATTTTCACCTTTAGGCCCTATGGGACCTGGTAAGCCTCTAGGTCCCGGTTGCCCCAATTCTCCTGGGAATCCTGGCTTGCCTGGAAGTCCTGGAGGCCCGGGTTCACCTTTTGAACCAAGATGCCCCTTAGGTCCTACTGCACCACCCTCTCCTTTTGGACCAGGGAAACCAATGCCTCCAGGTGGTCCCAAGTGACCTGGAGGGCCTGGAAAGCCACTTGGCCCTGGTGGGCCAATCATTCCAGGAAGACCACCATGACCCTTTTCACCATTTGGGCCTTGGGGGCCAGGCAAACCACCATGCCCCCTTTCACCTTTGGGGCCAGGATATCCAGGTTTGCCAAAACCAGGCAAGCCTGGGTTGCCAGGTAAACCAGAGGAACCTGGCTCGCCCCTTCCGCCTGAAAGACCTGGTTTACCTGGCAAGCCATCCAAACCAGGTCTGCCAAAGCCTGGTAGTCCTTGTGACCCTGGTGGTCCTCTCTCCCCTGGGACTCCAGCCAATCCTGGTTCTCCAGGTGCACCAGGTTTACCTTGGCCTCCAGGAGCCCCAGGTAGTCCATTCAGTCCTGGTTTGCCAACTCCTGGAAGTCCTAATTGTCCTGGTGGTCCTGGAGGTCCAGGAGGTCCCTTTACTCCTGGCAGTCCTGGGAGGCCATTCCCATTCTGACCTTTTTGCCCTGGAACACCAGGGATCCCAGGGAAGCCCTTCTGTCCAGGTTCTCCACGAGGTCCAAATTGTCCTGGAAGTCCTTGTGCACCTGGTTTTGACACACCTGGTAAGCCATGTGGCCCAGGAAGACCTGGAGGTCCTGGCATTCCTCTTGGCCCTTCACCACCAATTGGTCCCAACTCACCCTTCGGTCCTGGTAAACCTATAACTCCAGGTTTGCCTGGTAAACCTGGCATTCCTGGCTTTCCAAATCCAGGGAGTCCTGGTGGACCCTGAGGACCAGGTTTACCTGTAGGTCCTGGGATACCATGACCGGGAAGTCCTGGAGGGCCCTGAGACCCTGAAGGTCCCATTGGGCCAGGCTCACCAGGAGGACCTTTCTCTCCTCTTGGAATGGTTTCACCTGAAAAATATGTAAGAGTCATGGTCACAGTAACGTCAACACTTGTTTATAAACTACACATTATTTCCATATCTGAAAGTTAAAATGAATGGATATAAAATAAATTAATGTATTTCTAGATTCTTGGACAAAAAAATATTAATTATGAATCAATTGTATTAATTTAACCTATTGAGTGAATACAACAGAGCTAAAATAAGATTAAATAAAAATGAACTATGAATAAACCACATAAACACACAAAACACTCTTCCAAACCTTGTTAAAATCTGGTGGCAGGTGTTTTTAAGAGTTTAACCTCTCAGAAAGATTAAATAGGCTTTCTATCAGCTAGCTTTTGACAACATTGCAGCTTTAAGCACAAAGTGTACTTTGGCCATCCGCGCTCTGCAACAGTCTGCGCACTGTCCATGTGATGCTATTTCCATTATCAGAAGTGTCTGCAGATGTATGCACAACACTGTTCATGTAAAGCCCAATTTTTGTGACCGCATAGACAGTCCACGTACAGCAGCACAGGCGTGAACTGAATGTTGACATATAATCAGTCTACTAGGTGGTAATGCACGTGCCGAACTCGTCCATCCGCGCTCATCTGTGGTTGAGTATACTTTGATTGCTGTGCGGACACAGCTGTGCACAGTTTTTTCACATTAATGAATTTGCTAAATAACAAACCTTTTCCTACAATAGGTTTACCCATGTGCATGGGTATATGTGGACGTTCTTTTGCATACTGTGGAAGCAAAGGCATCTCATTTCCATATGATAAGTGTGGCGTTTCCTTTCCATGGTAATGCTGTTGAGTTATTTGTTGGGGTATCCCTTCATTGCCATGTGACAGAAGAGGTAACTGTGGCAGAGGCTGGTGCTGTTGGGGCAGGGGCTTGTAACCATAAAATGCCCCTGCATGGATATGATGTAGCAGACAGAGGTGCTCCACCAGTACAAATAAGCAGGCGGAGAGGAGAGGCCCAGCCATGTCCTGTGAAATGGAGCACATGAAAGAAAGTTAGTTGTCTTGGAAAAAGACAGGAAACCTAGCAGTACTCTTACACCAGTGTGTAGTGAAAGCAATTTTATGCCTTGCACATTGTTTTAGAGAAGACCGTGTAATGAGTTGACACCCATAATGACATTGCCCATTCCATGACTGACCAATCAACTATCGGTTCTCATTGCTGAATAATTTTATTGATTCTAGAGTGCTTAAAATGTCAATACAACATATCATCAATTCAGGACAATTTATGTTTCTACATGGCTGTATAATAGTGTTAAGAATAAAATTCTAAATATGCCTTTTCAGAAAATCATTGTTTACAACAAAAACAACAATGAATTAGGAATGTTACACCATTTTCTAATGCTAGTATTTTTCAAATTAACAAGAAACAGAGCAATGTACACTATATTGCCAAAAGTAATGAGTCACCCCCTTCTAATGAAATATTTGACTACTTTAGTAATTTCCATGAGTACAAATCTTAATGTTTACGCATATAATGATATTCTAGGGTATTGTGTACTTCTAATTTTATAGCAACAGTTTGGACAGGACCCTTTTCTATTCTAACATGACAGTGCCTCTTTGTATAAGGCAAGGATCAAAGAGAAATGACGATTCAGTCAGTGTGGAAGAACTTGACTGGTCTGCAGAAAGACAAGTCCTAATCCCAGCAGAACACCTCTGGTGTGACTTTAAATGCAGACCTTGTGCCAAAAATTCATCACCAAACACCAATGACTTGTACATTCATTATATGGACAAAAGTACTGTGGCAACAAAGAGAAAAATAATTAATGTATTTAAAAATTGTATTTCCACCTCTGTTGCAACAGTTTTGAAGTGTATGAAATGAATGTACCCATATGTACAAGTCATTGGTGTTTGGTGATGATTTTTTGGCTCAAGGTCTGCCTAATACTTTTGGCAATATAGTGTATATATTAGTGCTGTCAAACGATTAATTGGGATTAATTGCAAACACAATAAAAGTTTTTGTTTACATAATATATGTATGTGTACTGTGTATATTTGTTATGTATATATAAACACACACACATACAGCATATATTTTGAAAATATTTACATGTATTTACGTGTATATATTTATATTCATATAAATGGTATCATATATAAATATATTTAATATATATATATATATATATATATATATGCATCTCAATAAATTAGAATATCGTGGAAAAGTTCATTTATTTCAGTAATTCAACTCAAATTGTGAAACTCGTGTATTAAATAAATTCAATGCACACAGACTCAAGTAGTTTAAGTCTTTGGTTCTTTTAACTGTGATGATTTTGGCTCACATTTAACAAATTACAATACTTCATAAGACCAATAAAAAACATTTTCAGTGAATTGTTGGCCTTCTGGAAAGTATGTTAATTTACTGTATATGTACTCAATACTTGGTAGGGGCTCCTTTTGCTTTAATAACTGCCTCAATTCAACGTGGCATGGAGGTGATCAGTTTGTGGCACTGCTGAGGTGGTATGGAAGCCCAGGTTTCTTTGACAATGGTCTTCAGCTCATCTGCATTTTTTGGTCTCTTGTTTCTCATTTTCCTCTTGACAAGGTCTGGTGAGGTTTGCTGGCCAGTCAAGCACACCAACACCATGGTCATTTAACCAACGTTTGGTGCTTTTGGCAGTGTGGGCAGGTGGCAAATCCTGCTGGAAAATGAAATCAGCATCTTTAAAAAGCTGGGCAGCAGAAGGAAGCATGAAGTGCTCCAAAACGTATTGGTAAACGGGTGCAGTGACTTTGGTTTTCAAAAAACACAATGGACCAACACCAGCAGATGACATTGCACCCCAAATCATCACAGACTGTGGAAACTTAACACTGGACTTCAAGCAACTTGGGCTATGAGCTTCTCCAACCTTCCTCCAGACTCTAGGACCTTGGTTTCAAAACGAAATACAAAACTTGCTCTCATCTAAAAAGAGGACTTTGGACCACTGGGCAACAGTCCAGTTATTCTTCTCCTTAGCCCAGGTAAGACGCCTCTTGACGACAACTGTAGCCAAATTCCTTGACACATCTGTGTGTGGTGGCTCTTGATGCCTTGAACCCAGCCTCAGTCCATTCCTTGTGAAGTTCACCCAAATTCTTGAATCGATTTTGCTTGACAATCCTCATAAGGCTGCGGTTCTCTCGGTTGGTTTTGCATCTTTTTCTTCCACACTTTTACCTTCCACTCAACTTTCTGTTAACATGCTTGGATACAGCACTCTGTGAACAGCCAGCTTCTTTGGCAATGAATGTTTGTGGCTTACCCTCCTTGTGAAGGGTGTCAATGATTGTCTTCTGGACAACTGTCAGATCAGCAGACTTCCCCATGATTGTGTAGCCTAGTGAACCAAACTGAGAGACCATATTGAAGGCTCAGGAAACCTTTGCAGGTGGTTTGAGTTGATTAGCTGATTGGCATGTCACCATATTATAATTTGTTGAGATAGTGAATTGGTGGTTTTTTTTGTTAAATGTGAGTCAAAATCATATCAATTAAAAGAACCAAAGACTTAAACTACTTCAGTCTTTGTGCAATTAATTTATTTAATACACGAGTTTCACAATTTGAGTTGAATTACTGAAATAAATGAACTTTTCCACGACATTCTAATTTATTGAGATGCGCCTATATATATATACACATAGCATAGTTTTCTTAAATATATGCATGCATGTGTGTGTATTTATATATACACAATAAATATACACAGTACACACATAAATATTATTAGTACTAATATATATACTGTATATATATATATATATATATATATATATATATATACAATTGAAGTCAAAAGTTTACATACACCTTGCAGAATCTGCAAAATGTTGATTATTTTACCAAGTAAGAGGGATCATACAAAATACATGCTATTGTTTATTTAGTACTGACCTGAATAACGATATTTCACATAAAATATGTTTATATGTAGTCCACAAGATCAAATAATAGTTTAATTTATAAAAATTACCCCCTTCAAAAGTTTACATAAGCTTAAAGGAGTCGTATTATGCTTTTGTTAAAGATCATTATTTTGTGTATTTGATGTAACAGAATATGTTGACATGCTTAAATGTTTAAAAAACACATTATTTTTCAAATACTGTACATTATTGTAGGTCCTCTATGCCCCGCCTCTCTCAAACGCTTAGTTTTCTTCAAAGTCCCTCCTTCTGACAAGCGCAGTCAGCTCTGATTGGCCAACTGACCCAGAGCATTGTGATTGGCCGAACACCACAAGCACTCGTTGGAAATGTAATGCCCCTTACCATAATCACGAGCTTTCAAAATAAATGTAAAGACAGTTAATAATGTCCTTAGTTTTACCTTCAGTTCAAGCCCGAGAGGGGAACAGAGTTGCATGACAGACACAGTGATGATGCTCGTATGTGTTTGCAAACAAGCCATGGTTGTGTGACCATGTCTCCCTCTCTCACACACCCGAGCACACACACACACATGATGCGCAATATTCCGCATTTGAACAGTCAATAGCAAATACTTAAACTGATAACAAAACATACAGTCGCTGATTTAGAAGCACCAGATTGTCATAGCAAACTCAGAATTACCTCCTCTCCTAGGTTCACGAAACGGTCGTCCATAAAATGATTTGTGATAACATCTGGGTTGTGCTGTTCTGTTGTAAGTAATCTTAATGATTCCTAAATGCATCCACTTTCGGAAAGGCCAAATAAAGTGCTTTTACTTTGGCCTAGAAACACACAGCTTCTCCCTGACACAGCTGCTTAAGCACTACTGCGGTTACTGAAACCACGCCTTCTTGCTTTGCGTGAACATTTGGGCTGCATTATGCAAATATTTCCACATCGTGACATAGACATGTGGGGGCGTGTTTGAATGAGCCGTTATAGGGGGACGTGGCAGAGTCTTAACTTTGATAAAGAATATCTCTTTGGTTTTGAGACTTTAGTCTTTGCAATTTCATGGACCTTATCTATGCACAATCAGCTTGTAACACTTCAAAGAGAAAGCAAAACTTGAAATCGCATCGTATGACCCCTTTAATTCTGAATGCTGTGTTGTTACCTGAATGATGTTTTTTTTTTTTTTTTTGATAATTGTTCATGAGTCCCTTGTTTGTCCTGAACAGTTAAACCGTCTGCTGTTCTTCAGAAAAATCCTTCAGGTCCATCAAATTCTTTGGTTTTCCAGCATTTTTGTGTATTTGAACCCTTTCCAACAATGACTGTATGATTTTGATATCCATCTTTCGGAAAACTGAGGGACTCATTTGCAACTATTACAGAAGATTCAAACACTCACTGATGCTTCAGAAGGAAAAAGCATGCATTAAGAGCCGGGGCGTAAAAACTTTTTAAATTTGAAGATCAGGGTAAATTTTACTTATTTTGTCTTCTGGAAAACATGTAACTATCTTCTGTAGCTTCTGAAGGGCAGTATTAAATAAAAAAATATGATATTTAGGCAAAACAATAAAAATATACACATCTTGATTATTTTCTTAATGCATGGTTTTTCCTTCTGGAGCATCAGTGAGTGTTTGAATCTTCAAACTCAATTATGAGTTTGTTTGCATTAACAGAGACCAGCTACATAAGTATTACATTTGTTATACATAAACATGCCCATTAGAGGTCAGTAACTGCTCACATATGTATACTGTTTGGAAGTTTTTGTGTGGATCAAAAAAAATCAAGGGGTGTTAACTACACAAAACATCTGACTGCAAATAATCCTGAGCAACTGCGTTTGAAATCAATGGGTAAGTGAACAGTTTGCTTTCTCCAAAACAGAAGAAAAGGCAAGCTGTTAACATAGCATTGTATATAGCATTGTATTCAGTGTTTTGTGCAGCATACATAAACCTTAAAATTGATCAGCAGATAATACCAAAATGTAGAATCACTAAAATGTAGACTGCCACCACGTGATCTTTACAAAACCTTACACTGCAAGTAACACAAATGCAAAAAAAAATTTTTTTTACACATTATCATGCTGTCTAATTATCAGAACACTATGGCACACAAAAAAAATATATTGTTTGCCCATTCTCTCTTCTCTTGAGAGACACATCCTCTCAGGTCTGTACTGAAATTGTAATAAATGGGAAACCCAGCCACACAGTTACAAAGTGTTGTCTTTTTAGCACCCAGCCGACAGCTGTGCTAAAATCCAAAACATGAGCCTAAACCAAAGCCGACCCCAGAATGGAGGGGGCATTCTGCTTTGATTGAGCATGGAAAAATCTTAAAAGCTGGAATGCTTTTAAGGGAGTCAGTTTTTGATTCTAATACAAGCAGACATATTGGGATCAGTGTGTGGGTGGGATGCCAGAGCTTTGATTTCCTTTTGTGAGCTACTGTAAACGGAGATCTTGACTGATCTGAATAGAACAAAAAGACAAAGTAACACATAAACCATTTTTCTTGGGATGCTGCCAGCCAGGTTGACTGTGACTCCAAATATACTTTCCACCTCTTTCAATCTCTAAACCTACTCCAGTATCATCTGTTGAAACCTTAATCTGTATTTAGTTCATCTAAGGGAGAGTGTAAACCGTGTTTAAGGTATTAATGTATGCATTTAAATAATAAAGACAAAAATAATAATGAATTAAAAATATATATACACTGTCATGAATGATCATTCACTGAAAAAAAACCAGAAGCATTTTTTTTTTTTTTATTTAATGAATAAAGAAAAATTAATGAAGACAAATAATTAGCATTTTTTTGGCAAAATGGATTATGCAAGCAACTGGTCTTGCAAAATGCATGTATTAATGTGTTATTTATTGTTACATTTTAAACATTTTAACTTAACAGTTCTATATATAAATATTTTTCATTAGTCATTATTTACATTTTTATTTTTGTTAAATGATAAATAATTGATTTATTCAATAGTTATTTTAAGGTGCATTCTTAGACTACATCACATCCTTTGACATTCATTCATTCATTAGTTCCCTCATTCATTGGGCACTGAACATAAACCAAACATTTAATTCCTCAGAAATGAATTTCATTCCTCAGGCCTCCCTAATTTACGACTCCACCCAGTGATTTGTTTTTAGAGGATCTTGTGTCATTCTTAGTGCTGACTATGTTCAGCCTAGAACTCTCACTTTGGAAAAACAACTCTTTCTCTGTGTTCATTTAGACTGGCAAGCCAAAGCGAACGTCCATCCAATGTTCTATATCCACAAATTTAGTAGGCATCAAAACAGCCTCATTCCATTGGAACATTTCTCAGTTACTGCTGGCCATGTCTGAACAATATTAAGTGATACAGAATACCATAATCAATAGCTCGTATTTGCATTCATGGTACACTTCCAGCATAAGTCACCAAGGAGATGCCAAAACAATCACAAGTGAAGCCGTTCAGGAGAGGTCATGGGGAGAAAAAACATGGCTCCTAAAAGCTTCCGTTCATTTTGAACCAACAACCCACAACCTGGCCTGGTTGAATTTCCATGCTTATTTGTCAGATTCACAAGGCTGAAACAAGCTTCCCACGTTGTTCCCTCCAGCCTACATTTGGATGTTCAAGCATGCCAGGAAAAAAAGAACAAAATACATAGTACAGATTTTGGCGCTGGTCAAATGAGAAATATGTTGACAAGCGAGGGTCAAAATCGCAAGGACAAGTAATAGGCACAACAGCAACCCTACACATCCACTGGAGAGAGCAGGAACCAATGTTTTCCTCTGCTCTTCTGGTCAAAGTTTATAACCACAGCGTTTGTCTGCTTGGTTTCATGCCACAGCTCTGTTATCACCCTGCCCCGATTCTAATATAATCACATTTCCATTCCTGCTTTTCTGACTGCTCCCAGATGTTTCACTTCCATTCACAATAAACAAATAAAGAAGAGCATGCAGGGCGTCAACCATATAATCAATGTTGGCATGATAAGGTTACATGCTCAGCCCTACATTATTTTGTAACCATTATACATTATTATGATTTTTGCCAGTAGTGTCTATTTATTTTTTTTAAACGCATTAATTATAATAAAAAAATTTTTTTTTTATAAACATAAATATATGAAAACATACCAGATCTGGTAAATTAATGAATAAGTTAATCGATAAAACTTTGCATATTGTGCACGTGTCTATAGAACATAGCATTAATACTTGCCATGCTCTAAAATATTGAATCGGCTAAATATTGCTTATTGTAAAATGGGAAGAGTGTCAAATCCAAAACCAAGCCAGCATGATCAAATTCATTGTTTGCAACTGCCGGTATGACTCACTGGGCAGTAAATGTTCCTAGCTAATAACTGGAGGATAAAAAAAAAAAGTTTAAACTGTCCATTAAGGCCCATTTCAATATCAAGATAGTTGTCATATTTTTGGAGAGAAAAGTATAAATAAGTTTAAACTGACATACGATTGGAAATCACTTTAAAATGATACAGTAAATTACAAATGAATAGAAAGGCCATGGAAAAGTCATGTAAGATCATGCCAAAAGGGAACCCTGCACTTTTTCCCAGGTTGCTCAGGGGTGATAGTCAATTAAATTAAATTACCAGAAGACACTTTGGATAAAAAGCATCTGCAACGTGCCAAGTGAAACCCAATGAGATGGAATGGACACAAAAGAGGCTCCTTTGTTAAGTGGTACTGATCATTTTTTACAGATGCATTACTGTAGTTCAAACTGTAGATCATTGCAGAAGCTAAACAAAGGTCACGGGTTCGATTCCCAGGCAATGCATAAACTGATAAAATGTATACCCTGAATGCAATGTAAATTACTTTCGATAAAAGTGTCTGTAAAATGAATAAATGGTTAGAAAAATAAGAAAGGGTCAGCTTGGGGGTGTTGCTTTCCATAACGCTGACAACTTAATTCATGATGCAGTATTTTGTAGCTGCTGTTTCAGATTTGGCTACTGAATTTAAAGAACTTTACGATTCTTTACAGTCAGCATGATGGTGATAATGACGTGTCGACTGTAAACAGCATAAGAGGCCAAAAGACACACACTCCCCCACCCACACACACCGTTCCATGTTGCCACCCTACCAATAGGTCATGATTTCTCTGGAAATGGGAAGAGTGAGAGAAAGTTTCAAGACATTTCTCCCATGAAACGGATGTAAGTACAATTCTCACACACAGATTCCAAGAACCTTTAACATCTATGGAACCTTTCAAAAAAAAAAAAGGTTCTATATAGTGGTACAAGGTTCTTTAGATTATTAAAGTGTTATTTAGACATAAAAATGGTTCTTTTAAGAACACTGAACGGATCCTTAATGGCACAAAAAAAATGGTGCATCGTTGTGAAAATCCCTTTCCCTATCGATACTACACTTCTTACTGCGTCTTAATTAAAGACGCTAGGGGAAATTCCTTTTTCTCCGATACTGAAGCCTTTTTTTTAAGCAGGTACCATTGGTTTGTGCGGTTACCGCAATTAAAACAATGGCGGTAGCGGAGCTGCACAGCCTATGGCTGGAAAGCCCGCCAGAAGGGGCAGGGCATCTTGCTATATAATGCGGGCATTCGCCAATGACTACAAGATCTTCGCTCTTCGAGCCTTCGCCGTTGAACGAGCCATCGCAGCGGATCCAGACCCCTCTCTGCTTGGCTGACTCGCTGCTTCTCAGCAGCCCGCAGCGCCTGCAGCAGCTGGTCCATGGATTCCCTGCTGCTATCCGGCGACTCTCCCTTCAGAGGTGAGTGATAAAAGAGCAAATTTCTCACACAGCGAGTGTGACAGGAGAGCTGTGAGCGTGCTGCCTGTCTGGGTCACGCCCACAAAGAGCCTGTGCGCTCACAAAGACGTAATGCTCATCAGAGTATGACTTTCGCGCTCCCCGCCCGCTCACAGTGACTGCCTTTATCAAGGCATCTCCACTCCCCCATTTCTCCTCTCTCAGCAAAGCTCGGAGAATGAAACACCGGAGTTACGGAGCCGAGTAACCGGGTTTGAATGATCCCACACCGGCCAAGCCGCCCATGTGCTCATTCTTCCTGCAGCGCTCTGAAACAATTCTCAGCGACAGAAAGACAGACAGAGCCTGTGCGCTCACCGAGACAGATGCTCGTTCAGAGTATGTCTCTCGCTCTTTTCCGCCCGCTGACAGCTCCTCTCTCCTGTTTCTCCTCTCTCAGCAAAAGCTCAGAGAATGAAAAAGCAGAGCCAAATAGCTGAACAACAGGGTTTTGAATGATTCCAACTCCGGCTCGAGATCCCGTGTGTTCACTCTTCCCTCAGAGCTCTGATTCTGAGAATCAGCGCACCTCACTAATATGAGCGGTTCTATCCTCTTGGGCAGATTAGAATGGATGGCTGTGTGTATGCGTTGCTGAATCTGCGCTCACACAGATAGCCTGCTTTCATCAAAAGCCGTACTCACTTCTGATTCGCTCACGGGTCTCCTGTGTAGGAAACCCCGCCTCCCCTGCTCATGTTCCCTCCCCCAGACTGGAACATTAAAACTTGCAAGGCTAAGCGATCGGGTGTGAGTCATCTGCACACAGACATATCTACGCGCTCAATTTGATCCACCACCTTGTGTGTTAAAACGTAAGGATTAACGCCCCTCAGTACATGAGTGGCTAATTCCGTCTGGGTGACACCCCCGTCACTATTATTTTTACTGACAGCTTCAGACGTTGACGCTCTGGGCCACGCCCGCGGGGGCTGACTGCTCGCAATATGAAAGCATCGAGTCCATCAATCGCCCTCTGACATGCCTCCTAGCGCCCCGGTCAATTCCGGGTGTGGATGGCAGAGTGTTTGTGCAGAATACTATTGTGAACATTGAGTCCTTTCACATAGCATCCACACAGCCAATCGCTGTTATAGCGAGAAAAATAAAACACAAACATATTCAAAAAGAGAGCACTGTTCCTCTTCCCCTTATCACGAGCCTCAAGCCTCCGCTAGGTGGCCTGCCGCTCGAAACAATTAAACCCCTCGCCACACGGGTCGAGGCCTGGCAGGCCATCCCCGGAGTGTCAGACTGGGTTCTGGGGATAATAAAACGAGGTTATACACTTGAATTCGCTCGAAGACCCCTGTGATTTGGCGGCATGGTCTCCACATCGGTTCAGCGCAGCACCGCTCACGTCCTGTGCACCGATATTATGAGTTTGCTGGCGAAAGGAGCAGTGGAAACGGTTTCCCCAGCCCAGAGCGAGTCATGCTTCAACAGCCATTACTTCCTCGTCCCCAAGAAGGATGGTGGTCTAAGATCCATTCTAGATCGCAGACATTTGAGTCGTGCCCTTATGAAACGGCCGTTCAGAATGATCACATCGAAACAGATCCTCTCACAAGTATAACCAGGGGACTGGTTCTTTTTTTGCTGGATCTGAAAGACGCCTACTTTCACATCCAGATAGCCCCCCACCACAGGCGGTTCTTGAGATTTGCCTTCGAGAGAGTGGCTTATCCATATACGGTCCTTCCCTTTGGGCTGTCCCTAGCTCCCCGCACTTTTACGAAGTCAAGGGATGCGGCTCTTTGTCCGCTGAGACAGCCGGGAATCCACATCTACCTCAACGAGCCTGGCCCAGTCGGAGGACGAGCTTCTATATCACAGATCCGTGCTCCTCAGCCACTTAGAGTGTGAAGGACTCAGGGTCAATTTTGCCAAGAGCGCGCTGTCCCCCAGCCAACGAATTTCATTCCTGGGAACAGTTATCGACTCAGCCCGAATGAGGGCTGTGGTCACGCCAGAACGTGCACTGGCTATTCAGCAGCTCGCGGCTTCATTCAAACTCGGAGTCCCTCGCCCCCTCAAAGCGTTTCAGAGGATGCTGGGCCTCATGGTCTCAGCATCTTCAGTACTTTAATTGGGTCTGCTTCACATGCGGCCACTTCAGTACCGGCTAAAACCTTGAGTTCCTCCACATGCTTGGCGTCACAGACACCTCCGTATCAAGGTGAGCCAGGCCTGCGTTGCAACAATGGCCCCTTGGAAGGACCGTCAGTGGATGGAACGGAGCGTGCCCCTGGGCATGGTCTGCAGAAGGAATGTGGCCCCGACAGATGCCTCCAACGTAGGTTGGGGGGGCTCTGCGCGATGGCAAACCGGCCTTCGGCTCCTGGTCGAAGGAGGAAGTTACCTTCACATCAACTGCCTGGATATACTGGCAGTATGGTTGAGCCTTCGCATCTTTCTGCCAGACCTGAGGGGACATCATGTCTTAGTCCATTTGGACAGTATGAAGGTGGTGTCCTACATAAATCGCCAGGGCAGTCTTTCTTCGAGGCGCCTCTTTACCCTAGCAGAGCGCCTCTTGAGGTGTGCTCAGCTCAACTTGCGCTCTCTGAGAGCAGCGCACATGCTGGGCAAACTGAACCTGGGAGCAGACATGCTATCTTGGAGCAATGTCCCCTCAGACAAGTGGACGCTCCACCCACAAACAGTTCAGGTAATATGAGGAATCTCCGGCAGGCCAGAGGTCAACCTCTTCGCCTTAGAATCTCAGCTAATCAGGCGAATCAGGGAACAGAAGCACAGGGTTCTGTTAGTGGCCCCGCTCTGGAGGAACCAGCATTGGTTCTCGGAGCTGGCGCGGCTGCTCACTGCAGCCCCGTGGCCCATTCCCTTGAGACGAGACCTCCTCTCTCAGGCGAACGGAACGATTTGTCACCCCCAGCCTGATCTATGTGCGCTACATCTTTGGCCTCTCGATAAGGAGCCTACAGTCCTCCCCGAGAATGTCCTAAATACTATCTCTCAGGCTAGAGCACCGTCTACGAAACAACTCTATGCCCTTAAGTGGTCTGTCTTCTCCGCCTGGTGTACTACCCGTGGCGCAGACCCAGAGTTATGTGACATATTGCTGATATTGTCCTTCCTGCAAGAGCTGTTGGAAAAGGGTCGCTCCTCCTCCACGCTCAATGTCTATGTAGCAACTATAGCAGCATCACATGCTCCTATAGATGGCCAATCAGTGGACTTAGTTATTCTTATCTTGAAGGGGTCTAGGAGGCTCAACCTGCCCCGCCCTGTCACCGTCCGTGCATGGGACTACAGTGCCTACAGTGTTGAGGGCTCCAAAGAGCCCTGCTTTTGAGCCGGGCTCTTTGGAGTCAGCCCTTCTTGCCTCGAATTCGGGCCTAATGATTCTAAGATCATCCTGAATCTAAGACATAGCTACATACCCAAAGTGCTCTCGACTCCGTTCAGAGCGGAGGTGATTACTCTCTCGGCGCTTCCTCCTTCGGAGCAAGACCAGGGTTTGAGTCTACTCTGCCCTGTCAGGGCGTTTTATATTTAATTTTTATATATTTATATATAATTTATATAGAGTGTTCCGCCCCCTTTTAGGCAGTCGGAACAGCTCTTTGTATGCTTTGGCAGCCGCACCAAGGTGTCTCCGGTCACAAAGCAAAGACTGTCCAGATGGATAATTGACGCTATTAAGCTAGCATACTCTTCTTTGGGCCAACTGTGCCCCATGGGAGTAAGAGCCCACTCGACTAGAGGCATCGCCTTGTCCTGGGCATGGTCTAGCGGTGTGTCCATTGCAGAGATATGAGCGGCGGCCGGCTGGGCCTCGCCATCCACATTTGCTAGGTTTTATAATCTGGAAGTCCCTGCCTTACAGGCATGGCTCCTTTCTGCTTAACGGGCTCACTATGTCACATGACAATCAGTATGGGCGTTTGCCTTATTCTGTATGCTCTTGATCCTCAATCGAGCTCTGAGGCCGTACAGACTTATTTGGGACGATTATTCAAGGCTGGGTCGACCTTGATGAGTTTGACCGTTTGACCTTCTGCGGGGCTTGCCTGTACAATACTTGGTCCCTCTGGGCCCCTCTTGGTGTTTAAGGGTGTATTCACACCAGGAAAGTCCGATGGTTCACTTGCTTGCTTTGACCAAAGGCCAAAAATTATACATTGTAGCTAATTTTAGCCGTTTTGGTTCCTTTTCACACCACACTGTTTGCTCTGGTCCGAACCAGCTGAAATGAACCAAAATCATGTGATCCGTTTCACTCTAGATGTGTCTTTGAACGCATTCCCTAAACTGCTTTTTGATTGGTCAGAAAGAGCCTGCGGGAAAATTCCAACGGTGCTTCTGGAAGTAAACAAAGACAGGAATAAAATGCAGCAGACAGCACACTTGATATTATGGAGAGACAACTGCGCGGGTTGATTTTATCCCTAGTCATCCTTTACTACACAGTTTGTATATACCACTTCAGACAATATATAGCTTTTGAGAATTAATATTAATGCACTGCAAACTGCGAAGGCGCATTGCAAGTCAACAAATGTCTATGAGGCTCCGCACTCAAAGTTTGTCCACGACTTGCCATGCTAAACTGCAAACTGTCGACAAACACTTCCTCGTCCCATAATGCACAGCGCAGCTGACTACGGCAGCTGATTTAGTCCAAAAATGCGCATTTCTTTTTGCTGTTGGGTCTGTTTGCGGTCGGATCACGTTCTCACTACAAACGAACCACTCCAGGGTTCGTTTGAAAGCGTACCGAGACCACCTCTTCAAGGATTGCTGCATTCTCACCTGCCTAAACAAACTGCACCAAGAGGGAAAACAAACTCTAGTGCGATTCAACCGAACTAAATGAGGCAGGTGTGAAAGCACCCTAAGGCAAGTTCAAGTGTTGGTCGTTCCCCTAGCATAGACACGGCGGGATTATACTGGTATCCCCTTTAATCAAGACGCTGTACGAAGTGTAGTATCGATAGGCAAACGTACTCAGTTACTAATGTAACCTTGGTTTCCTGATATACGGAACGAATACTGTGTACTTTACCATGCTGTGCGGATGCACAACTCTGTCGTCGCTTCAGTCGAAGTAACCTGAGGAGCCTTGGCGAATGCCCGCATTATGTAGCCAGATGCCCCGCCCATTCTGGCGGGCTTTGTTGGACTTTCTAGCCATAGGCTGTGCAGCTCTGCTGCCGCCATTGGTTTAATTGCGGTAACCGCACAAACCAATGGTCATGCAGTACCTTCGCTTAAAAAAAAAAAGGCTTCAGTATCGGAGAAAAAGGAATTTCCCCTAGCATCTCTTTAATCAAGACGCAGTACTCGTTCCGTATCTCAGGAAACCGAGAGTTACGTTAGTAACCGAGTATGTTCCAGAACCTTCACCCTCCCTTCCCTTTCATGAGCTGTCAATCTTCACCTGAAGTGCTGAGACCATCTTTCAAACAGCAGCTCAAGACACACCTCTTCTAGAAGCAATTCACCACCAAAAATCCACTATGCATTTCTCCTCTCCTCTTGGTTCCTAATCTAGTTGTCAAATAAACCTGGCATTGTATGTAATGAATAGTGTTGTCTCTTTGTCAAAGAGTCAAAGTCGCTTTGGATAAAAGCATCTGTTAAATGCACAAATTTAAATGGTTTGGAAGTCAGTGTGGTGGCATTCTTGCTGGTGTGATATTTCTGGAATACACTGCAGTTATTCCACAGGACAGTGGAATGCAGAATCAACTGACAGAACGGACTGTGAGCCAGAACTGCTGTAAAACACATTCTCTCACTCAGTAACTCACACACTCGCTTTTCTCTCTCAGGTCGAAGGGAAGTTTTTCATGTAACCATATGTTTTTGTTTATTGGGAATAAGAGATTTTGGGCAGTACATAAACCATTATGAGGTAGCAGAAAGCCTTTCTGTTTCCTGTATAAAATGGAATAGGTGTCATTTGTGCCTGAAAAGTTCAGGAAATAATATTTTTTTTATCATTTTTATCATTTATCATTTGAAAAGGTTATGGCTGACCATTCAAGAAAATCATTGTTTCCATCTTGGCCACTTGGTACTAAAACGTCTTTTCATACAAGACAGACTCAGGTAGTATCTTTAAGATTATTGTGTGCATTGTGATAAATAAAACTATATATAAACTATAATAAAAAATATATATAATAAAATATATATATATATATATATACTGTATATCAGTGATGTTTGGGTATCAATAATACACTACTATAAGTTTTATTAACATGGTTTTATTAAAAACATGGTCAATAGGTTTTTGTTTTTATATATTCCAAATATTAAATAAAACACTATATACACTGTTTAGACAAATTATAATTGTTTCTAAGCAACTGTATTAAAGTTAATCAGTCATGAGTAGTGAGTGATTTTTCTCTGTGTTTTGTTGTTTCATTAAGATTAAAAGAATAGTTCACCCAAAAATGAAAATTATGTTATCTGTTATTTTTGATTGAACTGATCCTTTAATTAGAAAAGCAAAAAAGGTCTCTAACACAAGCTTGCTCTATTCTTTTTATATTCTATTTTCATTTGATTTATTATATAATATAAAAAAACTTGCTACATGTACTGCAATAGGCTAACTGAGATTTGTCATAGCACTTGTGTATTATTGCTCTTTTGTTGGTTTTGATTGCTTCTATTGTCCACATTTTTAAGTTGCATCTGCTAAATGACTAAATGTTAATGTAGCTAATGTAAATGTAATGAAAAGCAGCAGTTTATGTTTAGTTTTGTTGCTTTGAGAGCTGCACGCACCAGTTTCTCTCTCAACTGTTTACTTTCATTTTAGTCATAACTGTGTTTATATGTAAACCTTGTGTGTTTTTGGCAATATTAGACGCAAAATGAATCAGATGCACAGGCTCGTAGTGCGCGCGCTTCATGTTTATCAGAAAAAGGGCACGTCAGAACAGCACGTGAATTAATTAATGTTTAACGGGCAAGGTTGTAAAGCAGATCCAAATAATGCACTTTTCTGATTGCGAATAAGTGCAGTGTCCCATGAGAGTAACTCTGCCGCTGAATTAACACTGAAGTGAATGTATGTCGCGTAGTACAGTATTGATTCGGCGGTGCGCAGAACTGCAGCTGATAGAATGTGCGCTGTAGCTACGATATTTCTTCAAAAGCAGATCGTGGAGACATTTTAATCGCCCACGATCAAAAATCATCTTGTCGCACACCCCTAACTACCAAGTCTAATCAATCCACACACAAAGATGCACAACGAAATCACTTCACACCAGTGGCGTTGCAAAGGGGGTGGGGGGGTGATGTTTTGCCAAAATCCCCTGATCTTTTTGAAGATGAACCATTCATTTCACAAATAAAATATGTTTTATTGATTTTCAATTTGTTCTCCAAGTACTAGAAATCAGGGCCTTAAGCACCATAGACATTGAGGGGGGCGAGTGCCCCCCCCCCCCCCCCAGGGGCCCTCGAGTGCCCCCCCCAATAATTGAAACCCATAGTAGGCGGGGTTAGAAATTGCTGTGAAGATTGAAAACAAATGCGAGGTAAGATGGAAGCCAAATAATTTAATGTTTGGTCATGACAAAAAGCTTTAAAAGTAACTTTTTTTCTCTCCATTTGAGAGAGAGAGAGATTTTCACATAAATGTATGTTTGTCTGCTGAAACTGTGAATCAGTCCTTCAAAAAACTCCATAATTGCATTTGTTTATATATAAAATCGATAATTAATTATTATATGTGTGCAATAAATACCTATATATATTAGTTTATATATAAATTGCCCCCCCTCAATGTTCTAGACATAGTAACAGCCTTTATATGCATAATACAAATTATTAATATAATAAAATGTTATATAATAAATATAATAAAACATAATAAAAATACCCTGCAATTGTACTTTTGGTATATAAACTGGTAGAATTAAAGTCTGCTAAATTGGAACAGCTGATTTTAAGGCACTTTACTTGCGCAGAAGTGGTGCTGAAGTCCAACTAAAGATATACTCAAAGTGTATTTGATTGTGCTAAAGTGTACAATCAAAGTATACTTCAGGTACACTTTAAATACCTGAATTTATTTCTTGCATTTAAAGATTGATATTATACAGAGATCATACGATCCTTATTAATAGTGACATTAAAATACATTTTAGGCACAATATTAAAAAATGTGCATTGTGTAATAAAGACATACTCCAATCAAAGTTTAATTATAATTGTATATCAGAAATTGATGTCAATAAATATGTTAATGGATCTGAAGTATATTTAGTATGAAAGAAATGTATTTTAAATAAATTAGGTTAGGGGTCTAAGCCCCTTATCTCACTCAACCCTGGAAGCGCCCCTGCTTCACACTATTAAGCAGCTATATTATGAACATGCAGAACTGTATCGCACGAGTGCTACAGTGGTACATTTCTTAATCGCACTGACCAATTTTGTCGTAGCACGTGCGACATATATGGGCACAGGGGGGCACAGGGATGTCCGTGTGTGTGTGGGGGGGGGGGGGGGGGGTTAAAGCGTCGGGCCTGAGATGGCCTCAGTTGGCTCTCATTGTTCCAGCTGGACACTGATGCTGGTGATTTATATGACTGCAAACAGGCCAGGACCCGAGGTGCGCTGGTGCGTTTGTGAGCATATGTGTCAGATTCCAAGCCCATGTCCTCTAGTTCTGGACGTGCTCAGAAGCGAGTGGCTTTCAGCCGTCACACCATCCCTATACCTTGATTCTATGATAGGCTCTGGGCTTTTCCACAAAAATTCCAAGAAATAAATGCATACATTTTTAATCAGCCCTGGGACTTGTCAGCCTTTCAAATATCTGGCGTCTTCGAAACCGAATCTGAGTGGCGAGCCAAACCTCTCTTTAAAAAGAGGATCATTGTTCCACCACATTTTGGTGTTCTTGTTTCAGTACGATGCTGATTTGACATGTGAAACTATACTGTCAGGGAAGACCTGTAATTCTATAGTCTACGGTGAGGAGATTTATTCGGTGCCCAGCGTTTGGCCTTCAGATAGAGGTCAGGACAATAGCTGCATTCATGATCCAAACTACAGTACGTGCTATTACATTTTTTTTTTTACTTTTTTCAAATAATACGTGTCACAAAACATTTCTAGCGAATTGAAGCAAGCCAATTCACCCGGAATCCAACAAAATCTCTAGCAAGACTCGCCATCCTTCGGTTTTCTTTGTTTCCCATTTGTGTGTATAAGAGTGCATGGCTTTCATTCAGATCAAAAACACAGTTATAAAAACACCAATCTGGTAATAGCTGGAGGGAACTGAAGGAGGAACATGCACAGGTCAGGCTGCGTCTGTGGCTCTTTAATGAATCAAGCTGCTCAGGAAAGATCCAAATAATGGATGAAAGAGAGACAAGCAGGGTTGCCAGGTTCATAAGGTTGTTGCATGGAGATAAAAGATGCTCCGCAGATAAACAACTGAGAGAACGGAGAACTAGTTCTAATTTTGAACTGGGTCGATTTGATTTCAAAATGGAAAACAACAAAAACAAAAAAACACCAGAAATGAATGGGTCTAATGATTTATTCACTGAAAGAATCAGAATCGGTGAGAACGACTCTTCGCTGTAATTCAGAATGTATTGAATTGTGTTATGTGTATTTAAGGCCTGCTTATTTACCTTGATGTCCATGTGACAATGTGTTAAATTAATGTTTGTTAAATGTACATGTTCAGAACAGTACATACAATAAATGCTACGTTTTTTATCACCATTTTATAATACAATTTTGCTCAATAATTTAGATTTTAATAACAAAATAATAATAATAATGCACAACAGAAATTTACATAATTCCTGTAATTTTTTATTAAATACCCTAGCTTTTTCCAGGCCTTGACATTACAATTTTAAAATATTTAATAAATAAAAAATATGTAACATTAATTTACCAAAATACTGTCCAATAACAAAGTCTAGTTTTTGTCCAATGATTTTTGATGTGTAAAAAAAGAAAAAAGAAAAAATGGGTATATATAGTGTTTCATATATTATTAAATACTAACCTTTTTTGCAATTTTAAGATATTTGATATAACAGTTATGTAAGTTATCTTTTCGTGTGTGTGTGTGTCACGGTGCTGCGCGGGGATCCAAGGGAAACGAGGAGACGAGGATTGTGATAAACAAACAGACTTTACTTTAACACGGAGGTAGACAGACACAGATGACGTTGGCATTAGACATAGACATATACAATAATCGACAGGAAACATGGGGCAGAGCAGACTATAAATAGGGAGACTTAACAAGACACACCTGGAACTAAATCAAGACACAGACGGGGACTAATAAACTAATGATGACAGGAAACAGGAAGGACCAAATATGGGCACATAACACAAGGGTAAGGAAACACAAGGCAGAGGGAGACAAAGTCTGACAGTGGGTTATTTATTTGTTGATTTTTTTTAGTATGTTTATTAAGTATACAGTTAGGACCAGTTAATGTCCAAATACTAAAAGAATCAGTAATGAAATCATTAAGGATTCAGAACTTGAATTACAATATGAAACAAAATCATTAATTTCCTTACATTTACATTTATGCATTTAGCAGACGCTTTTATCCAAAGTGACTTGCAGAGCATTCAGACTATACATTTTTCTTTAATCAATATGTATGTTCCCTGGGAATCGATCCCACAACCTTTTGCTCTGCTAACGCAATGCTCTACCTCTGCGCCACAGGAATACTTAATATTATTAAGAAGCTTGGCGGTTGGGGGGGGGGGGGGGGGAGTAACGAGAACTTGTTGAAATTACCTCCAAATGAGAGTTTGAAGAATATCAATACAGTGCTGTAATAATAATGATTAATAATAATAATCATTATTACAAACACAACCCCTTCTGATACCAAAACATCACCAAAATGTCTCTGGTCGAATTGCATTGAAAATGTAATCAATTTAGTTATCAATGTCAGGCCCAAAGTGGAAACACATGGATTTTTTCAATCCATCTGTACTAGAGAAATTGATCAAGAGGGGAAAAGAAAAACGAGAGTATGCCAAGCACTACAGTTTTGGCTCAGTGTACAGAGCTGTTCGTGTGCCAAAATACCCAGCCCTGAACTCTGTAGGAAGCTGAGAAAATCACGCACAGCCACCCTCTGGCTCACAGCGATGCCCAGTGCCAGGAAAATCAAAGTGAAACTAAAGCGAATGTGGCTGGAGAAATATACAAAGCGAGCTGGATAAAGACTCTTGCACAACAGCAGCAGGTGTGGCAAAATTGTTTAAAGGATTGGACAGCCACTTGAGTTTGTAATCATTGCATATTAAAATAAAGTAGAATAAATATATATATATATATATATATGGGGGGGGGTAAAATGATGTGTCCATAATTCATAATAATAAAAATAATTTGAGTGTACTATAACCTATATTGAAATTATCTCTTAACATTTTAGGAGCATCAAAATATTTCAGACTCCAAGATTGCTGGGGGGGGGGGTCACAATAGAATAACCATCATTTTTTATATATTTTATCAAATACCATGTATTTCTTCAGACCTGGAAATTACAGTTTAAAAATTATTGAATATTTACATGGGTTTTCAAATAATGGGAATCCTGAAACAACGTACACCTACTCTAGAATATAGGCAAAAAAAAGAAAGAAAGAAATTAAAAGAAAGAAAGAAACTGGTTGGTCAAGGAACATGATCAGACAAGAAATGAACGTCTATCATGAATTCACATGATGTTCCTTTGCATGTACACTCCCATTCAGATTAATATCAATAGTTAAAGCAATATTTCAAGTCCCTCATCATTTTATTTATTTTGTTTCCTCCTGCAGCTTGCATTATATATGCACAGCAGAACAGCACTCACCTCTCTCTCTCTCTCTCTTCTGGCCTCTCTCGGTCTTCGATTTATCTCTCTCTGAGTGAGAAGTGAGGGAAGAAGATCCAGAAGACAGAAGGAGAAATGTTGTTAACGGCTTCAAGTAGCATGCTTTCCACTTTTATGGGCAGGTAGGAGGGGCAAGGCAACTCCTCAAAGGAGGTGGGCAGAAGAAAAGAAAGAAAGGGAGGGAGAAAAGCGATCACATAAGCCTCCACCCATGGCATTGATGCAGTAGCTGTTAGGTTCCGTTATGACACTTACCCACAGCCTACATTTAATTGTTCAAGTACATGTTAAATAAATAAAAATTACTTGACAAACAAGGACTGATATTGACATTTAATTTAAGATGACTTGCATCAGTTTGTTTACTACCATAATTTACAAAATAACATTTACACAAATATTTATAATATAAAAAACAGACTAAAACCTGAATTATACTGTACCTTAGTCAGGTTAGAAGCTACACAATGCAAATTCTGTCATCATTTACTTACCTACAAGTTGTTCCAATCCTGTATGAGTTTGTTTCTTCTGTTGAACACAAAATACTATGTTTGGAAGAATGTTAGTCAAATAGTTGCTAGCTACCAGTAACTGTTCAATTCTATACAACAGACAGTTGTATGTAGAACTTTTTAGAAAAACTTTTTTTGCTCCATCAGTAACGATAATATTTTTCCACTTACTCATGAATCTGGTATTTTGAAAAAATTGTTTGAGTAAATGATTCAGCGATATATATGCAAAGGAAAACTAAGTGCTATGTCATTTTTCACTAGAGGACCTTTTGTGTTACACACCTTATTATAAGTTACAAAACTTGTGTAATGTAACAAAATACGTTACAAATTACTTTTTAAATCTGTAGGAAAATATGTTTTAAAAGTAACTTTCCCAACCCTGAGTATGAATATGAATAGAATGAATAAAATCCGGCCATAAATCCTCTCATGTGGCCTCATGGGATAATAAAGTGTCCATTGGATGCGCACATACTGTTTTTCGCATTTAAAGTGATGTATTTAATTTAAAATGCAACGAGTGTTTTTAAACAAATCGGTTCAGATTTGAATGATTCGTGACTTGGTTTAATTCGAACTAACATAGTACCATATTTCTGCCATAAAAAGATATGACAGAAATAGAAAGAGTATTACACTATTACAAATCAGTTATTTTTAATTTTTTTGGTTCCTGAACGAATCAGTATTTTAAATGATTAGTTTGCATGCTTGGCGACTCGCTCATAAAGACAGTCCCTTGTCGCCATCTACTGGTGTAGTCTAGATGTAACCTAACGAAGCGTCATTACAAAATCCCCACATCCTTTTGTTTGATAATACTAATCTAAGCATTATAGTTGCCTCTATGTGCGTGCATGTTAATGCAGGTCTTGCACGATCAGATCTCCAGAGATTATTAATGTTCTGTTTCCTGCTGTGCGATGAAATGTCTTTAATCTGTGAGATTGGCAGTTGAATCCGGTGACTCATACTAGCAGGTGAATGTAAACCTCCGGTTATTCCTTTGTTCTTGTGCTGTTGGACAGTGTCAACGGACTGCTATGAGGGCGTCTGGACTATGTCTGCCACACAGCGGAAAAAGCTAACTTTTTAAGAGGTCAGGGACAATTTGTGTGGCAAGAAATCTTGACTTTTGTTCAAAAACAACTCAAAAATATTTGACTGAAATTAAGCTTATTTATTTATCATTGCAAGAGTTAGACTGCTGTTCATTCTGGTCGTTTTTCCCCCTCCATTCCTGAGACAAGAGAACACAGTCAAACACCAAACCATGTGTTTTCCAAAGCATGGCAAAAATCTTTTTGGCAAAACATACTGCCAGATTTACAAGCAACAACATTCCTTTTAAGCGGTTGATGCTATTGTGTTTTGGAATGTTGCCTTGTATTATTCTGTGTTGGCGCACACCGTCATACACAGCCAAACACCCACCACATGTAATCATGTTGTTTGGATTCACAATGGCATAAACGGCGCAGTCTTGCACAGTGCTTCCATTAATACTCAAATGAACAAGTTATGAATCATTCTTATGTGGAGGAACCATTTTATACCGACGTACAGTAAAAGTAGTTCACATTCTCAAAATTGATAGAGAGCGCTGGCAATATGACAAAACATGAAAAAAGTTTAACAGAAAATGTATACATAGAAAACCATGTCAGAAATTGTTGGAATTCAAGATATGACAGCTATGTAACTGCTTCTGCAATTTGTATACAAACTCTTTCCCGCACAGAATGTTGATGACACATTTTAGACACGTCTGTTGATTCTTCTGTTTTGACTGTAACGATAATATTTTCCAATTACTCTTCTCAATGCATGCAGTGTTGTTTTGAAGGAATGAAGGAATCTGATGTTTTGATCAAATCATTTGAGTAAATGAGAAGCGTTAAACAGAAAAAAAAATTGTAGAGAGAAAAACATGTCAAAAATTATTGGACACAATGTTACCGCACAGAATGTTGATCTTTAGTGGTGGGTAAAAATGATTCCTTGTAGAATTAAAATTGTATCTTGTTTTTACCCATACATCTCATTTAACTGTCAAAAGCTATGGGTAGTTGTGTCGTCTACCAATAATGAAAACATGTTTCATGTTTCTGATTATCCCTGTTAGATCTGAACAGATGTTCACCTGCAATGGAACATTTAAAATATGAAAATAAAAAAGGAGTAACTATTACATATCAAAACAGTACAATGAAAGAACCGTTCCTAAGGAATCGTCTATGCAGGTGTTCAGGCAAAGGCTGTTTATTAGAGTCTTGGAGGATCAGCTAGGAGCCTCTGCCTGTGTTTTCATTCCAGTCTCACTCACTCATTTCCTTTCTGTCTTTTTATTAGTGATTCTTCATTTCTGCACTTTTGACTACTTGAGGACTTGAACGTGAAAATAAACTGTTTAATCTGTTTCAGTTATCACATGAGCTGGAATATAGATCTGATCATGTCCTTGATCTATTATCAAGTGGATTTCAAGCATTCTTCAATAATAACTGGTTTCATAATAACATCTAATGAAGCTATGATGAAAGAATAGAACTAATGACAGTATTGGGTACAGTGATTCTTTATAACAGTGTGTGTGTGTGTGTGTGTGTGTGTGTGTGTGTGTGTGTGTGTGTGTGTGTGTGTGTGTGTGTGTGTGTGTGTGTGTGTGTGTGTGTGTGTGTGTGTGTGTGTGTGTGTGTGTGTGTGTGTGTGTGTGTGTGCTTATAAATCATGTGTGTAGTGTGTGTGTGTGTGTAGGTTAGGGTGTGTGTGTACGTGAGTGTGTGTGTGTGTGTGTGTGTGTGTGTGTGTGTGTGTGTGAAATATTTGAAAAATTTAACATCTGGAAAAGGGAGAAGCCCACAGCATTACAACACTCTTAATAAAAGTAGGTATAATCACATATAATCAACAAAATATTATAATTATCATTTGAAAGAATTTAAAAAGAAAAATACAAACATAAAATAATCCTAATTGAAAAACGACCCATCTACAACCAACTGTCAACCAACAATAATGCATCTTTACAATTTGGCTGACCTACAGTACAGACACATTCAGTTTGCTTGTAAGTACATTTTATAAATGAAAACCGATTACTGACCCTGCACAGAGGCACATATTAGTCATATTTCCCAAACACAGTCTCTTTCAGCTCAAAGGTTTTGGGATCAGAGTAAAAAATCCAAGTTTAAACAAATACAGAAAACCAGACAGGAATAGTTTTCAGGAAACCTGTTTAAAACAATGCACAGTGTAAATGATCTATATTTTATTTAATAAAGTATTGGGATAGGCATTAAGATTGTAATCATTCTCAACAGCTCATTCCCACTATTTTGCATTTTATCTGCATTACGAAAAGATTTACTCAATGTGGTAACCCAAAAAATCATGTTGTTTTCTGTATTGTTTCATTCGTGTTGAAAGGCTGTCGGTGTGAAAGCACAATGTGAGCCTGCTGTTGTAGTTACGCTGCAGGCCTTACTTTGGATGCAGTGCAGCTGTGGAAATATTTGAGGTCATTTCCTAGTTCTAATTCTCGCAATTCTTGCTTTCTCAGCACAAACACGGCACCTGAAGAAAGTCCATAAAACAGGCTCAGATAAAAACATTATGACACACTCAACTGGCTTTTCTGAAATATTGAGCCATATGTCTGAGACGGCTGTGGACTTTTCCAAGTCTGCAAGGTATTTGAATCTTTTCAAATCGACTGTGAGAGTCACTCGTTCAAGAACTGGAGAAGTAAACAGACAGCTATGAATGAGTAAGCTTAGCAGAAGAACAGCTGCTAGCCACAACACACTATTACTCTAACCATTTTTTCCCCCATACAGTCTTTTCCCACTATTTGACTGCTTTGTCGTTGTTGTTGTTGTTGTTTCGTGCTAGGACAGACTACATAAAAATGGAAAGAAACACTGTGTTTTTTCTGTATTTAACAAATTATCAAGGTTTGGTTAGTTAGCGTGATCCAGTTAGCTTTTAAAGAGGTCATCGGAAGCCCATTTTGCACAAGTTGGTATGATTCTTTAGGGTCTTAATGAAGAGTCTATAACATAAGTTAGTTAAAATTTCTCAATGGTAGTGTAAAAACACCTTTTTTACCCTGTCAGCTTTGTTTCCAGCAAGCCGTTTTTAGTCCATGTTGCTTCAAATGCTAATGAGCTCTGCTGACCCCGCCCCTCTCTTCCGTGGATTGATGAGCAGCAGTGTTTACTTTAGCCACGAAACTGGCTAACTAGTACATTTTTAGGAAAGGTGATTTGCATAGATTTACACTCACTTCTTCTGTAGATAAAGCTGGATCATGTATGATTCGCACGAACATAGAAGCATTTAGGCAGATCGGGGATAGGCACATTCCCTTCAAAACGAAAGTAACGTTAATCCTCTGCGTCTTCAGCGACTCAGATGTCAGGAGTAAATGACGACTTTTATGTTCATTATTAAATCCAACAACAAAAACACTGCAATCGGTGACATCTTGTCTTCCCCTGAACCGGAGACGGACAGCTCTCAGTTCACTCAGGGCGGGTCTAAGGTAAGACGGTCTTGTCAATCAACTATCGTGGGAGGGGCCTGTACAGACTGATTTGAGAAAGGGGTTTTAAAGATAGGGATTAAAAAAATGTTTGCATCCGCATTGTAGAATTTTGCATCCGATGACCCCTTTAACACAGGGAGCACTTAAAAATATTGCTACATTAGCATCCTCACTTAAAGACGTCTTCATTTTCCAATTACTGTCCTCGGCTGGAGCTCTTGAGTCTCTTGAAATGTCCCCGTTTTACAGTACGTCCAAAACAACATGCAAATACACTGTAAAATCCGACCAAAACAGCCAACCGCAATCGAGTAATGATTATTTTCACCAACAGATAGCGCTGCAAGCTACATTGATTGGTCACACACCTTTACTTTAGTCTGAAGAAGGACGAGAGCAGCGCTATTATCATCAATTATATATATATATATATAAAACATAGGTATCATTATTGGTTTCAAGGTCACATACTAACTCTACATGTTAAATTAAAGTAATACTGTTTGTGTGCAATATGAAAAGGTATAAAAGGGTGCAGAATTGTTTTGTACATATTAAGCGTTAATAAAACTGCCGTCACAGTTAATTATATTGCCTAAAAATAACTAAACACTTACATTTGTACAATTACATTTGCAGAAAGCATGTAAATCTTACAGTAAGATTACTTTGTGGTCAAAAAGAGTCTAAAATGCAAAATAAGAAGGCTAATTAGGGATAATAAAGATTGATTTCCATAAACATTTTAAAACTTGTAGTTACTGTAAACTACAACATAATTTTGTGATAATACAAATTTTAAATACATTTCGAAAATGTTAAAAAATTTGTTTTCATTAGTTTTCATCATGTTTTCATATTTACTGTTTTATTAAAAAATATTTTGTGTGTAGAGTCATAATTTTGTTATAAATGTTTTGATCTGTTTGTTATTTGCAGTTAGCATTTACTGTTTTTCGTTGTGTGATTTTTGAGTAATTGTATTAAAACTGGGTCAGTTTGGTCCTCAAACATCATTATAATTATTCATTATATTATTAGTGTATGGAACCCACAACAATAAAAAAACATATAATGCTAAATGGTATTTAATGTATTTTTCTTTTTGTCACACTTTATTTTAAGGTGTCCTTGTTACAGTGTAAGTATACATAAGTAATATTAATGAACTACATGTACTTACTATATGGTTAGTGTTAAGAATAGGGTTTGACTTAGGGTCACTTGCATGTAATTATGCTTAATTAATTGTTATTATAACAGTAATGTAACGTGTAACAATGACACCTTAAAATAAAGTTTTTTTTTGTACTTCTCTCAGTTTATATCTTTCACTTGCTAAGTTTTTCTGAGCTAACCTAATGCCTCTATAGCACACTCAGGCTAGCATCCTAATGTCTTCGTGTGACTTGCTATGTGAAGCCAAATGTGTCACCACTTTGCAATTCTGCAATCCACCACTTTTTATTTTAATCCAGTATATATTTCACAATTAACAGCATAATGTTTTTTAAACAGCTTAAAATTGCACACTGCCGAAGCAAAAGAGAATGACAAAGTAGGCTGAAATTGTAGCATCGCATGACAAAGTGAGCAAAAGATGTAAAACAGATCTCACTTTGTGAATGTAAAAAAATCATTTAGGCTTAATGTAACAAAGACAAGCTTTCATGCAGGTTTCTCTAAATAGCCCAAGTCTGCAATTCTCCGAAGGCTAGTATTCGTTTTGTGGTGTTTGCTATCACGGTCAGCCTCTGGTTTATGTCCCAGCTGAGGATAAATCATGTGGAACATATTCAGGGGGTAATTTTAGTTTGAAGGGATGTGCCTGTCATCACCCTCTTACACGCGACACACGCTATATGCTCATGATGTCATAGCAATGATTGACGGCTCTAAAAATCATACCGTGGACTACTGAACAAACATGACAGCATCGGTTCTTGATTTGGGAAAATAAATCAAATGCAAGATTTGATAGTAATTACATTTAAAACATTTATGTTTATACATTTTTTTTGTTTTCGTAGATTTGTGTGCTATATTCCAAGTCTTGTAAAATAATTGAAGTGTGAAGGAAATCAGTTATGAGTTACTATAAAATATTAAATAGTATAGAAAATGAAATATTACAAGAAAAACTAAAACAACATAAATTAAACTGAAACAAAAATAAAGCTACGTAGAAATACTAAAAATAAAATAAAATCACAATAAAAGTAATTAAAATAAAAAATGTAAACATTAATACTATATATATATTTATAATTAACTTTATATATATATATATATATACCCACTATATTATGTATTATTATCTACAAAACACACACACACACACACACACATTTATAAATATTATACACAAACTCATACACATGCATACATAAGGTGTGTGTGTTGTCATTGTTAAAAATATTAAATTAAATATTATATGATAAATAATAAAACTAAAATAAAGATTTTATCTGAGTACTACAATTGCTTAAATTGAAATACAATTAAATTAAATCTAAAAATAACTATTAAAAGTAATAAATAAAATGCTAAAACTAGTAAATAAAAAAGTAAAAAGGTAGATCATACCTTTAATAAGTACTACACATATATTATGTATTAATATATATTAGCATATAAATAATACTACTTCACTGTGCAAACACGTTTAGTTTTTAAGTAACATTTAAGTTTGTTATTTGATTTTCTTTTTGAGGAACAAAATTTGTACTCCACGCAATGCCAAAGACCGTGAATAATCACATTCTCATGGCAGACGGAATAGTTTGTTATTTTTTTCGTTCACTTATTCGGGTTCCAAAATGCTCCTCCGAGACGAGCAATGTTGTGGGTGGATGATTTCTGCTAGCAAAGCCTTAAGAATAATTCCAATCTCGAATGCAAAACGACACCACAACTCTCCTGAACACAAAACATGATGAGCAAACCTATTCTTCTCCTCCTCTCTGGGAAGTGATTCATCTCAGAAGGACTTTAGACAGAGCTGTAGTCTTTTATCAAACCAAACACCGCACCTCCCTTGATGTATAGAAAGACGTTTCCACACAATCCAGTTTGTAGAGCAAGCGAAGCATTCTTGCAGTGAAAGGACATCCAGTAAACCGCTAGGGGAGTCTTGGACAAGACCGTCTGTGATGGAACAGGATCAGGGTCAGTTTGGGTTCGTCTGGGTTCGGCTGAACCTGACCGAACTTTCTTTATAAAACACTATTTTATTTCTCTTTGTGGTAGAGCACACACATTAATAAAGCTGCATCAGTTGACTATTGAAATTAAAAGTGCAGTATGTAATATTGACAGCTAGTGGTTTAAATGGGTACTGCAGTCCAAGTTCAAAATATTAGAGAGAATTGTTTTTCCCGTCCCCTTCTCCTCAGACTCAACTCTCATGCGGGTTGCCAGATTGCGCAATAACAGTCGCAGTTTTGACAACGGAAAGCAACGAGCTTTACACATTGTAAGCTGATTAATTGTTTTATCTGCGTTTTAATATGCCATCTTTGATCCAGTTTGTTTGCTGGCTCCCATGGCTGCAATACGCTGTGTTTTCCACCAACTGGCAACCCAGAGTGTCAAAATACTATTGGGTAAACTGGCAGTGGGCGGAGTCACACAGACCAAAACAAAAACAGACATTCTGACACGGAATGCTCATTTTCAAAGTAGAATAACTGGCTTTAGCATTGTTTTTCAGAGAAACAAGTATGTGAACTTAGCAGGTTTCCTACACATCTGCCAATATATTATAGTATTTTTATGCTTTAGTACAGTTAAAAATTATTATTGGGTTCTATGGTCATGGAAGCCTGGAAATATAAGGGAGTGTTAAAGGCATCCAAATGTCTATGATGAATATAGACTTAGATGCAATAATGAATTTAACACAAATGAAAATGACACTGTGAGGGATAGACTTACAGTCTTTATAATATCACACACTGAAAAAGATCCTAAAGATCTTAGATCATATATTTTTTTTAGGAAGGATGTTTTGTCAGCTAAATAATCGGTATGTTGTTGAATGCTCGTTAAACACACTGTACTTCTCACAGCCTTGTCTTCATTTCTGTCAAAAAATAAATATGGTACTGCCCTGACTCAGCTCTATAAATGTGTTTCTTCAACTTCAAACACCTCTTTGTTCCAGAAATTATACAAAATTTAAAAATTATTAATTATTATACAAAAATTATGAAACTATGTATTTTTTTATTACATAATATTATTAATCACAATTTGTTGGAAATTACATTGTAGCAGGAATTTTTGTTGATTAAAACTAATCAAACAATTCTCACATAAATCATGGACATCCCCTGTTGGATTTTGTTAGACCAAATTAAACTAGTGAGTGTGAAAAGTGTGTTGTAAGTGATTTTATGTTCTGAACGTCTAATAACAATTACCCATCAGTTATGGTTATGCTTAACTGTTAGGTTGGCATAAAATGAAATTTCAAACTCGATCTTCTGGTAAAAATGACAGACTTCTCTCTGGCGACGTTTGCAGGACTTCTCCAATCAAGTTCACTTAAGCTCCGCCCCTGCAAACTTTAGTTTATATGCCTCCACTTTCGAATGCCACGCCCACATCTCAACATCCAATAAAATACCGATTCATAGAACCAAGTCCACACCTTACATTTTTTCGCTGTCAATTACAGCGTACAGCATATACAATGTATTACATTACACTCAGTTGTGCATCAAAATACAGAAGAAAAGATCTGTAATGACTTCAATTCATCGCAACTATAATTGGCTAGAAATCGTTGCATGTGTCTGCGATTGCTATGAAAAAAAAATAAGTCGGCGCCGATGGCCTGGTGGTTGGTGCGTCGATGTGTAGCACGGCTGTGCTCGCGGTGACCCGAGTTCAATCTCGTCTCGAGGTCCTTTGCCGATCCTGCCCCCCCTCTCTCCACCCATTACTTTCCTGTCTGCTCTCAACTATACTATCTAGTAAAAATGGCATAAAAGCCCTAAATCAATTTAATAAATAAATGTTTAAAAAATTCAATCAGACGACTGGAAAAGTCACAGAATTACTTCTCAAAAAACCCATTAGGCCCGTAACAAGTCCTTACATAGCAAGTTGCAAAGCAAAATTTGCATTTGAGGTATGACTGTAACTTATGTAGGACCGAACATGATAGTCTCTTTTGAGTAATGCTAACCATGAACTTAGTTTTGCTATAAATGCTATCAATCATTAGAAAAATGTACAATTATTAGAAAACATGTCTCTTTTCCAGATTTCACAGCTGTTTTGAACAGATGAAGCAGCAGCTTTGGATAACATTGAATTATGTTCAGATGTCATCAAACTGCAAAAATGTAATACTTCCACACAACCACCCAGTATGAAATTGCGGTTTCAAATACGTCTCTTCTGAGATTGAAGATACGGTAGCCGAGAGAGCTCAACGCGTGCAAATAGAAAAAAACACCTGCAAATTAAGAAAACAAATGTATTAATTTGACAACACGCGAGATACAAATGCTCACTACACAACCAAATAAAGAAACGAGCTGCAAATAAAATTCTTTATTTGGTTGTGTTGTGAGCATTTGCAGCACCTGCTGTCAAATTGATGGAGATGTTTTCTTGATTTGCTGGTGCTTTTTCTATTCGCATGTGTTTTCTGAAGTTGCAGCATGTTGAGCTCTCTCGGCCACCGTACGAAGACCTGTCAGACGGCACAGAATCTCTATAATTTACAGGTGAAATAAATCACAGAGGCGTTCACACATTCTGAAATCCTATAAATGTTCCCTTCCAGACGTCCACAACAAACATTAACATGTCGGCGACAGGCCGTGTTTTTGTGAAAATAGCCTAACTGCTTTCTCAACATCCTTGTTTATTCTCCGTCAACCTGTCCGGCCTCTGAATCACTCAGAGTAATAAAAGTTGTCACCACAGACCATTTCTGCTGAACTCATGAACTCATTGCGAGATCACTGTGTTCAATTCATTAGCCACTGGAACGCACTCGCTGCAGTGGATGAGGTTAGGACCGGTTGCAGGAAAGAATAAAACAGCCTTTAAATCAAAGGAAATAGACTATTATCTTGCTATCAGAGGAAAACCGCGAATCTGTGGGGCCCACCCCCTTTTGCATGCTTTGAGACAGACTCCACCCACAAGTAGCATTAAAGTGATAGTTCACCTAAAAATTATATAATAATACAATGGTAATTAATGTCACCAAAACTGTTTAGTTTACCAACATATCTCAAAATGTAATTTTTGTTCTGCAGAATGAAGAAATTTGAAAAGAAACAGGTTTGGAATGACATGAGGGTGAATAAATGGTGATATAATAACATTTTTGGTTGAACTGTCTCTTTAATGTCGTCTCTGTGCCAGTTTTTGCAAAGACGTAAATTTCCACATTTGCTGGAGCTACTTCAAATTTTGGAGTTAATTGACAGATTGGCCGGTTAAACCTGGTATGGCTCTGTAAAACGAATGTTTGTGCAGTAATTTGCGAAAGAAAATAAGCGTAAAAACATATGCTTGCACAGCCTTTTCCTAGTCATGTAAAGATTCCAGTGTAACTGCTTCTGGCGTCATTTCATTTTTAGCTGTATTCTACATATATCACTTACAAAAAAGTACTGAGGTTTTTGGACATGTACCATTCTAAATATTATAGAATAAAAATATAGTAATGTATTGTGGTACTGTGGTATATACAGTATAAATTACCACCTGATTTCATCACTGTATCATAATATCACCAAAGTACTTTTTGTAAGTGTAAGTATCAATCCAGATTTTAGAACATGCCAAATTTTGTGCATAACATTACTGTTGGAATTGTCTGTGTCTTGTTCCTGGGAAATGGGATGTGTAAAATTATGCTTATTTACAGAGGAAGAGTATTATTATTATTCAAAGCCTCGCTGAACCAAACTTTGCCAATTTTCTTGTCAGACATGCTTCAATGGCTTTTGTCGGGAGCTAATTTTTTGGCCTGTTCCCCTCTGCTGTCATCCAATGCATAGTGCTCTGTTTGTAATCCAAAACAGGAAAACTTTTGGGAAACTACTGGTGACACATAATGGATTTTTAGAGAAGGTTCTCAATGGGCCATTATAAAAGTGAGTTACAGCTTTTTTAGCATGAGGCTGCACGGAGAAAACATGTAAGCAATGTTCACAATGGATCTGGCCAAAAAAAAACATGAGGTACCTAAATATTTGTCAGACTTGTGTCCCCATGTCTTGTGTTTCCACGTGCTCCCAGTGTTTCCATGCCCCTATCTGGTCCTTCCTTCCCGCAAGCCCGCCGGCGGTTCATGAGGCAAGTCTGCCGGTCACGGCTCCCTCCAAACCAGAGTCCGCACTTTCGGAGCGCCCCCAAGTGTCCGCGCTTCCAGAGCGTCCACCAGAGCCCGCTCCTCGGCAGCGCCCTCCAGAGTGCCCCAAAGTGCCCGCTTCTCTGAGCGCCAGACTGAAACTGCCAAGGGGGGGGGGGGGGGCAGTAGGGCTCCAGCTGTTGAGGCTGGGACGGGGGCTGGGGCTGGGGCCGTGGTCTCGGAGGCGGTCCCGCCATGGCCTCCTGAATCCCCTGATCCGCAATGGCCGCCCGAGGTCCCTACTTCGCCATGGCTGCCCGAGTCCCCGTATCTGCCGTGGCCGCCCAAGCTCCCTGCTCCGCCATGGCCGCCCAAGTCCCCGAATCTGCAGTGGCCGCCAGAGCTCCCTGCTCCGCCATGGCCGCCTGAGTCTTGTGACAATATGGTGCCTTCTAAAGGCCTTTCCACACTGATCGCGATGCAAAAAAGCAAGGCGAATGGCCGACAAATGTTGCTTTCACACCGAGCCTGAAATGATTGTTTACCTTCTGCTAATTCATGCATGCACGCTAGGTGGTGCCGACCAATAGTGCATTTTTCCTTTTGCGAATCCTTCATATTTTTTTTGAAAGAAGACCTACTATGAGAAATTGACCTCATAAGAACAGATCTGACATGGCTTTACTCAGCAGAGGAGATCATTTCTGTCAATTGTGCTTTACCTACATTAGTTAATGTGTTATTTTTACATAAACCTGTATGGATTTTACTAGTTGGGCTTTTCCTGAACATCTTGCCAAACTGAAAATGAATTGTTTAACTTTTAAGCTTTTTTGTTATTCAGATATTTTGCAGAGTATTTCTACTTGTTAACCAAAGAAGTTTACATTTTTTATAAAAACGTTTAAGTATTACAGTTGTTTTAAAGCTAAAAGGCTAAACTATTCTGTTTGACTCAAATCGAAAGAATAAAGAGTTTAATTTCTATTAAGGTTTACAGTATATGTATTTTAAGATGTAGCCTCAACAGCTATTTGAATAATTAAGTTCATTGTTGAGTAACTAAGTTACTTTTCAGACAGATTAATTAGTAAAGTAATTTAAATACAATATTGATGAAGTAATTAGTAACTGTAATTAATTACTCTTTGAAAGTAACTTACCTAACACTGTCTAGAAGACTGTCGTGATATCTTTATAAGGTCACAGAATCATTAAAACAGACCAGTTTACCTCCACATTCACCCACCAAAACATTACAGCTTTCTGTAGGTTTTCTGTTGTATCGGTTCCAAACATGACTCGTAGTAGAATAAATTCAACATTCCAGTAGTTTATTTCATCAAGGATTGGAAGTTTGTGAAACAGAAGACATTTTCACTCAAGAAGAAACATTTGCGGTTTCGTTGTAGCACCTGTGGGCCCTTCAAGTTGTAAAGTTAATGATAAAAGCAGACAAGAGCAGAGGGAGTGCAGGCGAATGTCAGCTGGATATGATGAAGGTGAGAAGAAATGAAAAATTATCTGGAAGATGATGTGCTGCATCCAGCCGAAGAAATATAACCAAAGCCGCAACTCGCCTGGCTCGCCGTAAATGTATGGGGGTCGAGACGAGTCTATTACCGAAATGCACTCCCCTTTGGGTTTTATGTTTGAGATGGAGTGGCAGTTTAATGGCGGAAAGTCAACACAGATGGTGTTACGAGAGTTGAGGGCAGCATCATTCAGATCAGCTGACAGGAGAAGATGATGAAAGGAGATATACAAGGACAAAGATAAAGTCATGAGGTCAGGCTGTCGGTTCAATGTGCTTGTTTAAGCTTAGTTATTTGATTTGAGGGTTAAACTATTAATTGTCAGTGTCACGTGTAAAAAAAACTGCAGCATCTGTTGATATGCTCAGAAACTCCTTCAGGCATGAAGAAACTCTTTTTTTAAAGGGGCCACCGGATGCCCATTTTCCACAAGTTCATATGATTCATTAGGGTCTTAATGAAGAGTCTATAACATACTTTGGTTAAAATTTCTCAATGGTAGTGTAAAACAACACCCTTTTTACCTTGTCAAAATCAGCTCTGCAGACATCAACACATTCTGTTGCATGTTGCTTTAAATGCTAATGAGCTCTGCTCACCCCGCCCCTCTCTTCTGTGGGGTGACCAGCCGTGCTTGGAGAGACTGTTTACTTTAGCCACGAAACTTGCTAACTAGCACGTTATTAGGAAAGGCAATTACAAAGATTAATAAAAAAACTTATACTCACTTCTGCTGTAAGTGAAGCTGGATCACGAATGATTTGCGCAAACATAGACGCATTTAGGTAGATCGGGGAGCATTCCCTTCACAAACAAATATAATCATCTGCGTCTTCAGCGGCTCAGATGTCGGTAGTAAATGCCGATTACTATGTTCATTATTTAACCTGCTCTCATGGCATAAACGTAGGCCTACCTGGGTGCACTTCTACGCGAGACTGTTTTTACGTACCTTACTGCACATTTTGCCGCAGTTTCAAAGAGAAATGTCCACTGAGTGGCACTAAAACACGGGTTCAATACGTAAACCCTGGCACATTTTTATTACGTTGATAAAGGTACGTATTGTTGTGTTTTATTACGCTGCTTCAGGTACATATCACGGCGGTTCAGAATTCAAATATCCGGGGACTGTCGCTACTGAACAAACCTACCGTTTATGAAAACCCATGATATTCTTCAAGTAACTGTGCGAAAATTACACTTTATTAATCGAAACTCTGTAAATTTGTGTGAAAAGGAATACAAGTCGTCAGAGTTTTACTGCCTCTAGTGTTCATTTCTTTTGGAAACTGCAGTGGAATGTACTTATTGGTACGTATTTCGCGTCTCGCTAAAAAGTGCCCCCAGGTATGTTTATGCCATGAGACCAGGTAGATATTATTACATCCAACAACAAAACACCTCAATCGCTATGGAGACATTCTTGTCTACTCCTGCTCCGACAGTGACACAATGGTGGACTGTCTACAGCTCACTCAGGGTGGGTCTAAGGTAAGACGCTAGTGTCAATCAACTATCGTGGGAGCGGCCTTCATTCATGTGAAGTCACACAGACAAGAAGCTGAGAACGGCCTGATTTGAAAAAGGGGATTTTATTGATAGGGATTTAATAAAAACCACTGGGTGGATTTTTATCAATATAGGGTAGATTGGTGGATTTAGGGTAGATTGCAACACACATTTATGTTCAAACAACAAGTGAATTTAGCATCCAGTGACCCCTTTAAAAGGGATAGTTCACTCAAAAATCTTAAAACTCACCCTCATGTCATTTCAAACATGTACTTTTTCTTTTGTGGAACACAAAAAGAGATATTTAGCAGAATATTCATGCTGCAATTTTCATACTGTGAAAGTGAATCTAGATTGGCATTAGATTAGCACCATAATTTTATCTTTAAAGTAGTCCACATGACTTATCCAAACGCCCCCCAAAAAAAAATACAGACCAAAACAAAATGCACAAAAAACATAAAACAATTACAAAACAGAAAAACACAAAATGAAACACAACACAAAATAAAAACACAGAGCACAAAACAAAGTCAAAACACTAAATAAAAAATGAATAAGGGATATTTCTAGATATTTAGCAGAATGTTCAAGCTGCAGTTGTCATACAAGGAAATTGAAAGAGCACCATCATTTTAATTTTAGAGTAGTCCACATGAAGCAAACAAACAAATAAAAAAATGGCAAATCAAAACATAAAAACAAAACAAAATTCTACAAAACAACAATTAAACAAAACAGAAAAAAACACAACACAACAGAAGAAAAATCTACAAAAAAAAAAAAAATGCTAAACAAAAAAAAAGATATTTCTTAAAGATATAAAACCCAACAAAATAGAATATGGAGCTGCATGAACTACTAGGCTCGTAGACCTGTAGTTTGAGACCCATAAAGTAGAAAATCCAGTTATACCTATATGATATTCTTTGCACAAGCCAACTCAATAACTTCACATTAATTAATATCATTTGACACCTATTTTATATAAATTATAAGCATAATACACTCTTACAATAGCTAACAGCTTTGAATGATGCACAAGCCTGAAGGTTAAATCTATACGTTAGAGCACTGCTTGCCTTGGACAATATAGTAGTTCCTCTGATTTGTGTGCTAAGGAAATAACTCGTGGCAAATATCATGGGAACATTGCCTTCATGTGATAATTACAGTATTTATGCCAGACTACCATGGTATCCGTTAGGACTTTTCTCTATTAAATGCCTCTTATTTGTTTGGCTAGCACATGTAGCTCGTATCTTATTTCGCTGTGGTCTGGAAGCCGCAGCGGTGTGGGGTTATTTTGACTGGAGCCGCTTGTTCGTCTAAATCAAATGAATATTTTGAGGTGTCTGCTACAGAACCCCATGAGGTCAACAGTCTCTGAGTCACTGTCTGGTCATTTTTTGTGACTGTCTGGCCAAATGTCCTGAAATCATTTTGACCAACAGATCAAAATGTGCAGACAGACACTTTTAAAGCGGGAAGAATTATCATCTCCACTTTCCAGTTCTGTTGTTTTTTTTCCTAAGCATGTGTCTACGGTAATGAACAAGCACAGCCACAGCATTTCTGAATACAACTGGTTCTGAACTACAAGTGCTTCAGCCAAAATCCTTACAAAAAATATTAACATTTGCAGTAAGAAGGATGAGGGAGGTCCTTGTTTGTTTTCTTGTTCTTCTTATATTACATTTGATTTCAAATAAATGCTGTTGTTTTCTATTCATCAACGAATCGTACTGAAAGTTTCACAGTTTGCACAAAAATATTAAACAGCACAATTTTCAACTATTATATATTACAGTTAAAAATGGTAGGTCCACAAGTTTCTTTTTTTAATTAATATGTATATTCAGCAACAATGCATAAAATTAAGTTTACTTAATTAATCACTTTTTTGTATTTTAAGTGTTTATATACGTTTCATTAATCAATTAATGAAACAAAACATTATCAACAATGATAATAAGAAATGTATTGAGACGAATTAGTATATTAGAGGAATAAATTACATTTGAACATATATTTAAATATAAAACAGTTATTTTAAATTTAAATAAATGTAATTAATAATAATGAATCATTTTAAATATTTAAATAACATGAACTAATACATATATTTCAGTTTTTGATCAAATAGATGCATGAGATAAAAACACATGGGCAAAACATTAAAAACATCAAAACAATTCACAAACATTTAGATTACATTTATGCATTTAGCAGTAAATGACTTACAGTGCAATCACGCCATACATTTTTTGTCAGTATGTCAGAATCATATATTATAGCTATTATATTATATTAGCCTATATTATTAGTCCTTAAATGTTCTATTCAGTCTATTCTCTTTGGTCCTTAATACATAAAATAAAATCAAAATGCTGGTGCTAGAGGCACAGAAATTCAAACCTTCACCTTTAAGTAACTTTAGCCTTAGCCTACCTCATCAATAAGCCATCAGCAAGGATGGCGTTTTCCAGCTCTGAACATGAGTTACAGCCGCAGCTCTTTAATCAGCCTGTAGCTTGCAAATGACTCTGTAAGCAAACCTAAAACATCAGGCCCATCTGGAAACTTTCAACAGACCAAATCAACCGAACCTACAATATCAAAGGTCAAAATATCCATGACGCCACGGACCTGTAAACCTCTGCGATGCATGCTTTGTAACAGGTCTCCTTTGAAAAAAGACTTTATCGTGGGTGGAAATGAAAACAAACTGCATCTGGATGAAAAAAGTACTGCAGTAGAATGAAAAAAGAGATTTTTATTAGAGAAAAGTAGGGTAGATATTTGACCATCTACTGTACCAACACCTTAGCGATTACCCAAAACACTGAATCTTCTGGAATACAAGCACTCCGTTGCATTGCCATTGGCCTTGACTCAACCCGTTTGCTCATAATCACAGGAACTCGCTATTTAAAGTAGTTTAGTGAAGGCTAGGACTTTTAACATGAGGTTATGCTCAAATTGATGGGGAATTTCAACTGGCAATGACTTCACAGAGATTGATAAGTATTTTCTTACTTCATCTAAATATTGCTGAGATGCGAAACGTTTATTTATTTAAAGTATTCAGGGCTCGGCGTGTTTACGAACCACGAGCAGGATCCTTATTCTCACGACATTTGCAGACAATTTCAAACATAAACACAAGCCTAACATTTCCTCCGCAAAAAACCCACCAACCGCATGCCCTCGCAGCTGACTAATAAAGACTGCGTGCAATTATTTCGCTTGTATCGATTACGCAAACAAGCTCTGTTTGAATTGGACAGATACTGATGCTGGACAGGGTTGTGTGTTTTTATACACGTCAGTTTGTAAACCTCTGTTAAGTATTGGCCTTTTCAGTAAATGCGAGTGTTTAATGGTCCTAACAGATGTTGCTTTGATACCGAACCAAAGTCCTGTCATATTGCCATGTAGCACCGAGTTCTGAATGCCGGCCCAAAACTTCAAGCGCTTTTGGTTCGGTATCACTGCCCGACTCCATCTGAACAAATACGACTCGTCTCGGTCTCAGTTTGAGGATGTGTGTTTACTCAAAATATGGAAATTAGAACACTAATGCTCATTTTGTGGCCGAGAAAGTGTGAGTGTGTTTATGTAGGAGAGAAACAGAGAGATGGATGGTGAAAAGGGATCGCTGAAACAAGACACACACACTTTTCTGGGACTGTTTGAGTCCAAAACATGAAAGATGCCCAGAACACCCTAGCAACTGCATAGGAATGTGCTAAAAAAACACGCAAAATATCAAAAAAATATTATGTGTATTTTAAATTATATTATTTATTAATACATTATAGTATAATAGATAGATAGACAGACAGACAGATAGACAGACAGACAGACTGACAGATAGACAGACAGAGAGATATTATGAATTTATGATATAATAATAATCATATATTTCTTATGTTATATATTTTATATATTTATAATGTTTACCATTTAAAATGTAAAAGTAAAAACATACAATTTATGAATACATATAAGCCTTAAATCATATCTCTGCATATATAAACTGTATGTATGTATGTATATATTAGGGCTGTCAATCGATTAAAATATTTAATTGCGTTTAATCGCACATATTTATTTGTTCTATTTATTTGTTTTCAAGTTTTTAATACTCTAATCTACATGGGCATGGACAAATATGGATGCTTTATGCAAATGTATGTTTATTATTATTGAAACCATAGTCAGCATAGAGCATAAAGACTAGACATGTTTTATAGGTCATAGATGTTTTTCAGAGAACTTGCTCATGTCTATTAGAAACATGAAAAATGAAATACAAGGTACATTACTTCTCTTTCTTTGCACTGAGCAATTTACTGACACAAGCCTGTTTACATTTTTTGCACACAGGCCAGCTCACTTCTTCTGAACATGCAAAATACACATAGCCTATATTGTTTATTATTGCATTTGTTTGCCTCTCTGTGCCCACATACTGTATTTTTATGCTGCTAAATTTTCAATAAAACTGTTTTCATTTATTAATTTTACTGTTTCTGTTGTCAGACAACCGAATGAATATGAAAAAGTGACTAAAACGCAGTTGAGACATAACCAGCTCTCCCTTCCAAGATGTTAATCTGCACAAAAATCCTGATAATCGAGCCTTCGTCTGAGGAAATCAAATACACATAAGATAAAGTATGTGCTGTGATTTCAGCTATACGTGCATGTAAAATTAGAGAAGCAACATAATATCTGTGTTTATCTGAGGGCGCTGCTCTCTCCGCTGCGCGCTGAATGGAGCAGACACACACAGAGAGAGAGAGAGAGAGAGAGAGGTGTGTGTTATTAACGCGTTAACTTTGACTTCACTAATATATATATATATACATACATACACACACACACACACACACACCAAATGTTTAACATGAAAACTGTTTAATTAAAAAAAAAAAAAAAAAAAAACAAAACAGTCTCACAGACAGATGTCATACAATGTGATTTTAGCTGAACTGTAAAGGCTGATGGTCGTCTTCTGTGGTCTCCAGGAGGAAATGCTTTAGAATCAGACAGTGTACGAAGCATGTGATAAATTAGTCTTTTCTTTTTTTTCACAACCTGTCAAAGCAACACGTTTATCCTGGCAGTTTGAACGGGACAGTGTGTGTTTCTCTCAGACAGCCTCAACTATGAGATCACACTCACTGTGAGCGAAAGCAGACGCTGACAGACAATGTCAAACGCATTTTATTTCAAGTTCCCCTTTAAGACTTTGTGGAGCGAAATAACGTCCTGATTATTCAGAAATGTTTTATGCTCGCTCTTTCAATCAAGCTGTGAACAATGTAAACACTGTTTGATTTTTTTTTTAATCAGCCAAACATATCAAAAGAGGAATTATTTTCCGATAGAAGCTAAATGGTGGTTAGGGCTCAGATTTTGGACAGCTGGAACATAGAGGGTCACAATCCGGACAAATCAAACCTCCAGCCACATCTGTCAGCAGACTTGAAAGTACTCAAAGATCTTTGGTGGGCTTTCCAGACATGTCATAGTCTGTCACAGAAACAAATATTCCCTCGCCCCTATCAGCTCGCTAAAACTCTAGCGGCCTCTTCACTCTGTAGCTTTCTGACGATGGCTTATTTTTGAATACCGATGCCATGAGCGTCTCAGACAGCTCCACAAATATTCCAAACACATTGGACAAATACTCATACAGCCGCGTGCCAGTGTACACACCGTGCGGCTCCTTACTATCCATCAACCCTGGCAGGAGCGCTACACTGCAGGCTGGGAGATTTATGATAATCAAAGCTCGTCTGGGATGGGGAAGGCTCCCGTTGATGGAAGACGAGTCCCTAGGGTGTCGTAGAGCTTCCTAGGCAGAAGCTAATATCATCCGTTTTCCCTTCATAATTTCTCAGCTAGCTTCAGAAGAATATGGATTCATTCACACGATGGTGATCATATGTTTACAGTGTTTAATTGTCAGTGTGACAAACTGATTCCATGTTATTTTCATACAGACATTTATTTGGATTTTCCACTCTGTTTATAGGATTTAAAAGATTAGCAGTGCTTAAACGACAATTTTGAGTCAACAAATGAGTTTTTCTTAAAGGAGTAGTCAGTCATTTTTTGCTCATTAAACGATATGCACTTTAAAAAAAAAAATTTCCAAAAGTTTTTTTTTTTTTTTATTGCATTGATGCCATATATATGAACCATTTTGGGTTCTCTAAAGTCTCTGAGTAAACATTCCTTAAAATATCTATTTTATTGAAGAACATCTGAAGAACCTTTATACCCATTAAGGAACATTTTGTGAAATGGAAATATTCCATCTATGTCAAAGGTTCTCCATGGAACCATCAATTACAATAAATAACCTTTATTTTTAAGAGTGTACCCAAAGAAATGAAGACCATTCAGAAGAAATAACATAAAATGATGTTCAAACACGTGAAATGAGCATGTTAGTTATAAGACATATCATCATATATTGTCATGCAATTGGCCGAATAGGTGGCATTGTTCCCAAATTTGGCAGGTACCCTCAGATTATGGTGCTAATTAAGTATACATATTTTTTTTTCATTAGATCAAAGTATTGCCAAGATACAGCTTTTCATCCATGTAGTTACAAAGTTACTTTTAATTAGTAGAATGTATAACGTGGACTTTTTAAATAAATTGTAAACTACTTTTGAACAAAGATTCAAAAATTCTGTATGACTGTATATTCTGTGTGGCTTTGTCTAGTGAATTAATTGGAAGAAATTTGAAATACAGTTATGAAAAACAGTGCATTTTGCAACAGTGACCACTGTAATGGGTGACTTAACATAAGATATTGAATGTAATCAGCACGTGATTATTATTCAAAACCACCACAATCAGTGTGCCAGAGTACGAGAGTTTTGTTTCTAAGCCTTTACAGTGGGGCAAAGTATATGATACACTGATTTTTCAAGTTTTCCCACTTACAAAGAATGGAGATTTTTGAACTGGAAAATCACATTGGATTTCTAAATAATTGACTTCCATTTTATGCATTAAGTATTTGATACCTACCAACCAGCAAGAATTCTGGCTTCACAGCTGTTAGTTTGTCTTTAGTCCTCCTATCCTCCACTCATTACCTGTATTAATTCCTGTTTGAACTCGTTACCTGTCAGTTCACACACTCAATCAATCAGACCTTATTGGGCAAGACCAAAGAGCTGTTAAGGACACTAGGGAGAAAATTGTAGACCTGCACAAGGCTGGGATGGGCCAGGACAATAGGCAAACAGCTTGGTGAGAAGCAACAACTGTGCCAATTATTAGAAAATGTAAGAATTGATATTTTTCTCTGTATGGTTCATAGAGTTGACATACAATAAGAAAACGAGAAAAGTAAGGCAGTAATTGGTTAACAAACATACAGGAACACCATCCCAACCCATTACAGTGGGGCAAATAAGTATTTGATACACTGACGATTTTTCAAGTTTTCCACTTACAATGAATGGAGATATCTGTAATTTTCATCGTAGGTACACCTCAACTGTAATTGAGGTTTCTGTACCAAATATTAAGTTCTATTTTTCATTGTATCAAATACTTAATCTATAAAAAAAATCCAATGTGATTTTCTGGATTTTTTTTTTTATTCTGTCTCTCACAGTTGAGGTGTACCTACGAGGAAAATTACAGATTTCTCCGTTCTTTGTAAGTGGGAAACCTTGAAAAATCGGCATTGTATCAAATACTTATTGGCCCTTCTGTAGGTTAACAGTATAAATTTCAAAAGCCACAGGTCTTATTGGGACAAATACGAACCAGCTAAACATAAGCTAAAAGCCAATAAGTGCAGCTTAGTTAGCTAATAAGCTAGTGGTTCCAGTTAAAATGGAAAAAGGAGGACTCATTCATTAATTCATTCATACTGGTTCTTTAGACTTTCAAAACCCAGTGCATCATGGGAGCTCACCTCACCTCAAGACCACCAGTGCAGCGTCATCCGAAAGGACACGACCACAACTATTGTAATCAAGTCCTCAGTTTACATCTGATACTAGGGTGATAAAGACTACAGGGTTTGCAGATGATGCTTATTGAGTGTTCATGATCCAACAGCCACTGAGGAACAATGTTTAATAGAAACTAGTTTGTGTACCTCTAAAAGGCCAAGTGTTTAGTCTGATAGCGAATGTTTAGTCTGATAGCGGGTTTCAGTGCCTGGTATGTTACAATACATTTTTCCGGAATAAATGGGAAGCAAATAATCCACAACACAACACAATGCACCTCATTAATTTTTAGGCTGACGATCTGAAGAATGCAGGGTCTCCGAGTTCCTCAGCTGGACCAATGACCCCTGTCACCCTCTTCCTTCGCTGAACAGTGCACTTAGACACTGTTCAAATGTTTAGTCTCGTGTGCTTTATTCTACTGCCTTCCCTACAAATTGTTGCCAGTGCACTTTTGAGACTTCGTTCAACACTCCTGTTTTCCCCTTCCTCCTGAAACCACTCTCTTCCTGAAAGCATTCCTCAAGGAGTAGTAAAACAAATGACTTCAGGCCTTTCCTGCTGCCTCGCTTTTAGACCTTATATGCAAGCAAGCATAGATGAACATGATTTACTTACAATTTAAATGTATAATTCACTCAAAAAGGCAGTGTTGTCATCATTTACTTTACTCCCCCCTCAGGTTGTTCCAATTCTGCATTATTTTCTTTCTTTAGTAAAACCCGCAATGAGATGTTTGGGAGAATATTCGTGCTGCTCTTTTCCAACCAAAAAAGCACAATAAAAGTGATCCATAGAAGTTTTCTGAAGCCATGCGATGACTGAGAATCAACCCGAAAGAAAAAGGTGAGTAAATGATGACAAAAAGTTTATTTATGGGTGTAGAGTTCCTTTAAATAATTATATCTCTTAAACTGTTTTACCATATTTTTATGTGAACACAGTGCAGTCAATAAATATTATGCATGAAATATTATGATTTGTGATGGTGAGGAACATATAAACATTATTTGACATGTTCTCTATGGAGTATGTCATCATAAATGTGTTAGCCAGAGTGCTAGCTTCGGTAACTCCCTCAGCATAAAAACAGAGCTTATCTTGAAAAAGCAGATCTTTTTGTTGACATATCAGTAGGCTTGTTTCCTGTCCTGTAAATACTGGAGTAATAAATGTCCTTACAATCTCCATTATAAATGGCTATTTTGATTTAAAGCAAAAATAAAACTTGCGCATGAGCAGCAATCAGAAGAATGTTTTTTCGACTAGCCTGGATTTAAAGAGATAAGTTCACTTTCTGTTATTATACTCACCCTCATGTAGCTCCAAACCTGTATTACTGTTTTTTCCTCAGTGGATCACAAAAGAAGATTTTTTTTTTAAGAATTTCAAGAGTTCAACGTAGTAAAAGCGGATGGGGACTGGTTCCAAAATAACAAAAAAGCACCATAAAGTGGTCCAAGCAACTTTTGCACCATTCAGTCTCAAGAAATCATTCAATACTTTTATGTATGGAAATCAAACAGTTGCCAGTAGCCATTAATTTCCATAGTATGGATGTCAATGGCTTCTGGAAACGGTTTGCTTGCCAGCATTCTAAAGATTCTTCCAAATATCCTCTTTTGTGTACAACAGAAGAAAGAAACTCATACAGGTTTGGAATAACTTGAGAGTGCTTAAATGATGAGAGTTTTCATGTTTGGGTGAACTATCACTTTAAGATTGCATGATTCAACTCACTATCTCATTGATCTGGTCACATCTGGAGAGGAACATCAATGAAAATGTTTCATTTTTTGGGTGAACTACTCTTTTAACGTTGCCTCAATGTAACACCAGCAGCGTTTGGCTAGACTGAAACCATCAGAAGTCCATTCCAGTGTAATATTGTTTGGATTTGGGGGGAGTCTTTAGAAGACCATCGAATAACGCAGTCAGACAGCTTCTCAAAACCAGGGCTTTCATTTCTAGGATTGTATCAGGGCTGGCAGGGGTATCTGCGTGGCTGGTTTCGCACTTCGCTTACTCATAGAACCATCTATGCATGCTTCACGCCGCCTGGCCAGACTTCACGCGACTGCCGCCACATTCTGAAGTTAAGCCCCTTCGTCCCGCTAATATGCTTTTATGAGATTTTTCTTGGCTTCGGGAGATGACCATAAATCGTCTCCAAACCAAACCAACACAGTACATGGGGAGACTGGCAGGCTTTTGCAGTGGTATGACTGGGCTAAAGTGACTGTCTCTGCTAGGGCACTGGCAAATCTGACATCTTTAATGATGGCGCAGATTTAAATGAATCTTTTAAGTGAACAAATCAAGGATTAATGTCAAGCAAAGTGAAGAGGCAAACTCCAAAATGGTGGGAAAAAAATATAAATGTTTTTTTGTCACGTTTATGATGCTTAACACTCTCTCTGGAAAATCATTTGTAGACTTTTAGTACAATTTTAGACTTGTTTGTTTGAATCAGTTGAGAATGATTCAGTGACTCACTCATAACATCCAAAATAGGGATGGGAAGATCCCCAGATTCGCTCGGTGCATCGGCAAAAAAAGTTAACGATGTGATGCATCGGTTTAAAAAGTGTGCATTGGCTACAAGTTGGCATTTGTATCATGATGCATCGGTTCTAACATATTTGCATCTGTAAAAAACTATTTATATATTAGTACTAGTGGATGTGCTACACTTTTATCGTTTATAAAGTGACCAATATTTTATATGTAGATTGATTTCTCCTCTCAAAACTGTTTCTCAAGCCATTGTCTCATTCCCGCTGCATGTGAATATGACGAATCACAACAACACTATGGACACCCGAGTAAAAGCGGGGATTAAATCCAAAACCTGACTTGAAATAACCTTTAAAAAAATCAATCTGGGCTAAAGCGGTTATAAATGTCAATATAAGTTCACACAATCTAACTTGTGCACGCTTATTCTTAAGCAGCCCTTTACGTTGATCATGGATCAAATCGATCCAGCATGGCAAACAGCGAATATATCTGTGCTGATTAATGCATTTGAGACGTTTTGTTTTCCTCAGTGCATAACTGACATGTCATGAGTATATTTTTCATCTATAAATGTTTGAAATTCATGCAAATATATCCATTTTGCTGTCAGAAGTGGGCTTGCGCGATAGGACGAGCTGCTGCGCTAAATATCGCTGATATCCCTAAATATCGCGAGTCAAATATGCATTTTATGATAGCAGTAACTGTAAAAGGACTAATAATGGGTAAATAAAATGTAATCTAATACAGTCATAATTACTAAGCTCAGATGAGTTAATGTGTGTTTCTTACTCAGTTATAGCACAGAGCTTATTTCAGGCATTTATCCTAAATTCATATCTAAAACCCTGCTGATATGGCAGAAATAGCATAGCATGCCAATATGCAAATTATTAACTACACTAAACTTTAAGCAGTAGACAGGGAAAATAGGCATATTTCACATTTTTAAGAGGTCTCTAAAACAAATGGAGCAATGGTAAAAATGGAGAGGAGGGAAAGTATGCACATCAAAAAAAAAAAAATGTCTACTAATATAACACAATAACAGATATATGATACAAAAAAATGGATACTGAAAAAAATTAATTTGCTACCTGGTGCTAACAGGGCAACCAACGCTACCAAGCTAAACCTTGGCTGAATTATCAGAAGTTTACACAGGTGCCATCTGGCGCCACTCTGACCTCTAGTGGCTGCAATGGGGTTGGATAACTGGTTTGGATAACTAACATGTGAATTTGAAATCCTTGAACTGAATGACTACAATTAAAGGATCAGTGTGTGTGTGATCAAAGTTGGGACTGTTTTAATACAAGCCCCTATCTGTCTTGCTAGCCAAAACAAAGGAACATGCTTTATTTTGGCTGGAAGTAAATCACAGTCCATGGCTGATAAATCAAGGACTGACCCTGAGCTAGTTGCCTCAGTAATACAATTGTTAGTTTTAGTGGTACAATGGATTTTAAATGAGATCTGTGGTATCCATTGGACCAGACGACACCCGGCTTTCTGAGGGCCTACGATTTCATGCACTGACCTTGTCTGAGGACTCACCGCTAATACTAGGAAAACAGAAGCTAATCTCTTACACCAACATATGTGGCTTCCAGCTCAATGCATTTATCATCATAATAATAGGCTTTCATGAGGTCCTAGCATGCTAACCGCCCCCTGAACTAGCTCGGCCTGATAAATGAAGTACTGTTGCTGACCAAAACAGACCGTTAAATATATGAAAGTACGTGGTTGTTCGCAATCACACGATTCCTCCATTTATTTATCTTTGTCATTGAGCTAAATGTGTTCCAGGTTCAACTGACTATGAGCTAAAATTACACGAATAAAAAGAAAACATAAGGTCCCTTCAGCTCACTAAGCCCAATACTGGCCATGTTTCTAGAACGTATTTGTTTGGTCAGATATTCCTCAGGTTCAGTACTAGGAAGATATGAAACCCACCAGTCCAAGTAATGAACAAGGCAAAAATCGAGAGCAAACCATGAATCCTATCTTTCTCTCAATTCCTTGCACCATGTCTGCTCGGCTATGAGCGGTAAACAGGTTTGACAGTCATTTACACATTAAGCTACAAACTAGACAACCAAAACAACTGAAACATTTTGGATATGCAAAAAATCCACCGATTTTTCTGTCTGTCTTGTCGCTATTGCCAAAACAACACATTATTATGCACCAAAACTTGTACTGTATGCCTGGAATGACAACAAAACTATGCTTGAATTTGTATTTGATATAAATGCCTATGTCGTACCAACCCGAGAACTACAGCTGCAGTGGAGCCTTGGTTGCAGTATTTCAGGAGAGATGTCAGAGAAATGTTCTAATAACTTTTTATGAGGTTAAGCAGTTTAAACAACGAAACCTGGGGGGAAACACAACATATAGGTTACATTCACAGCAGTGATATATACGACCTTCTTTAATATGTTACTAGCATGTTTCTAGCATGATTAGCATGCTGATAATCATGTTTCTAGCATGATTAACATGATTTGCATATTGCTAACATGTTTCTAGCACGATTATCATATTGCTAGCATCTTTAGCATGTTGCTAACATGACAGGAAAAACTTTAGTGTATATAAAAAAGCTTTAAACCAGCTGATTTAATAATTAAAAAAAAAACTTAATTATGACAACAATTATATAACATTTTTGTAGGTGTGTTAATCCCATATCCTGATGGACAAGGAGTTAATTTTTATGTGGTTGATTTATGATGGGGAGATTTATTTTATTACAGTAAGCCCCAGATTGACCCTCAAGACCTGTCATAAACCCCCTAGTTACACTTGACACATGTAAAGACCACGAATTCACCTTTTAACCGGGTCTGTCTCAAAGCTCCATTGATTAAATCAGAGAGAGAATAGCAGATGGCTGTGCTCATGAAAGAGAACAAAATCTTTCCATCTCAATCACTAGATCGCCCGTGTCACAATTGAGTTTGCTTTTGATTGAGTCATTGGCCAGAAGGATACCTAGCAAAGACTACTCTACCATGTTGGTTATATTAACGTGTGATTTGATGCCAGTGTGTTCCCACTGTCCCGTCTCTCTATAAAGGCCTTTGGTGAGTCTGGACACAGGAAACCATTTGTTGGTACAGCTGGGCAGTATTTGAAGGCATCATTCACTTAAATATTTAAGAATCCTATCTTGGTCTGTCATGCAAAGACTGTCTAATGTCTGTCTGTAAGAAGCAGACAAAATGTGATATCACATTCTAACCTCTTAAAGGTAAAGTACATCCATTCAATATAAAGGGATATTTCACCCAAATATGACGATTATGTCATTAATTACTACATTTCAAACCGGCAAGACACAACACAAATTCGGAATACAAATTAAGATATTTTTGATGAAATCTGAGAGCTTTCTGACCCTCCACAGACAGCAATGCAGCTGACATATTCAAGGCCCAGAAAGGTATTAAGGACATCACTAAAATAATCCATGTGACATCAGTTGTGGATTATTGGGATGTTTTTATCAGCTCTTTGGACTCTCATTCCGACTGCACCCATTCACTGCAGAGGATCCATTGGTGAGGAAATTATATAATGCTAAATTTCTCCAAATCTGTTCTGATGAAGAAACAAACTCAGCTACAAGGATTGGACAGCCTGAGGGTGAGTCATTTTTAAACAAATCTTCATTTTTGGGTGAACCATTCTTCTAAAGTAAATACTAGTGAATGATGTTCAAAATCTTCTGAAGCAATATGATAGGTTTATGTGAGGGGAAAAAGACTGTTTCAAATGTTTAATCGATCAAAAGTGTTATGAAAGTGGTTTTCAAAGTTTCATTTTGTTGTAATTCCATGACATACAAACAAGTATTTACTCCAAAACACTGAAATACAGTCTGAAACCAGTGAAGGTCTGGAAAATATCAGCTTTGAGAAATCTTAAACAAAATTTCCAAAATCAACTGTTTTGAAAGTATACCCGGCTTCAACACCGATTTTAACTGATCCAGCAGAAATCTGTTGATGTAAGCCTGGTAGAAGTTGTTCCCTGCCGCATGATATGTTGACCACATTTGAACTCTCACACGTTCTCTCATCCACCATTTCCAAGCCAACAATAATGGGAGACTCTGGTTGAGTCAGCAAAGCGTTAATGTGTTTCCTCTATAGACCTTCCACGTTCCAACTGTTCAAGCGTATGTATGTATGTATTATATTTGTGTAGAATTCCAGTCTGTGAAAAAAAAAAATCTGTGTTAAATTACTCAGAAAGTGACTCAGATAGCACAAACCAAGGGGGCCTCAAACCTGATCAAACCTCATTGCTTGCTAACGGTTCACTTTTTAATCATTAGTAGTAGTGTTTGCTAAGACAAGTTACTACCACTTGTTTTTTTTTTTAAACCTTTAAAATGAGTTTTAAAGAGACAAATGAGTTCACATTTTAAATTTTTACAAGGGATACGTTAAGATGGCTGAAAAAGTCTCATGGTGTCCATAAAGTGGATATTATTCAGTCCTATAATTAATAGCTGCTAGATATTGCCAATTAGCATCACACTGAATGAATTCACTCCTTTAAGCGGGCTACATAATTGAAGTAATTTAGGAATAGTGACAAACAAGCCAACAGTTTACATTTAAGGACTCTGGAGGTAAGCAACCACAAGAATGAAATTAGCATTGTACTAACAACTACTCAGAACAACTAATCAATAACATACATTAGCAATGACCTGACAATCACTCAAAACACATCGAACATTATCAACCATTAAAAAAACATAGACAACACAATTACCTAGCCAGCTTCAAGAAACCACCAGAGATCATCTTACTAAGAGATGCGAGGGTCTGTAGATACTTGCCATTGGAAAAACTGCAACAGCTAACTTGGATCACGTGATGTGAGGCAATCATACAAAGGCCTCTAGTCTCCTTCCCTGCGTACCACCAAAATTGCAGTGTTAGCATTAGCTGTTTGGCTAAAATTTCCACTGACTTTAGAAACCACCCAAAATGCAGCAACCAAATAGCAATGCACTAACAACCATCGATTCAGAACATGTAATTAATCACAGAGTAATGCACTGGCAATCATCAAGAACAGCCTAGCAACACACTAGAAACTACACAGAAAACCCAAGGAACCACTAAGAAATACAATAGCAACCATTTAGCAAAGTCCTAGAAATCACACAGAATATAGTGGCAGAATATAGTGGCAACCAAACTGCAATATGCTAATCCAGTCAGAAGATGTAATTATGTAATTAATTGCATAGCAATGCACTGGCAAGTGGTAATCAGCCAGAACACCCTATAAACACCCGCAAAACAACCTAGAATACCCTATTAAGCAAACAGAAACATGCTATCAACCAACAAAAAACACTTTAGCAATTGCAAAGCAATGTCCATGCAGCCAACCAGAACAGATATATATATATATATATATATAAACATTGTTATTTAAAATTTTAACATTTTCCAAATCTTATTTAAGCTGAAAAGGTACTTTTTCTGAAGTTCACGTAGCTAAACCAACAGTTTGTAGACAAAAACAGGCCCCTGTTGGAAAATCCAGTTTAAGCATATGTGCCCCAAAAACCAGCATGAACCCTCTGAACTGGCATGACCAGCTATTTTTTGCTGTTCCAAGTTGTTCTAACAGTTTGCATCAGTTAGAAATCAGCATGTTCCAAAACACAGCTATCACCTTAAACTGGATTTTCCAGTAGGACGTTATTTAGCAATTAGCCACTGGCGGTTTGAGCAGAATGGAAATTGTGAGTTGCATGTACAACCTGGAAATGTTGGGACGTTTTTTTAATTTGAATAAAATGAAAACAAAGACTTTCAAATCACATGAGCCAATATTTTATTCACAATAGAACATAAATGTTTAAACTGAGACATTTTACACTTTTATCCACTAACGGAGTTCATTTCAAATTTTATGCTTGTTACGGGTCTCAAAAAAGTTGGCACGGGGTCAACAACGGGCTAAAAAAGCAAGAACGTTTGAAAAGATTCAGCTGGGAGAACATCTAGCAACTAATTAATTGGGCCAAGGCTAATTTAAAATGTACTGTTTTAAAGTGGAAAAGTGTTCTATGGTCAGATGAGTCCAAATTTGTCATTCTTGTTGGAAATCACAGATGCCGTGTCCTCTGGGCTAAAGAGGAGGGAGACCTTATCATTGTTCAGTTCAAATGCCAGCATCTCTGAATGTATAGGGGTGCATAAGTGTATACGGTATGGGCAGCTTGCATGTTTTGGAAGGCACTATGAATGCTGAAAGGTATATAAAGGTCCCAAACAGACCCGTCTGCTCAATTGTGCTCCTTCTTGCAAAATAAATTATATCTATGAAGAAATTCAGTCAGATTTCAGGCCCCACCATAGCACAGAAACTGCACTTGTTAAAATTACAAATGACTTGATTCTTGCGTCAGACCAAGGCTGCATCTCATTGATAGTTTTACTTGATCTTAGTGCTGCGTTCGACACTATAGATCATGACATACCCATAGATCGATTACAAAACTATACAGGTATTCAAGGGCAGGCTTTAAGATGGTTTATATCCTACCGGTCCGATCGCTACCACTTTGTTTATTTAAATGGGGAGTCATATCACTTATCACCAGTAAAGTATGGAGTACCACAAGGATCTGTCCTAGGTCCTCTGCTATTTTCAATATACATGTTGCCCCTTGGTAATATTATTCGAAAATACGGGATTAGTTTCCATTGTTATGCTGATGATACTCAACTATATATCAACTATTGTAATACACTGCTAGGTGGTTGTCCTGCATCTTCAATAAACAAGCTACAGAGAGTAAAAAATGCTGCAGCTAGAGTCCTTACCAGGTCAAGAAAATATGATCAAATCAAGTTGAGCACATTCCGCTACATGTGTGGACATACAGTGGAACGCAATGTCGTGCCTCACAGGATCACAGTGCTACATGAATACAGACATACAACAATGAAGTAAAACAGTATAAACCTATACACAACTAACCTACTGACAGATTTTGACTATACATATGCTATATATATATATATATATAAAAAGGGTTACCTATACATCAACTAAAAAATACAAACTGTACAACTGTACAAATGCTTCGCAAATACTGTACAAAGAGAAACATCGTGAGTCAAGCAGCTGGCTGGGGAAGAGTGTAAGATAGTTTTTAGTGCATGAGCATGTAAACATACGTATATTACTGAGTCTTTTGTGAGATTATGTACACATAGTAGTGTGTGAAAAGTGTCTAGTGCGAAGAGGAGAGTGTGTTACTACAGGTGTTTTTTTACAGGCCCACTCACCTGTGTGTAGCGCACTTTGAATTGCACAAAAAAGTTTGACAGTTTTTTCCTGTGGAAAAAGATGGTCCATGTTTCAGGAGGTAGGGGGTTTGTATGGGGTTTCAGAGAGGGGCGGGTGATTTGAGATCAAGGCTCTCACAGCATGGGGAAAAAGCTGTTGAGCAGTCTGGTGGAGTGGGCTCTGATGCTCCGGTGCCGTCTTCCTGATTTTAGGAGCTGGAAGAGACTGTGGGAAGGATGGGTGGGGCCCTTCATGATACTATTGGCTTTGCCAATCATATTACTCCAATTTTACAGTCTCTGTACTGGCTACCTATTAAGTTCCATATCAGTTACAAAATAGTATTACTTGCCTATAAGGCTCTAAATGATTTAGCTCCTGCGTACCTAACTAATCTTCTATCACGCTACAATCCAACCCGCACCCTAAGGTCGCAAAACTATGGACTCTTGGTAGTACCTACTACCTAGGATAGCAAAGTCCACTAAAGGAGGTATACATTTTTCATATTTGGCTCCCAAACTCTGGAATAGCCTTCCTGATAGCGTTCGGGGTTCAGACACACTCTCTCTATTTAAATCTAGATTAAAGACATCTCTTTAGCCAAGCATTCATATAATGCATTTCATAATCTTGTACTGCAATTATATCGAATAAAACGCACATTGTTATGCTTTAGCTTGGGTTGAACAAATTAATTTTAGCTTGGATGGAACAACAGCTACACTAATTATGCTCTATTTGTTTCTCTGTTTCTGCCACGGGAATAACATCCCATGGTAACTTGGAATAACACAAGATTCAGACAGTATACAGAATTTTGCCATAAGTTAAATATATTAAGTTTCTACAATATATAAATCTATTGTAGAAACTTAATTTCCTGTAAAGCTGCTTTGCAAATATTGCATCGTAAAAAGTGCTATACAAATTATCTTGAATTTAATATAAAGGTTTAAGAGCAACATATTCTCCCCTCCAGATGACGTCTATTTCAGGAAAGGCATTTTGTATTTCAGCAGGACAATGCAAAACCACATACTGCCGCTAGCACAACAGCATGGCTTCTTAGTAGAAGAGTCCAGGTGCTGAATTGGCCTGCCTGCAGTACAGATCGTTCACCTATAGAGAACATTTGGCACATAATTAAACGAAAAATACGTCAAAGATGACCACAAACTATTTAGCAGCTAGAAACCGATATCAGGAAAGAACGGGACCAAATTCCAACACCAAAACTCCAGAAACTCATAACCTTGAAGCCCAGACATCTTCAAACTGTTTTGAAAAGAAGAGGAGATGTTACCCCATGGTAAATATGCCCCCGTCCCAAATATTTTGAGACCTGTAGCAGGCATCAAATTTGAAATTAGCTAATTTTGTGCATAAAATTGTAACATTTCTCAGTTTAAACATTTGTTATGTAATCTATGTTCTATTGTGAATAAAATATTGGCTCGTGTGATTTGAAATTAATGTAGTTTTCATGTTATTCAAATTTGAAAATCGTCCCAACATTTCCGGAATTTGTGTTATAATATGACCAGTGTTGGGAAGGTTACTTTGTAAATATAATAGGTTACAGATTACAAGTTACCCGATTTAAAATGTAATAAGTAGTGGAACTACACTGACCAAAATTATAAATGCAACACTTTTGTTTTTGCCCCCATTTTTCATGAGCTGAGCAAAGATCTAAGACTTTTTCTATGTACACAAAAGGCCTATTTCTCTCAAATATTGTTCACAAATCTGTATAAATCTGTGTTAGTGAGCACTTCTCTTTTGCTGAGATAATCCATCCACCTCACAGGTGTGGCATATCAAGATGCTGATTATACAGCATGATTAATGCACAGGTGTGCCTTAGTGCCTTACATTAATACTTTATTAATGTAACTGATGATATTTGATTACATTTCAAATAAACTTTTTCAACTGTTAATCATTTTAGAACATTTAGATCAGGCATGGTTAACCTTAAAGTGGTACTCAAAAACTGATTACTTTCAGACTTTTTACAATCCTTCTTCGCTAGAATTAAGATTATAATAGTAATGCTTTCCTTTTAAAGCAGCCACCTCAAAATCAGACCTTAGCACCTCTTTTTACTTTGAGATCGTTCTGAGGTTAAATACAAAAGTAGCCATGATACAGTTTTTTTAAATCAAATTTTTGCATAGCTGTGACAGGAAACACAGGCATCTAACAATGCCTTGAAGAAAAAAAAATCTTAAAAATAAAATACATATATCAACCCAAACAGGAAATAATACAGTTAGCAAATAAGCATGTGTCCTATTCTGTGTCCTCTCGTATTGGTGTTTCATATTTGAGCAGTCAATGCAATTTGGGAAAGAAATCAATCAAATCTGAAGTTTAGGTCATGTGCACAAGAATGTGATTAAAGGACTGCAGTTGGGTGGATTGCAAAAAAAAGAAAGCAACAAACTTTTTGCAAGTATGCAAATATGGAAATTAAGATGTTTTGTCTATGCTTGAGTGCTGAATGTTATAAATATAAGGACTTGTGAATGCATGTTAGCCATGTGTACCTGTCATCTTGCAAGCTGACTTCCCAATGTATTTGGATTCTGTTTTTGTTGCTTGTCTTGTGGATCTAAATAAAAGAAAATGTGTGTGTGTGTGTGTGTGAGAGAGGTAATTTTTCAGATGTAACCCCCTTTGTAATCATTAACATTTTCATAACTGTAATTGAATTACTATTTTTTTCTCAGTAACTGTAACAGATCACAGTTAAATTTATTTTGTAATTAAATTATGTATTTACATGTTATTAGTTACATCCCCAACTCTGAATATGACAACTCTCCGATGTTCCTTCTACAACACACAACCCAGATGGCTTTATAGAGGGTTGAAAAAAATGTTTATTCATCTCCAAAGAAAAAAACAACAACATTTGGAGTAACAAAAAACTACATTAATGTGTGGTTACACCATTAGACAGAATTACATCCGATTTCCACCATTGAGTGTCCATAAATGCTAAACTCAATATCCACTAGAGGGCACCAAACTACTCCCTCCAAGTCTAAAAGCCTACTGTAAATTACATCCTTGCAAATTAAAACGTTTTCAAAAAGAGGTCCGTCCTGAATGAGTGTACGAACATATGAAGACAACTTCCTGAGCTGGAGGAATGAACGGATCAGGAACATTTCTGAGCAGATTCTTCACTACTTTTTCTTACCAGCAATTCGTTTTGAGCGGCGGAGGCCTCTGACATCACCCTCCGGGGCTTCTGGGGCAGATTTGGTAGGGTTTGGGCGCAGGAGGGCAGAAGTAGGTTTGGAGGGTTTTGGCGCAGGAGGAGCAGAAGTAGGTTTGGAGGGTTTTGGAGCAGGAGGAGCAGAAGTAGGTTTGGAGGGTTTTGGCGCAGGAGGAGCAGAAGTAGGTTTGGAGGTAGTCTGGGCTATCAGGGTGGCAGTAGGTTTAGAGGTTTTTGGGGCATGAGAAGGTTTGGAGGGTTTTGGATCAGGAGAAGCAGAAGTAGGTTTAGAGGGTTTTGGCGCAGGAGGAGCAGAAGTTGGTTTGGATGGTTTTGGAGCAGAAGTAGGTTTGGATGGTTTTGGAGCAGAAGTAGGTTTAGATGGTTTTGGCGCAGGAGGAGCAGAAGTAGATTTGGAGGGTTTTGGAGCAGGAGGTTTGGAGGTTTTTAGCGCAAGAGGTGAGGCAGGAGGTTTGGAGGCTGTCTGGCTCTCAGGGTGGCAGTAGGTTTGAAGGTTTTTGAAACAGGATAAGGTTTGGAAGTTTTTGGAACAGAAGGAGAGGCAGGAGGTTTGTTGTCTGAAGGGGTTTTTGGGGGATTAGGGGCAGTTGAGGGTTTGGTGCCTCCGTGGCCTTTTTGCCGTGGTTTAGCTGACTGTGGTGTCTCCTACAAGAGTCGAAAGCAAATTTCATTGATAAAAAATGTGTAGGCCCATTCACACCAAGAACGATAACTATATTAACGTTCTCATAAACAGAGGATAAACATTAGGCGTGCTTTAGAAACAGCCATACTCTGCTTGTTTCCAAATCCTTGCACACACTTGAACCTAAAATAACCATTCATAAAATTCGAAAAGGTTGAAGCGAATTACAAAGTTGTTCACAGTGGCCTGTGTTTACATTAATCTCACGACATAAATGCATTCTGAGCTGAGGTGAAATTACATGACTCGGCCAAACGCACAAGCGCAGGGATCTTCTTCATAATCATTTAAGAGAAGAGTGTGTATAAAAAAACGAGATTAGAGCGCCATCTGCTTTTAAAAATCTAAGCTCAGAATCGATTCCAGAGAGTATCGCAATGCATTCGGAAGATCTCAGAATCTATCCACGAATCGATTTATCATCGCAGCCCTACTGCTTAGTACTAAAAGTATCCGCTAGGACATAGCAAACGGTAGTCAAAAGTGATCCACTAACCTTTTTACTGGACAGCTGGGATTCCAGAGCAGATATTTCTGCTTTCATCGTATCTACGTTTACCTTCCCACACAAAAAAGGATCATCTTAAGTGCGTAACGTTCAAAATATACACATTTCCAACAATGACTGAGGATGTGCTCTTGCTAGCAGTTACCTTGATTTGTTTGACGTTCTCCTCATAGCTGTCAATGTCCTTCATGAGTCGCTCCTCCTTTTCTCTGCAAATAAAATAAATGAATATGTATCAAAAATCTACACACTGTTAACCTGCAGGAACAACTTAATTTTGAGAAGAGATGTAGAACTGACAATTTAGCGACTGAGCTAACGATTTTCTTCTGGTGGACAATAAAACTGGCAAACATCTTAATACAAGTTGAGACACAGAAGACCACAAGGCAATATTTTAGCCTCATGCTAGTGGGTTTTGCATGGGTAAGTACCACTAGAAAAGCCATTCTTTCATTGTGTTCAAGCTGTCTGGTTAATACCTCGATACTTGTGCTTTTTCCAGCTCTGTCTTGAGTTTGCTGACCTCTACCTTCTCCTCAGCAGTAGTGCAGTGCACATCAGCAACCTTTAGCTTGGCAAGGAGAGCTTTAAGATCAAGCCCTTCCAGCTGACTAGAGCTCTGGGACCTCATTAGTATTTCCATGGAAATTTGCTGTAAACGTTCACACAACGCCACCTCAAACACCAGAGCCACAAATATTGAGATCAGACATGTGTTTGACAAGAATCACATTATGACATTTTTGTATATGAAGTGACAAAATGCATTGTAAACGTGTCATGTATTACCTTAGAAAGCTCTGTTTGTATTTTGTCAAGCGCAGCAAAGCCCATGTCCCGCATTTGTTTCATGCTCTTCAGAGACTTCTGCAAGTCTCTTAACTCTTGCTGTAAACCAAATTGTCATGAAAATGTCATCTTGTTTCAATTTAATTCTCAAGATGAAAATGAAATGTTAATGACAATGATCGGTTTAAGCATAAATTGGAAAATAAGGAGAGGATCTGACATTTTGTATACTGTGTGCAATATGCAAAATTTGTGTAGCAGGTGACTGTATGTGCACAAATTCCAATATGCAAACTAATAAGTAATACAAACAGTGGTTTTAAACAAAATTTGATATAAATATTGGAATAAACATATGGCAAATAACCTGAGATTTTTTTAGATGATAACTGGACAACATTTGATATAATTGGAAATGTTTAACACTGCATAACATGCAGTAATTGTTTAAATAGTATGGAGTATTTAGTGTATACTATGCAGCACACTAATATTCCATCCAAAAATATGCATTCATTGACCTGTGCCTGTTGAACTCGCTTTTTCCATTTGGTTTGATAGACAAACTCCAGGTCTGTGTCTGTCCATTTGTATCCCTGCATTCCCTGGATGAAGATTTCAGGATCGGGATTCTCAAGGGTTGCTGGACAGTCATGAAAGTGAATATTAAATCAATTAAATCATACTGAACAAGAAACAGTGAGTATGTGGTGTGGTACCATTACTAACAAATATAAGAACATAGAGAGATGCGTGATTAATATGATTGCTTATATCAGTGAACATATGAAATCACCTGATGCAGCTGTAGAACTAGGCCTCCTGACCGACTTCCTCTCATCTTTATCTTCAGGGTGCTGGAGAACTTCATTTGATCCATTGCAAGAAAGGTGTTTAGTTAATTCCTTGGAAAGATTTTAGTAGGTTTAGTTATTTCGTCAAAAAATATTTTTCACTCATTAAGAACTTTATGAAGTGAATATATGACATTTAAAACAAATGTTTTAATACTTTCATCCTAATCTAAATTAATAAATGTATTTTTTTTTCGAAAGACCGGGGAAAGGGAGAAAATTCTAACTTTCATTTCATATTTCTTAACGTATCTTGACTGATATTGACAAGTGTCTTTTTAATACGTTGAATTGATTTGGTGGGTTTGTAAAAACAGTGTATTATTTTATTAAAAATTAAACCGTTCTCATTCTCAGGTGAGAAATGTGTAGCTTTACAAATAAACAAGACTCCCAAAAACTACAACATTATTAATAATATCAAATATTCAGACTTTTTAGTTTAATCTCATGGTTATTTAATTATTCATATGCCATAGAGCAAAAAATAATATTTAGAATTTTGCTCGCCATATGAGTTAAGCCTATCAATCAGTTCGTATATGATAGAAACGCATGAGGCCAAAATGCTCAGGACATTTGGACAGGCCAAAATATTCTCAAGATAAAAAAGGAATAAATGAAAAGAAAATACGTGTATTAAAAGCTATATATCCATACGCATTTGTATTTTTATATGAGAAACACGAATGGCCCAGTGATAAAATACTATCGTTGTGTATGTTTGTTTACCTGGCCACATGGCTCATCTTTGACCACTTGTTCTGATGTTGGAGAAGCATCTGGTTTGCTGGGGGGGCTTGTTGTTACTCTTTCACTTTTAGATGGAGGCGTCTTCTCTAACTGTCGCCCGGCAGGCATGATATTTGGCTGCTCGTCGATGAGTGATTGCGCTAGTGAGGGCGCATCATCCGAATCCAAATCACGCACACGTTTGGTGCGTTTAATTCTGCCTCCCTTCGAGCTCATATGAGCTGCCGGTGTTTTTAACTCTTCGGTTGTTCAACTGATGTTGTTTGAAAGACAATGCTACAATCTTGACGCTCTCAAACTGCACACAATTGTAAGAGTGCCCTCAATCTGTGCGAAGCGGAGTTACTCGATGTGCTGATCAGTGGTAATGGCATTTGGAGGCCACTAGGATAATAAACAGCAGCACAAGGTAGCCTAGTTAGCGCTCATTAAAGTTGTAAAACCCATAACAGATGCAGTGCAGCTTTTTGCTATTTCCCTCGTTAATATAAAATGTATTTGTCTGTGTGTTACATGTAGCAAACATACAACCAACTATATACAAATTCAGAATTGTAATGTTTACTCAACAGGCCTCTCCAGCTCAGACTGTTTCAATGGATGAAGTTAACCGGAAGAGAGCGCTGTACCATTTCTCAGGCAAAAACTGTGACTGACCGCAGATTCGAGACCACTCCTAAAATGGAAAATGCCGAACCAAATGGCATGGCAAATGGCATTTCAAAAACAACAACTAATATTTATAGATATTTTATCCTCTAAAGCAGTGACATTCAGACATTTTAAGTGGGGCTTGCTTTAAGTGTTAGAATACTTTATGGGGCTATTTGTAGGCTATGTATAAAAATAAGAGCAACTGTAAAGTCAATCCTAAATCAACAATCCACCTTCAACATTTCTCACATTTTCAAAATGTATTGGCTATAGTTTAGAACATGGTAATAAAATATGACAAGAACTCTTGATAATGTCAGCTAACTTTGAAAGGTATGCTATGTGATGAATTAGGTTGAATTGATGTAAGCTGTTACATTTAAGTACACAATTAGATAATACAACTTAAGGTCAACCAATTACCAAACTATGCTTAATTTTGTTTAGGCTGTGGTGTGAAAAAGGTCCTTTAGCAATTAAAAAAAACATAGTCAGGTCAAAGTGTCTGAATTTGGTCCCAAATTGTTTATAAATGTATACATTTTACTGGTAGTTAACTGTATGGAGAATTTGTTGGTGTAATATGTCACAGTTTACTTTATTATGCTATCCTCACTTATAATAAACTATAGTGTCCTCCTGCACCCACTAAAAGAATATAATAAATTATATCTGTTGTCTAATTTTGTTTGGTTTGACTGTATGCCTCTTAGTTAAAGTTCTGGTCTGGTGTCATATGAAGAGCAGAGATCATTTATATTCAGGAAAAAAAAAGTAAAGTATAACTTTATTGAAAACAGTGGAAAACTCGTTATGAAAAAGTAAAGCACAAAACAATGTACAATGTGTCATATGATGTTTTTAACTCTACAAGTAAGACACATAACCACAGCAATAATACAGCAATATTACTATATCTGGCTGCTTAAACAAACATTACTATAATTATATATGCATTCTGCTTGTTACAATTGGCTTATACTGTTGACTGACATCCATGTACTGGATTGTAAAAGTTAAAAGACTCGCGGGTGTCTCTTTCGGTGCTGAAGGGAGTGCATCAAGAACTGATGGCTCCCAGATATCATCCAATCAGTTCCTGATGCAGTATCACCAACATCAGAAAGTTCTCACAGGTGAAGGGGTGGATTGTAGTTAGGTTATAAGAGCTAATGATATTATGAATGAATAACAAACACTTTAAACATTTACATTTCAGCCTTGCCGCAGATTTCAGCTTAATTCTATTATACTTTGACTTCTCGTCCACAGGTCGCTCTCTTCTGTCCGATGGAGACCAATGTTATTTCGTCATGGTGTGCGAGTGCTGTGTGTGACAGAACCCCAGCAGCGCCTGTGAGAGGGGTAACACACTACTCACAGTTGCCAGCTGAGATTATGCCAAAACTCAGCCGCCAGTACCGGAGTCCTCCAGCAGGGAGCGCGCAGATGTTTACGTCCCAGAGATGGTAATACATTTACGAACTTCTTTAGTTCCTCTGTACAGTATAAAATGCATGTTTGCTCACTTTACTGTAAATTGAAGCGGTTATTGCAAAACAACAGATTAGCATTTTAGCATTGAGGTTAGCATATGTGTCAAGTAAAAGACAGATTCGGGTGCAGCTGATGTAGTTTTCTCTTGGTTTGGGGTGTAAACAGACTACTCAACCCCTACAGGTCAATGTGAGACTGTAATCACATCACAGTTGCCTGCAGAGATTACCCAGTCGGTCTATTGCTTCTTTGTTGTGATGCTAGTCAATAACAAAGAGGTTGGGTTTAAACTGAGCATTGGTTTTCAAATGGTGGATTATTGCGACCCAAAAGTAGGTCGCAGGTCAATTCTTATCAGATGTGGCAGAATCAAAACAATGCTAAATGCAAAACTGTATTTTTAGGATGGAAAAGAAAAAGGCTTTGCATATATTTTTTATATTAAAGTCTCAGAAGTAGCAACAGATCTTTTATTCCATATTGTGATGTACAGTCAAGTGTAATGGATCATCAAAACAGAAAATATAGGGTGGAGACTTGGTTATATCCATCAGTTGCTGATTGGACTGGAGCTTGCAGAAGATTGTAAAGGGACAGCGTTTAAGCGGAAAACTTCACCATGGTTACATTGTGACATTCTAATTACCAGGTCAAAAAAATGCACTGGTGAATTGTTCACAATAAGATTGATAACATGCAAATATATTTATAATAAATATATATATTAAAGGCTTCAAAATCAAACTTAGCAGTATTTTGGTAGGGATGCTAACATAGACAGTTTGCATGACATGCTCTTATATTCGAGAACCATGAATTCAATTTTGCAAGGTAAAATAAATGCATCGTTGACTATATTAAATATAGTTTGCAGGATGAACATAGTTTGCACTGGACGTGTTTCATTAGCATGAATTATTAAATGTTGTCAAAATTATCAAACATATCTTACAAAAATGTTCTTGTTCAGTCTATGTCATTGCTGTTAAGGCTAATATTGATAAATGCCAATGTTTGATTTTAAAGCCAGCATGAAACATAATAAGTCGCTCTTTTTATACACTTATCCAAAAGAAATGTCTTCTCGAATGAAAAAAAATACAAAACATGTTGGGCAGGGCTTGATTTTGTACATCGAACCGATTAGATCATTGTATTTTTCAATCTCATGTGATTTACAGGTTGTTGGAGGAATTCAATTATTGTTTCACCCTCAAAAAAATAAATAAATTTTTAGGGGGCTTTATTGGCATCTATGGTTCCACAGGGAACCTTAACAGTCCATAGAAACTATCCATTCCACAGAAAAGTTCTTTGGATCTTGAAAATATTCTTTAAGTAAAAAAGTAAAAATACAAGTTCCTTTAAGAAACCCAATTTTTTGTGTTTATTTTTTGGGTTCAAAAATGTATTAAAAAATGTAACCAAAATATTTATTCCATGACATCTCTGTGAAAACCACTATTGTAATATTTACTCTTCAGAATGTAAGGGGAAGCATTTATTTATTAATTAATTTAATTTATAATAAAATTCCAATACCACCTAACTACAATGACCATTTTGATTCGATTGGTAACTTTAAGACCTTTTTTTTATACGATAAACAATTTTGCTACAGTTTTGTGTCACCACTTGTGTACCACATGTCTATTGTGAAATCTGTGTCCTGAAACAAAACCAGCTGAAAAGCGCTATTTTATATTATCGTTGTTTTTGTGTTGGTGAGCTTATGATAGCCGAAGTGTGCTGTAAACAAACACTCTAATCCGTTAAGGCCGAAAACCGTCGCGTGAGGGGCAGTTTAGCCTCTCCCAGCTGGTGAGCTGAAGGGCGTCTCCCCAAGGCATCTGGCGTGTGTCCCCCAATAACCCCACACCCCCTCAACTACACACACACACATACACACCCTTCCTCTGCAAGACCGTGATCCCCGCTGCTGTCAGGGCCCACTGGTCGCCATGGCAAACTCACAGGAACCTGAGCCGGCATTGTCAGAGCGTCCGATGTGTATGTCCCACTCGCCGTCTCTTCTTTAGAGTCACAGCTCGGGTCCTTTGACACCCCTGAACACTGCAACAAATTGAGAAAGACGGAAGAAAGGAGTGAGGAGAGGGAAAGAGGGAGAGAGAGAGTAGCCGTTGTGTGTTTGCTAGACTAAGTCGTGTAGGCCAGATCAAAGGCCAGTTCTTCCCAAACTAGCAGACCTTTTACAAAACATGAGGGGCTTTGCTTTTGTGGGAGTTATATACTGACCATTTCAACTATTGCTGAGAAAGTGATTTACTGATGAACACCTGACACCCACCAAAGAAATGTGAAAGGAAAACGTGAGCATGTTGCAGTTTATAGTTTTAATTAAACACAGCCCAAAATGAATACAAACTAGGGTTGTGCATTAAAGATCAATAGCATTGTATTATAGTTTTTAATATATCGAAATAAATTAGAAATAAAATTATCTATCGATCTGTTAAGGCATTTTGACGGATATTCATTGCCTGATTTGTGCTGTCCACAGCACAAATACTTGTTAATTACCTAAGATAATATAAGAAAAATTATTTTTTCCAGTAATAAAAATATAAAAAATTGTCTATATATATATATATAAAGAAATCTGACATGGCAAGTGTGTTGTATTTGCAAACTTCGCTCAATCAGAATATTTCCGACAGTCAACCCTAGTAAAAAAGCAACATATTTTAAATACATTTATTTAATAATAAGTATATAGTTCAAATCTATTAACATATTTACTGACATATCACTCCAGACTTACTGATATAAGAATGATAATTCAACTTTATTTGTAGTACTACTTGTGCACAATGCACATTTCTTAATATTAAGCCTAAAATGTGTTTTAATGTCACTGTTAAGTGCAAAATATGCACTTAAGCGTACCTGAAGTATACTTGCAATAGTTCCACTTTAGCACAATCAAATATAATTCAGTATATCTTTAGTTGGACTTCGGCACTAGCTCTGCCCAATTAAAAGGCATTAAGTACAAAATTAGTTGTTCCGATTTAGCAGACATCAAGTAAACCGGTTTAGTATACAAAAAAAGTATAATTGCAGGGTTTTTATTATTCAGCACATAAATTTAACATTATTATTTTTATTAAGCACATAAATATACATATGTATTTGTAATATAATTTACATGAAATAAATGTATTTCAAATATATTTAGTATATTTATTTTTCACAAGGTAAAACTAGGTCAACAATGGTCCATGTCGGAAATAAAAGGGTAAAGGAGCGGAACAACATTTGCCCTTGGCTCTGTAATTATGTTTGCAAAAAGTGAGATGATTTCTGTGGTTTTCATGTTTAACCGATAAGCTGAACGTCTGATACTGTTACAAATGTCGGCTAATGTTTTTTTTCAATCTGCTTTGTGCTCCGTGAATGTTTTCTGACAAAAAGATTTCAAAAAGGTGTGAACATGGCTCTTTTAAAAAAAAAATATTAAAAGAGCGCAAGAAAACATTACGGTTTTAGCTTAATCCATTAGCTTGTATTACGTTGTATTTCAAAATTGGTCGTTTCAAAACAAAAACGTGCCCCTCCCTTTAACTCTCTATAGTGGCGAATGATTTTGTGAATATCGATGGTTTTCAAAAGCGCAGTTGTTTAGTTAAAAAAAATATATACATTTTTGTTTTGTTTTTCCACTATGCCAAATATACACAGTTCCATTTTCGATAAATTTAGTTTTCATTGTTACTTGTTTTGAGTCACTTTTCTCCAGCCACCCCCCCCCCCCCCCAAACTGAGATGAGATGTCACTTGGTGGTCGTATTCAAAAGGCTTTTTACTGTACAATGGTGTTTCTTTGTGAATTTGTTTGAGCTCTGGGTTCGAGTGGACCCCCTGTGTGGCGAGTGGTATTGTTAAGGAAAGGCCAGCGGTGTTCCAGAACTTGGGCTTGACCAAAGGTGGCATGTGAAGAATATGGAGCCATTCCCAGCATCTCCTCATGTAAGGCAACATCTCAAGAACTCCGAGCACCGGTTTGCCCACAAACAATCACAGCAGACTTGAGCAGGGATGACATTTTTATTTGTCACAGACCTAAAGTCCTAAATACTTTCCCACCAGGGGCAGAGAGCGAGAGGAAAAAAAAACAATTGAAAAAGTGGAACAGCTTCTCTGGCTGTGGATGTGGCCTGGGACCCCCCTCTGTCGTCATATTGTCTGGTAGAAAATTGAAAACAAAAAAAGACAATATGACCAGTCCTTGACAGAAGGATCCATGGTGTTGCACTTGTCTCATTAATGAGGACTGCTATATTGTGTTCTCTGAAGTTTTCCTACTCTGGTACCCTGGACGTCTTGGACGTTTTCGTAATTAGAGCAATAGTCATCTTTAATTAGTGATAGCTAACAGACAAACAAAGCCTTTTGTGATCGGCCCCCTTCCTAAACTAAACCACTCTAGAATCAAACAAATGTTCCAACATTTTCAACATAACCTATATTGTATATTAGCACACAGTAATTCATACTTGCACATTTACACACTATGTCTCATGTATGTTTTTGAAGCTGTACCTGTGACAATTTCAACCAGCCAAAAACCTGTATTGCGGTCTAAAATGTCTAATTTACACAAATAAATGTGCATTTTAATCTATTCAGATTCAGATTTCTATATTTTAGAAAACAAAATTTGACCTAGCATGCGGTGTGCACGGAATCAATTAATTAATTTAATTTTTAATTTAATGTTTTAAATGAATACAACATTTAGTAATATACCATTAAAATATATTATTAGTAGTAGTTGTAGTATTATTATGTCATATTATCATTATTTCATAAAAAAACAAATGTTCATTTTCATTTCATTCTGAAGTGAGCAGATGTGCTTGTACAGTAGTGGCTTCAGTGATCAATCAATGAATGCATTACTGCAATCAACTGAATTACTCGCGGTGCCACATGGGCCAGGGGCCCATGGTGACAAAGCATATTTTTTGCGGGAAAAATAAATAAATAAAATAAGCAAATCTGCAAAACGTACAGTTTACATTGAGGTAACATTGTACAGCATGCACTAAACACTTTTTGCGTAGCACTTTTCGATTTCGAAATCTATACTTCCGAGCCCTATCCGAACATAAATATGCAACAGTGGGATAATTTCAGGATATTATTGGAAAGGCATCTTACCTTGCCTTATCCTCAAAAGCGACAGTCCCAAGACGCCATAGCCTTCTACTGCAAACACACACGTGTATACGTCTTTCAGCTCTCAGCGTGGTGAGAGCATGTGCTGCTAGCCTGTGAAATCCCACCCTATCTCTCTGACTGTAGAGCAGCGCACGACTCTCCTTCTTCCAATGGCCCCCCTTCATTTATCTATCTTCAGCCTGCCTGATAGGCGTTCCACCCTGCAGGTCACTTCTTCCTGTTTAACCATTGCTTGGGTTTCTTGAGAAAGCTGCGATCATAAGGAGAATTTATTGAGATGGAAAGATGTGAAAAAAGCACTTCCCTTTTCCCTCTTTCCCTTGTTGTGTCCGGCGGGACAGGAGGAATGTAGTATGTGCGTGTTAAAGAGCACTGAGTTTATCTGGCCTGGTAAAAGGGGTGACACTCTTCAGTAGGGTTATGTTTACATAAGTATATCCCACATAGCCTGTATTATAATACAGATCTTCCAAAGTTTCCCTCGGTGAGCCATAAGGAGTTCAGGTTAATGAGCTAACGCATCTGTTTTGACTGCATGCATGTTAACGTACAAAGCACACAAGGTTTTTATTTTGAATTTGTATTACATTTTTGTGATTTTTTTTGGGGGAGGGGTAATTGTTGTAAATTCTTCAAGCTGTTTTTAACACTACAAGATGAATAAAGTATTCTTGTGCATCTGCTTACTAGTTATGTCTGTGTTTTGGTTAGTTTTTGTCTTTTTTGTAAAGTCTGGTGTTGTAAATTGCATCGACTTGGCTTCAGCGCTCAAAGGATACTCTGTTTATGTAAACAAACAAATAGGAAAACTTTCTAGCCATAAAGGAATCTAATACTGTTTATTTGCCCAGTACAAATAATTCTGACAGCATTTATGGAAATACTTAAAACAAATTAGTTCTGCATAGTATTCAGTTCATCTCGTATGTTGTCTCAACTGAAAAAAGCTTTTCTGAATTTTGCGAGCGAATCGAATTTAATTCTCCATACACAGAATTCAGACAAAAATTGGCATACCTAGTTTATTGGATGGAAGGGTGCATTTACTACCGTACCATGCTTTCATTGTTATTTTCTCTTTTTTTCACAAAACCATAGATTTTAAATGAGATTTACAGCTGCATTTGCGATTACACTGCATGCACACGCCTTTCGGTTTTCATATATAGCGGACAGTGTATTCGTAGATTATTGTAGATTGAGAACTTTATCGTAACTTTGCAAAATTGAGTGAAAATCTTTGTACACTTTGTAAAAAAAAAAGAAGTAAAAACACCAGGGCTCTTAGCATGTGTAGGCTGGATAACCAAAATATGATTAGTACTGTAGTAAAATGGCTGACTCAGTGAAGATGGAGGATCTTATCGTATACTGTGGCCCAGACGGTGACCTTCCCACACTACCATTTTTTGTACTTGTTTCATGTTTAAACATTTAGTTGGTCTCTATCGCAAGGTATGGTGGACAAACACCAGCTGTTTTTTTTCTCAGGACTTGTGATGTATGGTCGAAATCCACAGCAAACTGCAATGCATCTAAATACTTTCTACTGCCGTGTCATTTTTATAAGTGATATTAGATTTCGTGAAAGTATTATCAGTTTAAGAATGAGGGTTAAGCACGAGATGTGCAGGTGCAGAGTGAATAATTTCCAGAAGGTTCACAAATCTGTCGGGTGGGCGTTGCCCAGCGCTGCCTCCAACAATTGGCTCACTGCACATAAGACTACACGAGCATCTTTGAATGGTTTAAAGAAATAAAAATAAATGTAACAAGCCTTCGCAAAACATTTAACTTAATAATACTTCAAAAAAAACATTTACAAGGTATTTAAAGGAACATTTGTAACACCTTTAGTTCTCCACATGGTGCTTGTTTATCACTTTTTAAGAATAAGGAAAGAGTCCTGCTCAGAATATGAGGAAGAGGATGATGTGAGGGGAGTATTGATAAGGTTTTGTTGGAGTCACGCTATGAGTGACCTTGGTCATATCAGGGTTAAACTTATTACCCTCTGACTTCTTATGACCCCCCTGACCTTTGGTGTGAAAGCAAATAACGCTGAAGGATGACCATCGGTCAGGCCTCAGTGGCCTTCTATTGACCAAACACACACACAAATACAGCGAGGGGGCCAAAAAGGGCTAACGTCCAGAGGCACACTCCACAAATAATGCCATTAACCAATCAATACAAGAGACTGAAGAGGGGGTGGACACACTGGTTTTAGAAATGTGCAGCCTGGAAATGTATTCTGCATTTGAGAGGCCATGCATAAGTGTGCCATGCTGCTCTATATGCATATCTGGATAACAAAACTGAACTTTGTTTAGGCAGTGGTAGTAAAACAGTCCCTAAAACACTCAGAAAATGCATTTGTGAATAAATATCTGAATAATGTTGTTCAGATTATTTCATGCACATTTCTACAGTGAGCACAAGATAGTCTTTTTTAATGCATAACAGGTAGCACAGCTAAATATGTTAGAATATGCATTGAAAAGTTGTGCAATTAAATTCCATCAAGTTACGATCAAGTGTGAAGAGAGGGAATATTTTGCACCACAGAACCATCTGTTCATGATGGGGTCAATACATAAACGGTTGTTCACTACTTTATAACCCAGAGAGTAATGCGGTTCTTAAAATAAAAAAGGCAAAACTTAACCGATAAGATAAATATAATGAATTTAGGATGAACAGTTGCATTAAAAGTGGAGTGAAGATCTTTATTTTTGCAATGAAACACAGTCATTTCCAACATTAACAGGTCCTATTTCGTTAGGACAAACAGAGTAGGATCACCGAAAGCATTGCATTGACCAAAAAGTTATTATGAACAATCTACGATAGCAACAAGCCAACGAGAATGTATGTGAGGGAGAGCCACAGGAAGAGAGAAAGAAAATCAGATAGAGAGGGAGAGTGTACCTCGTGGATGCACTGCAGTGGTCAGCCAGGGTGGAGGAGAGAGGCGTGACACCCAGGAGATGGAGGAATAGTACTCCATGCCTGGAGTATTAAGAAAAGAGAAGGCAGAAGAGGAGAGGAGAAGAGAGGACCACTAGCTTTAGCCCTGCTACTGTTTTTGCCCTGCTGCCACTGGCTGAGAGCGAAGGGAGCATCTGATTGGAGGGTGGGGGCTGAGGCCCCTCCTCGTCGTCCTCCTCCTCTCTGCAGTCTGCGTTCCCGCCTGTCAGGGTGAGTTAGCCGAGGGAAAGAGAGATGCTGCTCCCCACTCTACTCTTCTTTCACCCCCTCCATCATGGATGGATGGCAGGTGGGACAAGAGCTGCTTGAATAACCACAGCCACAAATCTCATCCCAACGCCATTCTCTTCTCTCTTCTTTTCCTTCCCAGACTCTTTTAACTTGTGGAGAAAGTAATAAATAGTAATTAAACAATACGATATGCAAGGCTGTGAGACAGAAATATGGATGTGAAACCAAGAACGAACGAATGTGGGAGAGGCAACAAGGATTTCAGGGAGTTGGTGGATGAGTGTCAGCAGGTTGTCAGGCAATAACAATACGAACCGCGGAACACGTTACTGTTCACAAGAAAAGAAAAAGGGAAAAATAAAGGGAAGAGGACTGAGAGAGTGGGGGCCTGACTCTTTTCCCAACTCATTCCCTGTATTTTTTTATACTCGTTTAATTCTTATCTCTCCCTCTCCACATTGGTATACACAATCCAACTGATCTTGGCAAATTAAAATGTAAAATAAATATAATAATAAAATAGATTAAAATAATTAAATGTCTTCATGAATAAATGTAGGTGTTTCTGTAAATTTGCATTTGTCATCTGTATACGCCACTGGACACACAAAGTATTGATTTTTTTTCTGTCCACCTTCTATTTGGCTCCTTGCTCTGTTGCCTATGCTGTGAGGACCAAACCATGAAAATTTGCCCGAAACTGAAGGGAAAGGGTCAAGGGTGTAGCCAAATGTAAATTTTGAACTGGTCAAAAACCCTATTCATTACCCAGTAAACATTGAGTCAAACGTGTCCTCCTCACTGTCGAAGGAGAATTTCAGGGAAGGAGTTTATGGTCCTGGAGAGGGGCAACTGTAAACTCTGGCAAATATCTGCTCAAATCTCCAGGGGCAGTAGAATGCAACATAAGCAAAGATTCACCTACTTGGCATAATAATACCATAGATGTATTCAAGAAAGAAACTAGCCAAACTGAAGGTGAAACAGGATTGTGAGTTAGTTGTCTATAAGATTAAATTGGTGGCGTGGGCCATCCTCTCCAAGGGTCATCACGGTTTTGATGGGCAGAAAGGACTTCTTTGACCGCAACCAATGCTGTGAATGCGAGGCATTTTCTGAGGCGACCTCGGCCCATGTCACCATAACACTGTCCCAATTCGCTTTCAGTGTCCGCAGTGTCCAGCGACCTTTAACCCACATGTGTCCTTACCCCCACGCCCCAGGGGTCTTGCCCAGCAGAAGGGTCGCGTGTGCCAAAAGTCCCAAGAGTCTTGAACCCTGTTGTCATGGAGATAACCTCAGGGAAACAGAAGTCCCTTAGCAGTTACATAACACTCATGACCAAGCAGAATCTTTGCACATATTTGCAGTTTTTATCAAGTGTTTTAGCTACAAAAAGGAACAAACCTGGTGAAGAGACAACAATGGTCTCAGTTACACTGGTCAAAGACTCTAGTGAGTATAATTGTTTAACTTCTGACCTTGCTCAAGGTTTTTACTGCTCAACACTCTTGTACAAGCAGAGTCTTTGCCTGATGCATGACCTAGATCAGGTACGTAGCTGTGGTGAAGGGCTATCAATGAACCCTGGCAAAGGAACCAAACCAAAGTAGCTTCAATGGAAGTAGAATTTGGTAACTTGTGACTTTAAGCAAAGAAGTTAATAGTAAGTTATTGAAAACATTCAGTTCTGCGACAAACTGCGACAGGCCTTTAGAATGTTCCTATGATTCTGGCAATAGTTGGGGTTCAAACCCGGTCAAGTGTGTCAGGATAGTACTACAAACTTCAGTGGCCCTGATGCACAACCACTAGGATTAAAACGATTTTTCGGGTGCTGACAACCCTGTTAGGGCACCTGATCACGGTGCCATGCATGAAGCCTAAATCCTGCTTACAATAGGGCCAGGGCGGGTGGAAGCAGTGGGGAGGGCTGTTGTTGTCGCAGCCCCCTAACACTGCACGCACAGGGGCACAAAAGCTGCAGAGGGTGGGGGTGGAATGGAGGTTCAGAGGGAGGGTGAACTACGCCATCTGCCATAAAGCTGGTGCGTGTGGGTAGGGGTCGACAGGGAGGGGCCGCACTGGTAGGGGTGTGTTAGCCCTAGATGTGTTCATGCAAGAGATGGACCGGGCCTTCCCTCAAATTAGACACAACCCCCGAAGTGTAAGCAGCAGGAGACGGCCAATTCCTGCCTGCTTGCCTCTGTTTGCTTAGCAGCTTGATAATTAGAGAAATTAGGGACTGTCTGGAGATTAAACAGCACAAGAAGCACACTACTATTATTTTTCGCTTCCCTTGCTCGGTTTTTCTCCTCTGCTGTCCTCTCCCTGTGGCAACAGACAAAACGTGCATCAGGAAACATATATGATGTCAAGCATTCAAGTCATTCATTCACGTCATTGACTTGGACATTTTTCTTGTGCACATCGTAAACTATAATGAGTTTTTTGGGGTTGATAAAAAGACACTTCCTCCCTCATAAACACACATACACACACCACAAACACACCAAGCACAATGGCCAGTGGTTCACGCTTTGTGGAAATTGGGGTGACACTTTTTCTTCAGAAAGGATAACTCTGCTTTGCACCCCCTGATAATACATTTCTGGTTATAGAATAAATGCCTTCACGTCTACAGAGTTTGTTGAAATTATGACACATTTAATGTGTAAATGATGAAGAAAATAGTCATACTGTTTTAAAGCATGTACGTACCACAGTAGTGTAGCAAGTTCCTTGGGCTTCACATACTCAAGCAATCACAAGCAGTCTCAAACTTAGTAAATACAAATTTGCATGGAAGATAATGGCACATTACAGTTTGAGAGAAGTAGTGAGCTACTGCACATGGCATGCAACCATGACCACAGGTTCACAAATTCACGAAAAGAAGCGCTGTCCCATTCCCCTGTAGTAAATGCTTCTTCATAGCGCCATCTAGTGAAAAAAACAATACATTACAGAAATACAAGTGTTTAAATCAATACAGGTTGAATTAAACACTTTATATGTAGTGGACTGTGATAAATACTGTAATTTCCTCAGTTTTATCCAGTATGTGGAATACTGAAAATGTATACAATAAATCAAAACGTACCTTAAGAGTATTGAAGAGGATGCTGCAGGGCACTTGCTGGCTGCCTGTCTGACTCTTCATCTCAATATAATATAATATGTTTATATTAATATTTTGCTTTATTTATCCATTTGGCACTTTCATGCTAACTTTCTGACCCTAGACGTAGATATAATTTGCATGTCTACAAAACATTACATGAAGCAGTTAATTAATACATAGAGAATTTAATTATTTAAAAAAAAAATTAAGGTCATGTGCAATTAATATAATTGTTATTAAAATATAAATGCATTTTGATCCATTGACCCTAGTCTATGAAAAAAATCTGTGATATAAAAAAAATCCTAAATGTTTTCAAATGTAGATTTCAGTAATGCTACTGCCAGTACAATATGTGCACTGCATATTACATGCATTATTCCTTTAAAATTACTTAAAGCCTTCAGAGGTTGTGTGTGTGTTTTTGGGACATAGGGACAAGTGTCATCTGGTGGTAGTCAAAAACACATCCCTCCACCTGCCTCACCCCAAACCAGACCAGATCATCCGTCACAACATACACCGCCCCGTCTGAAGCAGACACTAAATAAAGTCTGATGTCATACCCCTGGTGACTGTCAAACTAGAACTGCCGTTTCTGGCTCTGTTTCGTATTTTAAGGTGAAGTAACAAAGGACAGGTCCAGCCTGATCCTAGATCAGAAATATCTGTCAGAGATGTGTTGTCCGTGGATGTTGAATAACAGGGTGGGACCTTACTTTGGGGAGTGGTTAGGCATCTGTCATAACGGTCCTTGTCCAGTAGAGGACAGAATGAACACACATACACACAAAAATGTTAGCACAAAAAAAACAAAGGTACCGAAAAGAAACAGATTGTCCTACATCCTGAACAACCTTTTAACAGCTTTTACTTTGAAAACCGCACTGAAATCTATGATGTTCATTCAACAGAGGCAGTTTTACAGCCAAATCCCTGCAAATCTGAGCCAAACATCATTAATCTAGAACGTACGGAACCTGCCATAACATTGTCCCCAACCTATCAATCATGGGTGCTCCGCAAGGTCAAGAAAGACGCTGAGAGACAGAGATAGAGAGAGAGATGGGAAAAGACAAAAGAAACAGAACAGAAAAACAAATGAAGGGGTCTTTGCAAACACCAAAATAGGATTATATACACAGTATGCAAGTGTATGTAAGGTTGTAGCTTTTTAATTAGGTTTTTACAAAGAAAATGTGGTGATTGTCCACCCTGGAGTTGAAGTCACATTGCGGGGGGGGGGTTAGGTGGTATCTTGGTGGCTCACTGGTATATATGATAATAAGATCACTAGGTATGGTTAATCAGAATGTAATTTATGGCATGTTCTGCCAGACAAGAATGTATTACATTCTAAGAAATGTAATGCATCTTCTTAATCATGCTTGTAGCACAAATGGTCCAGGATGAATTGTGTTGATATAGAGTTAGTTTTTTTGAAGACCACTATACTGGATCAATCCCTATATTTTAAGGTTATTGTATTATTTTTGTTTTCTTTGGAAGCTCCTCTCTGTAGTTTTTCTCCCTTTATTTCAGGGAGTTGAACTACGATTTTAGCAGCTTTTGCTCAAGATGTTTCTTGTCTTTATGGCAATGGCTTGCACCACATAACACCCTTCAGCTGCATTCTCAGACAGTGCTATAATACAGACCACCACCTGGCTATCATCTCAGCCACAGCGTTGAAAGGACAATCTGCTTATAGTTAAGATAACAGATCTGCCAGAAGTATTTGCATCATACTTGAGTTATCCCTATTTTTGCCATTACAGACTAAACACTGATGTACCACGACAGCCCTTACCCGAGTAGATCGGGTAAGGAATGTCTAGTCAACACAGTATATTCTTGTCTAATATATGTAAATTTATTCCATGTGTATCTGGTTTGACCTGATAACACCAATGAAATGATAATAACCCAAACAAAAACCTACTACGGTGCAACTACGATTTCAGGGATGGTGTCAAGGTAATACCCAGGTACTTTGATATGTGACCCTGGACAAACAAAAACCAGTCATAAGTCGCAAGGATTATTTGTGAAATAGCTAACAATACATTGTAAAGGTCAAAATAATACATTTTTCCTTTTTTCCAAAAAACATTATTAGATATTAAGTAAAGATCATGTCCATGAAGACATTTTGTAAATTGCCATAAGTATATAAAATTAATTTTTGATTAGTAATATGCATTGCTAAGATATCCATTTGGACAACTTTAAAGGTGATTTCCTCAATGTTTAGATTTTTTTGCACCCTCTGATTCCAGATTTTCTAATAGTTGTATCTCGGCCAAATATAATCATAACAAACCATACATCACTGGAAAGCTTATTTATTCAGCTTTCAGATGACGTATGCATTCTCAATTTCCAAAAATGATCCTTATGATTTGCTTTGTGGTCCAGGTCACACGACAGAATGAATGGCATATTGATGCATAAAATATCCAAAATATTGACAAACATATCCAAATATTATGTCATAGTAACATGTCCCTACTCCCCTTATGCAAAGTCCACATAGTTTTTACTAATAATAATATATAATAACAAAACATTTAAAAACTTTCAAACCACTAACATCCCACATAAAATAACCCAAAACTATACCCCAATACAAATACTAAAACCAATATTAATGCCACACCCAATTACTCACTATCACATTTAAATACAAAAAAAACCATAAATAACCCACCAT